>CM077082.1:10477521-11193969 GCA_039513925.1 Platanthera zijinensis | reverse complement strand
CAAGACCTGCCCTGGAGGGAGAAAGGAACTAGTCCCAACCCGTTTTGCAGTTAACACAAGAAGGAGCTAGTTTATTCCATTCCTGTCGTCCATGACCTCGCAAAACTCCACGCCCGGTGTTTGGAGACTTCTTGCAAAGAGTTGATGAATAGAAATGGTGGAGAGGAGGTGGAAAATATGCGAAAGAGGCGGGAGAGAGGCACTATAGGGATAATAATTCCGCCATTGGATGAGCCGTAGAGGATGTTTAATGCTCTGAATCATCAGCAGCGAGTAACATCGGTAGAAGGGAGCTGTTTTGTAGAGCATCTGTCCTTTGTGAGCGACTGAGTATAAACACGGAGAAGTGGGGAGGAGGAGGAGTGGTGGCTGAGGTAATTCAGGCATTGGAGTGCAAGAAGTAAGGAGGAGTGGATGTGGCAAATTCGTGACGGGGATAGCCGGACGAGGAGTACGGAAGATGAAGGCGGTGTGGAAGAGGTGGAGTAGAAGGGTTGTGCCTTAAGAAATATCCCTTCTGAGTGCAGGAGTAGCCAACAAACATACATTTCGTGGCTCGAGGGGCAAGTTTCAATGCGGTGGGTCAAGAGAGTGGACATAGCGGGTACAACCAAAGACACGGGGGGGGGGGGGGGGGACGAAAAAGGGAGACTTCGAAGGAAACAAGAGACCGACCGGAGAAGCGAAGTCAAGCACGGAGGAGGGCATGCGATTGATGAGATGACAAGCAGTAGAGACAGCAAAGTTCCAATATTTGGTGGGCACTTGCATTTGCAATATAAGTGACTGAGTGACATCAAGAAGAAGTCGATTCTTCCGCTCGTCCATGCCGTTTTGCTGGGGGTTATAAGAACATGAGGTCTGATGGACAATCCCAAACTCGATGCATAAGTTTGTGAAGGTGCGTGCGCCTAGTATATTCATGAGCATTATCAGTGTGAAGTATTTTTAAGGTACCATAGAATTGTGTACGTGTTTCAGTAATAAAGGCACAAAAGACAAATGTCAGTTCAGTATGATCACGTAGTAGATAAAGCTAGGTCAGACGCGAATAATCATTAATAAAGGTAACAAAATATCGATAACAAAAAACACTGGGAATTTTATAGGGTCCCAGATATCAGAATGTACTAAAGAGAATGGAGTACTACTCAGATTACAGGTAAGTGAAAAAGAAACACGATGTTACTTGTCAAAGATACATGATTTACAAAAAAACTCATGCAAGGAGAAACCAGGAAGAGCCTTCTTGAAAATCGAGAGAGGGGCATGGTCAAGACGACGATGTCAATCAACGGAGGGGACTGCAGAGAGGATAGTAGGGAAAAAAATCCAGGAGATAAAGCTCATTCGACAGTCGTCCTTTACCAATGATATTCCGTGTTCGACGATCCTGCACAACAAAAGACGAAGAGAGAAGATTAGCAGCAATCAAGATCTGAGCTAACCTACTAACAAGAGTAGATTGAAGGTGAGCCCGAACATGAAGAACCGAGGACAAGGAGATCAGAGTAGGAGTGAGGTGTAGTCAGTAGCTCCAAACACCGAAGTGGTGCGCCATTGGCCATAAGATGAATTTTGGATAATCATAGCGCATGTCAGAGGTGGATTCTAGGAGATAATGTGGTGAGTAACACCAGAGTCCACGATCCAGTGAGTGCTATAGGAGAGACATTAGATACCTTCGTTGGAGAAAGAAGCGACCGAGCAAGATGAGCGATTAACAACGCCTTAGAGCTGCTGAAGCTGTAGGCGAAGGTCATTGATATCTTGCTGGACAGAAGAGTGGGACCCAGTAGGAGTAGAGCTTGGGTGATGAGGATAGCAACAGTTATAGCAGTAAGATGAGGCGGGAGACCATGCTTGCGGTAGCGGGAGACCATGCTTGCGGTAGCGGGTGCCTTCAAGATGACCATCCCGACCACAGTGGGTACACTTGAGAGTAGAACGCCCCGCACGTCCCCGACCCCGAGACGTGAAGCGACCTCCCCGAGTAGAAGAGCCACGTGTCCGGAGGAGCAGGAGTAGGTAAAAGGGTTGCTTGAGCAGAGCTAAAGAGAAGCTGGTAGGACCTCGGGTGGTGTAACCTGAGCAGCATGGAGCAAACATCGGATAAGGACATAATGGAGGTAAAAATCTGAGCCCTGATGCTATGAAGATGATCGGGAACAGGGGTCATCATCATAGCGATCCCAATAGCTTCCTTCTATACCCGTTGAGTAGTAAGATCTGTGGAAGGGGGCTGATGCTGTATCCAGACTTCTACCAGAGTTTTAGCCTTAGCAACAAAGGACGTCAAATCGCCCGCGTTTCCAGGCTCCAGTGATTGAAGAGCAGAGATAATGTCAAACAGGTGTTGTGAGCTGTCCTTGCCGGAGTAGAGAGAATGCAGCTCATCCCACATTTCTTTGGTCGTTTCATAGTATATGGTCATGCGGTATGTCTCAGTGTCCATGGAATTAAGCATCCATGATTGGACCCGGCCGTCATCACAGAGCCAGTCATCGGTAGGGTCAGTAGGATTGGCCTGAGTGAGATGGTAGAGAAGACTCTTGGTTTGTAGAACACGACGAACCGAATGGACCCATTCGACAAAACTGTCCTTCCCGCTGAGAGAGATGGTGGTTATTCGAAGTTCATCCCGAACTTCAGAGGGTGGGGTAGCAGCACGTGCAGGAAGGGCGGGAGTTACCGTAGAGCCCATAGTAGCAAGTGAAGGGAGGCTAGAAGAGAGACCTGGCGATTAAAGGAAGGAGGTCGGGCGGCTAGGAGAGCCTGCAACGGCTAAAGCCAGGAAGCAGGTCTGGAAACTAGAGGAAGGAGGTCGGGCGGCTAGGAGAGCCCGCAACGGCTAGATCCAGGAAGAAGGCCCGACGACTAGAGGAAGGAGGCCGGGCTGCTAGTAGAGCCCGCAGCGGCTAGATCTAGGAAGCACTGGCTAGAGCTAGAAGAGCTCAGGGGGCTATCCGGCAAGGCCGCATAAGAAGAGTTCGCAACGGCTAGAAGAACGGGCGGCTAGAAGAGCACTTCGGATAGAGCCCACTTGGCGAGTAAAGAGAGAGCATAGCGAACTATCCGGTAAGGCCGTGTAAGACTTAGCAGCGGACAGAAGAGACCGTGGCGGATAGAGAGGATAAAGCCGCGGTTACTCGCACGAACACTGGCAGGCGAGTAGAGTAGAGAGGTCGCGGAGAGCAGACCGTGCGACAAGTAGAAGGCAAACCGTGCGACAAGTAGAAGGCAAACCGCGCGATAAGCAGGAGGCAGGCCGCGTGACAAGCAGCGCCAAGGAAGAAGGTGCAGCGAGCAGCCCGCGTGACAAGCAGAAGGCAGACCGCGCGACAAGCAGCGGCAAAGAAAAGATGGGCGCAGCGGAAAGAGAGAGGAGGGGCCCAGAGGATCCTCTATAAATGAAGAGAGACGGGGAGGAGAGGGATGGGGGAAGGTGGAGAAAGGGAGAGAAGCGATTAGAGAAAAAGAAAGCCGCAACAGGAGGCGGACACCGCAAGAGCGGTTAGGAAGGAGTGTTCGCGGTTAGGGAAGAGAGACCGCCTAGAGCAAGACTAATTGGGCGGTTAGGACAGAGAGATCGCGGTTAGCAAAAAACACTAACCGTGTAGAACAGGACCAATGCCTCTGATACCATGTAGAGAAATGCAAGGGAGAGAAAAATAACCCAGATCTTTTATTATTTGTAAATACAGGAGTACATACACTTATATAGAGAGAAACATAGGGAGAGCCTTCTACATCTACAATGTGGGACTAAATAGAATATACATGGGCTCCTCCTAATGGGCTTTTTCATTACACATTAACATCATCCATTCATATATACTAGCATGCTAACTAATCTATGTTTGATTGAGAAATTCAAAGAAAAGAACACACCGTGTACTGGTTATGCTACTTTCATTTATGAATCCTTCATACTTACCGTGCTCCCATTCCTCGCTATCTAATGCCACCTATGAATTTGTTCTTTAACTTTTTATAGGCTTCTTGTTTGTTGCATCATATTGCCTGTGCTTTCAGTTTTTTAAATATTTTACATGAACTTGTGCTTTATGTGTGCATTTATGATCACAAAAGTAGCAAATAAAAAGGTGAGATTGTGTGTTCAATGTGTGTTTAGTCTAGTGTTTTATTCAATTTCAGGCGATATCAATGACAAAGTTCAATGTCCTGTGTAACAGATACTATTTTACTGAGAAGTAAGAACAAATACACATGGATTGAACACAAAAAACTAATTGAAAATAAAGCATAAACTTGCCGCCAAAATAAGTAGATAGAGCAGGTAAACATGAAACATAATTAATTAACATAAAAAGAGATTGCAATTGATGATTATTACAACTGTCTCGGGGTATCAGTTTGCCTACATATGACCCAGGGAACTCCAGCTCCAAGGCTAAGTGCCATTTTGGCCCTAAAACCGTGAGGCGCACCTTAGGCTCATACAAGGCGCGTGCCTAGGTGCGCCACAGGCACCTCGCCCTCCTCTGCCTGGCAGAAACAAGGGAATCTGCGCCTGGCGCCTGAGAAGCGCCTTTAATAACATAGAATGGGGCATGTTCAAAATCAAGTTGTTCGAGGTAATCTTTCATGCTCAAGGATTTAAGAGAATATCGGGGAATATAACATTCACGTAAGGGGAAATTAACCTATGTGATCAACTTGAAAGAATGAGCCCTAAAAGATATAAGAGGGATAGACATTATCAACACTGAGACCCTCACTCCTCTCACTTGGCTGGAGCCTTGTTGTACTCACACTCAGGAATAAAGCTTCTCTAAGTCTAAGTATGCTAACAATTAGGTTTAATTTTGTTATAGAATACTTGAATGGAAAGAACAGTATAAAGAACTTACAAGGTAAACTCGTCCATATAAGAAGACGTAGACAGTTAGAACAGTCATCTGAATGCAGGAACAAACTGAAGATTAGAAAAAGTTCAATAGCATAACGGGATGTAGGATGTAAAAATAAAGAGAAGAAGATAGCTTTACCATTGTGCATACGTAATAACCAACAGTAGTAAAGTAGAAAGATAACATTCTGAAGAAGTCAAAAAGCTGACCAACACGGTAGACATCTCTACTTAATATTTGTTCTCCATTTCCACCAGCTACCTTTCCTTCAAACAATGCAATCTGATTCAACCCAACGTCCCTACCTTTCCCAACCTGAAAATTTTAAATGCTTCAAAAAATCATGCTTAGAAAATAATAGTTTACCTATAAAATGGATGACAAATTGCTAGAACCTGAATATACTCATGGTGAGTGATATTTCCCTGCCGGAGAGTAGAGTTGAATCCTGAAATGTAATGTGATTAAAAGCGACAAAAAATGTCTTAGATGTAAAATAGTGAAACACCATATATATGCTTTAATATAGAAAGAAAATAGTAAAAAAGTGGATCTTAGAAATAGGATAAAACGCATGTAAAAGAGAGGGGCTTAAACATAGAGGGTTTATGATGCAGCACGAATCTAAAGGCGACGGGGAACCGATGCCCTAACTCAAAATGCAATACAAATGACTGCACGACACATATGAATGAAGTTACAATGGTGCAAACAGTCCGGTTCCAGATCATTAAGCAAGTAATTAAAATTCATTAAAGCAATTAACATCAACTCGCACAATTAGATAACAAGCAATGAAGAGTAAAGAACAATTATAATTAACCAACGAGATGAGCCGCAATTTCATTCAAGTGCGCCAAATACGCTCCGCAAGTTACACCACGGATAAAGATAATGAAAGACTTATGCAAATTAAATCCCAAAACAATAGTTTATTACTAAGGCACAAAATGCGAAAAATAAACAACATCCATACCTAGATTTACTCGTTCTTGTGGCGGCTAGCGTAGGGATGGGGAAGAGGCGCCAGAACTTGACCGGGGTATGCTAGTGGCTCCGCGACGGGGCTGAATGGGAAAGAGTTGAGGAGATCTGGAGGGTATAGGGCTACAGGTGATTGGATCGGGAATAGTTCATATTTAAGGAGGGGTACGGGTTCAGAGTGAAAGAAGGGTGGGGTTGCGGCTATAGACTGAAGGCCGGTGGGTGAGGGGATTGCTTGGGGATTCCAGTGGTGTATTTGGACAGGGGGAGGCTTCCAGCTAGTGGATGGGGAGGAAAGAGGGAGAGAAGGGGCTGGTAGGCACCGGGTTGCAGGGAGTGGTCGGAGGTGGGTTGCGGGAGACACGAGGAGTGAGTGGGGAGGCCGGTGAGGACTGCGGCAGTTTGCTGGAGGTCGGGGAGAAAGAGAGGAGGGCGGGGAAAGGCGGGAAGTATTACCGGAGGCCGGGATAGGGAGGGCGGGAGAGGTGCTGGCGGGATCTTACCGGAGATGGGGAACAGGAACGTCGCAGGTATCGCACGGGACGAGAACTCAGAATCCACCGAGTGTGACCAGCCGGTTGCAATAGGGCAACCTCCGATCCCTAACATCAGCCGCACAAAGGAGTATATATAGGGGAAATAAAATTAGGGCATCCCGATGGACGACCAATAACGATTGGGCCGATCGGGGGCCAAAACAACACAAAATATCTAAAGTAATATAGTAAAAAGATTCGCAGCGACCATCCGAGTGCATTCGCAGACTCGGATCGCACAAATGGGTCGTCGATCACCGCCTCCTGTGGGAATGAGCGCGTGTGGGCCGTCGATCGTCATCAACTCCCCCCGACTTGAAAGAACCCAACTCCGGTGAGTGAGGACTATCGTACTCTCGGCGTAAGTCCGAGGTGAGTCTCTCGAACTCCTCAGCAGCAATCCAAGTGTCGTCAAAAACCAGGCGAGCAAGCCAATGAACCAGGTAGCGCGGAACCATCTGACCGCCCATTGTCGTGAAGTCGTGACCAATGATCTGTAAAGCATCGTCGGCGAGCGCAGGCGACCATCGAAGCGATGTATCTCCGTCTAGGTCTGGTGCTGAGGGTGCTGCCGGCCGGGTAGTGTGGTCCTCCAAGGGGTGCTCAACTGTCCGCGCCCGCTTGGGCAAGGTGGGTACCAAGGTGCCAAAGGGGGGTGGGGCAAGCTGTAGCTCAGGGGTAGAAAGGGACAATGGGTCCACATACACTCGCTCCTCATAGTATGGAGTTAAGTCATCTACATTGAACAACCGGCGAATCCCCATTGTCGGTGGGATATCAAAGTAATAAGCGTTCACACCAATCCGTCGAATGACTGTATAGGGGCCCATTCGGCGGACACTAAACTTCCTTGTTGCCCCCTGTGGGAGCCTCTCAAATCGAAGGTGGATCATAACTTGTTCTCCAATGTCAAAAACCTGCTCCCTCCTGTGCGAATCAGCCTGAGCTTTATAAATTTTGTAACAAGCTACGATCTTTCTTCGGACTGTCTCATGAGGTGCATGCGAATGATAAAGAAACGACTCAACAGACTGATGTAAATGATGAACCCAAAAGATGACATGCTCGCATGAATGATATATGAAAAATACAACAGACACGATACACCGACATTCAACCCGCTTTATGTGGCGAAAGTTCCTTGCAAGAGGTGGTAAATGGAGGGGTTCGTCAGAAGGAGTGTAGTAAAACATAGTGAGCGTGCGATGAGTAGCAGAATGACCGTAGGAGATGCCAACACTCCAATACGAACTCACCTGGACCCTAATATCTCTCAAGGAACGCGACGCATCAGGCGGCTCACCAGGAGGTACGTATGAAAATTCATCGTGAATGTGACAGTCACTTAAGTGCGTAGCAGAGACACCTATAATAGGATGAAACACTCAAGTGAGGTGAGTGTCGTAAGTAAGCAAGAACTCATCAGGTGGGTCAGCAGGCGGTAGGTCTACGAACTCATCACGAGCGTGGTAGATCGTATGCTTAATCCTCAATACATCGGGAGGAAGTTCATGTGTATCTAAGAAAATCTTGACATACTCAATGTCTCCCTCACGACCCGCTCTCCAAAGCAAAATACGGGACGTGCATTGGAGAGGTGTCAAAAAGTGTGTTCTCACAGATGGCTCGCTCAGCGGGATGTCAATATCACGGGGAAGTGGTGGTTCATCAGGTGGCTTGTGAGGGGGGTCATTAACTAACCCGTTAGTAGGGTCATGATCCTCCAAGTGAATGCTTCTAATTAGGGTAGTGTCCCCAAAAGCGGGTGAGACGACCACCAAGACGTCGACACTAGGCTCGAGGTTCTCGGTCATGACGTGACTCAAATTAAGGCTACAGGGAGGGTGAGAAGAATTCATACTCAAGTGAGGGTTAGTAGGCGAGGTGTCAAGAACGGGGTCTGTAACTAAGGGGGTAACGAGGCCAACATAAGGTGCAGACGATAGATAGACCATCACTGGGTCACTGGGTCGCTTGACCTCACTCTCGCGACCAAACTCACTAGATGTGCTAATGACGCTCTCCCTTTGTGCTACACGGCCATGATCATACTCTACCTCAATATCGTGTGGGCATGGAGGCTCATCAAGGGGAAGAGTACCAAAATCAGGTGACGAATCGTTCATAACTATGGGTGTGTTGCACGCACCAGTGGTTTGAATTGAATCCAGATGTGTCACACTATAGGTTTCCTCAAGGGCAGATTTCAAGCGATCCATTTGAGCATGTACGAGATCAAATTGTTCAAGAACCAATGACTGAAATTCGTCTTCAGGTATCTTTGTTGGTGGAACAATAGGGGACCCAAATGCGTGTGGTTATCCACATAGTGGTGACCCTTATAGGGATTCGGATAGTCATCAAAATGCTCGTCCCTAATAGACTCACGGTGTGTCAGAGGGTGACTGTGATCCCTACGAGCGGGCGGCGATGAGCGAGGGTGATCATCAAAATAGTATGAAGATCTCTCTGTAGGGGCTCTACGAAGATACTCAACTCAACCAACGTCAAGTCGTGGCATGGAGTAGTGACTGTAACGTGAAGTTCTAGAGTCATACTGATCGTCTCTAGCAAATCGTGGTGATGGGTCAGCACGATATCTAGGAGGAGCGGGATACGAATAAGGATGATCGTCAAAATGATATGCCATGAGATAATGCTTATAGACTTCACTACTGCATGTAAAAGTGTGGTGCAAATTAACCTCCCTCTGATACCAATTTGATGCAGCACGAATCTAAAGGCGACGGGGAACCGATGCCCTAACTCAAAATGCAATACAAATGACTACACAACACATGAATGAAGTTACAATGGTGCAAACAGTCCGGTTCCAAATCATTAAGCAAGTAATTAAAATTCATTAAAGCAATTAACATCAACTCGCACAATTGGATAACAAGCAATGAAGAGTAAAGAACAATTATAATTAACCAACGAGATGAGCGCAATTTCATTCAAGTGCGTCAAATACGCTCCACAAGTTACACCACTGATAAAAATAATGAAGGCATGCAAATTAAATCCCAAAACAATAGTTTATTACCAAGGCACACAATGCGAAAAATAAACAACGTCCATACCTAGATTTACTCGTGCTTGTGGCGGCTAGCGTAGGGATGGGGAAGAGGCGCTGGAACTTGACCGGGGTATGCTAGTGGCTCCACGACGGGGCTGAATGGGAAAGAGTTGAGGAGATCTGGAGGGTATAGGGCTACATGTGATTGGATCGGGAATAGTTCATGGTTAAGGGAGGGGTGCGGGTTCAGGAGTGAAAGAAGGGTAGGGGTTGCGGCTATTGAATGGAGGCCGGTGGGGTGAGGGGGTTGCTGGGGGATTCCGACGGTGTATCTAGACAGGGGGGCGGGCTTCCGGCCAGTGGACGGGGAGGAAGAGGGGAGGAGGGGGCTGGGTAGGCACCGGGTTGCAGGGAGTGGTCGGAGGTGGGTTGCGGGAGACAGGAGGAGTGAGTGGGGAGGCGGTGAGGGCTGCGACAGTTTGCTGGAGCCCGGGGAGAAAGGGAGGGCGGGGAAAGGCGGGGAAGTATTAACGGAGGCCGGGAGAGGGAGGGAGGGAGAGGTGCTGGCGGTATCTTACCGGAGATGGGGAACGGGAACGCCGCAGGTATCGCACGGGACGAGAACTCGGAATCTACCGAGTGTGACCAGCAGGTTGCAATAAGGAAACCTCCGATCCCCAACATCAGCCGCACAAAGGAGTAAATATAGGGGAAATAAAATTAGGGCATCCCGATGGACGACCCATATTGATTGGGCCGATCGGGGGCCAAAACAACACAAAATATCTAAAGTAATATGGTAAAAAGATTTGCAGCGACCATCCGAGCGCATCCGCAGACTCGAATCGCCCAAATGGGTCGCCGATCACCGCCTCCTGCGGGAATGAGCGCGTGTGGACCGTCGATCACCATCAGTTTAGGGTTAGATGAGGAATCATTGATTGAGGGCAAGTCGACAAAAGATTCCAGCGCCCGGCGACACATCTTTTGGTGCGTGCAAATCCGTCCAAGTTTGTCGATTCCAATGACCGAAGATTCCAGTGATTTCAACGACCGCCGATTCTATCCGACTGCTCTTCTTCTGCAACCGATTCTAGCAGTTGCTTCGAACAATCCTGAATCCGGTGAATCCGCAAATACCAACGATTCCAGTAGCCTTCAGCTTCATGTGCCTCTAGCCGGTCCTTCCACCTCTCTCGCCATGCCTGGTTGCACTTCCCGCAGCCTTCCAACACTCCTGTAGCATTCCGACCGCCCTCCTGTTGAGGCTTATGCAGCCTTCCACTGGTCGCTCGTCAACCTCACAACCTTCCGTGGCTCCAGTCACAACACGACAACCCTTCCACGTCTCCTGTAGCAATCCGGTAGCCCTCCAACAGCACCTACAACATTCCAGCAACCCTCATGTGCTTACTTCCTTATTCTGGCAGCCCTCAACCTTTTTTAACATCATGGCTCCCCTTCCAGACTCAATTCATGCTCGATGTGATCATGTTGAAGTTGCCCTGGCCAGGATACTCTCCTCTCCATTGCGCTTAAAATTCATCATCGACTTCTTCCACATGCTCTCTTTTGGAAGTTCCTCCTGCTCTCTCCTCCGCGTCTGTCGATTGGTATCGCCGTATTGAACATGCCCCCCTCCGATTCTCAAGAAGGCTCTTCCTGATGTCTCTATTCAAGAGTTTACTTGTGAATCGTGTATCATTGGCAAACAACACCGTGTATCCTTTTTACCTTATTGTACTCGGAGTGATATGCTCATTTTGCTTTAATCCATTCAGATGTTTGGGAAACATATAAGGTCTCCAGTGTTTATGAATTACATTTTTTGATGACTACTCGAGGATGACTTGGTTATATTTACTTCGTGATCGTGCTGAAATTGTCTCTACTTTTCGTGTTTTCATTACCGAGACTCGGACTCAGTTTTCCGTCAATATGAAAGCTCTTCGTACCGATAATACGAGCAGATACACTAGCCATACCTTCTCTATTATGTGTACTGAGTTTGAAATCATTCATCAAACTTTGTGCCTGTATACTCCTCAATAAATGGTGTGGCCGAGCGAAAAAAATTATCATCTTCTTGACATCGCTCGATCTCATGTTTCAAATGCAGGTTTCTTCTCTCTACTGGAACTTCGCGGTCTCTACTGCTTGTCATCTCATCAATCGAATGTCCTCCTCTCTCCTCAACTTTGCAACACCCTTTAGTCTTCTTTTTCCTTCCAAACAGTCATTTGCTCTCGTGCCTCGTGTCTTTGATTGTACATGTTATGACCATAACCTTATTCCCTCCGTCGACAAATTGGCTCCTCAGGCTACCAAATATATGCTTCTTGGACATCCCGCACTCAGAAAGGCTATGTACAGTACTCTCCCGTCACCTGCAAAATGGTCGTTTTGGTGGATGTCACCTTTCTCGAAGACATGCCTTTCCACTTCTCTCCTCCAACTCCTCTACCTCCCCCCTTATCCGGTCCCTGCTACATCTCCTCTTCCACCGCTTCTTCCATTACCATCACCGCTACCACCATCGCCACCCCACCAACCTCTTTGTGTGTACACCTGCCGCCCTCCCAAATTCGATGCCCATCAGCAGGTGCCCTCTACTGATGCCCTCGTGCGACCAGATGATCCGGCCTCCTCCTCCAAGGCTCATCCCTTGGCGAACTGTGTCTCCTTGCATCGCCTATCTCTGCCTCTTCTAAAATTGGAATTGTCTCTTTCCTCCATTTCGATATCTAATTCTATGCAGGAGGCTCTTCAACATCCTGGGTAGCGTGCTATTATGGATGAGGAAATAACCGCCCTCTGGGCTAACCAGACTCGGGATCTTGTCTCACTCCCTCCCGACAAGATCTGCGTCGGATGCAAATGGGTTTATACCATCACACATACTTTGGATGGTACTGTCGACCGCCTCAAAGCTCGGCTGGTTGCTCGTGCCTTCACTCAGCAACAAGGCCTTGATTACGTGAAACTTTCTCATTTGTTGCCAAGATAAATATTGTTCGGGTCTTGATCTCTTTGGTTGTTCATCGCCAATGGCCCATCCATCAGCTGGATGTAAAGAATGCGTTTCTCAATGACAATATTCAAGAAACGGTTTACATGCATCAACCTCTCAGGTTTGAGACCATGGGGGAGTCACGAGTGTTGAAACCGTTACCCGGTCTCAAAGAGAGTTCGGACCCAAAGGGGATAAATTGCACTTACTTATCCTGAGTTGAACTCCTGGCCAAAGACTTTGAACAACGGAATGGACCCTGAGCTACAACACAAAGGTCCCGCCACACACCCGGAAGATTCAAAAGAACTTCCCATCCCAAGCCAAACCTGAGTTGGGCACCTTGGAAGGCTCTATAAACCAGCCAAAGATGACCAAAGGAGGGAGAAAGTCAAAAATTGATTCTCTCCAAAGGTTCTCTTAATGGTCTATTTATAGATTTTCTGACTTGGTCTGCCAATAGTGCAATCCCTCCTTTCAGTTTTACTAATAGTGAAACTCCGCTGTTTGGAAGGGCTATTAGCAGGCCAACAGGGACATTTGGTAAAAACACTGTTGGGAGAGTGCTTCATGCGGCTTCCACTCGCCTAGGGTGGTGAGTGCTTGATGAGGCTGACACTCGCTACCACCCCGGGGCTGAGGGCGAGTGCGGGTCTGGTTACCCCACTCGCCATTCTGACTCGTCTTAGCCTAAAACTGCTCTCTTTGCCTTGATTTTCTTTCGAGGGACCCACTCGGTGAACACGAGATTGTACACAATCCCTGCTCTTTGCCCTGTCTCATGCCCTGGCTCTCGCACAGGTCCCCCAGCGAGTTGCTGAAACGTAAATTAGCCAAGAAGGTTAAGTGCGCCCCGGCGACAGGCGAGCCTCCTTTCAGCATACCGCCTCCCACGCCCGGCCTCAGATTCACACCACCCAGCGAGACGCGAGCTCCAATGATCTTACTGGCTCGCATTATGTAAAAAAAGTCTTAACATGCACCTCAAAAAATACTTGCAGGGGAACCCTAAAGAGAAAGATGATGAAGAGGTTACGACCGATCCTGGCGCTTCAACCCGCGGCGATGTGAGTCAATCGCCGATCGAAGATAACCGCTCACTTGCGAGTGCGCTCCTTAGGACCACAATCGACAGTCCCGCGAGAACTCCCGGTAACTTATTGTGAAACTGGCTCGCCTTACTCATCCACCCAACTCATCCCGAGCCTGAGCTTTCTGCCGCTGAAGTCGCCAGCTCGCGAATCCATGAGCGACCTCTCCCTCGACTCTGCCCCGGAGCGAAAGACACTATGGAAATCCCGAACCCCTCCTCTGCCCTGATCCTGACCAAGGCTCCTTCCATCCGGGTCATGGGAAGGCTCTCACTATTCTCCTCAGCCAATCCTTCCAGGGACAATCGAGCTCTTCTCGCCAGTACCCCAATCAGTGGACTGCTTCACATGGTTAGTCGGAGTTCTCGCCCCCTTTCTTTAATCTAGGCCGGCCTTAACCCTCCTTAATTTAAATTGATCCAAGTTCCCTCGGGGCCTCAAAGGCTGAAGAATCTTCTAAACAGGCGTTCTTCTCGCCACCTCCCTCCCCCAATATGGTTGAAGATTTTCTGAGCAACCCGAGCAATCCTGCTGAAATGAAGCGGATGGCAGAAGTCCTATGAAAGTATGTATTTATACTGTGAGAGCTTCAGGAGGAGAGGGTCGTTAGCGAGTAGCGACTGCATGACCTCAAAAAGGGTTACGTGAGGCTTGCCGGCGAGGAGCTGGAGGAGAGATGACCTACCTTGGATCGTTCATTGACCGAATCAAAGAAAACATACGATCCGTACATTAGGACCTCCAGGTCGTCCAAGAGTTCAACAATCCTCGCCGACCGCCGGGGGAAGGGGCGCGAGGCCATGGAAGATGGAAATGCCTCCCGTTCTGAGCTTACCAGCACTCACCCCCTAATATTGTTATTCTTGCATTCCTTCATTTCTTGTCCATTAATCTTGATCTCTTCATTTGAGAATATTTCAAGAATTAATTCATGTAATATTTGATGAGAATTCTTTATTCGACTCATTTGATGATTGAACTAACCTCAGGGGGTCGATACTCAAGCTTGCGAGTGACCATAGAATGGTCGCCCGCATACCCCTGATCACATTCTATAAATAGGACGCCTCACCTACCTCTTACCCATCACATTTATTGTTCTCGTACTTCTCTTATCCCTAAAATTTTGCCCTTTAGAAATCGCGTAATTAGTCTCGCTGAGATGGGTAAGGTGAAGGTTGATGCAGACGGAAGGTCAAAATGCGCGAGGCAGTTTTCCGAGTACGCTTTCTTCGACGGGAACTTGACAGAGGACGAATACCTCTCATTCGTGGAAGATTACGTCACACCCAGGTTCACCGTGCGTCGACCAAAAAGGGGAGAGGCGATAAACACCTTCCTAGACGGAGAGCTCGCCTTCCCCATCTCGCACTTCGAGGTGGGACTGCGACTCTCCCTCTGGCCAGAAGTACGTCAGGATCTCAAGTACTTCAGGGCTGTTCTCGCACAACTCAACCCGAACGTGATCGTCATGTTTGTGGCCTTCACGTGCTTCCTACGCAGGGAACGGATCAAGTTCAACCGCACTGTTTCTCGGAAACTCTTCATCTACCGAGCGACCAAGATGGTGTCGCCTTCTTCATCGGCTAGCGGTTCAAGATGCGTGAGACCGCCAACAAGAATCACCAATGAGTTACAAAATTCGTCTTCATAAAGGGGGGCCTTGGGAACATTCCCTACTCGCCCGTTCAGAGGAGCGAGGCGACGTACCGTGCGCCGACAGTGTCAGGCGATGGCGCAAACCTCTATCAGTTCTTTCTCCACAAGGACTTCGCGGTCGTATTTCTGAGGAGGGGTCTTAACCTGCTCCCCCCAGTACTCCCAGGCGAAGGCATGCTTCTTTCTCTCCCCACCTTGATCTCGCTAGGGATACATACATTTATGATAACGCCGAGTCATCTCCCTGCAGGGGAGAGGCTAATCCCAGAGCACCCACCCTATGCGGAGGTTGGGCTAGACTCCGGACTTCTGCCTCGGGAGAGGGCAGCCGCGGCAACATTCAGGAAGAAGCAAGAATCGTCCGCTCCCTCCAGCAGCAAGAGGCGAACTCCACTCGCCGACCCCGACTCGCCTCGATCCACGCCGGTGCGGTGGAGGCACAAAAAAATGACGGCGTCCAAGGGAAAGCAGGTCCAAGGGGGCCTGCAAGAGGAGGGACAAAGGTGTGGGCGACCTCCCCGAATCCTTTGTCGGGATTAAGCCCGAGGTTCGCGAGGAGGAGCTGTCGAATGCGCACCGCAACTTCGTCCTAGGAGGGAAGGTCAAAGACTGCGTCGGCGAGCCGATGGTACTATGAGACGAGAACCAACAGGATCTCGGTCTCCTCGCTTCTCCCCTCCTAGTCAGAGCACCGATCTTCGAGTGGGCACGCCTTCGCCCTCGACTTTGGGCTTTACGGGCGGGAGGACGCGAAGGCCTATGACAATATGATCCTGCAGAGGCTCGCACACGAGAGCACGCGAGCTCAAATGCGTTTCCTGGAGCTCGAGCACATGACTGCCCGTCGCGGCTTCACCCTCAACCAAAAGTGGAGCGGAGGACGAGGCGAATGACTTGAAGCAGAGGCTAGAGATTGTCGAGGGCCTCCTTGAGAAAAATTCTGGCAGGGTGGTAAGTGTTGATCCCTCTAGGCCTCCACGCTATTATTTTTACGCCCTCTTTCTAATCCTCTAGCTTTCGCATGACGCTGAGACTGCCGACCGGATGCGCACGCGCACCGCCGACCTGGAAGAACAGAATAAACAACTCAAGGCTAAGGTCAAACGCCCGGTCGAAACCGTCCTTCCTCCGGCTCGCAGCGAATCGAACAGCAGGGGAGGCAGGCCGCGATTGTACAACGAGTCGGAGGTCAACGAGATGATGAGGGTCACCGCCGTCCGTTGTTGAGCATACACTTAAGATGATGCGAGACCTCAAGGTGTTAACGCCCGATTGCGAGAAAATTACCGCCAAAGAACTTGTCCTCGAACTATTCCTTCCCGTCACACAATCCGATGAGGAGGACGAGTTTGACTCGTTGTTCGGCGACCAGGACGACAACCATGATAACCAATCAGGAGGGGCTGACTAGGGAGGGACTCTTTGTACATCCTTTTTCCTTCTTTCCTTGTAATCTTTTTGTTTCTTTCTTGCACACTCGCCCGCGAGGCGATCTTTTTGTAACCCGTTATTATTTAATGAAAAATACTTTTCTTTTTCGGCTTGTCATTCTCAGTATGCTTCCTCGCCGAGTGTTTTTCTCTCAACTCTCTCTTTCAGACCCTAGGTTCGCAACGAGCTCAATTCGCTAATTCGTAATCGCGGCTATCTCTTAGGAGAGCGCCTTGTCAGTTTCGACTGCTCGCTCCCTATGAGCACGTGCTACAAAAGGATCACTCGTTCTCGCCCTTTTGGGGATTAGTCTCGAGTAGGAAAATAGGAACCACTCGACTCTCAACCTGACGGTGCTCGATGATGGCTCCTCGGGGGATAGGCGGGTGCCCAGTTGGAGAGATCCATCTCAGAGCAACACCACTCGCTTATTCCTTCTTTCTGGTCTCCCAGCCCCATTCGCTAATGTCTCAGCATCTCTTGTCACAACCTGTCACCGAGTGAGTCTTCAGACCTGCCAGCTAATGAAAGCTTGGACAGCGGGTCTGCTCAAGGCCAACATTTTTTCCACCACCGTGTGACTTCCAGACCTGCCAGCTGGTGAGAGCCTGGTCAGTGGGATCTGCTGGGGGTTAAATTTTCTTTCCACCACCGAGTGACTTCCAGACCTACCAGATAGAGAGAGCTTGATCAACGGGATCTTCTTAGAGCCAAACTTCCTTTCCACCACCGAGTGACATCCAGATCTGCCAGCTAGAGAGAGCCTGGTCAGCGGGATCTGCTCGGGATCAAACTTTCTATCTTCCATCGAGTGACTTCTAGACCTGTCAGCTAGTGAGAGTCTGGTCAGCGAGATTTGCTTGGGGCCAAACTTTCTTTCTACCACGAAGTAGCTTTCGGACCTGCCAGTTAATGAGAGCCTGGACAACGGGTCTACCCGGGGTTAAATTTTCTTTCCACCACCGGATGACTTCCAAACCTGCAAGCTAGTGAGAGTCTAGTCAGCGAGATCTGCTCGGGGTTAAATTTTCTTTCCACCACCGAATGACTTTCAGACCTACCAGCTAGTGAAAGCCTGGTTAGCGGGATCTGCTCGGGACCAAACTTTCTTTCCACCACCGAGTGACATCCAGACCTGCCAGCTAGTGAGGGTCTGGTCAGTGGGATCTGCTCGGGGTCAAACTTTCTTTCTTCCACCGAGTGACTTTAAGACCTGCCAGCTAGTAAGAGACTAGTCAGCGGGATCTGCTCGGGGCCAAACTTTCTTTCTACCACCGAGTGATATCCAAACCTGTCAGCTAGTGAGAGTCTGGTCAGCGGGATCTGCTCGGGGTTAAATTTTCTTTCCACCACCGAGTGACTTCCAGACCTGCCAGCTAGTGAGAGTTTGGTCAGAGGCATCTGCTCGGGGTTAAATTTTCTTTCCACCACCAAGTGACTTCAAGACCTGTCAGCTAGTGAGAGCTTGGTCAGCGGGATCTAGTCGAGGCCAAACTTTCTTTCTTCCACCGAGTGACTTCCAGACCAGCTAGCTAGTGAGAGCCTGGTCAGCGGGATCTGCTCGGGACCAAACTTTGTTTCTTTCACCAAGTGACTTCCAGACCTGCCAGCTAGTGTGAGCCTGGTCAGCGGGATCTGCTCGGGGTTAAATTTTCCAAGTCACATACATTATACGACAGTAACGAAAAGTACTTGAGACAAGAGACAATAATAGTCAAAGGCATTTTTTTATTTATAAAAGTTCAGGGATAAAAGCGTTTCAAATCATCGTACTCCAAGTGTGACCTAGGGCATCCCTTCCACATTCTGGAGGAGGTACCCTCTTCACTTTAGTGCCTCTTCAACAATGTAGGGACCCTCCCAACAAGGACTGAGCTTTCCAACAGCTGTCGACCTCCCCGCTGCATCAACTTTCTTTAGGACCAGGTCTCCTTCCACGAACTGTTTGATCATGATATGCTTGTAAAAGTACTTGGTCATCCGACGCTTAACCTTCTCCTGCAGCTACCACTCGCGGTGACTTGACCTCAAACTCTAATAGAAGTATAGCCTCCCATCCATAGGAAAGCTTGAAGGGAGTCTCTCCCGTGGCGGTATTGGGGGGTATCCTCAGGGCCCGTAGGACCGAAGGAAGTTCTACCAAGTTCCCCTTCAGATTCCCCACCTTCGTTTTCAGCAAGTTCACGATGATCTTGTTTGCCACCTCCACCTGTCTGTTGCTCCTGGGGTGGTGGACGGACGCAAACATGAGGTCTATCCCCAGCTAGGAGCAGAAGCTGGCAAACTCCTCGCTGGCAAACTGCGGTTCGTTGTCTGTGACGATGGCTTGAGGAAGTCTATGCCGGCAGATGATCTCCCCCCACACAAAGTTACGAATCACTTGGGAGGTCACCTTGGTCAGGCCTTGACCTAAAACCACTTTGAGAATTAGTCGATTATGACCAGGAGGAATCTCCTTTGCCCGCTTGCCTGGGGAAAGGTCCTACCAAATCCATTCCCAAAATTGCGAAGGGCCAGGGCGTCGTGATGCCCCTAAGTCTTTGGGTCGGTAAGAGTTGGAATGGAGCAAACAACTGACACTTCTGACATCTTTTTGCAAACTCTGTCGCATCCTTTCTCAGGGTCGGCCAGAAATACACTTGCCTTATCTCCCTCGACTCCAAGGTCCTACTTCCCGAGTGACTGTCGTACTCTCTAGAGTGAACTTCCTTTAAGATTTTTGGAACCTCCTCTTCAACCACATACCGTGCTAGAAGCCCTGAAAGGGTCTTCCGGTACAGACCTTTGTCCTGCAACAGTTGGTAAGCCGATTTGTGTCTGAAGTGTTTGTGATCCGGGACCTCCACCAGAAACCTACATGTTGTAAAAAAAAGTTGTGAAAGGATCCATCCACGAGGGATGTTGACCCACCTCCATCAACTCGCCTTCCTTGATGGATGGGTGAAACAAGTCTGTCAGGGACCCTCTGGCCTAGGGTCCAAACTTTGCCAACCGATTAGCTGTGACATTTTCCTCCCGTGGTATGTGTTGAATGGAAAAAAGTTCAGAATCCCCCAATGAGCTCTTTTACCTTGGCCAAGTACTTCATGAGGGTGGACTCACACGCCTCAAATTCTCCCCTGAGCTGTGACTCCACCACCATCGAGTCCGTAAACACCTCCACATCTTGTACCCCCAGCTTCCTGGCCAGACATAATCCTGCGATCACGGCCTCATACTCTGTCTGGTTGTTCGTGATGGGGAAATGTATTGTCACTGCCTGCTCTATCTTGTTCCCCTAGGGGCTTTCCAACACTACCCCGCCTCCCATGGAATGTCTTCCTGAGGCTCCATCTATCAGCATCTTCCAGGCGACATGCCGCGAGGATTCTTCGCCTTTCTCCTCGACCACGAAGTCGGCCAAAAAATATGGTACCGCATGTGTCTTAATTGATAGTCGGGGGATAAAAGAGATATCAAACTTGCTTAGCTCCACTGACACTTCGGCAATCTCTCGAAATGCTCTACCACTTCGAAGATCTTGCGAAGAGGGTGATCGATCACTACTCTGATCGAATGTGCTTGAAAGTATGGTCTGAGTTTCTTGGCTGAGATGACCAAGGAAAATGCCAACTTCTCCAGAATTGGATATCGAAGCTCTGCCCTCTTTAGGACCCTGCTCACGTAGTATATAGGCAGCTACTTCTTACCCTCCTCCCGGACCAAGCTAAGTTATCAAAGGCGCAAGGCGCACCGAGACGCAAAGGGCCCCTGGAGCCTAGGCGCAAGGCGCAGGCCTGAGGCACGTGAGGCGCAAGGCGGAGGCCTGAGGCACGTGAGGCGCAAAAATGGGAGTAAATGAAATTGAGCGAATTGGGCGCCCAATTCGCTGAAATTGAGCGAATTGGGCGCCCAATTCGCTGAAATTGAGCGAATTGGGCGCCCAAGTCGCTGAAATTGAGCGAATTGGGCGCCCAAGTCGCTGAAATTGAGCGAATTGGGCGCCCAAGTCGCTGAAATTGAGCGAATTGGGCGCCCAAGTCGCTGAAATTGAGCGAATTGGGCGCCCAAGTCGCTGAAATTGAGCGAATTGGCCCAAGTCGCACAATTTCAGCGAATTGGTCGTCCAAGTACGCCTAGGGGTTCCTCAGGTGCGTCTAAGAACATGTTTTTGTCCATCACAATTTTTTTTTAAAAAGCACCTTGAAAGTCCCAGACGAGCCTTTGGCGCGCCTGGGAGCTTGTAAGGCGCGCGCCTGGGGCACATCATCCGCCTCAGTCGTGCTGACGCACGGCGGGCTGCGCCCGACGTCTCAGGCGCGCCTAGGTGTGCGCCTTGACAACTAAGGGACCAAGATGGAGCTTACGGCCTCTGCTCCGACTCCGAGGTACAAAGTCAGATCTTCTCCCTACTTGGGTCCTTGGAGCCTTGGTGAGTTGATTCTTCAAGGCTTGGAAAGCCTCCTCACACACTCCTGACCATTCAAATTTTTGATTGCCTCGTAACACCTTGAAGAAGGGAGAGCACTTCTCTCCTACCCGAGAGAGAAACTTGTTCAACCCTGCGAGCTTCCCTGTCAGGCCTGGACTTCCTTGGCGCTTCGCGGTGACTCCAACTCCATAATGGCCTTCACCTTATTAGGGTTGGGCTCGACCCCTTCTGGGGTAAGAAGATGACACAGGGACTTCCCCCTGCTAGACCCAAAGACGCACTTCAATATGTTCAGCCGCATTTTGAACTACCACAGGGTGGCAAAAGTTTCCTCTAGGTCTCGAAGGTGGGAGGTCACATCCTTTCTTCACCATGAGGTCATATCCTTTCTTCACCATGAGGTCATCCACATACACCTCAAAGTTTCTTCTTCTCTACTCCTGAAAGACTCGGTTCATCAATCTTTGATACATCGCCCCTGCATTCTTCAGCTCAAAGGCCAACATCTTATAACAGTAAACCCCTCCCTCGTGAAGAAGGAGACGTATTTGACATCTGATGGGTGCATTCTGATCTAGTGATAACCTGAGAAAGCATCCAAGAAACTTATCACAAAAAAATCAACGACTGATTCAACCAGCGCTTCGATTCGAGACAGAGGATAATAATTCTTACGGCATGATTTATTTAAAAGAGAAAAATCGAAACACATCCTCCACCGACCAACCCCTTTCTACACCATTACCAAAAGGATCTCCTTTTGAAACCTGTCTATATAAATTCCCAACGTCACCTCGGGGCCCTGCTTGATCGCGAACAGGAACCCCGCTCCCTTCTTTCTCTTCATCTATATTGAGAACCACAACAAGAACCCGCGACGTAGGTCTGCAAAGCAATAAATTGAACTCATGGGGAGCTGGGGGAACCAGTCCCTAGCCTTTTCCTTTAGGGTGATGGCAAAAAGTCGGCACTTGAAAGCGTCTGACATCTGCCTGATGGAAACAACATCGTCAAACCATTGGACGTGTTGCACTGGATCATCCCTGCCTGTGTAGTGGGACATCTCGGGCTCTTGGAACCCCTCTGGGACTGGGGCCGAGACGATCAACTCGCTGAAAGGGCTCCCTCCTCCCACCGGGTGAATCGACCCATCCCTCCCGGTCGGCTCGCCGATCCTTTCAGCACTCGCCTGACCGAGTAACAACTCCCGTCCGGCGAGATCTCTTTCACTGCTCTCGGTCGGCACCTCCTTCCCGGGTCGCTGACCAGGGGCGTTCTCGCCTGGAGATGGGGCCGCGAACACCAGGACATAAGACGTCGCCCACTCACCTCTCGAAGCGAATGGAAGATAAATAGTTTGTAGGACCTCCTCCTTGAAATCTTCCAACATTCCAACTGTGACACCACTCGCCGGTGGTGGCGGGTTGCCAGAGCCGGTTCCTTCCCCTTCACCTCCAGCCATGAGACTTTGCCTGAGATTTTATTGAGTAGACTATGATCCACACTCACTGCACCAAAATGTTGAAATGATTACCCGATCTCAAAGAGAGTTCGGACCCAAAGGGGTAACCTGCACTTACTTATCCTGAGCTGAACTCCTGGCCAAAGACTGAAGAACGGAACGGACCCTGAGCTACAACACGGAGGTCCCGCCATACACTTGGAAGATCCAAAGGAACTTCCCGTCTCAAGACAAGGCTGAGTTGGGCACCTTGGAAGGCTCTATAAACCAGCCAAAGCACACTAGAGGAGGGAGAAATCCAAAAATCGATCCTTAAGAGGGACCCAAAGGTGCTCTAAAGAGTCTATTTATAGTTTTTTTTAATATTGCCAGCCAATAGCGCAATCCCGCCTTTTGTTTTACTATACGCAGCTCAAAGTTGATCTGCCAACATCGAAACTTTTTTGTTTGGAAGGGCTATTAGCTGACCAACAGGGACATTCTAATAAAAACACTGCTGGGCATGTGGTTCATGTGGCTGCCACTCGCCTGGGGTGGCGAGTGCCTGATGAGGCTAGCACTCGAAACCACCCCGGGGCTGAGAGCAAGTGCAGGCCTGGTTACCCCACTCGCCTTTCCCGTGGCTTGGTCTTGGGCGAATGTGGGCCTGTGCACCCCACTTGCCCCCATTTTACTGATGGCTTAATCCCGTGTGAGCTGGGGAATTCCTTCCCCACTCGCCAGTCCGACCCGCCTTAGCCTAAAACTACTTTCTTTGCCTTGGTTTTCTTCTCAGAGACTCACTCGGTGAATACGGAGTTGTACAGCATATTTGTCACCTTAAGAAATCTATCTATGATCTCAAACAATCTCTTCGGGAAAGGTTTTACAAATTCAGCAAAGTTGTTCAGAATGTTGGATTCACTTGAAGCTCCGCTGACTTCTCTCTCTTCACCTGTCATCGACCAGCAGACACTGTTATTCTCTTGATTTATGTTGGTGATATCCAAATCACAGGAAATGACTATACGGGAATACAGATGATTAAACAACACTTAAACTCTGCATTCCAAACTAAAGATCCGGGGAATCTTCGGTATTTCCTTGGTCTAGAGGTTGCACGTCATTCTAATGGTTTTGTTCTCTCTCAACAGAAATACTGGCTTGATCTTCTTCAGGATGCTGGCTACTCGGGATGCAAGCCCGCTGACACTTCAATGGACGTCCACCACAAACTCTGTGCTCAGGGCTCTGATTCAGATCTGTCACTTAAAAACCCTGAGTATTATCGTCGACTAGTTAGGAAACTGATTTATCTTACTGTGACAAGGCCTGATATCTTCTTTGTTGTTGGAGTTTTCAATCGTTTTATGCATGCTTTATGGACCTCTCATCTTCAGGTCGTTGAGCGCATCCTCAAATACCTGAAGACAGCACCTGGACAAGGGCTCGCATACAAACCAGCTTCCTCATCCTCCTTATCACTAGTTGCTTACTCTGAAGCTGATTATGCTAGTTCGCTGGATGATCGACGCTCCACAACTGATTTTTGTACTTACTTTCGACAACTTCTGATTACATGGCGTAGTAAGAAGCAATCTGTTGTTGCGTGTTCGTCTGTTGAGGCGGAGTATTGGGCAATGACCGCTATTGTATCAGAACTCACCTGGCTTGAAAGTCTCCTTCGTGATTTAGGGGTCAAACTTCCCTCACTTGCAACTCTATTGTGTGATAGTCAAGCAAGTATACATATTACCAAGAATCTTGTATTCCATGAACGAACTAAACATATCGAGGTTGACTGTCACTTTATTCGGTAAAAGTTCAATCAAAGAAATTGGAGTTACAACGTGTTCCTACTACCGGGCAAATTGTTGACATTCTCACAAAAGCCCTACCAAGATCCTTATACTATCAGTTTATGTCCAAGCTTGATGCCTATGACTTGAATGCTCCAGCTTGTAGGGGAGTGTTGAAGAAATATGTAAAAGAGCCCAATGTTAAGGCCTATCTCTTGTTTTAGTCTCACATTGTAAAATAAGATTTTTCTATCCCCTTTCCTCTTCTATTTAAGTGTACAAAGTCATGTATTTACATAAGAAAAAGGATCAAAAAAACTTTTTCAGTTATTTCCACTTATTCTAATCTTTTCTCTACATTAAATATACTTAGAATTTTTCAAACTTATGCTTGTTTTGGATAACTTAATAGTAGTAGTCATAATTTATTACTAATATTTTATTTTACACTCTTCTAATTTACTATTGGGATACACATGACTCAATCTCGATCTACTTATTCTTTTATTTTATGCTTTTAAAACATATAAGTATATTTAATATATATACTTTTATTTAAGAAATATTGAAATTTGATATTTTAAAATATCTCTGACATGTCTCTGATATTCGATATTTAAAAACTCAATCTGACATATCGCCTATATCCAACATTTAAAGTCTTATCTTCAATACATATTATTCTTACAACAAATTTTGTACAATAAGTTCACACTATATTTCTTGATTTTTAACAAAATGTTAAAACAATCAGCACATTATTACTTATCAATTGTTAAGCTTTTAACATAATTTTATAAGCATGAAAACTTATCATAAATCAATGATATTTAATTTCCAAATATTCACTTGCTATAAAAATAGTGTTATTTAAATAAAATTATTGCACAGTGTTAAATATAGCTGACCCCACTATAGTGGGATAAAGGCTTGAGTGTTGTTGTTGCTGTAGTAGTAGTGTAAAATATATTTCAAAATTAATATATTTTTACTTGTTTTGTATACTTATTAATAGAACTTGCAGTGTGTTACTAATATTTCAAATTTATTTTGGGAAAAATGACTTATTGTTTGTCTACTTGTTAGGCTAATCTTTACTTTTAGAAAATATAAAATGAAAATTCATCATGGAGACTTTGAGAATTCATGGAGGTGACACAAATAGTATGGATCCAATAATGGTGATGATTTCAAATTTAAAGAGCGAGACACTTAGCTTTAAAATACAAATATGTCATAGAAGAACTAAATAAAAACGCAAAATATGAAAGGGAACAAATAAATTAAACCAATAACTTTAAACAGCTAAGTGTTGACTTAAA
This sequence comes from Platanthera zijinensis, assembly GCA_039513925.1. Lineage (NCBI taxonomy): Eukaryota > Viridiplantae > Streptophyta > Magnoliopsida > Asparagales > Orchidaceae > Platanthera > Platanthera zijinensis. The sequence continues at coordinate 11,168,392 of CM077082.1, read as the reverse complement.
AGCAATATTGGAGAAGAGAATCTATAAAGCCATAACAAATACCTGCATAAGATAATTATGATTAAGAGTTAGTTTAGTTAACACAAAATATAGTGCACGAGGGGGCACCCATGCGGCTGCAACAGTACCCAACCAACAGTGCCACGACACGACGACGCTCCGGCTGCTCACAACCCCCCGAGTGCATGACTGCAATCCCATAACATGACTGCCCGCGAAGGGCTACGAGTGGCTGTAACACTGTCGCGTCGAGGCACTGTCGTGGTCGGGGTACTGTCATGAATGCATGGGGGACACCCATGCATTCTCTCCTATAATAACATTATATATATGTATATATGCATATTAGTATGTGAATGAACAAAGGACGAGATTATATATATATATATATATATATATATATATATATATATATATATATAAAGATATACAAGTGACTGGCACAGGGCTTCGCCCCTATGGCCAATCGCGGAAGTACCTCAACTGAAATAGTGTACGACATTATCCTTGCCACGATATTGTCCCGGCACAACTGCACTCCCGCCACTTACAAACCCCTGGGTGTTATACTCCCCTTGTCGCTCTTTTTTGCAATGTGCTCGGGGGTTTGCGAGCGGAAGCTAGAATACATTTTTATTGTAGATAGATGAATTTGTCTATATGAGAGCACATTTATTAAAATAAAAGAAAAAGCACACAAATTTTAAAAATTAAAATCTTTTTAAAAAAGAGGGAGAAAATCGGAAAGAGTGTTTAACCAAAGGTGTTTTTTCCTTTTAATAGAGTATAGATATATTATATAATATATTGAAGTAAAAAAACCTCAAAATCACGCATGCTACGCCATCTGCGGGGCTCCAGATCCTATTCATCTCCAGCTACGTAATCACAAAAAACTGTTCAGGGCATAACTATTTTATTATATAATATATAGATATAGATATAGAAGCCTAACATCTCAACATAGAATATATATTTATGAATAAAGAGAGCATGTAAAAACAACTAGACAGGAACTTGGAAGGTAAAAACATTATCAAGTAGCAAGATAAAAATAGGACAAAGAGAACAGTCATAAATTATTCAACTTACACTTTACAATGTGAATTAGCTCGATACACTCAATAAAATAAGAGAAAATTGTAATATTTTCTGAAGATACCTGCATAAATGTCTTCACTGATATTAATTACACGAGATGCCTTGCTTATTCCCCCTCTGGTTACATGAAACAATCTATCGAAAACATCAGGATGCCCATAATGCATACGAACCCTGTAAAGGTATTATAACTTCATTAGGTAACACACTCAACAATATTATTATAAAAAAATGCAGCAAGGAAAATAAAAGGCAAGGCATCTATTGAGATTCAAAGGGTGGATAAATACAATCAAAAGCAAATTAAATTATGTCCATCAAAATTGTTTTGGATCATATTAAGATTGTACATGCATGTACATTGAGCTTTACATTGAAAAAAAATAACAAAGGTTAGGGGGTCAATGAAAAACTTGTAAATTTAACCAAGGCTAGGTTTTGCTATGCTATGATGGGTAAGGGTATAAACAAGTGAAACAAATCAATACCGTGTAACTCTGAAAAAAATCTATTATGGGCAAGATATCTTTGTTTATTAAATCTGTGACCATCAAATCATTTTCCTTGAGACATCTATGTTAGGAATTGCCAGTTTCCATCTAGAATGGTACAAATTCTCTTAAAAATCTAAACGTATGGTTTAGAAATGTTTCTGAAATAAAAATACGGCAAACATAATATTTAGTTAAGACGAAACATAATATAAACTAAAACAATGAAAAATTTGAGTAATGGAAGGGCTTTAAAATAATATAAACTAGAACAATGAACTTACTTCAAAGGAAATGCTAGAACTCGCTGACCCAAAGTGACAAAGCTAGTCTCTTGATTTGACATAAACCATGCCAATGATGATACACTATTTAAAAAAGGGAATCAGATACTCAAGTGAAGAAAGAATAAATATACAATTACACAAAGTATGTAGAAAATATAGAAAAATGCATAGAACCTTCCAGTGAAAACATGCTCCCTCAAGCCAAGAATTGTAGGAGCTCTAAGGCCATGATTGCCCCTAAATTCTTCGAGTAAATTCCTCATCTTCATAGCTTCCTCAAGGTAGTTGTCCTAGAAAATTCAGAAGGTTTTTTGTTTACCAATTCACTAGAATAAGCACGATGAATTCATCAATATGATAATTTTAACAAATTAAAAAGTGATAGAAATTTACTAAATCCACAGAGAAATTTTTTTTTTTGGATGTTCCCTTAAGATGCCTATAAAAGTGGAGCAAGAGGTAGGACAAATTTGAATGATCCAATCTAGGACTCAAAGGGAGTAGCATGCACCTACTTATTCTGAACTGAGCTTCTGGCCAAAGACTTCGAACTAGGAACAGACTCTGAACTACAGCGAGGAGGTCCCTCCACACACCAGAAATTTGCTCAAGGGCCCATTTTCCTTCTGCCATCGAGTGACTTCAAGACCTGTCAGCTGGTGAGAGCCTGTTCAGCGGGATCTGCTCGGGGGTAGAACTTTCCTTCTGCAACCGAGTGACTTCCAGACCTGCCACATCTAGTGAGAGCCTGGTCAGAGGGATCTGCTCGGGGCCAAATTTTCCTTCTCCCATCGAGTGACTTCCAGACCTGCCAGCTAGTGAGAGCCTGGTCAGCGGGATCTGCTCGGGATCAAACTTTACTTCTGCCACCGAGTGACTTCCAGACCTGTCAGCTAGTGAGAGTCTGGTCAACGGGATTTGCTCGAGAACAAATTTTCCTTCTACCATCGAGTGACTTCTAGAACTGCTAGCTAGTGAGAGTCTGTTCAGAGGAATCTGCTCAAGGCCAAACTTTCCTAAGTCACATAAATTATACAAAAAATGAAAAATACTTTGAAAAAGAGACGATCAATAAGCAAAGACCTATTTATTTATTTATTTATAAAAATTCAAAGATAGAAAAGTTTCAAATCATCACCACTCCAGCTGTCACTTAGAAACACCCCCTCCACATTCTGAAGGTGGTACCCACCCGACTTCAGTGCCTCCTCAACTATGTAGGGACCCTCAAAATTAGGAATGAGCTTCCCGACAGCTGCCGACCTCTCTGCCGCGTATACTTTTGTGAGGACAAGATCTCCTTCCACGAACTGCTTGACTCTGATATGTTTGTCGAAGTACCTGTCCATCTGTCGCTTGACTTCCTCCTGCCTAACAGCGGCCAAGTCGCAGAGCTCCTCTACCAGGTCCAGCGAGATTCGTAGTTCACCGTCATTGTCTACTCTCGATTCTTCATCTTCTTCTCCGGCGGCTACCAACCGCGGTGACTTGACCTCGAACTCCACCGGAAGTACGGCCTCGCAACCGTGGGAAAGCTTGAAGGGGATCTCCTCTGTGGCTTTATTAGGGGTAGTCTTCAGGGCCAACAGGACTGAGGGAAGTTGTTCTACCCAGTTACCTTTCAGATTCTTCACCTTCTTTTTTAATAAGTTCACGATGATCTTGTTCGCCGATCCAACGGCCCGTTTCTCCTGGGGTGGTGGACAGACGCGAACCCTAGGTGTATCCCCAGCTGGGTGCAGAAGCTGAAAAACTCCTCGCAGACAAACTGCGGTCTGTTGTCTGTGACGATGGCTTAAGGAAGTCCATGCCGGCAGATGATCTCCCCCCACACGAATTTGTGGATCACTTGGGAGGTCACATTGGCCAGCACCTTGACTTCTAATCACATCGAGAAGTAGTCGACCATGACCAGGAGGAACCTCATTTGCCCACTTTCCTTGGGGAAAGGTCCTACTAAGTCCATCGGGCGACGTGATGCTCCTAAATCTTTGGGTCGGTAAGAGTTGGAGTGAAGCAAACAACTGATACTTCTGACATCTCCTTGCAAACTCTATCACATCTTTGCTCAGGGTAGGCCAAAAATACCCTTGTCTAGTCACCCTTGAATCCAAGGTTCTGCTTCCCGAGTGATTGCAATACTCGCCAGAGTGGACTTCCTTCAAGATCTTTGGAACCTCCTCTTCTGCCACGCACCGTGCCAGAAGCCCTGAAAGGGTATTCTGATACAGACCGTCGTCGTGCGGCAGGTAGTATTCCGATTTGTGCCTGAAACATTTCTGATCCGGGAACTCCTCCTGAAACCTACCGATTGTTAAAAAAGTTATGAAAGGATCCATCCACGAGAGGTGCTGATCTACCTCCATAAACTCGTCTTCCTCGATGGATGGGAGAAACAAGTTCGTTAGGTTCCCTCCGGCCCGGGGTCCAAACTTGGCCAACCAATCAACTGTGACATTTTCCTCCCGTGGTACGTGTTGAATGGAAAAGGTTCGGAATCCCCCGATGAGCCCCTTTACCTTGGCCAAGTACTTCATGAGGGTGGACTCCGTCACCTCAAATTCTCCCCTGGCATGTGACGTCGCCACTATCGAGTCTGTAAACACCTCCACATCGTGTACCCCCAGCTCCCTGTCCAGACGTAGTCCTGCACCACGGCCTCATACTCTGTCTGGTTGTTTGTGATGGCAAAATGTATTGCCACGGCTTGCCCTATCTTGGTCCCCTTGGGGCTTTTCAACACTACCCCGCCTCCCATGAAATGACTTCCTGAGGCTCCATCTACCAGAATCTTCCAGGTGACATGCTGCAAGGATTATTCATCTTTCACCTCGACCACGTAGTCGACCAAAAAATTTGCTACCGCCTGAGCCTTAATTGATAGTCGGGGGATGAAGGAGATATCAAACTCGCTTAGCTTCACGGACCACTTGGTCAATCATCCTGAATGTTCTACACCTTCGAAGATCTTGCGAAAAGGGTATTCGGTCACCACTCTAATCGAATGTGCTTGAAAGTATTGTCAGAGCTTCCTGACTGAGATGACCAGGGCAAATGCCAAATTTTCCAGGATCGGATATCGAAGCTCTGACTTCTTTAGGACCCTGCTCACGTAGTAGATAGACAGCTGCTTCTTACCCTCCTCCCGGATCAAGACGAAGCTTACGACCTCCGCTCCGACTCTGAGGTACAGAGTTAGATCCCCCTCCTTGGGTCCTTGGAGAAGTGGAGCCTTAATGAATTGATTCTTCAAGTCCTGGAAAGCCTCCTCGCACTCTTTCGTCCATTCGAATTTTTGGCTGCCCCGCGACACTTTGAAAAAGGTGAACACTTCTCTCCTGCCCGAGAGAGGAATCTGCTCAAATCGACGAGCTTTCTTGTCAAGCGCTGAACTTCCTTGGTGTTTCGCGGTGACTACAGCTTCATTATGGCCTTTACCTTATCAGGATTGGGCTCCACCCCCGCCGGGGTAAGAAGATGACCCAGGAACTTACCCCTGCTAGCCCCGAAGACGCACTTCAAGGGGTTTAGTCGCATTTTGAATTTCAGCATGGTGGCAAATGTTTCCTCCAAGTCTAGAAGGTGAGAGCTCACATCCTTGCTCTTCACCATAAGGTCATCCGCATACACCTCCAAGTTCCTTCCCCTCTGCTCCCGAAAGACTCGGTCTATCATCCTTTGATACGTCGCTCCTGCATTCTCCAGCCCAAATGGCATAATCTCATAACAGTAGCATCCCTCCCTCGCGATGAAGGAGACGTCTTTGACATCTGGTAGGTGCATCCTGATCTGGTGATAACCTGAAAAAGCATCCAAGAAATTCATCACAGAAAAACTGAAGGCTCAGTCAACCAGCGCGTCGATTCGAGGCAGAGAATAACAATCTGTATGCCATGATTTATTTAAAAGAGAAAAATATACACACATCCTCCACTGACCATCCCCTTTCTACATCATTTCCACATTGGAGATCCAGCCGGGATACTGGATCTCTTATACAAAACTTACCTTAAAGAGTTTCTCCACCTCATCCCGGATGGGCTCCTCCAGCTTGCTGGCAATGGTCCTTGTATTCTGACGAATGGGGAGTATGTTTGGGTCGAGGTTCAGACGGTGGCACGCCACGCCCGCGTCGATGTCTGGCATGTCCACCGCGCTCCACGCAAAGATGTCAACGTTCTTCTGGATACACTCCAGTATTCTCTCTCGGTCTCTTGGGCTCAGGCGTCCGCTGACCCGTACCTTCTCCGTCTTCCCTGCCCGGGTAAGAACTTCCATCTCCACCATCTCTTCTGTTGCCTCCAACCGAGACCGCTCCTCCCACTCGCCCATCGCCCTCTCATCTTGGACGCGTGCCTTTTGATCCCCCGCCTCTTCTACTGTCATCAACTCGGCCTGATCTTCTAGCGACTTGTCCGCTCCTACGTCCTGGGCGCGGACCTCCTCTTCCCTTGTTTCCTTCACTTCATCCTTCTCCCCCCTCAGCACAGTCGATGTTAAGACACTAGATAGATAGAGAGAGAGAGAGACTAGAGAGGAAGAGGAGGCTAAGAGGAATTAGGGTTAGAAGGAGGAAGGAGATTATACCTCAATTACTTGCCTCCTGAACCAAGAGGGGTTCCGGGATATAAATACCCGGAACCAAAGAGGGGCCGGCCAAAGGGGCCGGCCGGCCCCAATAGGGCTGAACCGAACCGGTTCAGCCCTATTTCGGCATCTTCAGAGAGAGGGGGCTGAACCGGATGGTTCAGCCCCGTTGTGTACGGCATCCTTGCGTCTGCGAACATAGTGACGACCGGCAAAACGTTGCGGGGGCGTAACATTCCTCTCCCCATCAAGAACCAGCTTGTCCTCAAGGTGGTAGTCGGGGTAGAGTTCCTTGAAATCGAAGAAATCCACCCAAGAGTTTTGTGCCGGAGACAGGTTCTTCCACTTGACCAAGAGTTCGGGCCGGAATTCGGTGCCCCGGTGCTTCCAACTGCTTCGTAAAACATCCTCTGGAAGTGGCCTCAGCTCACCCGCTGCCGTAACGTCAGGCAAGAGAGCAGACGGTTGGATATGCTGGCCCACCTTTCTCTTGAGCAATGAAACGTGAAAAGTGGGATGGATGCGGGAGCCCGGCGGCAAAGCCAAGGTGTAAGCTACCGGCCCCACCCTGCTGATGATCTGAAAGGGGCCGTAGTAGCGCGGGGATAACTTCTGATTGCCACGGGCTGCAACAGATAATTGCCGATATGGTTGTAACTTGAGAAAAACCTCATCACCGACGTCGAATTCCCGCTCAGTGCGGTGCTTGTCCGCTTGCACCTTCATACGATCCTGGGCCAAACGGAGGTTGGCCCGAAGAGTGACCATCATGCGATCGCGGTCCAGAAGAGCCCGATCAACCGCCGGTAGAGCGGTGCTACCCGGCTCATAAGTGCCCAAGGTCGGAGGTGGCCGACCGTAAACAACCTCAAATGGCGTCATCCTGCTGGCGGAGTGATAAGACGTGTTATAACAGTATTCGGCCCAATGTAACCACTCTGGCCAAGTGCGGGGCTCATCCATCACAAAGCACCGAAGATATGTCTCCACCCCTCGGTTAAGAACTTCTGTTTGGCCATCCGATTGCGGATGGTTGGCCGTGCTGAAATGTAAGCGAGTTCCTTGTAAGCGGAATAACTCCCTCCAAAAGTGATGTAACCCAGATTTGTATTAAAAATTAATTTGAAAATGAGAGCCGAGTTGGCCAAAAAAAGCTGAATTTTCGAGCGCGAAAACCAAGCTCGTCGCTTTGGACGTTAAAAGTTTATTAATTTGCGTTCGAGTGAAACTTCTTCGCGCCTTACGGTTCGGATCCGTTACGAGATTTATACGGCCACAAACATGAATAACATTCAACAATTTATGAATAACGATATTAATAATAAGGAGAACGCAACGACAAGCCCAAGTGTAATTAAATGAAGTGCATGAAACAATACTAAGAAAAAAGAGTGACCGGTATACCAAACGGCGGCAGAAGCAAGCCCAATTCCAATCGGTCCCGCACAGGAACAGTGGCCCCAAGATCTATCGGCCGGATACGGGTTGAAGTCGACGTCGTGAACAGGCCGGACCGTCGGAAGCAGATTCCGAAGTCGACGACGGTCCGTTTGCAAACTATTCGGGCGGGCAAAGAGGCGCCGGCGCGGGCTAGCGATGACAGGGCTAGGACTTCCGGCGTATGTTCGTGCACGGGCTTCCAGGCGGTGGCGCTTCTCCGAACTGAGCGATGTTGGCGATACGTGCGGTGAGGTGGTTGTCGGCAATGAGCAAAGAACCGGGATTCCCGTTCTAAACTCTGTCCGACCTCCTTTCACTGCACATGACCATGGAATTTATAAGCTGGCTGGAATATCTCTCCATTTTGGGCAAGAGATATCCCTCTCTTAATTCTCTTTCCAAAAGATAAAATCTTCCATTCATGTGCTAAAAATATCTCTCCATTTTGGGCAAGAAATATCCCTCTCTTAATTCTCTTTCCAAAAAATAGAATCTTCCATTCAAGACACTTTTTAAAATTCGAAATGTTTCCAAACTATGTCCTAAAATCATGCAAGACACTTTTTAAATTTGAAATGTTTCCAATCATGCACCTTTTTAATTAATGTTGGGCTTGCCGTTCCTGTCGTACTACTATTAATACCGGACTCATTTATTTAAGATCTCATCGGGTGGTCAAGCCGATGAGCCGGACAATAAAACAAGTACATAACATGAAACAAATACATAAATGCGGTATATAAATAAATACGATAAAATATTATGATGCACCGCAGGGTGCATCAATTCCCCCGGGATTAAAAGGGCTCGACCCCGTCGAGAATTCGCAAAAACTAGCAATAGAGAGATCTGGGCGGCGGCGGCGTAGTTCGTCAGTGCTGATCCAAGAGCTGTCGGTAAGGTCTCGTCCTTGCCAGGAGACCAAGTAGCGCTGATAAGTCCCATGGCGAGTACGAAATTCTCGTACATCAAGAACCTGATCGATCTTCTCAGTGGTGGGAGTCTGTACTGGCGCCAAGTCGGGAGGAATATCCGGGGCTGCCATAGGTGGGCTCGGACTGGAACTGGGTGGATCTCCATAGAACAGTGTCAGATCGGCCACGTTAAATATCGGGGAGGTACCGAATTCAACGGGCAAATCTAGGAGGTAAGCATTCTCCCCGATGCGTTTCCGAATTTGGAATGGGCCAAACTTCTTCTGTTGTAGCTTATGGTAAGTGCCCGGAGTGAATCTCTGCTTCCTGAAATAAGCAAACACCCAATCTCCTTCTGAAAAAGATAACTCCCGGCGATGTCGATCGGCCATGGATTTATATTTTTCAGAAGTCGCTCGCAATTTATTAGTAATAGTTTTATGCAAGTCCTTTAAATAATCAACATGGGCTTGCGCATCAAAAGAAATACGTTCATGAGTCGGAAGAGAGTGGCGATCAAGTAGATGTGGTATGGGGAATCCGTAGACAATCTCGAAAGGAGATTTAGCTGTGGAGCGATTAGTAGAATTATTAAATGCAAATTCAGCTTGTGGCAGTATAAGGTCCCATTGTTTTGGATTCTCCCCAGTCAAACACCTAAGAAGATTCCCCAAACTCCTATTAACAACCTCAGTCTGTCCATCAGTCTGAGGGTGGTATGCGCTACTAAATTCGAGTTTAGTGCCTAGTCGGGCCCACAATGTTTTCCAAAAATATCCCATAAAACGAGTGTCCCTATCAGAAGTGATGGACTTAGGAATTCCGTGCAGTCTAACGATTTCTTTAAAAAAAAGCTCGGCAACGTGTACAGCACTAGAAGTTTTTCTACACGGAATGAAATGTGCCATCTTCGAAAATCGATCGACAACTACAAAAATAGAATCGACCTTCCTCTTGGTGCGAGGAAGTCCTACCACGAAGTCCATCGAGATATCATCCCAAGGTCGCTCAGGTATCGGTAAGGGAGTGTATAATCCGGTGTTTTGAGCATGCCCCTTATACAACTGACACGTGGTGCAGTGTCTGACGAACTCAGTGACATCTCGCTTCATATGTGGCCAATAGTAACGAGCGCTGGCGAGATCTAATAATTTAGATTGACCTACGTGTCCACCTAACCCAGACGAGTGGAGCTCCCTAAGTAATGTCTCTCGAAGCGGTCCTTCGCAGATGCAAAGGCGCGTGCCCCTAAACAGATAACCCTCATTGACGACGTACTGTGTGGTGGGATCAGTCCCACTGTGTTGACATGAGCTCCAAATATCGTGAAAGAACGGATCAGTGGCGTATAGGTCGCGTTGTGAATCTAAATCAATAATGCACGGCTGCAGGGTGACTAATAAATGTGTGCGACGACTAAGGGCGTCGGCTACGCGGTTCGTGACTCCGGGTTTGTGCTTCAAGTGAAACGTGAACTCCTGCAGGTAAGCAGCCCACTTGGCATGACGCCTGATCTCCTTTTGGGAGTTCAGATGCTTCAGAGCCTCATGATCAGTGTTCAACACAAACTCGCGCTGAATCAGGTAGTGTCTCCAATGACGGAGAGCTTGAACGATAGCGTAAAACTCTAAGTCGTACGTGGAATATCTGGTCTTGGCCTCGTTCAACTTCTCACTAAAGAATGCAATGGGTCGACCCTCCTGACTCAAAACTGCGCCAATGCCTATGATCGATGCGTCACAGTCAACTTCAAAAATTTTCTCAAAATCAGGCAGCGCTAATACTGGTGCACTCGTGAGTCTCTCTTTAACCAAAAGAAATGCTCCCTCGGCTTCCTCAGTCCAAATAAACAAACCCTTTTTAAGACAATCAGTCACAGGTGCTATCAAGGTGCTAAAGTTTCGAATAAATCGTCGATAAAAAGACGCTAGCCCGTGGAATCCTCGAGCCTCAGTAATCGTCCTAGGGCTAGGCCAGGATTCTATCGCCTTGACCTTCTCTCTATCAACTCTAATGCCCTCAGAAGAAACGATATATCCTAAGAAGGTCAGGCTATCAGTCAAAAACGTGCATTTCTTCAAATTTATATATAATTTATTTTCACGTAGTATATCTAAGACCTGCCTAAGATGAATCATGTGCTGATTTTGATCAAGGCTATAAATTAAAATATCGTCAAAGTACACCACTACGCAAACTCCTATGAGTGGCCTAAGCACTTGATTCATCACACGCATAAATGTGCTGGGAGCATTGGAGAGCCCAAAAGGCATCACTAGCCACTCGTACAATCCCTCCTTGGTTTTAAACGCGGTTTTCCATTCGTCCCCGGGTCGAATTCTAATCTGGTGGTATCCACTTTTTAAGTCAATCTTTGAAAATACGCGGGATCCACTGAGCATATCTAGCATGTCATCCAATCGGGGAATCGGAAAACGATACTTGATCGTGATTTTATTAATCGCTCGACTATCCACACACATACGCCATGTCTCATCTTTCTTAGGAACTAGAAGTGCGGGGACGGCGCACGGACTCATACTCTCCCTAACGTGTCCCTTTGAAATCAGATCGGTCACCTGCCTATGTAGTTCCTCATGCTCTTTCGGACTCATGCGGTAGTGGGGCAAATGAGGTAAGCTAACGCCTGGGATGAGGTCTATGCAGTGTTGTATGTCCCTCATCGGAGGAAGCTGATCGGGAAGCTCCTCTGGCATGATCTCAGAGAACTCATCTATGAGGGGACGCACCGTACTAGGGATGTCTAATGTAGCGGGGGTGGTGTCGATACCTGATAACATATAGACGACCTCACTATCCTTCATCTCCTCCTGGAATTGGGACCCAGTCAGTAACATGGTGGCGGAGGGAAAGGACATCGCGGAGACGGTGGTAGAAGGAGGTGAAGTCCTCTCGGGGGCTCTGGGAACAAGGCCATTCTTTTGGGGGAGAAGAACGATCTTGCGACCATTGCGCTCGAAGGAGTGAGAGTTCTTCACACCATCATGAACTACGTGTCTATCGTACTGCCAAGGTCGTCCCAGCAAGATGTGACATACCTCGATAGTAGCTACATGACACCATACAGCGTCCTGATATGTACTGCCTATGGAAAACTCTACGAGACACTGGTGCGTGATAGGAATGGTAGTGCTACTAGTGACCCATGACAGACTATAGGGCTTTCCTAAGGGCTGCATTTTTAATTTCAGCTTTTCAACCATGCGTTGAGAAACAAAGTTCTCCATACTACCGCTGTCTATAATGATGGAGCAGAACTGCCCCTGTATACGTGCGGTGGTACGAAAGATGTTGTTTCTCAACCAGTCGTCGTCAGTAGGTGTTTTGGGGGATAGGAGACTATGTTGGAGAACACACACTAACTGCTCAGGCTGTTCTCCCTCAACTTCGTACTCACCCTCTAACTCAGTCTCGGGGGTTGGATCAGTCTGGGATTCACTAAGGAATACTCCATACTCAGGTTCTGACCCACTCTCAGAATCGACGATGGCAACGAAGTGGCGTCGCGGACACTCAGAAGACTTATGACCCGGCTCCATACACTTAAAACATCTAAACGTCCCAGGCTGGGGTCTAGTGCCTACAATCTCCTTGCCCTTGTTGGGAGGGGCAGGGAGTGATGGGGTGCTCGTGGACGCTACCGGTCGAGAGGACCCGGCAGGGGTGAAAGTGTGAGTCGGGTGGGACTTATCAGTAGTCTTATTTCCAGATGTGCGTTTCTGCAGTGTCTCTACTCTACGTGCGCGACTCGTAACCTCTCCTAAATCCTTATAATCAAGGAGTTCCAACTGATCTCGAATGGAGTAGCGTAGCCCGTTCAGATAACGGGAAACGGTCATGTCATCGTCCTCTCGGAGGTCGAGGCGAGACTGCAGAACTAGGAACTCGTTTGTGTACTCATCGACGGATAATTTGTCCTGTCGTAGATTATGGAACCTACGATACAGGGTTTGCATGTAATCAGACGGAACGTATCTCTTACGCAGTTGAGTTTTGAAATCGTTCCATGTTGTGATCGGGGGCATACCTAAATTGATCCTAGACCGTTCTAGTTGTCCCCACCAAACTAACGCGGATCCTTTAAGTATAAGCGTGGCATACTCAACTTGCCTAGCTTGGGGCAATTGCTTCCAAGCGAGGAAACGATCCATCCGTTCACACCATTCAAGGCAACTCTCGGGCTCTATTCGCCCTTCAAAATCACCCACGTCCAACTTGATTCCCACATCCCAACGGGGTTGGTGTCGTGGTTCGTTATGGCCCTCCGGATCGGGGCGTACGAGTTCCCGAGGTCTATGGTCAGGGTCGATTTCGACCACTGGGGCCGGTGTTCGATTGACGTGCAAAGTTGCTTCGATATTATTAACCGAAGTGCGTAATCCGTTCATGATATGTGTGACACTACCCATACCGGTGGTGAGCGTCTCGACTGTTTTCATTAATTCACTCATGCGTCGAGCCAAATCTCCTACGCTGTTTTCTAACTGATCGACTCGTTTTTCCATTAAAATATTTGAAAATAGATTTAAATAAAATTTAAATTTTTTAGTTTTTAAAATTTTTTTTTTTTTAGAGAGCTTTCCCGAGTGGGAGAAAAATACTTAATTTATTTAAGAAAATCAAAAAAAAAATATATATATATATATATATCTTTTTTGAAAGAAAATTTTTTTTTTTTTTTAGATCTCTCTTTTTTTTGTCAATAAATAAAAATAATTTTTTTTTTTTTTGATAAATCGGATCGATTGACTCACGATAGGAGTGAATCGACTTCCTCTGATACCAAACTGATGTAACCCAGATTTGTATTAAAAATTAATTTGAAAATGAGAGCCGAGTTGGCCAAAAAAAGCTGAATTTTCGAGCGCGAAAACCAAGCTCGTCGCTTTGGACGTTAAAAGTTTATTAATTTGCGTTCGAGTGAAACTTCTTCGCGCCTTACGGTTCGGATCCGTTACGAGATTTATACGGCCACAAACATGAATAACATTCAACAATTTATGAATAACGATATTAATAATAAGGAGAACGCAACGACAAGCCCAAGTGTAATTAAATGAAGTGCATGAAACAATACTAAGAAAAAAGAGTGACCGGTATACCAAACGGCGGCAGAAGCAAGCCCAATTCCAATCGGTCCCGCACAGGAACAGTGGCCCCAAGATCTATCGGCCGGATACGGGTTGAAGTCGACGGCGTGAACAGGCCGGACCGTCGGAAGCAGATTCCGAAGTCGACGACGGTCCGTTTGCAAACTATTCGGGCGGGCAAAGAGGCGTCGGCGCGGGCTAGCGATGACAGGGCTAGGACTTCCGGCGTATGTTCGTGCACGGGCTTCCAGGCGGTGGCGCTTCTCCGAACTGAGCGATGTTGGCGATACGTGCGGTGAGGTGGTTGTCGGCAATGAGCAAAGAACCGGGATTCCCGTTCTAAACTCTGTCCGACCTCCTTTCACTGCACATGACCATGGAATTTATAAGCTGGCTGGAATATCTCTCCATTTTGGGCAAGAGATATCCCTCTCTTAATTCTCTTTCCAAAAGATAAAATCTTCCATTCATGTGCTAAAAATATCTCTCCATTTTGGGCAAGAAATATCCCTCTCTTAATTCTCTTTCCAAAAAATAGAATCTTCCATTCAAGACACTTTTTAAAATTCGAAATGTTTCTAAACTATGTCCTAAAATCATGCAAGACACTTTTTAAATTTGAAATGTTTCCAATCATGCACCTTTTTAATTAATGTTGGGCTTGCCGTTCCTGTCCTACTACTATTAATACCGGACTCATTTATTTAAGATCTCATCGGGTGGTCAAGCCGATGAGCCGGACAATAAAACAAGTACATAACATGAAACAAATACATAAATGCGGTATATAAATAAATACGATAAAATATTATGATGCACCGCAGGGTGCATCAAAAAGCTACTAACGAAGGTCGGGTCACGATCAGAAATAATCGCGCGAGGAACGCCATGCAGACGCACAATCTCTCTAGCAAAGAGGGCGGCCACCGAGTCTCCAGTGTAAGGGTGGCTGAGGGCAATAAAGTGGCCATACTTGGAGAGTTTATCCACTACTACCAAAATGACCGACTTCCCTTTTGATTTAGGCAACCCGTCGATGAAGTCAATGGACACCGTGTCCCAAATAAGCTGCGGGATGTCCAACGGAACAAGCAGCCCCGCGGGTGAAGAAGTCTCATATTTCTGCCGCTGGCAGATCTCACACTGGCGAACAAACTGCTGAATGTCCCGTCGCATGCCCGCCCAAAAGACATTGGCCCGCGCCCGCTGAAGGGTTCGAAGTACTCCGGCATGTCCCCCCGTAGGCGACGAGTGAAACTCATGCATCAAAACTGTTCTCCAAGCTGATGCGGCCGGCACCACCACTCGGCCCCTAAAGTGAAGACGACCATTACATAAATGATAACCAGGCGTAACAGTCTCGCCCCGCTGCAAAGCCTCCACTAACGGCCGCAAGGTGTCCGAGCCCATGACTTCCTCGTGAATGTCGACCAAAGAATCGAGCAAGGGTCCCGTAATGTGAGTGAGAGCTGCCTCCGGCAAGCGAGAGAGAGCATCAGCGACGACATTATCCTTGTCGCGCCGATAAACGATCTCATAATCATATCCCAAGAGCTTTGTAACCCACTTCTGTTGGAGAGGCGAGGAGACCCGTTGGTCCAGAAAATGTTTTAAGCTTTTGATGATCCGTGCGCACCTTAAAGTGCCGCCCCAACAAGTACGGCCGCCAAACGCCCACCGCATGAATGATTGCTAACATTTCTTTTTCGTAAGCCGACAGGCCCAGAGTACGAGGGGCTAACGCCCGACTATAGAAAGCTATAGGCCGTCCCTCCTGCATCAAGACGGCGCCGATGCCCACCCCCGACGCATCCGTCTCGAGGACGAATTCCTTCGCAAAATCTGGTAAGGCAAGAACAGGCGTGGTCGTCATGGCCTGTTTGAGGGCCTGGAAGGCGCCCTCCGCCTCTTCTCCCCAAGAAAAAGAATCCTTCTGCAAAAGCTGAGTCAAAGGTCGTGCTATCTTGCCATAATCCCGGACGAACCGCCTGTAGTATCCCGTGAGACCCAAAAATCCGCGCAAGGCACGCACTGTAACTGGCCGCGGCCACGATTGCATACTCTGAATTTTTCGTCGGTCGGCCCGCACGCCCTGACCTGAGATCATGTGGCCCAAGTATTCCACCTCCTCCTGACCAAATGAGCACTTAGAACGGTTGGCGTAAAGACGGTGTTGCCGAAGTCGGCATAGGACCTGTTCCACATGTCCCACATGATCCTCCCAACTAGCACTGTAAATGAGAATGTCGTCGAAGAATATCAGCACAAAAGTCCGCAAGAAATCCCGAAAAATCTCATTCATGTTGGCCTGGAATGTCGCAGGTCCGCCAGTCAAGCCATTGGCCATGACCAAGAACTCATAATGGCCGTCATGTGTTCGGAAAGCCGTCTTGTGGATATCTTCTTGGGCCATGAGAATCTGATAATATCCAGAGCGAAGATCTAACTTGGTAAAAAGTTGTGCTCCATGCAGTTCATCCAGCAGCTCCTCAATGTGAGGAATCGGAAAGTTATCCTTGATCGTGGCGTCATTCAAGGCGCGGTAGTCCATACAAAACCTCCAGGAACCGTCTTTTTTCTTGACCAGAATGATGGGAGCGGAGAAGGAACTAGTACTTGGCCGAATGATACCGGCCTCCAACATCTCCCGGACACTCCGCTCGATTTCCGCCTTCTGAATGTGTGGGTAGCGATATGGTCGCACATTAGTAGGCTCGGCGCCCGCCTTGAGCGGAATACGATGATCCCGGAACCGAGGCGGTGGCAGAGTACGGGGCTCCTGAAAAACGTCAGCGTAATCTGTCAAAATGGACTGTAAGTGAACTGGTACCTCAGAATTGCCGGAGTCGCCGGTCTGAACCTCCCGTAGAATGGCCATCACTTGCCCGTCTCCGCTCAACTGTTGCATGCTGCGAAGAGATACCTCCTTAATAGGAGAAGACATAAGACCCCGCAGGCAGAACTGTTGCTCCCCGAGCACAAACTCCATGGTCATGTGCGCCCAATCAAAAGTTACCCGTTGTAATTGGCGTAACCACTGAACTCCCAAGACCATATCCGAGCCACGAATAGGTAGCAAGTAGACGTCCGTTCGTCCCGCATAGTCTCCTATCCGCAGTTCCACTCCCTTCAGCACCCCTTCACATTGCAACTTACTGCCATCCGCTACCATAACATGGAAGGCAGCCCCCTTGTCGACCCCGTGTCCAACTCTCCCTGCCACATCGGGATGCACAAAGTTGTGGGTGCTCCCACTGTCCACCAAAATAGTAACCTTCTCCTGGGCGATCCGACCCGCCAGCCGCATTGTAAGCGGAGGAACGCACCCTTCCAAAGCATGTATAGAGACCCCAAACTCAGTGTCTTCCAAGTCCACCTCCAATTCATCCTCGTCGGCCGTCGGTGCTTCCTCAGCCTCCTGATATAACATGAAGGCTTGTGTCCTCTGGCATTTATGGCCCGGAGCAAACTTCTCATCACAATTGAAGCATAGACCCTTCTCTTTGCGAGCTTGCAACTCACTCCAAGACAAGCGAGTCACCATCGGCTTGTTAGCCGTAGGTTGTTCCCGCCGTGCAACCGTAGTAGTAGTAGTGCTGGCCGAGGGGGGCCTATTCTGCATGCGGCCTCTCTGCCTGCTGAACCGCTCCTCCTGAATACGGGCCAAGGTAATGGCGTGGTTCAACGACTGAGGCATGAGTGCCTGCACCTCATCACGAATATAATCCTTGAGACCGGAGATGAAGCAACTGTATAACGTCCTTTCTGGCCATTGCACCCGATTCGCCAACTTCTCGAACTCCGTGCGGTACTCCATCACAGAACCCTTCTGGCGGAGTTTCTGAAGCATGGCCTCATAGTTCTCATACTCTAGCGGACCAAATCGAGCCGTAAAGCCCTCCACAAACTCCCCCCAGGGCACGTACTCCCGTCCCCGCAGGAACCACTGTGTCCATTGGAAAGCGTCATCCTTTAGGTGAAAAGACGCCAACTGCACCCATTGGCCTTCAGGAACATCTTGATATTGAAAGAAGAGTTCGGCCTTCTGAATCCATTCCAAGGTGTCACCACCCTCGAACTCCGGAAAATACATGCGAGACAAGCCTGGAGACAAGCGATGCGGACCATGACCTCCTTCTCGCCTTCCGATATCGCCTTGCTCAAATACACCATAACCCGGTGGTTGGCCACCCCATGGTGGTCCATAAACCGGCGCACCCTGCTGTCCAAAACCCCCGAGGAGGAGGAAGAAGACCTCCCCGCTGCTGTCCTGCCTGTTCCGGTGGCCGCCGCTGACCTGCGGCCTCATCCCAGCCCCGCCGCTGACCTGCGGCCTCATCCCAGCCACGCCGGAAGCCTGCGGGCTCATCCCAGCCCCGACGCCCCTGGTTCCGGCTTGCGACGGGCTCGCCGAAGCCGCTGTGCAAGGATGCGGGCGGCATCGGCCCCGCACAGTGCCCCGACCCCGATCCGCCAGCCCCGCCATACACTCCTGTTGACGGAGGGGGAAAAAGACGCGATGCATCGTCGCCGAGCCGCGCGACTCCGCCGTCCGTGGCCCCGCGCGCAACCACAGCCGGATCTTGTCCCGATCCGGCCGAATCATCCGTAGCCGTCGCTTTTCCTTTCAATAAGGTTTTCAACTCCTCCATACCGGCCGTCATGGCCGCCACCGAATCCGTGAGAGTGGCCACCGTCCCCTCTAGGGTTTCGAGCCGTGCGGATTCCTCTTGCGTGCGCGTATTCACCATGTCGGAGACGAATCCTCTGATACCAAATGTTAAGACACTAGATAGATAGAGAGAGAGAGAGAGAGACTAGAGAGGAAGAGGAGGCTAAGAGGAATTAGGGTTAGAAGGAGGAAGGAGATTATACCTCAATTACTTGCCTCCTGAACCAAGAGGGGTTCCGGGATATAAATACCCGGAACCAAAGAGGGGCCGGCCAAAGGGGCCGGCCGGCCCCAATAGGGCTGAACCGAACCGGTTCAGCCCTATTTCGGCATCTTCAGAGAGAGGGGGCTGAACCGGATGGTTCAGCCCCGTTGTGTACGGCATCCT
Source organism: Platanthera zijinensis (assembly GCA_039513925.1). Lineage (NCBI taxonomy): Eukaryota > Viridiplantae > Streptophyta > Magnoliopsida > Asparagales > Orchidaceae > Platanthera > Platanthera zijinensis. The sequence continues at coordinate 11,149,401 of CM077082.1, read as the reverse complement.
TGCGTCTGCGAACATAGTGACGACCGGCAAAACGTTGCGGGGGCGTAACAGTCGACTCCCTCATCGCCTCCTCATCCTCTGCAGCCTTGTTTTCTTGCCTTGCTCGATCCTCCATCTCCTTCCCCACTTCCTCAACCTCTGTCATCCATGAGATGGTGTTGACGACAGTCACGTAGCACTACCTCGACACCTTAGGATCTCCTATGATCCGAACATAGACTCCTCCGTTGTTGAACTTGAGACATTGATGAAACGACGAAGGAACACAACGGAAAGCGCTTTTGAGGGGGCACCCAAAAATGGCATTGTAGCTGCTCGGGGCGTCAACGATGACGAACCGACAGTTCCTTGACACCCCCCCCCCCCCCCCCCAACATCACATAAAGCCCAACTCCACCCTCGATTTCCTCTCTCAAGAAAATCCGAACAACGGCCCATTCAAGGCCAGCACCCTCCTTGCCTCTACTTTCATCGCATCAAATGCCTTCTTGAAGATCATATTCACGGAGCTCCCATTGTCGACTAGAATCCGAGAGACTGTAAAATTCTCGATCGTCGTCTGGATCACCAAGGCGTCACAAAACGGATCTACATAATCCAGTATGTACTTTGATGAGAAAGTTATCTTTTCTTCCGGGGGTGAGTTCTAAGAGGTCAAAGCGACGCTCCTCCTGAACATGGTTTGGAAGCTCCCCTTGTGAGTGGCCTCGATCCCCGCAACTCCTGAGCGAGTTGATCATTTCGGAACTGCTCTGGGACTGGGGCCGAGACGATCAACTCGTTGAAAGGGCTCCACCCTCCCACCGGGCGAATCAACCCATCCCTCGCGGCCGGCACGCCGATCCTTTCAACACTCACCTGACCGGGGAATAGCTTCCGCCCGACGAGATCTATTTCACTGTTCTCGGCTGGCACATCCTTTCCGGGTCGCTGACCAGGGGCGTTCTCGCCTAAAGACAGGGCCGCGACCACCGGGACAGAAGGCGTCTCCCACTCGCCTCTCACAGCGAATGCGAGGTGTATGGTCTGCAGGACTTCCCTCTTGAAATCTTCCAACATTCCGACCGTAACACCACTTGCCGGTGGTGGAGGGTTTCCAGAGCCGGTTCCTTCCCCTTCGCCTCCAACCATGAGACTTTGTCTGAGATTTTCTTGAGCATACTACGGTTCAGGCTGACCGCATCAAAAATGTTGAAACCGTTAGCCGGCCTCAAAGAGAGTTCAGACTCAAAGGGGGTAGCTTGCACCTACTTATCCTGAACTGAGTTTCTGGCAAAGGACTACGAACTAGGAACAGACCTTGAGCTGCAGCGTGGAGATCCCGCCATACACTCAAAAGATCTAAAAGAGCTTCCCCTCCTAAGCCAAAGCTGAGTTGGGCACCTTGGAGGGCTATTAAAACCAACCAAAGCAAAACAAAGGAGGAAGAGAGCCAATGAACGATCCTCCTCAAATGTGCCCTTAAGAGTCTATTTATAGTTTTTTTGACTTGGTCTGTCGATAGCGCAATCCCGTCTTTTAAAATGCTATGCGCAGCCCAGATGGGTCTGCCAGCAACCAAACTTCGCTGTTTGGAGAGACTATTAGTAGACCAGCGAGAGCATTTTGGTAAAAACACTACTGTGTGAGTGGAACGCACTGCTTCCACTCGCCAGGGCCGACGAGTGCCCTTGACAGGGTTGACACTCGCTGCCAACCAGGGGCCATGAACGAGTACGTGTGTGGTAATCGCACTCGCCTCTTCCTTGGTCTGATCCTGGGATGAGTGAGCGCCCACGTGCCACACTCGCCTCCTACACCCTTGATTGCATGGCCTACGCGAGTCGGGGAAAGATCCTGGCCCACTCGCTTATCTGACTCGCCTGACTCTCAAAGAACACTTCCCCAGCCTCGATCCTACCCCGCGAGACCCACTCGATGAATACAGGGTTGTACAGTCGAGGAACTCCCAGACGAACTACATGGAGCACACTTGTTCATGATGCTGGATCTGCGCTCAGGGTACCACCAAATCAGGATGAACGACGAAGATATCTTCAAAACCGTCTTCTGGACACATGATGGACACTAAGAGTTCGTTTTGATGTCGTTCAAACTCTCCAAAGCACCCTCTACATTTCAGGCAGTGATGAACGAGATTTTTTGCCCCTCCTCCACAGGTTTGTATTAATATTTCTTGATGACATTCTATCTACAGTGCCAAGTAGAAAGAGCATCTTCAATGTGGAACAAGTTTTTGCGATACTCCGATAGCAACAGCTCAATCTCAAGCACTCCAAATGCACTTTTGGCCAGGAGTCGAAGTAATAAATTGAGGGGCAACAGCTCAATATTCCTGGTACAGTTGACTAAACTCAAAGTAATAAATTGAGGGGTAACAATCACCTAGGCAAAGCAAAGCTATCTCCTATCTTAACTGAAATATCTAAGAATCATGGCCTTTGCAAGAGTGGGTAGAATATGCCCTCTTCAAAATCTCAGTACAAGTGTCCAAAAACAAATAGTTGCAAGCAATAGATTCCTACATCAAATTCAAACGCCAAGACACCAAAGGAGTTTCAGACTCCTATTGCATCCAATCCGGCAAATCCCTACAGGTTCGCTGTTGGTGCCATTGACATAACCAAATAGGTGTGTTGTAGATGTCAGCCAACATGTCCGACATGTCAGCCGACATAAAGGTTTTGGATAGAAAATGTCATGGCATCAATATTTTAAGCAAAAATATCGTCTTCAGGCCCCGATATATCGGACAATATCTCGAGTACAATATATGACGAGTACTAAAAATATATATTCCATTTCTTTTAAGCTTCTGAGCGCTAATATTTTGTTTTGTGTTATATTGTGTCTCTCTGAGTCGAGATTTGAATTCTTTCTCGTCTCACCATCATTTGGTGTTCTTTATGGCGTTTACTGTCGTGAACGCTTCTTTTTGTGCAATTTATAAACATACATTATGCATATATATGTTTATTGTATAATTTATATACATACATTGTGTGTATATATGTTTATTATGTAATTTATAAAAATACATTATGTATGTAATTGCACGTATTAACAAAAATGTTTATATATGAATAAATTTATTTAAATATTAAAATCCGACATTTTAAAATATCTCTGATATATCCCCCGCAATCCGACATATGATATTTCAAACTCAAACTGACATGAACCCAGCATTCGACATATGCAACCTTGCCAAATAGGCGATGACTCTTTAATCCCAAGGTGATAGAGTGAGACCACTGTAACATCCCAGATTTTGCCAGAATATTATATTAAAAAAAAGTATAGAATTCTCCCCCCCCCCATCAATTAACCGGTTCACGATTATAGAACCGTAAGAGAAAAACCTCTCCCTATTAAGCCGCACCCCTCCATCCCGATAACCCACCATTCGTAAACCGAGCAGAAACGTTTCCGCATCCCTGGAGGTTTGCGTGTTCCGTCTCCCGCAGCCGCGTCGCAAGCAGGAAGCTGAAGCCCTAGCCGATCACTCCTCTGTCGTTGAAACTTAGTGTCGGCCCCTCCTCCCTTTGCTGGCTCCGGTGGTCCCTCTCCCTCTTTCCAAGTGCGGTTGGAGTTTCGGATTCAGCCCTAGCCTGAATGAAAATTTTTGTGGAGCATTATCTTGGTTCTGGTGAGTTCCGTGCCTCGCTATTTTCTTTTCCTAGCAGAAATCGTGTTAGTTGGAGGCCGATTTTGATTACCTCTTTGTTTCCTCTTGTCCTAATCATGGATCGAAGTACTCGGTCTCCCGCAATCAGAAATTTATTGCTTATTTTGAGACCTAATCGCTCTTAGATCAAGGTATTGCACCGTTTTGTTGTTCATAAATTGTTCAAATTAGTACCCTTATCGTTTTGAGTTTTTCCACCGAAACCCTAAGGGAAAAGCGTCTAAATTTTGAGGTTCCGTGAAATTTCAGATTTTGATCGTTGTTGGTGCTTAGGATCGGAGAAATTTCACGTTTATCTCCAATTTGTGCAATCAGGAGCAGTGAACCCCATCTTTTATTAGAGAAATTCGTAGTGATCAGTTCCTTTGTAAGGAGAATCATGTCGCCTCACCGTGTATACGAACGTCGTAACACCACCGTAAGAAACTTGAGTCCTTTTAGACTAAAAGTTCAGATAAAATTTCCATTTCATGTGTTAATCATATCGGCATAAGCACTTTAAAATTTCAAGTTCCTATAGTCTGAATTAAACCAACGGGGTAGGCATACGCTTAGGCTAAGTTAGCAGTTTCAGTGTCATGAAAACCCTAAGTCCAGTATATTTTCTTAATTAGAGCGTTACTCCGTGTTTGACTCATTGAATACTAGTCTAAGTTAATTCAGGAAAGAAAAGGGCGAGGAAGATTTACTCTTGTGGTTTTGGTGGAGGCACACCACCGCGTGCTCAGGGCCAGTAGGCCACCATATTTACTTCAAGCTCAGGGTCGATGACTCGGGCTACTTATATGTAACTCCTTAGATAGGAGTCTTTGTTCCACTCGAGAAACACCCAGTTCAGGGCACCATCAGGGTTGCCACTCATACCGCGGTCACTAGTTTGTGCATCGTCGCCCTTAGCGACAAGTGTTAATAAGACAACCCAGAAGCAGGTTAAATTTTACAGCAGTCAAGAATTCAAACTACAGAAATCAACGACTTGTTCAATTGAGACAAGGGTGTGTCAGATCACACTATAGGACGATTCTATTACAGATCGTGAACTCAAGTGCCAAGTTTTATGTTAGAGTAATTTTGCAAATTTTAAATTCAAGTAATATTCACTTATAATATTTTCTTTAAGTGTTGCGGGAGAGAGTAGCTTTCTTACTCTTCAGTGCGTCTGACCCATTTTGGAACTTGTTTTTCGCAGGGGGCTCAGGTCAGGGAATCCGCTTAGGATAGGCGGTGCAGTCTTCTCAGTTGTTACTTGTTAGTTTTGTTCAGTTATACCATTGTTGTTGTACTTGTCCTCTTTGTAGACATTATGTATATGTTGTACTTCAATCATGTTTTGATGTATCATTTTACTTCAATTCGACGGTATATCATTCACTCTTAGTATTATGTTCAGTTTTAGTTGGCTCTGTGAATTCAGCTTGGCAAGGTACATTTCTAACTATAGATTTACTTCACCTTTCTGCTATAAGTTTCTTTTTTTAACACTTTCATTTACTTTTTTCCTGCTTTATACCAGTTTATATACCATTACTTAGTTTACTTGTTATTGCGGACCCATCCAGACTGTTGATTCATGTTAAACTAGATTGGGGTGTTACAACCACGAGACATAGTTACAATCATTAAAGCAAATGGTAGTAAAACGGGGAGTATTATGATCATGACTCGCTTTGAGAGATCTCTTAAGGAATAACAACTACCAAGGAGATAACGGGAGTATCAATACTCCCCGACATGGTGACTCAATAATAGAAATTAGTTTGCCACACACAAAAATCTAGGGATTTTTTGGAATCAAAAGGGTACCCTAGGTCATCCAAGATCCACGATCCACTCATGGATCATGAAGAGGTCACGCAAATCGTGAAGAGGAGAAGATAAATCACCTCCTACAAAAGGGAGAAAACAACGCCAGAAAAAAGATTAACCCATCACGTAGAGGAGAAAGGTGCCAGAAAAAGACTGGGAGGTTATTGGAGGGTGAAAATTATTGTTGGGTTAATGAGGAAAGAGGCACACGAAGCCTCCTTTCGAGCGAGCGCAATGAAGGAGTCATGCGGGGAAGAAAACGCGGAGCGAGATTGATTAGCAGAGGAAGAAATTGATCGGGGGATTGCACGGGAGGAGAAATCACACGGCGAAAGCCATTGGTGGGTGTGCAACAAAGAGGAATCGGGTAATCGACTGAGCGGACGAGCAAGAAAGAGTGGGTGCTAAGGAACAAGGAGTGTTATTTTGTGTTTTCATACCATGTTGCGAAAAATGAGATGACTTGATTGATTACCAGATAATCACCTCTTCTTAATTTACAAGAGGTTAGCATACAATGGAGAGCACTCGTAAACACAAAAGAGATGCACATAAATCCTAACAAAAGTAGTACAAAGAGGACAACGAATGCTATAAACAATCTCGGAACTAAAATATATTTATAGAAACTTTCACACCATAAGTCTAATCATTGTTCTTCTTTAAAAAGGTAAAAACAAATCAAACCACAAATATATTAAAAAACAACACCTCTAAACTCTAGACAACGGAGTAACATAATCTGGAGAGAGCGTACGAGTTGCAGCACGACGTACAGCAGGCACTAGGGCGTGCAACTATCACTGAGTTATGGCTAAGTGTGCAATAGGCGGAAGGTTGTGGTTGGGGTGGGGGAGGGGAATAGGGCGCTGGGGATGTTTGCGGTGTAGGGATAGGTAGCGTCACAAACAATTTTATCAAACACCAATGCAGTAGAAGATGGCAGGATAACGAGATGTAGTAATGCTTAGATCCAGTTTTAATTTGCATTTAATTCTAATTGTCGCATTTTTGTTATTTCATTAACTCACATCTAGGAAGCACTGGTACGGGTAAGGGTACCGGGTACAATACGTACCCACTACTGTGGAACGACAAAAAATAACTTGCGTTGTATCAACACGTTCAAAAAAATACCCATAACAGAAACGGACCAGTATCAGAAACATACTCGGTGCAGATACTCAACATAATTGAACGTACCAACGCTTCCTAGCATAGAGCCAACTTTTGTTTACTCTAGAAAAACAGACTCCTATCACAATATGCAGAATGATGTGCTAATTCCAAGTGTGTGCACATAGATGTATCTGTCGAGTATCGGGCACGTATCGGTACCAGATACGTATTTGGTACGGGTACGCTGCCTTCGGAGAACTATTTGTGCTTCACAGACTCACATTTATTTACTGGCACGAGTTAGTTCAAACTGCACGTTTGGGTTATTTGAGGACTTTGTATTTATACCCAAGTTCGTGTTAGACCCACCACATGATTGAATAAGATTTTTGTTTGAGCATCAAGAGGTCTAGGGCTCCCTATATTAACTTCCACTTCCACCTCCCCCTCGCTCGCAGCCACTCCGTATAGTTTATGCCCCTCCCAGTGCACACAGGCGGATGGCCCCTCCGCTGGTCCCAAGACAATTTGACGCACCCTCCTGGTTTGTCGCGGAACTTCTAGGTGCTGAGCAATTGCTCCTCATGATACCCATAACCTCAAAATATGTCCAACGCCCTTGACGTGTTATTCAGGATGCCTAGCCACGGGAGGGACCTCCCCTTCCTTTTGTGATCTCGCTTTGGATGCCGCGGAAAGCCATACTCAGAATTCAACATAGGTCGACATCGAGGACCTAGGTGGAAACACCAAAATCACTCTCCTGATTCACTAACTCCACTTCTTCTCGTTCCGTGACTCGATCCTCGCCCGGACTTATGACATGGCGGCAGAGAACAAGGGAGACCAGTAAATGGAAATGGAAGGGATGGTGTTAGCAAGAGCTATTTGTCCGCATAGAATTCACGGTTTCAACAACGTGGAATGCATAAAATATATGAACATCACTCAGAACAGACCACGGACTTCACTTATTCAAACAATGACCCTAAATTTTACTCCAACGTGAATAGATCCGTAAAACTCTGGGCTAACAATTAGTGGCCCGTTCTCCATCACCTTCTCCCCTCCATAAAATTTGATTGTTACGTATGATGCGTACTTTTATCATAGCTGAACTATTGTTACCTATGACATATATTATTTTAATACATTGCAATGATACTCTTGCTCAAACACAATGCTTTGATATCGTGGTTGATCCTATTGCATGCTCTCTGGATTTCCATTCATGACTAAATGAATAGAAGTTAAGTAAGGGGTTTGCATTACATGTTAACTGTGGACGTTCAACAAGCTGATTGGCAGAACTTTTCAAGAGAGCCTTGTCAGCATAAAATTTTCCTTCGGATGGGAATACTTCACTTCAGTTGTTTTTATTTATCAGATAGCTATAATATTTTATTAGTTTTATAGTAATTGCTTACTTTCTTTCCGTTCTAAGATATATAAATTCCGTTAAACATCAAACTGTAATTATGAATATTATGTCAACATAAAGATATTTTAAATCGCTTATCATTGTCAAGTTACCTATATAAGTTATTTCTTCTTATACAAAACTGCCTCAGTTATCTGCAACCACATTTGGCAATTTAATGTTAAGTACCTCAACCTCCATCATATCACATGTTGACAGAGTGCCACCTTCAGAAAGCCCAACGTGTGCAATTTACATTCACACATTAATCAATTAATTACTCCACAACTAGGTAACGAGTTGTTGCGGAGAACTCCTACAATTATGAACTTAAGTGTGACTTTATCACCAAGTAATATAAATGTAAATGTTATTATCATCGCATCTTGTTGATAAATATGGTATTCAACCTTGATATTTGATAAATAATCTTGAATATTTCAGTTAAGGGGTGGGAGAAGCATGTATGGAAGCCTGTCATTCTCATAGGCTATTTGCTGGACAAATCATATAGTTAGTTCACTGCTACAACATAATTTATAATGATTGTGACCTTGAGTATCATTATGTTTGGAGGATTACGTCAGATGTGCAGCATAAGCAAATAAAGTAGTTTAATAATGTAGTTTTCTCATATACTTATATAATTATTTACTAGCATAAGCTAATAAGACATAGGCTATATTGAAGGCGTAGCAGCTATAATAGAAACAATAACTAGCGTGATGAATATATATCACTTTATATTTCTTAAATTAAATCACAAGAAAAATCAAAACAAGTGAACACACTTTTGATTACATTCAGCTAAACAAGAAGAAGCTTTGAAAATACTTGTATTGTATTCAGAGAGGAACCTGATTCATATCAATAGTTTGGACAGCTTCACCACGAGTAAAAACTATGGCATGATTTTGATTTTCAGGCTTCCCTTCCCCAAGCTTAGGATCTCCAGGAAGTTTAATCGAATATATTTCCTGAATAAAAATGAAGAATGACAATCTAATACACAATTAAGAAGGGCATGAAGCCATGAATATGCAATTAAGAAGAGAGAGAAAATATGAGAAACACTCATTTTAAATGATCCAGAAGGTAATTCTACCTGATCCCTTCCATGGACATCAGCCTTAACAAGCTTTGAATAGTACTCCTTCACTATCTTACCATCAGGTGATGGGATGTCCTCAACATGAATGAAAGCAACTCGTAGTGCTTCATTTCTAAAAATAATAGAGAGAAAAAGGTTTTGGTTGCCAAAGAAATTTAGAGTATACAAAAAGGACAAAAAAGAGCATGGCACTATATTTACAACAACAACAACACTCAAGCCTTTATCCCACTATAGTGGGGTCGGCTATATGGATCCTTTGTCGCCATTGTGCCCTATCTTTTGTCATAATCTCACTAATGCCTAAGTACATCATGTCTTTCCTTACAGTTTTATTCCAAGTCTTTATTGGTCTACCCCACCCTCGTTTAGCATGCCTAGTGACTAGACTCTCACAACGCCTAATAGGTGCCTCTAATGGTCTCCTTTGTACGTGTCCAAACCATCTTAGACGAGCTTCTCGCATCTTCTCTGCAATTAGCGCTACCCCTGTCTTATCCCTGATACTTTCATTCCTAATTTTATCCAATCTCGTGTGTCCACACATCCACCTAAGCATTCTCATCTCCACAACTCCCATTTTTTGCTCATGTACACAATTCACTGCCCAACACCCAGAACCATAGAGCATCGCGGGTCTAATTGCAGTACGGTAAAACTTGATCTAATAAAATTCAAAATTTAAAATAAGAGCAGCAATGAATAATGATTATACTAGAAAATAAAAAGACGACCAAAGCAAATATGGCATCAACCCTAAAAGTTAAATATAAAATAAGAGAATTAATCAAGAGTGAATAACTTGGTATTCTGAATTGCATGCTACAAGTAACTGAATCGATGATAAAAAGGCTAATAATGTCCCATTTTATGTGGCACAACGTGCGCGATGCGGATCCACAGAGGCGAGACCACATCCGCAGTTTGGGACAAGCGACTGATATCCTCAAGTTCTCTGAGTATTTCGGGCACTAAGAAGAACACCAGACCGTTGCACAGCCAAACTGTTGTGAAGCCGCGGTGGCATCCCGCCTGATCCGTATGGCGCAATTTTCGCCCGGCTAAACAGGGCCTAAGACAACCCTAATGTCTATGTAGCAGCAAGTAGGAATCTAGCAAACACAAAGAATTAACTAATAAGTAAATAAAAATTAACTGTTGCAATGAAGAAAGCGGAGAGAATTAATATTGAGACCAATAAAGATAATTAATGGCATTGACATGATACAACTAGACTTGAGTGATTAGTGTACATAAAACCGATGTTATAAATGAATCAATTAGGTGAGGAAATAGATTTAGTAAATAGATATAGTATCGCAGGATTGGTTGAAACTTGTTCAAGAAGATTTGAATATTTTAGGTTTATAAAGTCAGTTAGCAGTCTTTAGGAACGAATGAAAATGAGAATTCATAAAGCGGACAATAAAATAGTTGGGTTAAAGCTACTTCACATAAGCATAGTGCAGTAAAATAAATACATAAGTAGACATGTCAACGAGAAGAAAGCAAAGCTTAGATGGCAATTTATCAGACCTTTGCAGAAGTAGAGCAATATCTGCAGCCTCTGGTGCTTTTTTCTGTTTCTGCTGTCCATAAATTTGGCACGAGACAACATATGTAAATTTAAGATCAGCCTGGGCACGAGAATCCGATGATAGTTCAAATCCTTGGGTATTAAACATATCAACTCCAGAATAGCCCCCTTCAATTCCTGTAATTTTAGACAGACAAGTGTGAATACAACAGAAAGATAGCTTGTAAGATAATATAAGACCACCAGATTACATTACCTGCAGAACGTCTTCTCTCTAAATAGCTCTGTAGCATAAGAGCTCTTCTATAATACATCATACCGCGTACTACATCAGCCGAAAAAAGGAAAAAAAAGGAAGAATTACATAAGCACAATGATGAAATCAAATGAATTCGAAGACATAAAATGGTCTATGATCATATAGGCCAACAATGTAGTATGTTTGTACATTGAGAAAGTCATTGATATCTATGCAAGTGCAGTAGAAATTAGAATACAAGATGTGTGAAAAAACTATAAACTATAAACTAAAGAATTATTATATTAGAAAAAAGCGTGAGTACTGAGTAGCATCAATAAAAAATTTGATAATATAAACTAAACTTGGGGGTTTCAGAATGTACATCGACAATTAAAATGCACTAATTAGATGAGTAGATAAAATTATTGTCAGAGGATTTAGTAGAAAAATGTAGAACACAGATAAAATAAAATTAAGTTGTTCAGTATGATTTCCCTAGTTTAAGCTTAACAACTAAAGCAACAATAGATATATACAAATGAAAATTGAGGGAGGAAATTAATTCCAAGAAATGAGATTTCCAAAAGATTATGAGTAGTGTTAAGCTTTCACAAAACATCACAAAAGCATGTTCTGGTATATGCAATTTGATACGATCACAGATAAATTCAAGGAGGAATCCGGCAAGGAGAAGGGGCGGCGGAGGTGAGCAGGAATGAAAGAGGATGAGAAGAGACGAAATTAGGGAGCAATCCTAAAAACCTTCATACATTCCATAATAAAGATTACAAGGTCCGTGGACCCTCTTATAGTGGCGAGGAGCGAATATAAAAGAAAATACTGAAAATTAGGAAATACTAAAATTAGGAAATATTGGAAATACTAAAAATGCGTCAACGAACATAACAACCTATTTATTATTAAATATTCTTTGCGGTCTCGGTAGGCCCTTGCGATATACGCGTCCGACGCGTGTTGACTTGTCATGGTGGCTCGTCGTCGTGTAGTTCTGTAACATTTGGACCCGTAGCACTTCATCCTTCAAAATGAGTTTTCCCTCAAGCTCGTGTACCAAGCAGATGGCTGGATCATCTAGTACCTTGACCTCCCGCCAGAACAAGGTCAGGTAGCGCGTAGCAGTGGAGGCGGTATTGGTGAGTAGCGGCGGCGCCATCGGAAGGACAGGCAGCGAAAGTAATGTCTTTTGCAAGGTCGGTGGGACAGTGGTGAGAAGCCACCACAAGGATGTCAGAGACGCAACGACCGACAACAGGAACGGATTCATCGGGGGCAGCGGGGCATGGGGTGGCAGAAGAGGTGGCGATGCGGCCGGTGGAAGCGGCAGGACAGGGGCCGGCAGAGCGAAAGCCGGGAGAGGAGATAGTGAGATGGCCAGAGGAGGCGGCAAGACTGGAGTCGACGGAGTAAGAGACGGTAGAGAGGGCGGCAAGACTGGAGACGGCGGAGTAAGAGCCGGTAGAGGGGGCGGCAAGTTTACCAGACGGGGCGGCACAAGAGGCGGTGATGCATCCGGTGGAAGCGACGGAGGGACGAACATCGTAGAGAGAGGTGGTGCATTAGCGACTGTGGAGAGAGGTGGCATGGCCGGGAAACTTTCACATGGTGCAGAAGGCAGTCGTTGTGGAGACGGCTTAGGGAAGGGAACCACGTGGGGGGTTGAAGAAGCCCGTCCGTGGTACACGAGAAGACGATCGACTTTTGCGTGGAGGGAGGCGCATGTGGCCAGGATTTGTGTAGCTAGGTCAGAGAAATCTAGCCGAGGGTTGGTGGTAGGCGATGGCAAGAACAGCGGCCCGAGAGCGGCGGATTGGGCGGCGGCCATGGTGCCCAGGATATACACTGGATGTGATGTCGGCGATGTCCGTGGGGGCGCAACAGTCGGCACAGCAGAACAGAGGCCCGGGGTGGCGGATTGGGCGGCGGCCATGGTGCACAGGATGTAGGTTGGATGTGATGTTGGCGATGTCCGTGGCGGCACAACGGTCGGCACAGTGGAATAGAGGCCCGGGGCGGCGGCTTTCCTGGAGCGGAGCGGGCCCAGGCGCCGAGAAGAGAACGATGTAGAACAGAGGCCCTGGGGGCGAAAGATCCGGAGGGCTGCAGCGGCGGGGTTGCACGGTGTGTCGGGGCGTGGCGCTAGAGGAAGGCCGCAACGGCGAATGATGCGGCGCTACAAGCTGCGGTGCGGGTTGGGGCACGACTGGATCAGTCGATTGCTGGAGGAGGTGGAGTGGCAGATCAGGGTGGATCAAGTGCGGAAAGGACGCCGGAGGCCGAATTGGTTGCTGGAGGAGGTGGAGCGGTCCAATGTGATTGCTAGAGGGCAGGACGTGGTGGATCGGCCCTGGCGGCGTGATGTTGGAGGCGGATCGGGGTCGGGATGTCGAAAGGGTGAACCGTGCATCGGCTGGGTCGTGCGTCGTGCGGAACGACGGCAACGATTGGACCGCTCATCTTTCCCATGGCGACACGAGATCGGGTGTTGTGTCGCGGAAAAAGGGTTGTGTCACGATGACGCGGGTCAGCGGGGATTGGGTGTTGTGCGGGTCAGTGGAGCAGGGAGATAGATTTCTGAATTCTTTAGGCAAACTCGAGCACCGGCGGCGAGACCGGATGGTGTGGTAGGTCGGACCAATTGATACGATCACGGATAAATTCTAGGAGGAATCCGGCAAGGGGAAGGGCCGGCGGGGGTGAGCGAGAATGAAGGAGGATGAGAAAAGACGAAATTAGGGAGCAGCCCTAAAAACCTTCATACATTCCAAGATAAAGATTACAAAGTCCGTCGGCCCTCTTATAGTGGCGAGGAGCGAATATAAAAGGAAATACTGGAAATTAGGAAATAATGAAAATATTAAAAATGCGTCAACAAAAATAGCAACCTATTTATTAGTAAATATTCCCCGCGGTCTCGGTGGGCCCTTGCGATATACGCGTCCGGCGCGTGTAGAGTTGTCATGGTGGCTCGTCGTCGTGTAGTTCCGTAACATTTGTACCCGTAACACAATTCATCCACAAATCCTCCCTATAATGTTTTCATTCAACACTAGTATTGTTTTTTTTTTGAAAGAAACACTAGTATTGCTAAAGAACAGCAGTGAGGGAAAATGCATGGCCGAATAATTTAACAAAAAATGAATGATTGATTCACAATAGTTTGTGATATAGAAAAGGATGAGTGCCTATGACTTGGAGAATGAAATCTAACACTAAGTAAACAGCATCTACAAACAAATATTATCAACAATTAGACAAACAGAAATCATACATGTAGATAAAGAGAGACTTAGAACCTGTTCTTGCCAATGTTTGTCCACGATAAGATGCCCAAAACCGCAGTTCTAAAGTGTCACTCGAGCTATCCTGTAGAGACTCGGCAGTTGATTCACCACGCCCAATCCTTTCGAGAAAATTCTCCCATTCATCTGGAACAAATATCAGACTTAGATCATTCATTTTTCTATGCAGAAACAATCAAATAGATAAGGTATTAGCCCGAGAAACAAACATGAACTGCTTATGGTCCCCACACATACTGAAAAACAAGCATCCCAGTAATTGGATTCACTCAATCAACCAAGTTCATGTTTACCTTTTGTATTTGTAAGTAAAGTGATAAAGAAACATAATTCATACATTTGAAGTTACAAATAAGAAAAATATTTATAAGAATTAAGAGGTTGCCAACAATAAATTATTTAGAGAAATAGAGGTGTGAGAAAATTGAGACTTCACGAGCCTTTGTCAATCATGTTTTTGATGGGAAAGCTTGACCTTCAGTGGAGACGCCAGATTCTGATCTGATTCCTTTCCGTGACTCTGAACGAATGTGTCGACATTCAATCATACATATACGAAGTGTGCCGCGGGTCACCTTAGAGAAAGAGAAAGAACTTCTAATGATTGCTAGCAGATGTTATGAAAGAAGGTGGACATAATTGTTTGCTATAGTTCAGAATTATCAGAACTTGTTACATATATGGATAGACTACTATCCTTTTATCTTTTTATGATAGGAAAGCTATCCACAAATATTATACCCTTCATTTACAGTGTGAATGACTGAAAATTTATGATGGATCTTCCACCTTATAAAAATTTGTCAGATATAATTAGAATAAGAGCATTTTTTCTTCAAAACCAGTGTTCTATATCTCTTCATATGTATATTTGTAGGATGAGTGATCATTGAAATTTCAGAATTTACTTGCATTGATCAGCATTATTAACATGGTTTGTAATTGGATTGTCTCTCATTCAACCAAGCCCAAGTTTATAAGGAAAAAAATAACAAGTTCATGTTTACCTTTTGTATTTGTAAGTAGAGAAATATCGAAACTAAATTCATATGTTGGAAGTTACAAATAAAAAAAAGATTTATATGAATTAAGAGGTTGCCAATATAAAAATTATTTGACATATTGTCTAATAGAGCTCAAAATTATCAGAACTCGTTAAATGCATGGATAGACTACTATCCTTTTAGCTTTATGAAATAGCTATCGACAAAAATTATACCATTTATTTACACATAGTGACCGATATTTAAGATCGATCTTCCACCTTAAAAAAATTCGTCAGATATAGCTAGTTGAGGTCATTTTAAATCTCAAACATTCAGCGAGCGGAGAAAATAATATAGAATGCTTGAGAACAAGAACATATTTTTCTTCAAAATCGGTGTTCAATATCTCCTCATGTGTATATTTATGGGGTAACTGATCATTGTAATTTCAGCATTTACTTGCATTGATCAGAGCACTATTAGCACTATTTTTATGAAACCTGCTGCAAGCAAACTATAGTTGACTAATAGTAACATTTTTATGAAATTATTGTATCATGTAACATAAAATAAATTTAATTGATGGAGTCAAAGAAATGAACCAATTGCAATATAAATATATTCCTCAATAATCGGGAATTTTGATTGATAATATTGCATATTGTTAGAAGATACAAGGGAAAATGATGTAAAGACTCATTTATAGGCTTATTTCTTCTTTCTCCTTTAGTCCCACATCTATTGTATAGGATTCTTTCTCCATCTCTTCTCCTATATATTTGTACTCACTCTTGTATTTGACATATGAAGAGGTATATACAAGGTTTGCTCATCGGTTTCAACATGGTATTAGAGGAACCCGGTCAGGCCTATTTCTACATGGTTTCTACATGGTATATACAAGGTTTTCTCTCTTGTATTTGGCATCGTCATCTTGGGCATGCCCCTCTTCCAATTCTCAAGAAAGCTCTTCCTATTGTTTCACTTCAAGAGTTCTTTTGTGAATCTTGCATTTTTGGCAAATAACACCGTGTATCTTTTTCCTCTTCATGTACTCAGAGCGATGCTCCTTTATCCTTAGTACATTCTGATATATGGGGGCCCTATAAGGTCCCTATTGTTTTTGAGTATCGGTATTTTGTTAGCTTTATAGATGATTACTCGCGGGTTACCTGGTTATATTTACTTCGTGATCGTACCGAACTCACAAGTACATTCCGTACGTTTCTTACAGAAACTCGCACTCGGTTTTTTACCTGTGTAAAAACACTTCGTACAGACAATGCTCGCGAGTATACTGGTCGAACCTTCTCCAATCTGTGCGTTGAGTTCGGTATTCTACATCAGACATCGTGTGCCTATACCCCTCAACAGAATAGCATAGCGGAACAAAAAAATCGCCACCACCTTGATGTGCCTAGATCTCTCATGATCCAAATGCAGATTCCTCCTCTCTATTGGAACTTTACAGTTTCTACTGATTGTCACCTCATCAATCGCATTTCTTCGTCTGTCCTCAACGTTGTGACACTCATTACTCTTCTTTACCCATTCACGACCCTCTTCTCTCTCACACCTCGTATGTTTGGGTGTACCTGTTATGTCCACCACCTTGGTCCTTCCTTTATCGGTGTTGCTCGCGTGATCTCTTCTAGTCGCGTGCGACCTGTCTCTGCCCGCTGCAACCTCCTTTCCTTTCTTGCCGCACGGTCTTCTTGTCGCAAAGTGTTCTTCCTTGACTGCTTCCTCCTATCTTGGTGCGGTCTGCTGCTCACCGCCCGACCTTTGCTCATGTTGCGGTCTGCTACTTACCGCTCGGTCTAGTACCCCTTCTTCTCGCTTGGTACGGTCTGCTGCTCACCGCCCGACCTTTGCTCTTGTTGCGGTCTGCTACTTACCGCTCGGTCTAGTACTCTTCTTCTCGCTAGCTCCGTGGCCTCGATCTCCAATGAAGGTATATCTTGCCTCTCTCACAGCTCTCACTGGACTGTGGACTCGAGTGCTATCATCTCTCTCCGCAGCGGCCGCCTAAATATTTAGATACTATTACCCCAGGCACATCACTGTGGTTAATGGTGACACGATCCCGGTTTCTGGCACTGCTCATTTGCCTCTTACTCCTTCCCTCTCCTTATCATCGGTTCTTCATGTTCTGGGCTCTCCTTTTAATCTACTTTTTGTTAGCCGTCTCACACAAGATCTTGATTGTTGTGTTGCTTTTTCACGCTCTTCATCTGTTGTGCAGGATCGACTAACGCAGAATATACTTGGTAGAGGGCGACTGTCTAACGGGTTGTATCTTCTCGATGTTCCTCCTGCTGCTCTCACCACTGTCTCCACCACTACTGTTGATTCTTCTTCTCTTCTAGGCTATCCGCGTGCTGCTCCTCTTGAGCTTCGGGATGAGCTACGCATCACCACTATTTCTCTTTGTGGCAAGCAAAATTTTGTGGAATGGGTACACTCCGTTCAGCGTGTGCTACAAACTAAAGGTCTCCTTCATCATCTAACCGGGCCTCCTCCCACTGAACCCACTAATGAGTGGATCTGTGACGACGGACGGGTTCAATCTTTTTGCTTCTCAATTATCTGGACATCGAGCCCTATCGTATGGACATGTATCATGAGACGGAAAGACAATCTTCAACACTTGTTTGGCATTCTTACTGATCTTCAGTACCTCGACGCTGGTGTTACTGGAGACATCACTTCTTTTGTTGCGCGAGCTAAAACTCTTGTTGAGGCTTGGATCCAGCATCAGCCCCCCACCACGGACTTGGTGACTCAACGACAGCAGAAGGAGGCAGTGGGGATTGCTATGATGATGGCTCGTGTTCCATCACATCTTCATAGTGTCTGCGTTCATGCTATATCATCCGTTGTTACTCCATCCCTCTCAGATGTGTGTTCGATGCTTCTGAAAATTACTCCTCCTATGGATGTTTTGCCTTCTTCTCCTTCTCTTCTTCAGCAGCCCGTGGCCACTCGCGCTCCATCTACTCGTGGTCCACCGGCTCGTAGTTGTTGCCAGTCTCGGGGACGCGGTCGTGGTGGTCGAACTCTCTTTAAGTGCTCTTATTGCGGCAGGGATGGTCATCTAGAGGCCACCTGCTACCGCAAACATGGTCTGCCCCCTCACCTTACTACAACGTTCGCTCCCACACCTCCCTCCGCCACTGGTGTTGATATTGCTGCGTTACGTGCTCAACTCCATCAGCTTCAAGGGGTAGTTAGTTCCTCTCTCTGGCCCATGGACCCCACTCCTGTTCGGTTAGTTTCCTTCTACCCGCCACAGGCTATTCCCTATCTGTTGCAGCCTTCCCTCTTCACGCGGTTAGATCTCACCGTATGGCCTATATTTCTAACCGCCTCCTTCTCTCCCGTGGATCCACCTCCTCTCCTCTTCTACGCCCTTTTATAGCCTTCATCTGCTTCTGATTCCTACACCACCACCAGTCCCCTCCAAACCTCCTATCATTGAAGTATACACTCGTCGTCCTCCACGTCCAAATGCCCTACAGCAGCTTCCCTCTACCGGTGTGATCTCGCGGCCTGTTGATCAAGCATCCCCCTCAACGGCTCATCCCTTGACCAATTATATCTCTCTACATCGGCTCTCTCCACCTTTGCTCTCTCTCTCTCTCTCCTCTATTTAAAACATCGTTGGCATTTGGAGAACTCTTGGGTCTCCAGGATATAACTTGTAAAGTCTAATGCTGCCGCGTTTGGTGTACGAGTGCTGCAATACTACAGTAAGAAACTCGTATTCCTTTTGGTTAGACATATCATATAGCTTTGCATAGTAAAGTTCTTCATTATTCAGTAATTTCTTATAGTTAAAAGAAACTACAACTGCTAACAGAAAATAGCAATGCAGCGATCAACTGATACGCGTAGATCCAAAATAGTATATTTCACCTCCAGTTAGGCTTTCATAAATTTAGAAAATTTTACGAAAGCATGTTATCACATAAATAATTAGAGTGCGGGAAAATATCAGATTTATGGATTTGGATTTTAGTTGAGTAACTAATAAGAGACAATACTCAAGACGCGCAAATGAGGACGTAAGCAAAGTAGCACCAGATAGAGTACGTGGAGGACCCAAGAAATTTGTCTAACTCGGGCACAAAATAACAAGTACTAGGACTTACCTTGATTATGTATATGGCCTCTTTGATTCAATACCTTATCTAGCAACATCATCTTCTCTGTTTTGTAAACTATTCTTAAGCAGAGCCTAAACTTTTGTAAATTAAAAATCCAAAGAGGGGGATAATTTGGATTATTCTAATTGGACTACTCCAAGGTGGGTAAAATTTGATTACTCTAACTCCAGTGCCTTCATTCTCGCTTAAATAGAATGAATAGTGAATGTCATGGCCGGGGATTATGCCTATTATAATTAAGAGTTGAAGACATCATGCAAAAATATCTACTGAAAATAACGGAACAACACATAAATTTCATAACATATAAAGTGGTTGTAAGTTTTCAACAGAGAAAAAGCATGTTTTTTGTGTGAAGGGGATGACTATCAACTCATAATTAAGTAAAATAACAAAGTTGTAATGTCTGCTAGAATGGATTACAGTTGGGACAACCATAACCAAAAGATGATAAGGAGGAGAAAACGTACAGTAAACTTTAGCAGCTTAAAAATAATCATTTTTAGAAAACCAAATGTTTCTTGAAAGAAGGTGAAGCACAGAATGATTAACACAACAAGAACAACAACGCTTCTAAAGATCAAACTTGGGTGATCAAAGGAAACCCTAAGGGTTTGTTCGGATGGATGGAAATGGGTCTTAGGAATTGATTTTGGGTATAAGTAATTCTTTTGTGGGAGTTCGATTGGTGGGAATTTAGGGCGGAATTGGAATTCACCAAAACCAATGGATTTACTTTAAACATGCGCCCAATTCTTACCACTTCCATAGAGTTTCCAGAATCCGCCCACTTCGTCCCGCGCAATCCGCCTTCCATGTCGCGCACAATCCGTCTGATTCATCCCGCTTTTCTTCTCCAACCACCTCTTCTTCTTCCTTAAGTCCTTTTCTTCTTCTTCCCTTCCTTTCTTCTGCATCAAGTTCTTCTTCTTCCCTTCCTTTCTTCTGCATCCAGTTCTTCTTCCTCAAGCCATCTTCTTCTTCCTCAGGTTCTGTGAAGCTGCTGCAATGGCGAACCCTAATGTCCCACAAAATCCTAAAGGAGAAGAAAAAGAGAGGGATAGAGCACAAGTCCTCTAACGATGGATAACAGAGACGAGTGCGAAGAAGAAAAATCTGGAAAAGCGTTCGATTTCACCCGCAAGGGCTACTGTGCAATTTCTTCTGTTGGAAGGATTTTATTTTTGAAGGGGTGCGAGGAGAAAATTGATCGTGTAGTGAGTGTAGAGAGGAAAGGTTATGGGCGGCACTTAAAAAAGATAGTAACATTAATATTGGTTATTGACACATAATTAAACAAAAAATATATATAATTCAAAACTTTTTTTTTCAATCATGGCAGGACAAAGTTTTATTCTCAATTTCAATTCCTACGGGTTTTGGCCAATTCTATGTTACAGTCGAACATCATAATTGGATTTCAGCAAAACCACAATTCCTTCGAGTTTTGGAATTGCTGAATTCCAATTCCGTCGAACCGAACGAAGCCTAAATCAAAAATACAGATGCAGGAAGCTTAGCACATCAACGCATCTAAATCCGGGCAGGAAGCCCTAAATCAAACAACTTTTAGGATCGGAACACCTACAGGAAGCCCTAAATAAAAAATAAAGATGTTTGTATCAAAGATTCAAAGCCCTAAAAAACAAATCACAAAAAAATAAAGATGCATGAAACTTAGCCATAGGAATACTGAAATCGAATACCTACTTGAAGCCTTGAAGGCAGAGCAGAAGACTTGATGAGTTGAATATAGAATTGTAGAGTGTAGAAGGCTAGAAGCAGAGTTGCAGCCTTGCAGAAAAATGAGGAAACCGTGCAGGCGCACAACTGTCTATATTCGTCGACCCGTCGCCCGTCGCAGAAGGAGATGGTCGTCGGCCCGTTGCAGAAGAAGGGAAAGGGAGATGGCCATTCGCCTGTCGCAAGTTCCAGTCATCGTCTTCGTGGAGCTCGACGAATGGCTTAGAGCACGGGGCACTGAAACAGCAAAACACTGGGAGGCGGGATATTAACAGGGGTGGACCGCGAAATTTTTAACCCGGGCACGTGCACAGGTATGCTTGCACGTGGGTCCGCCCCTGGATATAGAATGATTAGCAGGCACGATTGAGACCTCCTCTCCTTATAGATAGAGGTGCACTATCTTTCTCATTGGGCGTAAGGTACCTTATGAGCCTCAGTGTTTGGGAGTAATTTCTCCCTTTTAGAAGATTAGTAGATTAGATTCTGTGTCCGTGAGAAACTCGAACACCTGAGTTCGTTAGTAGGACTCAGATCGTTATACTAGAATTGTGCATTAGAAACTACTCTGCCTAGAGCTTTAAAGAAGGACAAACATAAGTAATTTAGAACTCAAGTATAGACTAAAACTTAGAAACTTAGTCAACCAAATTTCGGAACTTGAGTAATTGTGCTTAACATAATTAAACTAGAACAGATATTTGCATTGTCAATATTATTTTAGAAAAGCATGCATAGTATTTCATCATGTAGTTTCCTTACAACACCAACAACAACACTCAATCCTTTATCCCATTATAGTGGGATCGACTATATGGAGTCTTTGTCGACATTGTGCCCTATCTTTTGTCATAATCTCACTAATACCTGAGTACATCATGTCTTTCCTTACAGTTTCATTTCAAGTCTTTATTGGTCTACCCCTCCCTCGTTTAACATGCCTAGTGACTAGACTCTCACAACGTCTAACAGGTGCCTCTAATGGTCTCCTTTGTACGTGTCCAAACCATCTTAGACGAGCTTCTCGCATCTTCTCTACAATTGGTGCAACTTCTGTCTTATCCTTGATACTTTCATTCTTAATTTTATCCAATCTCGTGTTTCCACACATCCACCTAAGCATTCTCATCTCCGCAACTCCCATTTTTTGCTCATGTACACAATTCACTGCCCAACACTCAAAACCATAGAGCAACGCGGGTCTAATTGCAGTACGGTAAAACTTGCCCTTAAGTTTTAGTGGTACTTTACGGTCACATAGGATCCCTGACGCGCCTCTACACTTAAACCAACCCGCTTGGATTCTGTGTCGCATCTTTATCAATACCTCCGCCTTTTTGAACTATCGATCCAAGATATTTAAAACACTTACTACGGGAAATATCTTGATCACCCAACTTAATAATGAAGTCAATTTTCCTTCTTGTACTGCTAAATTTAAACTCCATATACTCCGTCTTTGCTCTGCTCAACCTAAAACCCTTCTTTTCTAAACTATCTCGCCAAGATTCAAGTTTTGCATTTACACCCTTGCGCGTCTCATCAACCAAAACGATATCATCCGCAAACAATAAACACCAAGGTATTGCTTGTTGGATATGTCTGGTGAGCTCATCTAAGAAAAGGGTAAAGAGATAAGGGCTTAAAGATGAACCTTGATGTAAGCCAACAGTGATGGGGAATTTCTGTGTTAATCC
This sequence comes from Platanthera zijinensis, assembly GCA_039513925.1. Lineage (NCBI taxonomy): Eukaryota > Viridiplantae > Streptophyta > Magnoliopsida > Asparagales > Orchidaceae > Platanthera > Platanthera zijinensis. Next base: position 11,126,564 of record CM077082.1, on the reverse strand, counting down.
TCTAGAAGTCCTCACCCTTGTCACTGAATTTGTATACATATCTTTGATTGTGTCAATATATGAAAAATTTATTTTAGAAAACATGCATTCATATTTTTCAACTTATTTATTTTAGTGTAACTAAGAAGAATAGTTTTTCTTACTCTCACACTGGGCTGACTCATTCTAGGAATGTTTTTACAGGGGATTCGGGGGGGAAGTTGCGCCTAGAATGAGGATGTCTGTGGAGTTACTCTTATAGTTTGCTTTCTTTCAATTATTTTCTTTTGGTATTGTACTGTTTTATTTCATGGAAACTCTGCAATTTTATTGTTTAAAGAGTTTTCTTTTTACCAGACATTTTGTAGTATTTCAGATATTCAGTTGTTTGGTTCATTATTTTTTCTAGTGGCTCTATGAATTCAACTTGATGAGATACACCTTTACCCTTGCATTTTTCTACTTCCGTTGGAAGTTTACTTCAAGTACTTTTCACTTATGTCTGTTATGTACCAATTATTTACCGTACTTAGTTTACTTCCTATCGCAGGACCCGGACTACTGAATTGTTGTTAAACATGGTAGGCGTGTTACAGTTGAATTAATAAAAGCATATTCATAAAGGTAATTACAACAAAATTGTCATGGGGAGGAAGAATTTGGCAGGGGGCAAAAAGGTGGGAAGACGAAAGAGGTCAAGGAAAGATGAAAGAATGTCTTAAAGGAAGGAGTAAAAAATTTATGCAAGAAGAACATCTCAAAAAACACTAAGGTTATGATGTAAGAGGAATAAATTAAGAGGACAAAGATGAGGGAAAAATTCATCTCAATATTCAATTAAATAATCAACGATAACTCTTATAAGCCTTGGGATTCTACCCATACGAATGAAAGTTATAAAGCATAATTGCAAAATTAAACAAAATATAACTTTTCTAAATAAATAATTCCAAGAAAACAAAAACAAAATCCTTAATGAAAAAACAACAAATAAGAAAGTAAACAGTAACTGTAGAGAAGTACACGAGTAAAGCAGGAAATCCAGTTAACCTTGTATATACTTCTTGTGTATGTAAATACAATGTATGAGTACATATATATATAGGAGGAAGGAAGAGAAAGGAGTCTCATATACAAGGTGTGGGACTAATATAACAAGAGAAAAAGAAACTAAATGGTTCATTAGGTGGGCCTTTACAATGTCTTTTCTAACACTCCTCCGCAAGATGAAGCGTACAAGTCATAGGCACCAAGTTTGGACAAGAACTTATAGAATAGAGTACTCGGTAGGGCTTTAGTAAGAAGATCAGCAACTTGGTCAGTAGCCGGAACATATCTCAATTCCAGTTTCTTCATTTGAACTTTCTCTTGAATGAAGTGACAATCAACTTCAATGTGTTTTGTTCTCGCGTGAAAGACCGGATTCTTAACTATGTGTATAGCAACTTGACTGTCACAGAGTAAGGTAGCTGGTGAGGGAAGTTTTACTCACATATCACCTAGGAGAATTTCGAGCCAAGTAAACTCGGATACAACAGACGTCATCGAACGGTATTCAGCTTCAGCTGAAGATCGAGCAACCACAACTTTTTTCTTACTGCGTCAGGTAACAAGATGATCTCTCAAGTAGGTACAAAAACCGTTGGTAGAGTGTCGATCATTCAGAGATCCAGCATAATCTGCATTTGAATACGCAACCAAAGTTGGAGTAGAAGTAGAGGAAGGAGTTTTGTATACCAGCCTTGACCAGGGGCTGTTTTTTAGGTATCTCATGATGCGTTCGACGACATGTAGATGAGACATTCGAGAAGAGTGCATAAAACGGCTGACAACCCCAACAGCAAAGGATAGGTCAGGTCTTGTGACCGTTACGTAAATCGGTTTTCCAACAAGGCGTCGATAGTATTCTGGATTTGAAAGAAGTGGATCTGTATCTGCGCCTTTAGCACAAAGCTTATGATTGGCATCCATGAGAGTTTTGGTCGGCTTGACTCCAGAGTAACCGGCATCCTGAAGAAGGTCGAGATAGTACTTCCGTTGAGATAGGATAAGGCCATACAGACGTCTTGCGATCTCAAGGCAAAGGAAGTATTGTAGGTTCCCCAGATCATTAATTTGAAAAATAGAACTCAGATGATTAGGATGTCATCGACATATACTACAAAGAGTACAGTGTCTGTTGTGTGATGTCAAGTAAACAGAGAGAAGTCTGCCGAGCTCCGAGTAAAACTGACCACCCGCACTGTAACATTCGTAATTTGATGCAAAATTTATTTAAATTGTAGGGTCAAATCGCGAAGGATTGTGATCGAGGCAGCGCATCGTCGAGGTACAAGGTTGGTATGCTTAAAAATCGCATTCGTTGATTAGTGATTTATGTCAGTCGTAAGGATCGTGTGACGCATTTTAATTTAGTAGCGAAGCGCAACAAATTTTTATTTTCATATGGGGTTAATGTGGAGTGGCCTTCTAAGAGTGTTTTGCGTATAGCAAATCTCACCTCTTTGGGTGGGGAAAAGGGGGGCGGTTATAGAAACCGCATCCTGCCGATTCTTAAATCCCGCACCCTGCCGATTCTTAAATCCCGCGCCCTGCTGATTCTTAAATCCCGCAACCCGTAAACCTAAAAGCTCGTAACCATCTTCACGGGAGAAAAACCGCAAACACTCCTCCGCCGATTTTCGTTTTTCCCGCAAGCCGCGTGCCCCTCCCGCTACCCAGCGTGCGCTCCGCCTCCCGCATCCTTGGTGACGCAAGCTCCCCCTCCAATTCTCAGAGCCAACCCTTCCTCCTTCCTCTACGGGCGTCGGTGAGCTCTCTCCTCCCTTCCTTTTTCGTAGGAGAGCCGGTTTCAACCCTAACCGGTGGAAGTAAAGGGTGCAAGGGCAACGTTTTGGTCTCGGTGAGTTTAGTTCCTCACTTGTCCTCATTTCTTCATGGAAATCCTTCTAATTGGAAATTGATTCTAACTATTCTCATTCCTTCTTGCCCTAATTAGGATTCAGAGTACTAGATCCACCGCAAATCTGGAGTTAATCGCGTTGTAAGTCTTAATCGTTCTCACGTAGAGAGACTACACTATGTTGGTCCTTTTGTTTACCCTAGCCATTTTGAGATTTCTTTATCGATAACCCTAAAGGGAAAATTGTGTAATTTAGGTTTGTCTTGGATTGCAGATTTTTGGTGGCCTCGGGTCAAGGTTTCGAAAGTCCGCAGTAGTCATATTTTTGTCGGAAAAGCAAATGTCGTCGCGCCAAGTGTACGAGCGCCGCACCACCATGGTAAGGAAACCTAATCCCTGTTAGTGAGACGAATCAAGAAAAGTATTTTATATGTGCATGTGTAAATTTCGTACAAGCATCATAACCATGCATAGAAAGGTGTGAGGTAGGAAAACGGTCGTGGAAAAGGTGTAGGATGACACCCTTCTCCAAGACCCGAGTAGTCAGATCATAAAACTAATGTTAGGTACGAAACCTTTACCCGTGTACGTAAGTTTAGAATTTGTCCAATTAAGGGCATGAACATCCCATCTAGCCGACCACAAGAAAATCAAGGGTCGCTCGGTAGTACCCCAAAAGAGATGTCCCAAGCAGAGTAGCGTTAGAGCAAAAAGGTTTAGTAAGCACACATAAGTCTTCTCGTGCTTGGTAGAGGAGCGCTACCTTTTCTCATAAAGGAAAATGGTATCATATGAGTAGTAGAGGCTTGGGAGTTGATTTTCCTTTGAGACAGTAGATTCGAGACCGTGTCCGCGTAACACTAGAACAATTAAGTCTGTAAGATGGTCTCGGGTCGCCAGTTTTCAGTTGGGCGTTAGGAGATACTCTGCCTAAAGCCTTTCAAGTAGAAGTGCAGATTAGAAGCCACCTAGAACTCAAGCATGGACCTGACGTGAGACAGTGCACTAGTTAGTGAATACCAAGGCTTGGGTAAATAAAATGAAAGTTCATGAACGGAGAACGAGTATGTCTGTTGACCAGGAAACATTGTAAACGCATGCATATAATCTAGCATAAAGATTTTTAATGAACAAGACTATTTTTTCAAAAGGCATGCATTCATCATTTAAGAAATTGTTTTAATGTCACTATGAGGAGTTATTTTTCCTTACTCTGAGCCCTCGTGGGCAATGTTTTTACAAGTGACGCGGGTGGGAAACTAAGTCTAGGATGAGCGTCCTTGTGGTGTAAGTTTGTAGTGTTTTCCTTTTCAGTTTTCTTTTCTTTCAGTATACACTTGAAACCTTGGATACTGTATGTGGCTAATGTTTGAAATATCATGTATCAGACTTTTTATGTTACTTCAGATTTTCAGTTCTTTCATCTTAATTCATATTTAGTGGCTCTGTGAATCCAGTATATAAAGGTATGGGGTTTGTAACATCCGTAAATCTGACACGAATTTTATTGTAAATTATAGGGTCGAGTCGCGACGGATTTTGACCGAGACAGCGCGTCGTCGAGGTACGTTATTCTTTGATTATAAATCGCGACCGTTTATTTGAGAATGGGTGTGCCGATAGCCGTGTTTTAGGTTGTTTTAGGGTGGAGTGAGGTGCCAATAGTAATTCTCCCCCTCTCTTATTACGGTTAATAAGAATAAACCGCACACCCCTCTATTATGAAAACCCGCACTCTTTCCCTATCGGAAGAAAACCGCAATCGCTCGTCTGTCTCCCGCAAGCAGCGCGCCCGGCGAACCCGACGCCGTCTCCGCGCGCCTCCATCGCCCTAGCCGTTGCCCATTTCCTCTCCAGAAGTCCACTCTGGCTTCTCCTCCTTCCTCTACGAGTGCCGGTGAGTGTTCCTCTTCATTCCTTGGCCTTGGAAGTGCCGGGTTCCAACCCTAGCCGGAGGTGTTGAGTTTCGTTTTGGTTCCGGTGAGTCGATTCCTCTCTCATCTCATTTCCTTTGTGGATATTCTTGGATTTGGAAGTAAAGTAACTTGGGTTTTTCATTTCCTTTTGCCCTAAATAGGTTTTGGAGTTCGTGTTTCTCCACGGAATTTGGGTTGGGTGCTTTGGGAACCTCAATCGCTCAGCGTAAAGGTAAATTAGTAAAGTTTAGCTTCTAATTTTGGTAACCCTAGTTGTTTTGGAATTTTTCCACCGGAAACCCCTAGGGGAAAATTATGAAATTAGGGCTGCCCTAAATTGCAGGACTTCGGTGGGGTCGGGGCAGTACTTTGAAGGTCCCCAGCAGTAGGATTACCTTCGGAATAGAAGATGTCGCCGCGCCGGGTCTACGAGCGCCGCAACACCGCGGTAAGGAAATCTAAATTCCTTTTAGTTAGATATATCAAGTATTGTATTTTTATACACATAAATAGATTTATTTCAAGTACCATGATCATGCATAGAAAGGTGTGGTGATAGGAAAACGGTTACGAAAAACGTGTAGGGTGACACGATTTCCCTAAGACCCAAGTTGTCGGATCATGAACAGTAACGTAGGATACGAAAGCGTTAATCGTGTAATTAACTTTGGAATTTGTCCAAACAAGGGCGTGAATGTCCCTTTAAGTCGACCACAAGAAAGTCAAGAGTCGCTCAGTAGTTCACCAAAAAGATTTTCCCATGCAGAGTAGCGTCAGACCAAAAAGGTCAGCCAGCACACAGAGTTCTTTCGTGCTAGGTAGAGGCGCACTACCTTTCTCATAAGGCATATGGTATCTTATGAGCAGTACAGTCTTGGGAGTTTACTTCCCTTGAGACAACTAGTAGATTCGAGACCGTGTCCACGTGACACTAGAACATTTGAGTTCGTCAGATGGTCTCGGGTCGTCAGTTTCAGTTGCGCGTTAGGAGCTACTCTGTCTAGAGCCTTCCAAGTAGATGTGCAGGTTAGAAGCCACCTAAAATTCAAGTATAGACTTGACGTGAGATAGTATGCTAGTTAGTGAACGTCAGGGCTTAAGTTAGTAAAATAAAAGTTATGTGCTTAGTACGAGTAGATGCTTGACCAGAGAATAGTGCGAAGACATGCATAGCACATAGCATAAAAGTTTTTAATGCATAAAATTGTTTTTCCAAAAGCATGCATTTCGTCATCATGAAAACTGTTTTTTAGTGTCACTAGGAGGAGTTATTTTTCCTTACTCTGACCCTTCGTGTGCACTGTTTTTCAGGTGACCCAGGTGGGAAACTACGTCTAGGATGAGCATTCTGGTGGCGTCAATTTGTACTATTTATCTGATTCAGTTACTCTATTTCAGCATGTACTTGTAGATGAGAATATTGTAACAGATTAATGTTTTTATCTAATTTGTATCAGACTATTTATGGTTAACCAGATTTTCAGTTAATTCAGTTCTATTTCCTGTTTAGTGGCTCTGTGAATCCAGATATCAGGTATGTGGTTACCCTTAGTTTACTTTTAAACTTCCGTTGTAGGTCTTAAATTGCTTAGTATAGATTTTATTACCTGCTGCTACTAGTTTTAATACTGTTTCTTAGTTTTCTTTATATCGCTGACCCGGCCGGACGGCTGATTTCTGAAATACTGGAAAGGGGTGTTACATGGTTACTCTTAATTTCTTTCATAGCTTCCGTTGCAAGTTTAGATTTACAGTATTTTCTTTTTACCTGTTGTGTACTAGTTTTGATATTGTTTTCTAGTTCTCTTTATATCGCTGACCCGGCCGGACGGCGGATTATTGTAAAACTGGGAATGGGTGTTACACGCACAGCCTAACTGAATTTGTTGAACCATGCCCGGGGGATTGTTTAAGATCATAAATCAATTTTTTGAGGTGACAAACCCGAGAACCCGAGACTCCCCCTTGGTCTCAAACCTCAGAGATTGTTGCATGTAGACTGTTTCTTGCAGATCAACATTGAGCAAGACATTCTTAATATTCAGTTGATGTAAGGGTTATTGGCAATGCACAGCCACGGAACGGAGGACCCGAACCGTGTTGAGCTTGGTCACTAGAGAGAATGTTTCTTTGTAGTCGAGATCTTGTTGTTGAGTAAACCCACGAGCCATCAATCTAGCTTTAAGACGGTCAATCGTCCCATCAGGAGCATGCTTGATAACAAAGATCCATTTACAACCAACAGTAGTATGGCCTGGAGGAAGAGGAACTAGTTCCTATGTTTGGTTAGCCCGGAGGGCTGTCATTTCTTCGTCAACGGCTGCCTTCCAGCCTGGATATTGAAGAGCCTCCTGCATATAGTTAGGGACAGAAATAGAAGATAATCAAGTAGCAATGGTGTGAAGCGTCGGGTACAGCCGATATAAAGACACATAATTGGTCATGGGATGGGCGGTGGAGGTTGGAGTCGGATCAGCGGGCCGCAGAGTGTCAGAGGTCGAAGCCGACTGCATTGGGTGGCGGAGCGAGGAGGGTGACGAGTATAGACACGAAGAAGAGGGGGTTTTGGAAGAACGAGAGTCGGGGCAGGTAGGAGTGGTGGTGGAGATATAATAGGGATTACATGTCTTGGCAAAGAAGGTGGTGGAGGAGGTGGGTTTGGAGCGGTGAAGTATGGTTGATCTTCCCGAAACGTAACATCAGTAGAAACGGTCACCTTGCGGGTAGTAGGGGAATAGCACACATATCCTTTCTGAGTACGGGAATAGCCGACAAACATGTGTTTGGTTTCCTGGGAAGCCAACTTGTCTGAGAACGGACCAAAAACGTGAACATAGCAAGTGCAACCAAAGATGTGAGGCGTGAGAGGGAACAAGGGACAAGATGGGAAGAGGAGACTAAATGGACCAGCATTTTGGAGGACGGAGGAAGGGAGATGGTTAATGAGATAACATGTTGTCGAAAGAGAAAAATTTCAATACACCTTTGGGACCTGCATTTGATTCATGAGGGAGCAAGCAACATCAAAAAGGTGTCTATTTTTAAGTTCGACGACACCGTTTTGTTGCGGTGTATAGGCACACGAAGTCTGGTGAATAATTACAAATTCAGAGCAGATGTTAGCAAACTAATGGCTAGTGTATTCACGAGCATTATCAGTTCGGAGTGTTTTAACGTTGTCAGAAAACTGTGTGCGACTTTCAAGAACGAAAGCCCGGAACACACGGGGAAGGTCGGAGCGATCACGAAGCAAGTATTACCATGTCGTCTGAGCTTCTCCGTTCTCAGACAAGTTGGCTCCCAAACATCAGAATGCACTAGAATAAAAGGAGCAGAGCTCTGAGTACAATGAAGAGGAAAAGATGAACGATGTTTTCCCAAAATACATGAATCACAAAAAAAGGGAAAGAGAAATATCAGGAAGAGCCTTCTGGAGGACTGGTAGAGGAGCATGCCCAAGACGCTAATGTAAATCATGGAGGAGACTGATGAGAGAATGGTAGGAGAAACATTAAGAAGGTAGAGCTCGTTTTGCAATCGTCATTTACTAATGATACTCTGTGTCCGTTGATCCTGCATCATAAAAGAAGTAGAGATGAATGTGACAGAATAATTCAAATCGGCAGTGTGGCGACTAACAGAAAGCAAGTTAAACGGGGAGCTCGAGACATGAAGAGTCGAGCTGAGAGATATAGATGAATTGAGAGGGATATCAGCAAAGCCCGAGACAGGAACGTTAGCACCATTGGCCACAGTGATACACTTAGAATATGAAGAATCTAAGTAGTGATGTGACTTCAGCAAAGTGATATGGTGAGTGGCACCGGAATTCACTATCCAGCACAGACCAGTGGAGAGACAAGAGATACCTTCATTAGAGACAAAGGCAACGGAGGCAGGTGGGTGACTGAGCATCCCTTGAAGTTGTTGGAGCTGGAGACAGACTTCGTAAAGATCAGCACGAGTGACAGAGGGATTGTGATCAGCAATAGAAGCAGTCGGACGAGGCGGAAGACCATGTTTGTGATAGCAGGTCACCTCAGGGTGTCCATCCTTGTCGCAGAAAGAGCACTTAGGTCGCGCCCGACCACCACGACCCCTTCCCCGAGAGCCTGAACGTCCTCTATGAGTATGAGGAGGGAGAGGGAGTAATGGCGAAGAGTAGTGATGGAGAAGGGTCGGGGAGAGAGGTATAATTGTATCAAGAGGCGGTGAAACCTTTAGCAGCATGGAGCACACATCAGAGAACGAGGTAGTCGCAGTAGACGAGAGGATATGAGCCCTAACACTCTGAAGATAAGGCGAGACATGAGTTATCATCATAGCAATACCAACTGTTTCATTTTGAGCACGCTGAGCAACAAGATCCGTAGTCGGGGGTTGATGTTGAGTCCAGGCTTCAACCAGAATCTTGGACCGAGCAACAAATGAGGTTAGGTCGGTTAGCATCGCCGGTGTCAAGAGTCTGAAGACCAGTAATGATATCATAGAGATGTTGGAGATTGTCCTTGCCTGAGTAAATGGAATGAAGTTCATCCCACATCATCTTGGCCGTCTCATGATACATGGTCATACGGTAAGGTTCGTCATCAAGAGAGTTGAGAAGTCATGTCTGAACTTGCCCATCGTTACGAAGTCAGTCATCCGTAGGGGCAAAGGGAACATCCTGTGTTAAGTGATGCAGAAATCCCTTTGACTGAAGAACCCGACGAACAGAATGCACCCACTCAAAAAAGTTCTTCTTCCATGTAAGAGAGATAGTAGTGACGCGTAACTCGTCAAGGAATTAGGGAACAGGAGCAGCGGCCATAACAGGAGAGGAAGTAGCAGTAGACGAATCCATGATCAAGTGGGTAACCGACTAGAGCAGCGGTAAAAAGAAGCGGCTAGATCAAGCTGCAAGAGCAAGCGGCTATAGCAACAGCTAGAAGAAGCGGCCAGAGCAGGAGACCGCAAGCGGCTAGATCAGTGGGCTGATCGACTAGAGCAGCGGCTAGAAGAAGGGGTTAGAGCAGGAGGCCGCAGCGAGAAGAGAAGAAGAGACCGCATAGAGAGATAATTGAGAGTACGGCGAGAAGGTTGCGGCTAGACAAAAATAGAAGATGTCGCAGCGGCTTAGAGGAAACCGCGCAAGAGAAAGTCGCGGTTAGGCAAGCGGAGATCGCAACGGCGGGAAGATCCGCGGCGGAGAGACCAACAATGAGAAGAGCAGCGGCTAGAGGAGAGGAGAGACGCGGTCAAAGCACGGCGGTAAGACAGAGATCCGCTGCTAGGGGGGAAGATCGCGCAAAAAGGAGTGGTTCCACGGGAGAGAAAGAAAATTTATAAAAGCGGAGCGGGAGAAGGAAAGGAGGGTGGTTCCACGGGAGGAAAGGAGAAGTCGGGTAGAAAGAAAGAAGACCGCGAAGAAGAGGCGGTTAGAGAAGAGAGGACAGGCCGACGGTTAACCGCAGAAGCTGGGCGGTTAGAAAGGAACTATCCGACCGAAAGAGGAGGTAGGGCCGGATACCTCTGATGCTATGTAGAGAAGTACACGAGTAATGCAGGAAATCCAGTCAACCTTGTATATACTTTTTGTGTATGCAAATACAATGTATGAGTACATATATATAGGAGGAAGGAAGAGATAAGAGTCTCATACACAAGGTGTGGGATTAATATAACAAGAGAAAAAGAAACGAAATGGGTCATTAGGTGGGCCTTTACAATGTCTTTTCTAACAGTAACCATATCAGATGTTCCAAAAACTTGCAATATTAAATAATATATAATTTATCTCTACATAAATAATTGCTAAAAAAATAAATACAAAAAAGCAACAAAATCCATAAAACAAGTAATGAAGCAGCAAACAATGACAATAACAGATGTGTACAAGAATATGATGCAATATCATTTTTCGCATAACTCCTACCTATACATACATGAGTAGGATATCCAGAAATTACAGATATGTCAGTATATTGGATATTAATAAAATGACTAATAATTCATTACTTGATATATATTTCAACTCTCTCCCTCAAATCGGACGAAAAATATCTATCATTTCCAGCTTGAGTATATTATCAGTAAACACATCACGACCTAAAACTTTGGTGAAGACATCCGCCGGCGGGTCTTTGAAATGAACAAAAAAAGTAACAACATTCCTTTGTCAAGATGATCTTTGAAAAAATGTTGTCAACTTCAACATGATTGGTCATATCATGATGAAAAAAGAGTCGAGTAGAAGGAAAAATCTTACTAAAGCTTAATTGCAAAATTAAACAAAATATAACTTTTCTAAATAAATAATTCCAAGAAAACAACAACAAAATCCTTAATAAAACAACAACAAATAAGACAGTAAACAGTAACCATAACAGATGTTTCAAAACTTGCAAGATTAAATAGTATATAATTTATCTCTACACAAATAATTGCTAAAAACACAAAAAAACTACAAAATCCATAAAACAAGTAATGAAGCAGCAAACAATGTGATGCGGGGACAGAAGTCCACCAGCCCCGCCACCTTGGCATCAGCACCAAGGGGCCCACCTAGAGTCAGCACCAGGAAGCTTTATCAGGCCCGCGGGCCAGCACACCCCAACTCATCCCCGGGCCCACAACAGGCACCGATAAGTTGTTGAGGCCAGGGCTAGATCCCCCGACCTCCTTGATAAAGCATTCTTCTGCGAATGCTCATCACCAACTGATCCCTATAGCTGGGACTCGGTGCTCCCTATAGCTGAGTTTGCATACAACAGTTCCGTCAATAGGTCGACTGGTTTGAGTCTGTTTCAGGTAGTATCAGGTTATAACCCTAGGAAGCCTATTGATCTTATACCCGTCCCGACTGAGTAACGCCCTAGTGAGTCTGCTGAGTCCTTCACACGTCATTTGCATGAGTTGCATGAGTCTATCAGACGTAAAATCAATTTAAGCAACGAATATTATAAAGAACAAGCAGACAGACATAGGCGGGAAAAATATTTTCTGGTTGGCGAACAGGTGATGGTACGAGTCCGTGCGGAGCGGCCCCCTCAGGGGCCTGCTAAGAAACTAAGCGCCAGGCGAATTGGGCCCTACACTATTTTGAGACGGATCGGGTTGAATGCCTACGAGCTGGATATTCCTGCGAGCATGGGTATCCACCCTGTGTTCAATGTTGAGGACCTGACACCCTACTTTCCACCTCACGAGTACCCCGATCCCTACCTTGGCGGCCCTCCCGAGCCTCTACCACCATCCCTTTCTTCCACTACCCAGCCTCCACTTGAGTCCCACTTCCCCAGAAATTCACCACCATTGGCTTCACCTGGTGCACCACCACCATCGTCGAACCACTTTTCCCGAGAGCAGAGGGTCGAGCAGATTACGGAGATCATTGCGCATGAGTTCGTCCCCTCTACGGATGGACTCGTGTGCCGCTACTTGGTTCGCTGGTTTGGACGTTCCTCTTCCGACGACACTTGGATTGTTGCTGCTGAGCTTGATCGACTCGCCCCCGGACTTCGACTACAGTACGATCATCTCCATTCATCGGAGATGAAGGCTTTTCAGTCGGGGGGAGTTGATGGGGGACCATCTGGCGCAACTCGGCGCAAGGCGGACCCCACCTTCGTATATTCGCGCCGACGGACTTGATTGAACCGGCGATCCATTACCGCGGATGCGTCCAGCTTGTCGCTTAGATTCATTTTCATATATAGCATTATGTATTTCAGTTATTATTTCATATAGTTATGGGTCGGAACCGCCGGCCAATCATAGCCGTAGATTCCGGTTGCCCTAATGTTGTTCTCTTATAAATAAGACTTTTTGGGCCACTCAAATCTCATTGCTGAAATTAGGAGAAGGTTTCTTCCTCGTTTCCGGCGGTCATTCCGCGGTGCCGACGTCGTGGAGCCCTTGGTGCCGATTCCTTGGGTAAGGTCCTTTGTTTATCTTATTTTATTTCCTAAATCTGATTTCCCCTTCCCGGTTCTCCACCGCCAATTCCCTACTTCCAGCCGCACATCTCCAGCCGCACCCCTCCGCCAACCTACAGCCGGCAGCCCTTTCTCTCCCCGCTGACCTCTCCTGGCCGCAACCCTCCATCCCCCTTGCTGTTGCCGTCTACCCAGCCCCGCTAACCCCCGCCTGCTGCCGCCAACTACCCCCCGCAAAGCCTGGTCCAGCCGCCCCTCTCTACCTGTCCCCTACAGCCGAAACTGGACAGATCCGACCAGACCTGTCCAGATCGGGACTGGATCTAGTCGGATCCAGTCCAGCGCCCAGCCAGCCCTTCTTGCCTTTCCCCGTCCACCCGTATCCACCATCCAACCTCCCGCCTCCCGTGGAACGACCCTCCCTTACCCGATCTGCCCTTGCACCACCCGGAAACCCTCATTTTCCCTCCAAGATTTCAGCTTTACTTGATTTTACAGCCCTAGTTTTATATTTCCAGATTTTTGTACTTGTTATTTGTGAGGAATTATTGTTGTTGGTATAAGATATTGTGCACGTTGTGGATCTTTTGATTGAAGGAATTATAGCACGTTGTATTTGCCTGTGAACCTTTTACCTTGCAGGACACTTGATTCGCCGCGCGCTTATTTTAGCCCTCCGTGCGGAGGAGAGCTATTGCCTAAACGCTTAAAGACAATTGCTTATCCTTTTATGAATGAATGCAATGTTTATTATATTGTCTTGTTGCTTACTCTGATTAATTCGCCTGATTAATATTGTCTCGGCATATAGTCATTGGTTAGGGTGAGTCCACCCCTCACGTCACTAGCTGGCGTCTTAGGAAATCACTACACAGCCTATCCTACATCACAATGACAATAATAGATGTGTAGAAGAATATTGTCACGACCCGTCTAAACAAAGTCTGTGGCATCACGACCCGCCCGAAGCGCGCTCTGACTTTTGTTGAGACGGGTCGTAACAAATATGATGCAATATCTTTTTCACATAACTCCTACCTATACATACATGAGTAGGATATCCGAAAATTAAAGATATGCACTATAATGGATATTAATAATATGACTAATAATTCATTACTTTATATATATTTCAACTCTCTCCCTCAAATCGGACGGAAAATATTTATCATTTCCAGCTTGAGTATATTATCAGTAAACACATGACCTAGAACTTTGGTGAAGACATCTGCCAGCGGGTCTTTGAAATGAACAAAAAAAGTAACGACATTCCTTTGTCAAGATGATCTTTGATAAAATATTGTCAACTTCAACATGATTGGTCATATCATGATAAAATAAGAGTCGAGTAGAAGGAAAAATATTTAAAATCAATCATCCATACAAGTGACCTAAGATCTTATATAAGAAGACTCAGAAGCAATACAAAATACATGACATATCACGCGGCATACAACAAACTAGAACAAAATATAAAATACAACACATATTCAACTCTCCCCTTCGAGTTGGGAGTATGTGTCAATTATTGCCCACTTGAATGTGTTTTCAGCAAAATTGACACAACATAATACTTTGTTGAATATGTTAGCGAGTTGATCTTGGGATTTCGCAAAGGGTAAACAGATATTGCCCTTGTCGAGGTGATATTTGATAAAATGTCTATCCACTTCAACATGTTTTGTCTGATCATGTTTGATTGGATTGTGAGCAATATTAATGGTAGTTTTGTTGTCTCAATAGAGAGTAATAGGCTAGTTCTTGCATTTGCTATCAAAAATAATCCCTTGATTGCTATGAGCATTGGTGCGGATACAAGTATTGGGTATGATATGTATCTGGTACGGTGATAGGTGGAAATAAAAAAATAGGCTTGCAGGTATGTTGGGGTACATCGTAATTAACATTGACTTCTATAAATATATGTGAAATGTGTTCACGTATATATCTGTGCACATATACATGTATATGCATGTTCATGTGTCTATATATATGCAGAACAGTCCCACACAACATAGTCTCGCATGACACAGTCCCACGTGACACAACCCGCTGAGAGCCTGAGATTAAAACAACCAACATAGGTCGCATCAAACACATAACCAATCGAAAGACAATATGGGGAGACACAAACAATCTACAACAAAAGTCAGGAGGCCGTGTGGGACTAAGGCGAACAATGGGAAAGAACATCTGAGTCGCCATCATCCCAAACACTCCTCCTCACGTGGAAAACACGTGCATAAATGACAGACTACGAGACACATATATTAAACAGCAATGACATTTAAAGACACGTGAAACTACAAACACTACAACAAAATTCCAGCATTGGCGAGATAAATCAGCACCCGGGAGGGGTGATAGCAGCAGGAACTGAAAGAAATCTGAGATGTAGCAGCTGGAGCCGTCGAGAAGGCATCAAAAAAATACAGGCAGTATCCAGAAGCGTCAGGAGCATGAGAAGCGGAGTGGCCGAGTCCAGACAGGAACAGCGGCCAGGCACAATGACGGAAGTGGTGGCTGGAGCAGAAGAAGGCATCTCCAAAGATGCAAAGCAGCCAGCCAAGAACAGAAATGGCGACAGAAGGCGAGAAAATGCCAGTTGGATCTGGACAGGAATAGAGGAAACGACTCTCAGAAGAGAAGCGCCAGGACCACAAATATTGACGGAGTTGACTGGTGCTGCGGAAGAAGACATCAACGGGGATTAGCAGGCAAGATTGAGGGAGATGACGTCGAGGACTTACAGAGGCAACGAGCACCTTGCGCATTTAGGACTAGAGCAGCAGCACATATGCGAGCGGCGATGAGGACTGGAGGCAGGATCATCGATAGGAAGCGTGGAAGACGACATCAACGGGAAAAACGTCGATCGAAATCATGGGAATGTACTTGTGAGCCAGCGGAAACAGGATAGGGGCAACATAGTCCTCGTCGAGGAAAAAAGAGACCACTCCCGTCGATGGAATCAATCGAACATTCCCTCAACGGGAGCGGCTCGACGTGAGCCAAAGCAGTGCAGATGGGGGAGGCCCAGAGCAGAAGGGAGTAATTAAAAAAAATGGCTCACAAGCTTAGGGTTTCACACAGGCGGAGACATTTTTCTAGGCTCTGATACCATATTGGAAGAGAGATGGAAAATCGAAGGTATAATTAATTCTTCCGCATAGTGGCAATATATAGGATTTACATAGACATTAACTCACATAAACGATGTGGGAAAAAACCCCAATCCACATAAAGACGCTACTAGACCGACATTGACTCGATAATTCCAACAAACCTCGATGTCAATTAAAAGGCTGCAAAAAAAATCTCTAATACGCCCAACAATAGAATATTCACAGCCATCACAAAGAACACCTACAAATGGCTGTGACGAAAAGAGAAAACAGGCCTGATGTTTGAAACCATCAAGAAAATTTTCTGTTATGCAGGATTATAATCACTAAATAAAACAGCAAAACCACGAGCATCTTTAAACTAAATTTAATAGAAACAAGGATAAATAAACTGAAAAAGGTATGGAATGACGTACCAGGAAAAATTTTCTGAAGATAAAATAGGATAGAAATTCCATCCTCATTTTCTACCCGCAGTTCTGACAAACCGTACAGCACAGTCTCACTATAGTATGGTGTAAAAACACTAGTTGAATCAAGAAAAAGGAAAAATCAGTTTCTCCAATATAAACATCAGTAGTTGATACAAAAATTTAGAACATGTAAAAAAATGAAAATAAAGCACTAAAATGGAATTTAAGTTCATTAAAGAAAAAAATCAAAATTAAATTGTATAGAACAATTTGAGGTAAAAAATGCTAAACCGAGAAAATGTATCAGTAAAATACCAAAAAGGCATCATCTCCGAAACAGGCTTTGCTTGAGGCATTTTCATGAATAATGAATTTGTGAAAAACTCAAGTCTTCTTCTAGCTTCCAGATTTTTAGGGATATTGGCTGCAGAATCTTTAACAGTTAGCAGTAGATGTAGGCGTTTAATCTGCTCCTTCTGCATAAAAATATGTTCACTTAAAGTTATAATTAGAACACTGGGTTCTCCAATTAGAAGTTGAAGAAAAAAGCATACGAGTTCTGGATTAGTGGGCCACAGTATTCTAGAGAACAGTCTTCCCTCATGCCTTGCTTTTGCTAAAATATTCCATGTATCAAAAAACTCACTGAAAAAAAATCAAGCTTTTAAAAATAAAAGAGCAAAAGGAAAATGGAACTCAGTTTGATCAACAAACAACACTTATGCACCAACATTTCCAGTTACCTAAGGCTTGATGCCAAGAAATCATGAGTAACAACATCATAAAGATCGAATACAGCTTTTGCAGCACCACGTGCGAGCTCAGGAGATTCAGTACGTGTCTACAAAAGATTGTTCAATTTATGAAATTGCACAAAATTTAACAATCATATTTCACCAATGAAGATCACAGCATATGCTGCACTTTATGATTAATGAAAAACCATCTGTTGTCCACATAATATTCAGAAGAAAACATATTAGAGTTAAGATAGACAATGACTAAGTACAGTTTAAGAATAATATTAGTATACAAAAAGGTGTTTATCTTTTGTTGTTTATGGTTGAAAGAACTCCTATCTTTTAAAATCTATTCAAACATTGGTGTGATCCAGGATGGTTAAACAAATAAAGACCTTGCAGAATATCTGACCAATAACTATAGTGAAAGAAAGAAAGAAAAAACTAAGATTAATAGAGGTTTATTGGAACAAGCAGCTTCACCATAAAAAGAAATATATAACACCAAACCCAAAAACAGTAACGTGCAATTTTTGGACAACAAAATCTGGCAAAAAGAGAGTGGTGGATGGGATACTAGTTCGTCGGTCAAAGGTTCCAATATGGGATGGCAAAAAAACAGTAAATTGCCACCAAGAAATATATATCCTAAAACCAGCATTGTCGACAACTTCCGTGAAAACATGCTCCATCTTCTAGGTCAAAGGTTCCAATATGGGATGGCAAAAGGAAATTGCAAGAAAACCAAGATTTCAAATATTACAAAATCAATCCTCACATAAATATGAAAAGAAGATAAGTATTTAATTAATCCAGCACAAAACCAAATTAGAATGGCCTGCTCGTTCTAGTTCCAATATTGGCAGGAAAATCGTTTTCATGGGAAATGTACCAAGCTACAAGCTCACCGTAGAACATTGGTATAATCGTAGAAGGATGACTGAAGGCAGGGATGATGGAAGTGGAGGATACAATGGAGCCGAAACAGTGGCTTCCAAGGTGGGGTTTGCTCTGGAGAGCGAAAGCTACAAAAATATGCATCCACACACTAAGTTTATCATAATGTCGTTGAGTGCGCCGGGGAAGTCGCTGCGAATGGAAGGGCCAAATTGTAGGTTGTAGAGCCTCTTGAACGCCTCTATGTCAGTCATGGTTGTTCAATGTGCAAACAAGTGACCCATAGCTGAGCTAAGTCGAGAAGGTGGAATGATGTCAGAAGATCGTAGTCCACCACTAGTGTTTTCCATTGTAAGTGCGAAATTCGAACATAGTACAATGGGAAACGACGTGAGCTTTCCGTCGTACACAAGATGGAGACACGGAGTGTAGCGGGGGTAGTAGAAATCCTTGACTGATACAGATCTGGTCATGTGTAGGCACTGTAATAACTCAGATGGTTGGGGAGAGGCCATCGAGCTTGGTCAGAATGGAGGCAAGAATTTCATAGTGCCATCTGTCCGCGTCAGTGTATTCGCAACGAGGGTCACCATTAGAGCAATGACTAAGTCATTTGGTCTGGGGAATCCCCCATGTTATGAGTGGAACGAGAAAATGAGCAGGTGGTGAGTTGGCTTAAATCCCCCAAATCATTGGAAGATGGGAGTTGTTGCGAGACCTGTGACGCTTTTCTATGATGGCCCCAGTAACAAATACACACTCCCATTGTTCCTCGCTCCCCCCTTTTACTAGGTTAATAGTTAATTAAAAAGTAGGCTGCAGGTTCTTTGATCAAAATGAATTTAGGCGGTGTTGCAGGCAAAGAGTATGTAAGACTCAAGGGCCCAGTTTTCTAATGTGTGGCACTGGAAAAAATTATTGCACAGGGCTTAAGAAAAGGGGAGACGACTAGTGAAGCGAGTGGTGAGACCAAGAAAAATAAAGGAGTTGGATGGCCGACTAGCTTGTCGTTCTAAGGAAAGGAAGAATCGGGTGGCTCGAGAAGGAGCGGGAGACTGGGTGAAGGTATGTCGGCCTAAGTTCGACGCAAACAGCTGGATGAGGACAGGGCGACGTAAAACCCTGGGACTCGGAGTCTGGAGGCCGACAGGAGCTCTGTAATGGCAATGCAATAGGATCTGTGCAAGGAACGATCGGCAACAACCCAGGTGCAGTGACGAACTACTGGGTGTGTCAAAGCTAAAGTTGTAAGCATGGGTTGTTCTGGAGGTGGTCTTGAGGCGACGAAGTAACAAGGAGTGAGCTTGATGGTGTGCGGCGAGGCATCGCTAGAAGCAGAGTTGTAACTTCTATAAAGCTTTGGAAGAAGAAGATGTGAAGCTCTGGCTGACTTGATCGTTGTGAGGTTGAAAATGAAAGTGTCGACAGAATCAACTGCTTCGACAATGGCCATTGCGGAAGTTTGGAGAAGGGATGTGGTGATGGAGGAAGGATAAATCTGAAACCAAATTGTTACGGGCTCACGATAGAACGTCAGTAGAGTCACCGGAGGATGACCAGAGGAGGGGAAGACGGGGCGGGGGGATACTACAGAGCAAGAACCACAGCTGCCAAAATGCAGCATGCTCAGGAGAGAGTGTAACCAAGATCTCATAGAAGATAGAGAAATAGAATGAACTTCTTGAATGCTTCATACTAACAACATATACCTTTAAAGGATTACAGACTTATAATGACAACTACTAACTTTTAAACCCCAACAACTAATAAATAAAAGATGATTATAATTAAACAAAAGAAAACATAAAAAAGACAACAATAATAATGTCCCACTCGATAATAATTAGGAGCAAAGTCTGTAGCACATCAATTCTTACAATTGGATTTGCGCGCAAATCCAATAGATTTTCATCTTTAAAAAAGAACAACACATCATTGTATTGAAGGTAGCTGAAACACTGTATTATGCAGGCTATGTAATCAAGGTGCGCGCCTAGGCGCACCTGAGGCGTCGGGCGCACCCCGCGGCGCCTCAGCACAGCTGAGGCGGGCGAAGTGCCTCAGGAGCTCCGCAAGCGCGCGCCTTGCTTGCAATCCAGGCGCGCCTAGCGCGACGAGCAATTCTGGTCTGTTTTTTCGCCAGACCGCCTCGGTTTAATTAGGTTTAGGGTTTCCATTTCACGCGCATAAGGAGTCACCCGACCATTTCTTTCCATTTCATGTGTCGTCCCCTTCGGAAATTGAACCCAATTTGCTGAAATTGAGCCCAATCCGCTGAAATTGAGCAAAATTCACTGAAATTGAGGGAATTGGCCGCCCAAATAGCTGAGATTGAGCGAATTGGGCGCTCAATTCGCTCAATCTCAGCGATTTGGGCGCCCAATTCGCTGATTTTCCATGAATTTGGCACTGATTTTATTTTTTCCCATCTTTGTGTCTCACGTGCCTCAGTCGCACACCTAAACCTTGCGTCTATGCTACAGGGTCCCTTTGCGCCTCGGTGCGCCTTGCGCGTTTAACAACATAGTATGCAGGTAGTTCAGACATGTAGGTATTATACCCAAATTTCATCAAGATTCTGAATGGGAATCAATTGAATTAATATTTACTGAAATATATCCTTCCTCATGTTTTCTCAACGGTTGCGTGTCCTGAAGGTGAAACATCTCCTATGTTGGTAGCCGAGACATTGTAGTCCAGAAGGTGCTCAAGAAGAACGGATTACAATCGCTCACGATCGACCGGGGAAACCTATGGAGGAGCATGACACCGCTGATAAAACTCTCTGTGACGATGACGACGGTGTAAGGATTGCGGAGGAGAATGAAGAGGCAGTACTTGGACAGTCTGTCCACCATGACCAATATGCATTCGTACCCCTATGAGCGTGAAAGTCGGGTGATGAATTCCGTGGCCACGTCCTCCCAAATGCAGTCCGAAATGTGTAGGTGTTGAAGGAGTCTGGCCGAAAACGCCGCTTCGTACTTGGCCTACTAGCGGACGAGGCATGCGGCCACAAAGGTTTTCACCTGCCAGAACATGTCAGGCCAGTAAAGAAAGGCCGACAGACGTCGGTACATACGGAAAGCCCACGCGATCCCTCTAGAAGGCGAGGCATGGAACTCAGCGAGGAGTGGAATGCACGGGGACGACGGGGCGAGGGAGAGGCGGCCTTTAAAAAACAGGCGGCTCCCTACAAATGAGTATGGTGGATAAGCGGTGGTGTCGGCGAAGAGCGTCGTCCGGATCCTATTAAGCAAGGGATCAGCCTCAACTACACTCTAGACGGTCGTGACGTCTTCCCATATCAGACGAGAGATAGATGTGTGGTCCGGAGTCTGGCTCAGACGAGAGAGGGCATCGGTCGCCCGGTTCGCCCTCCCCGGGCGGAACTCGATAGTGAAATCATAGCCCAGAAGTTTGGCGACCCACACTTGTTGGATGGGTGTGGCGATCTTTTGTTACAGGAGGTAGCGGGGGCTGAAGTGGTCAGTGCAAACCACAAACGGTTGCCCAAAAGGTAGGGGTGTCAATGCTGAATAGCGAGAACAAGTCCCATGAGCTCATTCTCGTGTGTGGAGCGGCTGCGGGTGATACTGGAGAAGGCGCAACTGAAGTAGGCTACCGGTCGACCGGCCTGCATTAAGACAGCTCCAACACCGGAGCTCGGCGCATCGCACTCCATGAGAAAGGGCCGGGAGAAATTGAGCGCGACCAACACCGGTCTGTGAATCAGAAACTGCTAAAGGGAGACAAAGGCGGTCGTGGTCACGGCCGGGGCCGACCACTGAAAGGGGCCCTCCTCGGACTTATTCAAAAGTTGTGTGAGAGGCCGAGCCAGCACCACGTATCCCTGGATGAATCGGAAATAGTAAACAGACAAGTCGAGGAACCCTCGGGCATCCTGCAGGGAAGTAAGAGTCGGCCAATGGAGGACGTCGGGATCCTCTCCTCGTCCATAGCGGACCCCCGAGCTGAAATGGTGTGGCCAAGATAGCTCACCTCTGCCGTTCTAAAGGAACACTTCGTCGGATGGAGCTTCAGATGATGGCATTGGATAGAGTTCAGAGTGAGGCGAACGTGCCGGAGGTGATCCCGCCTGGAAGAACAATAGACCAAAATGTCATAAAAAACAAGAACATATTTGTGAAGTACTGCCCTGAAGATGTCATTCATCGTGTCCTGGAAGGTGGCGGGAGCATTGTTCAGCCCGAAGGGCATGACCAGGAACTCGTAGTGGTCGTCGTGAGTACAGAAAGCGGTCTTAGAGACGTCCACCGACCGCACTCCGATCTGGTGATATCCCGCTAGGAGATCCAGTTTGGTGAAGAAAACGGCCACATGAAGCTCATCCAGGAGATCCTGAATCATCGGAATCGAGTACTAGTCTGTAACTATGGCCTTGTTGAGCTCTCAGTAGTCCACACAAAACCGTCAATTGTCGTCCTTCAGAACCAAGAGAATCGGGCCGAAAAATGGGTTCACATTGGACGGATGAGGGCCGCATCAGCATCTTGTCCTTATGCATATATGGTCGTAGCGGTATGGTCGTACCGACATTGCCGCAATGTCGGGCTAGAGGGGAATGGCATGATCGGTCGATCGAGCCAGAGGGAGACCGATCGAGGCCTCAAATATGTCGGCGCACTCGGTGAGTAGCTCATGAAGGTCCAGTAGGTGCGAGAGGCTCTGCTGGCGGACCGGAGATGGGTCAAAGACAAGCAGAAAAATCGACGTCGGTTGTCTGCTGGATCGTGTGAAAGGGAATTAGAGAGCAGAGAAGGGTGAAGTCGCCCACGAGGCGGCACTATTGGATGATGGAGAAACTGAATAGTCATGGCCACATAATTGACCAATTAACCCACATGTCACCCAGTGTGCGGAGCCATGCCACTCCAAGGATAACATTGATACCGACGAGACCAAAAGCGTAGAAGTCTGCAGTCACCGAACAGGGCCCCACCTAAAGCGAGACGGCGGTACAACATCCCTAGGTCGGACATCAATGCCAATCGCCCAAGCAGACTATAAAATACGGGGAGGACACCAAATGAAGGATAAACTTATGCGTCAGTTGTGGAGAGAGGAAGTTATGGCTTGCATCACTGTCCAGTGTCCACCATGATGATAATGGGACGATCATAGAGCTTTCCCAAAAGTTTCATGGTCTGGGGTCCTGAAATCCCGCCCATCGAGAAACAAGGAAAACTTCAAGCGGTGGTATGTAGCTGGGGCGGTGTCCAAAAGTTTAGCTTCCTCGGAGAGTTTGAGGGCCTTAAAGTTCACTAAGGTAACCTATGGGTCGAAGTCGCTGATGATTGTGTGGAACTCCTTGAAGGAGCATAAATGCGTAGCAGAATAGGTTTGGGGGCGGTGAAAGCACAGGCCCTTGCAGCGCAGGTCAACGTATTCTGGATTGGAGATGCGTTTGGGGGCGGCGGTGGGTAGGGCCAGTTCCCCCCAGTGGTCAGCCGTTGCGGGGGCGCGAGGGGGTGGCCTCCATGGTGGCCGTCCCTGGTGGTGGACGTCCGCAAGTGCAGGTGGTCAGGGGGAGAGGTCGTACTTCACCATACATGCCAAGTACAGGACATCGGAGACCGTCTGGGGGTGGTGCGTGCGGAAACGGGATTTGGGTAGAGAAGAAAACTTAGGAAGAAGCCTTCAATTCCATTCATCCAAGCACAAAAAATAATTCATGCATAGTAAACCTCAAAACAACATCGAAATATAAATAATTAAGTAGCGAGCTCCTCGGCAGCCTCTTCCACGATTGGTGGGCTAGTGTCTGTCGTCTTCCTACGCATGTTAAACCTGCCACGACATCTCTTCGGCAAGCACGTCCGTAACACATCGCCATTTTATGCTGGTTATGTTTTTTGAATTTAAAAAAAACTTCTATGGAAAAAAAATTT
The DNA here is from genome assembly GCA_039513925.1 of Platanthera zijinensis. Lineage (NCBI taxonomy): Eukaryota > Viridiplantae > Streptophyta > Magnoliopsida > Asparagales > Orchidaceae > Platanthera > Platanthera zijinensis. Next base: position 11,102,764 of record CM077082.1, on the reverse strand, counting down.
TGTGGATGTTCTAATGTTGTTGGGAAAAATCTGAGTGGGTCTTCTAATGTTCTTGGAAAAAAATTTCTTATAGTTGTTCTAATGTCCTGTGATGTTCTAATGCTCTAATGTTCCTGGGAAAAATCTGTACTGAACATGTTCTACCCAAAGAACTGTAATCAACAACATGTTCTATTGTTCCGTTTAAAAATCAAGAACTGTAAAGTTTGATGTAGGAGAGATCAATGTAATTGCTCTGTTAAATATTTCAATGTCTTTTTTGGTAGTGACTGTAATGATGTGCAGTGAAAAGGCAATATTTTTTCATTGATATGTCTCCTGATTTGTGCCAAAAAACAACTATAAGCTTGACTGTAAACATTTATTCTGAAATCAGATTTTAGTTACTTCCTCTCCCTCCTCTTCTACCTCTAAAACTTATGGCCAGTTGAAAGTTGTAACTAACTGATTTTTGAAATGGCCGGCTATACTTAAGAACCCGTTCTTTTGGGTCTTTTCTTTTCTGAGTATTGGATAAAGATATCTAAAGTACCGATTTTTGGCCAAATATACATGGGGCTGATTTTTTATTACTACTTATGTAAATTTATTTTACGGTGGGATGATTTGGAGACCATATTATATCTTGGAAAACCTATACTCATTAAATTTTAACTTATTATAAGATATATTTTACTTCAAAATTTGGCTGTCATTTTGTTCGGGGAAAAGTTCAAATGAAGAAGTTGGAATTGAGACATGTTCCGGCTACGGACCAAGTGGCTGACATCCTCACTAAGGACCTATCAAGTGCTCTATTTTATCAGTTCTTGTCCAAGCTGGGTTCCTACGACTTGTACGCACCAGCTTGCGGGAGAGTGTTAGAAAAGACAATGTAAAGACCAATATTTTGGCTCATTTATGTATTTACTTCCTATTAGTTTTAGTCCCACATCTTGGATTTGGGATTCTTCTCTCTCTCTTCTTTCCCTATATATTTATACTCATACTTGTATTTACATATTGAAGAAGCATATACAAGGTTGATTGGTTTTCCTACATTACTCGTGTACTTCTCTACAGAAGTATTTTAGTATTTTCTGCATAATATTTTGACACAGAATTTAGTTTATTGCATGTGCATTACATTTAAGAAGTTTGAGATTTTGAAAATCATTGATACCTGAATATCGCTATCAGATCAAACAGAGAATGATAAATAAAAGCGATACAAATTCTGAGGAGAATTATAAATTCAAAACATCTTTTTCCATCAATGCACATGAATGAGAATTGAATTAAACATTATAGAACGGAATAGGAAAAGATAAAAGACGAAGAATAAGATACATATGGGAAATGTTAAGGAGAATCCTATATGGGGGGTTTACCTACAGATTTTCTCAAGTAGGGGATTGTCTAAAATTTTGAATATTAACCCCATGAGGGGTGGGCCTAAGAATATGATGAATCGCTTAACATTTCTTGAGCTATGTAATTAAAGAAATGAGAGAATATTATGTATTGACAATTGAATCTGAACAAGATTGAATTAAGAATTTGATTGAAAAAGATAAACAAGTAGAAGGAAGAAATTTTAGAACAACAAATAATACACGAATTTTGACTATATAGTGGATGTTAAAACATCCGATATACTAATTGCACTTAAGATGTTATACATGCGTATTGAAACCAATTCGCCTTCTTTGTCTGTATAGCAATTCAAGAGGTAACTTACTCACAAACATATTTTTATAACTAACTCGCTGTGGATTATCATTTTAGGAAGTCGTAGCATCTCCAAGTATGCCTAAAAATGCTCCCCTGACTACAGCAAATAAGTAAAAGCTTGCAGAAGTACGCACTAAGATATGGGATAAAATTTTCATAGGCATGGATTGTGTAGCGAAGCATAAGGAAACGCGTGACAAGATGCAGTGCTAAGTCTGCAATGAAGATTGGAATGGTTGGTTCTAATAATGTTGAGTGGATGACAAGTGTGATGTAGATTGTATCTTTTGTAATCATGTTTCATGTAGTTTGTAATACAAAGTAATAAGAAATACAAATTCAGTTTGTGTTTTATTGTGTACTCATGTGCATTTATTAAATGTGCAAACTGTGACGAATAATTGAAAATAAGCCCAAATACTGAATAAATTGTGGGGACTAGAAAATGGGCCCACACATCTTCACCATCCTTCATAAAAATGAAAGTGCTAGTTACACCCTACCATATTTTCTGTCCATCATTAATAAATCACTTTACTAAGTGTCCACGTCTTAGCATGCAAACCCAAATGAAATCATGGCAAAGTGCTATCCCACCGGACCTAACTCATTGAATTTATTATAAAACCGTTAATCGAGCCAGATCGAGCTCATATTAGAAGAAAAATAATTTTTGCAACCAAAATTGTTTATCATTCATCATGATTCCGAGGACTGTAGCCAACAAAGAAAAAGATCAATAATCGATCAGATACGTTGGTCATCCACAAGGATATACTGATGTATATATAGAGATCAGAGTGAGGACGCAAGATAGATAGACATATTGATGCGCCATTTTTGAATCATTTGTCCAATCATAAGATTATAATTTATAAACGTAGAGAATGCATGGGCAAAATTGTTCAACATTCAAAAAACACAACACCAATTGCTTTATACAGTGTATACCACTTGTCCAATCATAAGATGTATAGAGATATTCTCACATAATAAAATTCTTATAATATCAAAGAAAAGAACTTTCCTCCAACAGTAGATAAAAAATTGAACAATAGACCTGAAGAAATGCGACACCTCAGAGAAAGTAAAGAAGGTGTTAAAAAAGCAAGGCCTTTATGTCAAGATATTAATACAAAACATAATTTATAGCAGTCAACATACTTGGGAAAACCAAAATATCATTAAAATGAGGATCTTATTCATGTGAATACTTACAAGAAGTCCAGTCAAAGCATTGAGCCTAGACGCAACAAGTTGCAGCTTCTTAAGTGACACAACAACCAAAAGAGAGCCCTCTGATATGTTATTGTTAATTTCACGAAATAGACGTTCAACCCTGAAATAAGGAATTTATAGGAAGCAGAGAGTTCTAATCAAAATAAAGCATCTAAGGGGAATACTAAGTACATCTTTATCAAACTAAAATGGCTTATACCAAAGTCTTCCTTCACCGTCATCAACTATAGATTGCAGAATATTCTTTGCATTATAATAGCACTCCTGAACAGCATAAGCCATGTACTCATCCCTGGATATACGGTTCCATAAATCAGCCTGCGTATCCTCACAGGCTCCAGCCAATTCAAGGGCATATGGTATCTAAAACAGTTATTAAAATCTCAAAAGAAGAATACTGAAAAAGCATCATGTAAGCACAAATACTCAACATTGACTAAGAAGCAAACCTTACTACTCAAAAGAAACAATGGCCACTGAACTAATCTTAAATTTCCCGAATTACTTGGCATGGAAAGCAGATCCATTTCCCTGTAAGACAGATGGTAGTATCTCCTTGTATATATAAAATACTAAATTTAAGAGAGCAAGGGTTGCAAATAATTTTACTAGCATTTACCTGTTACTAACAAAATCTTCTTCACGGAGGCTTTTTATAATTTCATTCCAAAATGGAGCAAATGTAGCAGCATGCACCTTATTGAGATCCTGAGATTCCTAGTACAACAAACAACAAAATATTTTCTTTACCAAGAATGTTAGCAAATCAACAACAAAAATACCTTTAACAAGATCATGCTAAATAAAAAAGTATAAACCAAAGCTAACCAAGAAAATTATAATACTTAGTTAGCCAAATATGGCATGGGTATATATGCATGTGTGAATAGATATAATACGAGGACTTTATTCTATAATTTTAGAATAAAAATTGTTAATAATAATTCATTAACTAAAACTTATTTTAGTCAAAGGAAGTAAAAAATATAACGCATATCAAAATCTCACAGTTTCTGTATGAATATCATTAAACACAACCACCTTCCTAGAAATAAGCACATCAACTTTACTTTAAAGGAAAACAATAAAAAACTTTACCTGTGCATATTGCCTCGGATCGGGAATCCTTCAATAGAAAGGAAAAATTTAGAAAACAAGATCTGGGGTAAACATTTGAAATAAAACAAGTAGCAGAAAGTAAAAAATGAACATAAAAGATTGTTAACCTTGTTGCTTGGCCAGAAACAAGGTTATTAACAAAGGCCTCAGGAAAACTCTCAAATCTCTTCTGAAGCATTTCAATTGAGCGAATCTAACATATAATTGAAATGATAAAATTAAACAACCAAAAATAAGAGTAATGAAATAATATATCTGATAGTGAAGGAAAGGAAGACAATTTTTAATTTTAACAATCATTAAAATATTACAGACTAAACTGAGAGACTAAACATGTTATCACCTCACCCAAGCGTGCCCGTGCACCCATCAGGCCACCAACAAGGGCTGACATAAGGGTGTACCAAATATGGATATCCATAAGGTAGATCTACAGAAAACAGGGTTTAACAACAAATTAAAATCAAAATTTGATTAGCTTTAAGAAAGGTTATGGGTGGCACACTGATTCTACATGTGATGCAAATAGACAATTATCAAACAATAAAACTGTCAGTTAAACTTTTCAGCTTGAAGAAACTGGACATCCACAAATATCCATAGCAATAGTTACAGTAGAAAAGCTGCAGAATAACAAAACTACCCTACAAAAGTGTCTGATAAAAATGTTATAAAAAATTCAGCAGAAAAAAAAAACGCACTCACTGCAAATACAGGCGCCCAAAGACTAAGGATAGTTAAAGCATTTTTATTGCCTACAAATAAGAGGATAAAATTTATTAGTGATTAGGGAATTTATGGGAATAACTTTTCAGCAAAGACTAAACACAGACTTCCATATAATAATATAACTTTTATAAGCAAGAAATAGCACATATATAAATGGCAAACTTATGAAAATTGTACAAACAATATTATATCCACCATAAGTATTGGGAAAATACAGAATAATTCAGAAGATAGGTAATAGAAAATAAACCACTAACCCTTTGAGACAAGATCATGCCAAGAGTAACTCAACTCATGAAGTCCTACTATTATATTGGTCGGTCCCACAAGGGGATGAATCTGAAAGAAAATTATGAATTAAATCCAATCAGTATTGAGGATTAAAAATTTTATGAAGCTTGTAATAGTGAAATTATATGGACAGCATTCATTTTGTAAGAATCATAAATAAACAAACTACTTTAAATACAGAAAGGATAATCCCAAACCTGGAGATAGTATGCAAAGGTAAATTTACAAGCAAATATCACCAACCAAAAAGCCACATATCTGCAATTCAATTAAGGATGGGAAAAAGAAGATGATTTGTCAGTTTAACAAAATATTTAAAAAGAATAAGGGAATGGCATCTGACAGAGCACAGAAAACCTTGCACTAAGATGAAATATGATGGCAAGAAAAAATAATGAAACATTGATTAAAAAAAATTACAATGCATTTTGAATAGTAAATCAAAAAACCCTCATTAGGTTTATCCCAACTATTACGGATTTTGTATTATAAAATCATTGTTATATTTGATGCATTCATGTTCCATTTTGAATGAGGTGTAAATCATCCTATACAATCACTATGTACCCCGGTGATGAAAAAGTCAACGATATTAAGAATTAAGCCCATTTCTCACAATGGCTTTTGCATACATAGCAATTTATTTTTAACTTTTTGCCATCTAATTTTGATAGGTAATTTGCGCAGGTACAGCCATACCGATCACTAAACCCTAGGCCATCTATCTTATTTTTTTATTATTATTTACAGAATAGATATGCGTCAAGCCTCGGTACTAATGTGATGCCGTAAATTGTGACGTCGCGTAAATTGTCATAGGTATTTTTCATTTATGTGTTTATGCTACACTACAGCAACAATGATAAAGTTAGGCTTAAATAGAAATCAGGACTGGTCCAATATATTTAGTATTGACCGGCCGGAGGAAGTGAGAATTGACCGGTTATCATGGTGTTGGGTCGGTTCAGGTATGACTGAAACTACTTAATAGCATGTGTGGCACTTAAAGAGAAGTGGCCCTCTCGTGAGAAAAGGAGAAAACCAACGCACGAATTTCACTTCTTCCTGCTACGCCCGACGGAAACCATGGAAGAGCCGCCAGGCGCCGCTTGCTCCAGACGCCCCATATTTCTAATTTCCGCGATTTTTCTTCCTAAAGCAAGGTAATCTCTTCCTCTCAACTCCTCTTGAGTTTTGTTTGGATTGAAAATTCTTTTTGCTATGTTCAAAATTCCTAAGTTAACCTAAAATTCTTACGTTCACTTAATATTTCTCCTCTTGAGTTTCAGAGAATTATTAGGATTTGTTTTGTTATATTCTTGCAAGATTCCACAAACCCTAGATCGATAAATGATGCGTACACCATAATTTTAGTTATTTAATTCCTCTAAAGGGTTAATTAGGAAGGAATGTTGGTGTAGTATGAAATTAGGGCAAAAATCCTTTTTCTCCATGTTAGGCAGCCAACAATAATGAAGGATTGAAATCAAAGCTCCATTTCACGAACCCTTATACATTTCCCTGGTTAAATTAGAGCATGTTTGTTATATCTAGACAAAAAGGCATCCATAATATGCCAAGATTATTATGTTAGCACCTTATAGCTTAACAAGGTAGAGAAAGGGAAAATGATACGTGCAAAGAGAATGGCAAAGAGAAAGTAGGAAGAAATGATCCGAGCAAGGAAAAAGGCAAATAGAAAGTAAGGGTGAGTTCTTATTTTATATATTTGCAAGTCTTGGCTTTTCATATGACTCATATTGTAGTAATATATTAGGGCAGAACAAGAATTAAATAAAAAGACAATTCGCTAACAAGTCAAATAGAAAAAATGAATCAAACAAAGACAAGTATTCAAGGTAAGTGAAGAAGGACAAACACACGATTAATCCTACAGAAAAATTGTAGAATTAAAAAAACAGAAAGAACACCTCAAATCTACGGGCTATATGAAGAGTTAACCCAAATCGGGAAATGGGGAGAATAATTTTCCGATATGAATATGATTCACGCAAATTAAGGACACGAATAGTAATATGATTGTGCGAGACAAGGGTACGGGAAGAATATTACATCATAAACGTGTTAGACAAAGACACGTAAAGAATTCATGAAACATTAATTTACACTTCATATGGCTCATGCTTGAAAGTGAATTAAGTAATACAATTAAGTATAACATAAGTCAAAAGAAGGAATAGGAATAAGAGGGAAAATTCGTTATAGGACTATGTATAAAAGAAAAGATACAACAAAGAGATCTATGCAAGACAATAAGAATCTATCATATAAAAGAATTCATCATAAGAGGAAAAGTAAGAATTCACATAATCCTTTTACTAATTAGAAAATAAAACTAAACAAGTCAAGAAAGAAGCGGTTCCAGCCATCAGTAGTCAGCGTCGACCATGTTCTCCTCGCTAGGAGAAGAGGTATCGTCTATGGATTGAAGTTTCAACAGCAGTGTTCGGCGTCCCGGATGATCACAGGTCGAGGTGCAAAGACCCAGAGTGTCCTCATGAGGAGTTTTAGTTTTACTTTATGTAGTGTTTGTAGTTCTACTTATGACATATGTGTCTATATATGTTAGTCGTATGCTATGAGTCAGTTCATGTTTATATGTACAGTGTTGGTAAACTCCTTTTGATGTAGGCATAGGGCTACCTATTGTACCGTTATACTATCTTATCCAAAACTTTAATGAAATGCAATGGTTTTATTTTGTCGAGACATTTTACTTCTCGTACTCTATCATATATTCTTGTACTCTAGATGTTCTTGTCTTGCTCATTATGAAATGCTTATGATAAATTGTAGCGGCAGCCGTTAAGGGGGTCATTACAATTAATATCAGGGGAGGTTATAAACTTTGGGGTGATATGAGTACGTTAAGAAAATGTAAGACAACAAATAATACTGATTTATGACACTTTAAGATATTTCTCGATTCCAGAATTTAACTTCCTAATTTCAGGAACTTCCCCGAACGTATATGAGTAGAAGACAAAGGGACGCATTAGAAAGAGAACAAGTTGATATGACAGAAGAAAGTTATAGTTCCGGAATGTCGAACCCTCCCTTAGCAGAGGTTATGCAAGCTTTGTCGGTGGCCATTCAAATGTGCAATACCGCACCACTACCAGCTCATAAAGCAATTGATATATAATTAAAGCAATTCTTAGACATGAGGCCGCCAATCTTTGGTGGTGGTGTAACACCAATGGAGACAAAAGACTGGATCAAGAAGATTGAAGTAATTTTTAAACCAATAAGATGTCCAAATGATCAACGGATTGATTTAGTTATCTTCCTTCTGTAAGGAGAGGCTAGTAGGTGGTGGGACAGTTTGACACAAGGAAAATTTTAAGGACGTATGACTACTGATATTCCTTAGGATGACTTTTTGGACGAATTCATTGATTGGTTTGTGCCGCCATGCGAGAAACGAATTATTCAAGAGAAGTTCCTTTGTTTAATACATGAAAATCGGTTAGTAGTCCAATATGAAATTGAGTTCACTCAGTTGGCATATTATGCGAGTGACATGGTCACAAATGAAAAAGAACGTTGTTTCTGTTTCCAGTTAGGTCTACGGGAAAACATTAGGGTACATCTGATTTCCCAGAGAATAAAACATTATAATGAGTTTAAAGAGACAACAAAATTAATTGAAAGAAATGTGAAGAACCCGCAGAGGAAAAGTGAAGTTCAACAGAAGAGATTGCCAGAAGAGTAAAGCCTTCTCGGGAAAAAGTAGAGGCTCGTAATGAAAGAAGTATAAAAGGGGTCCTCTGATGTCAGCCCCTACGGTAAGTGGTACTACTAGCTATCAAATATGTAGGAAATGTGGAAAAGCTAACCCAAGAGAATGTTTGAAAAGATCTGGGGTATGTTTTAAATGTCATCGCCCTGGGCATCTGAAGCATGAATGCCCCTTTATGGAAAATAGAAGCTGGAAGGAATTCAAGAGAAGGTCCAATTCAAACGTCAAGCCTATATTATCTTAATAAGGGAAAAAGCGTTGAATCGGTAGCGTCAGGATCAGTAACGCAAACAAGGGGTAGTAAGACAGGTGCAACCACGAGTTTTCAACCTTAAACAACAGGAGGCAAAAGCACATAATGTTGTGATAACAGGAAGGATTTATGTTCATAATCATATTGTGAAAGTATTATTCGACACTGGAGCGAGCCACTCCTTCATAGCTACAGCGGCACTGAAACATTTAAATGTGGAACCTTATCGATCCCATAATAATATAAAAGTCATAATGTCTAACAACACAGAGATGAATACAAGGCTTAGATGTACGATGTGGCTAACAATTGATAATAAACTGTAGAAGCAGATGTTGCAGTTCTACCCCTATCCGAATTTGATATCATTTTAGGAATGAATTAGTTATTGAGACATGAAGTTATCATGAATTGTAAGAAAAAGAAAATTGCACTTAAATTGAGCGATCAGACACATTATAGCTTTAAAGGAATGAGTGAAGTCTCTAGGATCATGGTATCCTCACTGAAAAAGCCATGAAGAAATTAAGGAAAGGATGTGAGGCAATATTAGTGATGCTTTAAGGGAAATAATGCAGTGAGATGTGAACCGACTGCAGTTCCTGTGGTGTGTGATTTTCTCGAAGTATTCCCGGAAGAATTACCAGGGGTAACCCTGTTAAGAGAGGTTGAGTTCACTGTCAACTTGGTGGAAGGAGCTGCACCTGTAGCAAAAACACCATACTGTATGGCTCCTAAGGAATTGGCTGAATTGAAAAACCAATTACAAGAATTATTAGATAAAGATTTTATACGACCAATTACATTATTGTGGGGAGCTCTAGTACTTTTTGTGACAAAGAAAGATGGTTCGTTACGATTATGTGTAGATTATTGCGAACTAAAGAAATTGACAATCTGAAATCAGTATTCACTACCTCGCATTGACAATTTATTCGATCAGTTAGTGAATGCAAAAAAAATCTCAAAAATTGAACTCAGATCAGGTTATCACCAACTGAGAATCAAGAAAGAAGATGCCTACAAAACTGTTTTTAGTACCAGATACAGACATTTTGAGTTCGTTGTAATGTCAATTGAAAAAATGCGTCAGCTGTTTTTATAGATTTAATGAACTGGGTGTTCAAGGAATTCCTAGAAAAATTTGTTATTTTCTTTATCGAAGCATTCTAATATATTCAAAAGATAGGAGTAAACATGTTGAGCATTTAAAGAATGCATTGCAAACACTGAAAAATAGGGCTTTATATGCAAAGTTCTCAAAATATGATTTTTGTTTGAATGAAATCTCCTTCTTAGGTCATGTCGTGACGGAGTTTGGGCTGCCTGTAGACCCAGTAAAATTAGAAGCAATTATGAACTAGGCAAGACTGGCTACTGTCGCGGAAATTCGAAGCTTCCTTGATTTGGCGGACTATTATAGGAAATTTGTAAAAGTCTTTTCAAAGATTGCAATACCACCAACAAAATTAACAAAAAAGAATGTTCCCTTAATTTGGACTGATGAATGTCAGGAGGCATTTGAAGAGTTAAAAGAAAGGTTGACAACAACACCGATGTTGATCATGTCCTGTGGCAGTGAAGGTTTCCAAATTTATAGCGACGCATCTTTGAAAGGTTTTGAATGTGTATTAATACAAAAGGATAAAGTTATCTCTTATGCTTAGAGACAATTGAAGGATGTTGAACGTAATTATCCGACTCATGATTTGGAATTGGCAGCGGTCACTTTTGCACTAAAAATTTGGCGACATTGTTTATATGGTGTTCAATGCGAGATTTTTACTATACAACCCCGTATTCGGCGAGTGGGCCCTTAGAAGTGGAGCCAAGACCAAGAGGGGTCATTCAGGATAAGGCAAGCCGAGTGCTCAAGTGGATGGGTCTCGCCCAGCTCGCGAGTGGCTAGGTCTCGCCCAGCTCGTGAGTGGCTAGGTCTCACCTAGCTCGCAAGTGGCTAGGTCTCGCCCAACTCGCGTGCGGTATGGATCGAGAGCAAGCAAGGGGCGAGTGCGCAAGTAGAGTCAAGGCCAAGAGGGGCCATCCAGGTTAAGGCAACCTGAGCTCGTGAGTGGCTAGGTCTCTCCCAGCTCGCGAGTGGCTAGGTCTCGCCTAGCTCACAAGTGGCTAGGTCTCGCCTAGCTCGCGTGTGGTATGGACCGAGAGCAAGCAAGGGGCGAGTGGGGTATTTTGACTCACACTCGCCCGGAGTCAAGTCAGGCGGCGAGTGCAGGCCTCATCAAGCACTCGCCGCCCCAGACGAGTGGTAAACCCTCTCTCAGCAGTTTTCTCCAAGATGAATCCCAATTTGGCTTGCTAATAGTCTATCCAAACAGCGGAGTTACACTGTTGGCAGACGTTTTGGGTTGTGTATAGTAAAACCAGAAGGCGGGATTTCGTTATCCACAGACCAGACTTGGAAAACTATAAATAGATCTGCAGGGGCAACTTTAGAGAGGATCCTTTTTTGGCTTCATTTTCCTCTAATCTTCTGGTTGGCTTTTAAGTTTCCTCCAAGGTGCCCCAACTCAGCATTGGCTAGGGAGGGGAAACGCTCTAACTTCTAAGATCTTCCGAGTGTGTGGCGGGACCTCCGCGTTGTAGCCCAGGATCTGTTCCTAGTCCTAAGTATTTGGTCGTGTGCACTTCTTCAGTAGAAGTAGGTGCGAGGTTACCCCTTTCAGGTCCGAACTCCACAAGAAGCCAAGTTTCGGTTTCAACATTTTGGTGTTGTGAGCGTGGAGAGTAACCGGCACAAGATAACCCTGAGCAAGTTCCATGGCTGGAGATGAAGGACAAGGTATCGACCCAGGCAACTCGCCACCACCTGCAGCTAGAGTTGTCACTTAAAACCGAAAACCGCAAACCGAACCGGAACTGCAAAGAACCAGACCGAACCGTTGGCAAATTATTCTGGTTCCGGTTTGAATTTTGGAACCGTGAACAACATTGGTCTGGGTGTGATTCTTACATTTTATTATCCGAACCGGAACCATAACCGCAACATACAAGTCTCAAGTGGTTTCAATATTTTTAGACCCGATCCGAACGGGAGCTAAGTAGAACCGAACCGCAATCCGTTTATTATTATTATTAATATTATTATAATATTGTTATTATTTTATAATTTATTTATAATAATTATACTTATTATAACGAGTGAAGTTGGTGCAGTTTGAACCCAAACCGCAATCACACTAAAGGGGTCGATTTTGGACCGAACAAAACTTCACCGCATAAAAACCGTGTGTTATGGTTTGACATTAGTGCGGTTTGTAGTCAATTTTTGCAGTGCAATTTTGATTTTTGTACAGTTATATAATGTATTTTCAATTTTACTTACAGATTTTTTTAAAAATATTTTGTTTAAAAAATATAAATGATATACAACTACTATTTATTAGTAATCATGAAAAACAACTAATTGTAACCGATTGTTACGGTTGAGCATGCCAACGAGATGTGCGCAAGCCAACTAGACGTCGTGACAAGTCTACACACGTAGGAAGGCGATGAATACTTTCCCACCGATCGTGGAAATGACAGTCGAGAAGTGCGCAACATAATTATTTATATTTCGATGTTGTTTTGAGTTTTACTATTTGCAGCCCGTTTTTATTTCATTCCGCCAAGTTTGATTTTGGTTTTAGTTGAAACCGATTAAGACCAGACCGAACAGCATGGAATCGGACAAAACCATTAGTGGTCGGTTTGGTTTTGGTTCTTGTTGAACCGTAACCGGAACCGTTGAAACAACGGTTCCAAAAATTAAGCTGGAACTGGAACCAGAACCGGAACCGGTCAAAACAAATAAGGTTTTGGTTCTAATTTGAAGATTCGTTACCTTAGTGATTCGGTTCATGGTTTTAGTAGAGACGGAACCGAACCGGAACCGTGACAGCTCTACCCGCAGCACCAGTCACGGTAGGGATGTTTGAGGAATTTAAGCGCGAAATCATGGCAAGCTTCAACCGCGCATTCGCCGTGTGTGGCGAATGCTTGATCCCGTCTGTCCCAGTGGTCGCGTCTCCATGCCTGGGCGAGAACGCTCCTGTCAAGAGGCCTGGGAGGGAGGTGGCAATGGAAAGAAGCGAGAAGGATCTCGCCGGGTGGGAGCTCTTCCTCAGTTTAGCGAGTGCGGGCAAGGACGGCGGGCCGATGTCGCGTGACCACCTGACTCGCCCCGTAGGAGGGGAAAGCCCCTTCAGCGAGTTAATCGTCTCATCCCCAGTTCCAGAGTGGTTTCGGGAGCCGGAAATGTTATACTACACCGGCAGAGATGATCCTGTTCAGCATGTCCAATGGTTTGAAGACGCAGTCTCGATCAGGTAGATGTCTGACCCCTTCAAGTGTCGGATGTTCGCCATCACTCTCAAGGAAAAGGTGAGGGACTCCACCAGCTCAATATATTGCTTTAAATATCTACGTCGAGGTTTTTGTTGAGGTTTTCGACGTTCAAGAAGAGAAATAAAAGAGTTGAGTCCTTGTTCGCCATCAAGCAGGAGGTGGAGGAGACTCTGGGGGACTACGTTGGTAGGTTCCAGGAGGAAGTTCTCCAAGTTCAAGAAGTATCAGGGTACATCCTGATGTTAGCCTTCACGTTGGGGCTACATCAAGGATTCTTCAAGATGGAATTGAAGCGAGAGCCACCCCTATCTTTCGACGAGCTAATGGAGAGGGAAGCAAACGAAATCGAAGGGGGGAGGCGAACCCTGCTTTTGCCAAGAAGTTAGTCAGGTTGACGGAGGAAGAAGTAAAGGAGCAGGGAGGAAGCATGCAGGAGGAAAGAAGAGAAGAAGAGCCTCGAGGACAGGGTTGAGATGTTGATTAGAAGCCCTCGAGATGGTTCCGCTGACCGGGCTCCCACTAGCCAGTAGGGTAGGTTGACCTCTCGAAGAGACAGGTTAAGATTTTGATTTAAAGCCCTCGAGATAGTTCCGCTGACCGGGCTCCCACTATCCGGCAGGGCGGGTTGACCTCTCAAAGAAGCAGGTTGAGATGTTGAATTGAAGCCATTGAGATGGTTCTGCTGACCGGACTCTCACTAGCCGGCAGAGCAGGTTGACCTCTCGGAGAAGCAGGTTGAGATATTGATTTGAAGCCCTTTAAATGGTTCCGCTGACCGGGCTCTCACTAGCCTGCAGGGCGGGTTGACCTCTCGGAGAGGGAGGTTGAGATGTTGATTTAAAAGCCCCGAGATGGTTCCGCTGACCGGGATCCCACTAGCTGGTAGGGCAGGTTGACCACTCTGAGATGCAGGTTAGAATGTTGGTTGAGAGCCCCAAGAAGATCCCGATGTCAGGCTCTCGCCAGCTGGCAGGGCTGGAAGGCGCTCGGTGGCAAATTGAAAGTGTAAGTGGAAGGTGACCCCGAGAAGATCCCGTTGTCAGGCACTTACTAGCTGGAGGGGCTGGAAGTCACTCGGAGGTAGGCTGTGAAAGAAAAGATGTGACAGAATGTTGACCACAAAAAGATTCTGTTGACAGGCTCTCACTAGCTGGCAGGGCTGGAAGTCACTCAGAGGCAAGTTATATGCTCGAGGGCAAGGCAGAACATGGAGGCTAGATATATGGAGTAGGCGAGTGGGGCTGTTCCAGTTGGGATCTCGTCAATTGGGCACTCGCCAATCTCGCCAAGGCGGTCAGTATCGAGCAACCCCAAGGTAAAGGGCGAGTGGCACTTCGCTCCTCACTCGCGTCCAACCTCTAAGAAGGCGAGTGCAGGAGATCCTCAGGCAACAAGTGTTAAAACCTCTAGCCAAGAGGAGTAGTGAGTGCTCTGACTAACCGTTGTTGGGGGGCAAGCGAGACGGGCTCGGCTGCCCCTGGAAGGGCGTGCCAAGGGGAAGAGTGAACGACTTCTCGTAGCCCGGGCGAGAAGGCCAGGTATTGCGTATATATAGAACGCTCTAAGAGGTGAGTAGGCAGGTTTGCGAGAAAGCCAAGATGAAAGTTCGGCGGAGCCAGACTTATTCCACTCTCGCGTCGTTGCAGGTTTATCCAGGAATTCTTTGGAAAGTGATATCCCGGGGCAAACACGGGAATCGAGAGGGGGAAGGGTTTACCTACTCCGTCCAATTCGGCATGTATATAGATTGTTGGGGGAACCCACCGAAAGATTCTCGCAGAAGTCAGTGACCACTTGTCAAATATCAGGGGTTGGACTTTTCTTTACAAACTTGGGACAACCTCGCAAAGAGCGGGGATTGTATACAACCCCGTATTCGGCGAGTGGGACCCTTAGAAGTGGATTCAAGGCCAGGAGCGGCCATTCAGGTTAAGGCAAGCCGAGTGCGCAAGTGGTTGCGTCTCGCCCAGCTCGCGAGTGGCTAGGTCTAGCCCAGCTCGCGAGTAGCTAGGTCTCGCACAGCTCGCGAGTGGCTAGGTCTCGCCTAACTCGTGTGCGGTATGGACCGAGAGAAAGCAAGGGGTGAGTGCGCAAGTGAGTCATGGCCAGGAGGGGCTATTCAGGTTAAGGCAAGTCGAGCTCCCGAGTAGCTAGGTCTCGCCCAGCTCGCGAGTGGCTAGGTCTCACCTAGCTCGCGTGCGGTATATACCGAGAGCAAGCAAGTGGCGAGTAGGGTGTTTTGACTCGCACTCGCCCGGAGTCAAGGCAGGCGGCGAGTGCAGGGCTCATCAAGCACTCGCCGCCCCATGCGAGTGGTAAACTCTCTATCGGTAGTTTTCTCCTAGATGAATCCCAATTTGGCCTGCTAATAGCATCTCCAAAAAGCGGAGTTATGATGTTGACAGACCGTTTTGGGCTGCGTATAGTAAAACGAAAAGGCAGGATTTCGATATCCACATACAAGACTTTGAAAACGATAAACAGATCTGCAGGGGTACATTTGGAGAGGATCCTTTTTTGGCTTCTTCCTCCTCTGGTCTTCTGGTTGGCTTTTAAGTGCCCTCCAAGGTGCCCCAGCTCAGCATTGGCTAGGGAGGGGAAGCAATCTAAGATCTTTTGGGTGTGTAGCGGGGCCTCCGCGCTGTAGCCCAGGATCTGTTCCTAATCCTAAGTCTTTGGTCTTGTGCACTTCTTCAGGAAAAGTAGGTGTGAGGTTACCCCTTTCGGGTCCGAACTCCACAAGAAGCCAAGTTTGGGTTTCAACATTTACGGATCACAAGAACTTGAAATACATCTTTTCGCGGAAGGAAATAAACATCGACAAAGGAGATTTTTAAAAATGATTAAAGATTATGATGTTGACATCAAATATCATCCCGATAAAGCTTATGCAGTAGCTGATGCGCTCAGCATGAAGAATTTAGAGTTCATGATTGTACCAATAACAGAGCAGAAAGGGTTATTACGAGACCTGAAAAACTTAAAACTGCTTACATGTATCACTACCTCCCAAACTCAAGGCTTACTCCTTCAACTGACGGTGGAACACCCGCTTAAAGAAAGAGTAAGGAAGGTGATGAACGATGAATCAGGATCCTATATTTGTGAAATTTCTTTAAAAGGTTAAAATTGGTCAATCAACTGCATTTATAGAGAATAATAAGCTGATATTTCTAAATGAAAGACTGTGTATTCCTAATGTCGATACAATTCGAGCTGAAATACTCTATGAAGCGTATAATACAACCTATTTAATTCATCCTGGAAGAACAAAAATGTATCAAGACCTCAAACAGGAATTTGGTGGCAAGGAATGAAGACCAATGTAATCAAATATATTGGCAAATGTCACATATGTCAACTTGTAAAGGCAGAATATCAAAAGTCTGGCGAATACTTATAATCCTTAACCATCCCTGAGTGAAAATGGGATGATATAACCATGGACTTTGGCATGGGGTTACCAAGGAGTAAAGCTGGAAACAATGGTATATGGGTGATTATTGACCGACTCACAAAAGTTGCACATTTCATTTTCATGAAAAATGACAGTTCAGTACAAAGGTTAGTCGACCAATACATTGACGTTATTGTGAAATATCATGAAATTTCTCGATCTATTATTTCTGACAGAGATTAGCGTTTTACATCTGATACTTGGAAACAAGTACAAAAAAAGGATGGGAACAAAATTATTATATAACACTGTTTTTCACCCGCAAACTGATAGTCAGTCTTAGTGAACCATTCTGATGTTAGAAGACCTCCTAAAGATGGTCGCACTCAATCTGCGAGGATCATAGGAAAAATACTTGACACTGATAAAATTTTCTTATAATAATAGCTATGAGTCAAGTATTCAGATAGCACCATTCGAAGCATTATATGGGTGGAGGTGTCGCACCCCGCTAAGCTTGGCAGAGAATGGTGAGCAAAAGTTATTCAAAAAGTAACAAGTGGACAAAATCAATGATAAGCTTGCACTTGTACGAGAAAGGTTGAAAATGATGCAAGACAGACAACAAAAATAATTTAATGTCCGACATCGAAGAGTAGACTTTAATGTGGGCGATATGGTGTCTTAAAATAAAATCTTTCAAAGGAGCTTCACGAATTCGTCGACTTGGAAAATTTAGTGCAAGATATCTAGGACCATTCCCAATCACTGAAAGAATTGGAGAGGTAGCATATTGCTTGGCATTATATAATGCTCTTCAAAATCTCCATAATGTGTTTCAAGTATCATTCCTGAGAAAGTAGCAAACCCAGAAACGATAGTCCCTTCTGAACAGATCCGAATTGAATCTGACTTCACAAGTCCAACAGAGCTACAAAAAATAGTGTGTTGAGATGCGTTTATTATTATCTTTGTGCTTATCATTATATTGTATTTTTTACCTTTTTCCTGATCTGCCTCCATATATAGAGGGGATTAGGGTTTCCTCCTATTATGAACGTAATTTTATTTTCTCTCGACATGGTATCAGAGCCTTAGACGATTAGGACTCTCGTGTCCACCTCAGCATCCCGCCTCTCCTTTCGCCCTTTCTGTCTCGTCTTGGTTCCGCAGAACCCGTCGAGCCCCGGTTCGGCGTCGCGTTCCGTAGCACCAGTCGTGTTCCGCAGCACCCGTCGCGTTCTGTAGCACCAGTCGTGTTCAGCTTCGGCGTCGCGTTCCGCTTCAGCGTCGCTTCCCGGTTCCGCTTCGACAGTTCTTCTTCTTCCCTACCACTGACTGTTTGATTTTCTTTTGACATCGGAAATATGGCCCTACCCTGATGGTATTTCCGGTGTCAATCCTTCTAGGAGGCTTCTTCGAGATCTTGGTTTTGTCCCTTCTTCTATGAGCCAAACCTAGTTTCTATCTAGGTGTTTGTGGGGCTTCTTGTGCTTGTTCTCGCAGCATGTCGGTAATGATGGATCTCCTACTCTCTCTTCCGCTGCCAGGGTTTCCTCCACTACCTTGTCGTCCGGTGGCGCGGCTCGGTCCAGTCATGACCACAATACTCCTCAAATCACCACTATTCGCTTGCATGGTTCCAATTTCCTTCTGTGGTCTCGGGTTATTACCCTTGCCTTGAAGAGCAGAAGTTTGTTTGGGTATGTTCTGGGGACTATTCTGACACCGGCCAAAGATTCTCCGGACTGGCTACTGTGGGAGTTTGAGAACTCTCTAGTGATGTCCTGGTTGACAAACTCTATGGTTAACTCGATTGCTCAGAATTATCTATTTTTGAAAACTGCAGCGGATATTTGGAAAAGGGCTGAGGCTACTTACTCCTGTCGGGGCAATGATGCACATATTTTTCAGCTGCGACGGAAGATCTTCCTCCTTGGTAGGGGTGATCGCCCTCTGTCTATCTATTACTTGGAGTTCACTCAACTTTCTCAAGAGTATGATAACTTTGACCCCCTCACTCTTGTGTCTTCTGAAGATGAGCTCCTTGTTCGAGCTCAGGAAGATAGGAACGAAGTTTTTGAGTTCATTCATGGCCTCCATCGCGACTTTGATCCGATCAATGTGCAGATTCTTGGACGCTCACCTCTGTCATCAATTCCTAAGATTTTCAGTCTTGTTCAATATGAATTTAATCGGCGACAGACATGGACCCCTGATACTACTCCCGAAGGTTCTGCCCTGGCTGTTGAGTTTGGCAGTAGATCCCCTCGTGATTCCATGCCCAAGTCCACCGACAAGTATCACTTACTCTGTGATTACTGCGGTAAGTCCCGCCATACTCGGGACACTTGCTTTCGTATTCATGGCTTTCCTACACCCCGTAGGGGCTCCACATCACGCGGCGGTCGTGGTTATGGTTGTTCTCCAGGTCGCTCTACTCTGCCCCGCTCTGTTCACTTGTCTAATGCTTCTGAGGAGATGTTTCCTCCTACTACCCAGTCTGCTCCTCTTGCTTTGTCCACCGATGAGATTTCTTCCTTCTGGCGTCTGATGCAGCAACAACTTGTGGAGCCTTTTATGTTCTCGTCTTCCTATGCTCATCAAGGACCCTCGGGTGCTCATAATGCGTCCTCTCATCCCTCTACTCACTGAATTATCGATTCTGGAGCAACGGATCATATGACCGGCTTTGCTACAGGTTTTGTATCTTACCTTCCTTTATCTGGTCGAGACAAAGTGAGCATTGCGGATGGTTCCTTATCTCCAATTGCTGAAAAAGGAACAATCTCCTGCTCCTCTCTCTCTTTCTTCTGTCCTACATGTACCCGAGTTTACTCGCAATCTACTCCAATTAGTCATCTAACAAACTCTATGAACTGTTCTGTGACATGCTTTCCCTCTTCTTGTTTGTTTCAGTACCTGAAGACAGGGAGGGTGATTGGCTCTGGTAGTCAGGTGGATGGGCTCTATGTGTTTGATTCTTCCACCCTTGCACCTTCGCCACAGGCCTTTCATGTTGATCAGGCGGTCACTTTGCAGTCTTGGCATTGCCGCCTTGGATATCCCTCTATTTTGTCTACGAAACGTTTATTTCCTACTTTGTCTGCTATATTAGTTGATAATTTTCATTGTAATGCTTGTGAACTTGGCAAACATCATCGTGTTTCCTTTAATCATGTTTCATTTCCTAATTCTGCTCCTTTTCATGTTATTCATAGTGATTTACTTAATGAAGGCTAAAGATGAGGTTTTTCATTTATTTCAACGTTTTCACAAAATGATTTTTACACAATTTGATACCTCTATCAAAATCTTTCGCACCGACAATGGCCGTGAGTACATACACTCTTAATTTGACCGCTATCTTGGTCAAAATGGGATTATCCATCAAACGTCTTGCATTCACTCTCCTGCTCAAAATGGGGTCGCCGAACGCAAGAATCGTCATCTTTTAGAAGTTGGCTGGTGTCTTGTTCTCCATATGCACATTCCAAAGTACTATTGGGGGGATGTTGTTCTCACTGCCATTTATATTATTAATCATATGCCCTCTCGTGTCCTGGGTTATAACACTCTCTTTCACACTCTTGGGGTGCCTCCTACTACTCTCCAACCTCGTATATTCAGTTGTGTTTGTTTTGTCCATATTCACCAAAGGACTAAACTTGATACTCGGGCTCACAAGTGTGTCTTTATCGGCTATGTCCCTACTCAAAAGGGTTATAAATGCTTTGACCTGGTGCTTAATAAAGCTTTTGTTACCATGGATGTCATATTCCGTGAATCTGAGAGCTACTACAGGCACTCACTTCAGGAGGGGCCTCTTCTATGTTGGAAGTGAGTTCCTTAACTCCTTTACTCATTGCTCTGTTATATCACTATCACTTGACTCTGTCTCCTACTACTCCTGCGCCAAATCCTGCAGCTCCTGTTGCAAAGCCCCTGCAGATTTACTCTCGTCATCCTATGGGAATGAACACGCAGGCCCCTATCGGAGTCCCAGAGCATACATTTGATCTGTTGTCAGGTTCCTTTACTCCAAGGGAAGGTACTTCTACTCAACACTCGTTATCTCACTTCGCCTCCTATTCGTCCCTAACGGCTTCCACGAAGTTTTTGTCTCTTCTTTGGCAGCTACTTCAATCCCTACTTCATGAGAGGATGCTCTCTCTGATGACAAATGGAAGGCGGCTATGCTTGAAGAAATGCATGCATTGGATAAGAATTACACATGGGACCTAGTACATCTTCCTAAAGGAAAGACTGTTGTGGGATGCAAGTGGGTGCTCTCTGTCAAACAGAGCACTCAGGGTGTTGAGGAAAGGTACAAGGCTAGGCTGGTTGCTAGAGGGTACACTCAGACGACGGGTATTGATTACAAGGAAACCTTTGCACCGGTTGCTAAGATGAACTCTATAAGGATTCTCAAGTCGTGTGCGGCCTGCAAGGGGTGGAGTCTCAGCCAACTTGATGTAAAAAATGTGTTCCTTCATGGTGATCTTGAAGAAGAGGTATACATGGCTCTACCTCCTGGTCTCTCTCCTAGAGGATCTGAAGGCAAAGTGTGCAACCTGAAGAAGTCCTTGACTGGTCTAAAATAATCACATAGAGCTTGGTTTGGAAGATTTCACAAGGACATGACATGTTTTGGATTCTCCCAGAGTAATGGGATCATACTCTATTCATCAAAAACAATGAAGGAAAATTAACTACTCTGATAGTTTATTTAGATGACATCATTATAACAAGTGATGATCAGAACGAGAATCAGGCATTAAAAGTGAGACTGGCGAAAAAATTTGAAGTAAAAGATTTGGGAAACTTCAAGTACTTCTTGGGTATTGAGGTTGTGATGACCCCCCGCCGCACCCGAGGACGCGTGATTCCATCACGCGTCAACTATATTTTACTATTTGTTCATTTTATCATTTTTGTTGCAATTAATTATGTCATGTATTTCCCTTTCCATGCACTCATTATTAGTCTCGGCTCATCGGAGTGACTGGCCGGTGAGACCCTTAATAAAAAGGTCCGATATTTTGAGTAGTTAAGACGTAAGAGGCAAGTTTAATTTATTTAACGGCGCATAAAATTAATCTCAAGGAAAATATGTGAAAATACTAGAAAGAAAATAATTTGAATAAAGTCTAAGAAAAAAATAAGGAGTCACAGTTTTGGAAAGAAAAAAAAATCATGTTTGGGAAAAAAATAAAAAGTCACTGTTTTGGAAATGTAAGAAAGGAAGGCTGAATCAATTCCCGGCTATAAGAAGAAAACCATGTTCCCGATTGAAAGCAGACCGGAAAATTCAGAGGAAAAACGAACCCTATCGTTTTTCCCTCTGTTGTCGGCCCTGATTCTCTGCCTCCTTTGTTCCTCTCAGTCAGCGACGACACCAGCCCGTGACGCCAGAGCCGACGAAGCAGCCCACTCCTATCCGCCCTTCGTCGGTTTCCGCCTCCGCTCCAGACGAACACCCCGACGTGCCTTCCACCTGTGCAAGCTTCAGTCTCCGCCCCTATTCAAGTTCTGCATCCCAGAGGACCTCCCCGACGACCACCAATCTTCTCCTCTCAACTCGTCGTCGACCACAGCAGCATCTTCCGGCGATTTGATTCCATGTTCGGTCTCTTCAGGTCAGCCGGTTTTTTCCAATCCCCGCCAGCAAATTGCCGAGAAGACAACACGCCTAGATTTTCTCTGTTGGAATTTGGTATAGTCACATCTAGCCTAGGTAACATTCATTCGACCTATTGCTTCAAATTATCGAATTAATTCTATGCACCTCAATTCAATATTGCAAGCTTGCCTTTGAACGTTCGATCTACTTTTATAAACGCTATTTCATAAATTGTTATTGTGGTTTGTCTTGTGGATGTGTAAATCTCGCGAAATTATCAATTTGGGAGCGCTCAAGAGATCATTTTTTAACGAAGTTCAACGATTTTATTAAGTTCATTACGATGAGCGTAAAATTCGCGCGCAACACTTGTTTTGGCCAACTCGGCTCACCTTTCAAAGTTAAAATCATTTTATTTCAAGAATCATAAATTATCTTGGTACAAATTAAAATATTTTGGTTTAAAAATTATTTAATTTTAAAAACCCCCAACCCGGTCTACATCAGTTTGGTAGCAGAGGGTCTGTGATTCGATCCTATCGCAAATCACGCGATCCAAATTTCAAAGAATTTAAAAAAAAAAGAAATAATCTATTTTTAAATATTATAATTTATTTCAAAAAAAATTTTATTTTAATTTTAGAAAAAAAATAAAATATATATTCTTCTAATTCAAATTATTTTAAATGGAGAGTCGCATTGATGCCAACATAGGTGACTTAGCCAACCGAATGGGTGAACTGATGAAAATAGTAGTACTCACCGCCAACGTGAGACACGAACCACGTCGTAAACGGCCTAAGAACCTCCGTCAATAACTTAGAAGCTGAACGTCACATGGGACTAAATCATCCACCACACCAAAATCCTAGGCAAGAGGAACAACACCCTAGACCACCAAAGCCTGCCCAACTTGAACCACGTAACCACCCTTGTTGGGAGTTTGGGACATAGGGATTAAACTAGACGTTGGAGATTTTGAGGGGCACTTAGAACCTGAGGGTTGTTTAGACTGGTGTGAACGGATGGACCGCTTCCTAGCTTAGAAGCAATTTCGCCCAAGTTAGGCAAGTTGAGTATGTCACGTTTAGACTGAAAGGATCCGCCCTAGTTTGATGGGGACAACTAGAGTGATCTACATTTAGCTTAGGCATGCCCCCGATCACCACATGGGAAGAATTTAAAGCGCAACTGCGAAAGCGATATGTTCTACCCGATAATTTGCAGACTCTCTACTGTCGGTTCCACAACCTACGACAAGACAAATTATTGGTGGACGAGTATACGAACGAGTTGCTTCTCCTACAGTCTCGCCTCGACCTTCGAGAGGTGGATGACATGATTGTATCTAGTTATCTGAACGGGTTACGATATTCTCTTAGAGACCAGCTCGAGCCTCTTGATTATAAGGACTTAGGAGAGATTTCAAGTCGCACGCAGAGAGTGGAGTCCATAAAGAAGAGGACCTCCGGAGGTAGGACTACATCGAGTGTCACCACTACCACCACGGCTAGGATCATAGATTCCCATCACTACTGGGACCCCTACTTCATCCACTATACCTCACAAGGGTAAGGAGATTATTGGGGCTAAGCCAAACACTGGAGTATTCCGATGCTTTGAGTGTATGGAGCCGGGGCACAAATCATCTGAGTGCCCGCGACGCACTTTCGTCGCTATCATCGATTCTACTGATGGACGTGAGCCTGAGTATGGAGTTTACGTGAATGAGTCTCACCCTGAACCTGAGGACGAACACGAGACTGAGGATGTCATAGAAGTGGAAGGCAAACACACCGAACACTTAGTCTGCGTCTTACGATATAGTCTGATCACCCCTAGTGAGTCTATTGAGAATGATTATAGGAAACACAATATCTTTCGCACTACTGCACGCATCAAGGGACAGTTTTGTTCCATCATCATCGATAGTGGTAGTATGGAAAATTTTGTTTCTCAGTGCATGGTTAACATATTAGGACTTGAGATGCACATGTTAGAAAAACCCTACAGCTTATCCAGTGTCAATAGTCAATTGACTATGTCGGTCACCAATGTTGTGAATATCCTCCGACATGGCTGATATATTGGCCGATATAAAGGTTTCATGGACAAAACGACATGTTTCCGATTTTTTTTGCAAAATATTTTATTGGAATATATCCTCCGATGTGTCTGTTATTAACTGATATATTCGTCGATATATCGATCGATATATCGACTGATTTTTTCCAATTTATTTTAATTAGTGTCTATGGTCTAATAGACAATAAACCAAAATTATTTCGTTCTTAAGGTTGTTTTTTCCCTTCCTCTTGCTTTCTTCCTTGCTAAAGTCCGTCACTGACTTTAATTATGCATGATCTTTGAATTATGAACTAAATGTTCCTTATCTTTCATTATCATCGACAACTTTCTAATATTTTGCTTCCTCTTCTTTTATTTTACGTGTTATACTGTTATTACTAGTGCAACACAAAATGTTTATATTAGTTTCATAAATTTATGAGTTCAATAAATATCAAATAATCAATATATTAATATATAAAAATTTAAAAAAGGATTAAATATATAAATGATTGCTCATATAAATAATTAAATATTAAAAACTCGATATACGAAATATCCTCGTTATGTCTCCTGATATATTAAAACCGACATGAAAAATCTAAACCGACATGTCTCTGATATCCGACATCTAAAACCTTGCCCGTCATTCATTATTGTCTAATAGAGCTATCTATAGGGAGCACGTACTCGGATAGAGTGTTATGTCATGTCGCTGCTATGGATGTCTGTCACATCCTTCTAGAGAGATCTTGGCAGTACAATCGACGTGTAATGCGCGAGGAACTCTCACTCCTTCAAGCACCATGACCATCAGATTGTTCTTTTACCTCAGAAGAACTGTTTTATCCCAAGGGCATGTAAGAGGCCCTCCACGAACTCCTAGTTCACTTGTCATTACCTCCACTACACAACTGCTTACCGCACTTCCACCTAAACCCCCGCTCCATGAAGTCACTCATGGCCCAGATGTGATGCACACCCCAGATTTATCGAGTCCCGACGTACCGCCTAATATTTTTCATTTTCCTATGCTATATATGACAGATATTCACTAGGCACACCGCACACCTCACTCTGTCGACTTCATATTTAGAGTCTGCGTCTTTATTTCACCACACTGTCATTTGGTTCTACACATATTTGTGGAGTGGGATCGATATATTAAATATTTTCTATCATATTGGTCGACTGAGAACCAAACTCGAGGATAGCAGCGCTTATCAAATTTTAACTGATGAGCAGACTAAGATCGTTGAAAAAAGTACAAGGGGTCTTGTTAAGCGTCTAATTGAGGCGACTATAAAGCAATGGGATCTTATAAATCCACGAGCATAACTCATATATAATAATTCTAAAAAAATATTACCATATCAAATCTCCTTTTTAGATTATTTGTTTGCTTTTATTGCACCATCTTCATGACTGTCACCCCCTCCATTTCCATGAACGTATTTCAATCGATATGCAAGCTCATGCTAATCATTTAAAAGAGTTGGGTAAAATTATTACTGATTATTTGCAAGCAACCTTTGAACATTACAAGCTCACGGTCGGTCGTTATCGACATGGGTTACTTTTCAAAGAAAGATTGGGTGTTTGTTTATTGCAGGAAGATTGGCCCAATCCAAATCCCTATGTCATCAAGTAATCTGCTGAGGCCCTAGACATCCCACCCGACTTAGCACCCGCAGCGACAACCGATCTCTGCAGCACCAGTCTCTGTGAGTTCTCGCCATGGTCGAGCTCTGTCAACCCCTGGGAAATTAATGACCCCCCGCCGCGCCCGAGGACGCGTGATTCCATCGCGCAAACTATATTTTACTATTTGTTCATTTTATCATTTTTATTGGGCAAAAATCATATATCAGTCCCTAAACTTCTATCCCTTTATGAAATAAGTCCCCATTCTTTTTTTTACAGGAATTCAGTCCCTCTACCATATTTAAAAACGGAAATCAGTCCCCACTATCAGTTCTGTTAACCTTCTTGGATGGAAAAGTAAAAAATTTGAATTATTTTTATAAAAAAAGCTACTTTATAGCAACATGCTAAAAAGATTTAAAAACGGCTTTTTTTAAAATAGCATGGGGGCAGAGCTCTAAACAGAGCAGGTGGGGCTTTCGCCGAGGAGGAAGTTGGTGATTCTGGTAGCCGAGAAGGATGTTATTGATGATGGTCGCCAAGGTAGAAGGGTTGTTGCTGGAAGCCGAGGAGCAAGGCCTCGATGCTGGCTGCCACGAGATCTTCGAAGACCTTTGTCGTCGTCGGAGATGGTTTTGCTGCTAGTCGTCGAGGAGGAGGAAGACCTCGATGTTGGTCGCTGAGAGATCTTCGAAGACCTTTGTCGTCGCCGTAGATGGTTTTGCTGCCAGTCGCTGAGGAGGAGCAAGACCTCGATGTTGGCCGCCGAGAGATCTTTGAAGACCTTTGTTGTCGCCGGAGAGAGAGAGGGTGGGTCGGTGATGGTCGCCGCTCTTTTCTTGCACGAGAGGAAGGGGCTTACAGAAATTGAAATAGGGTTTTATGGGAGGATGGGGGGAGATAAGAAGCTAATTTGAAAATAATAAGAAGCCAATTTGAAAATAAAAGAAGAAATTCATCAACGCCGTTAACGAAAAGGGATGGAAGGACTGATTTCCATTTTTAAGTATAGGAGAGGGACTGAAATCTTGTGAGAAAAATAATAGGGACTGATTTCATAATAGGATAGAAGTTTAGAAACTGATATATAGTTTTTGCCTTTTTGTTGCAATTAATTATGTCATGTATTTCCCTTTCCATGCACTCATTATTAGTCTCGGCTCATCGGAGTGACCGGCCGGTGAGACTCTTAATAAAAAGGTTCGGTAATTTGAGTAGTTAGGACGTAAGAGGCAAGTTTAATATATTTACCAGCGCATAAAATTAATCTCAAGGAAAATATGTGAAAATACTATAAAGAAAATAATTTGTTTAAAGTCTAAGAAAAAAATAAGGAGTCACTGTTTTGAAAAGAAATAAAATCATGTTCGGGAAAAAAATAAAAAGTCACTGTTTTGGAAATATAAGAAAGGAAGGTTGAATCAATTCCCGACTATAAGAAGAAAACCTTATTCCCGATTGAAAGCAGACCGGAAAATTCAGAGGCAAAAATAATATCTATGGTCGGCCCCGATTATCTGCCTCCTCTGTTCCTCTCAGTTAGCGACGACGCCAGCCTGTGACGTCGGAGCCGACGAAGCAGCCCTCTACTATCCGCCCACCGTCGGTTTCTGCCTCCGCTCCAGATGAACGCTCGACATGCCTTCCACGTACGCAAGCTTCTGTCTCCGCCCCTGTTCAAGTTCTGCATCCCAGAGGACCACTCTGACGGCCACCAATCTTCTCCTCTCAACTCGCCGTCAACCACAGCAGCATCTTCCAACGATTTGATTCCATGTTCCGTCTCTTCAGGCCGGCAGGTTTTTTCCAATCCCCACCATAATTGCCGAGAAGACAACACGCCCAGATTTTCTCTGTTGGAGTTTGGTATGTCACATCTAGTCTAGGTAACATTCATTCGACCTATTGCTTCAAATTATCAAATTAATTATATGCGCCTCAATTCAATATTGCAAGCTTGCCTTCGAACGTTTGATCTACTTTTATTATCGCTATTTCATAAATTGTTATGGTGGTTTGTCTTGTGGATGTGTAAATCTCGCAAAAATTATCAACTCGGGAGCGCTCAAGAGACCCTTTTCAAACGAAGTTCAACGATTTAATTAAGCTCATTACGATAAGCGTAAAATACGGGCGCAACACTTGTTTTGGCCAACTCGGTTCACCTTTCAAAGTTAAAATCATTTTATTTCAAGAATCATAAATTATCTTTGTACAAATTAAAATATTTTGGTTTAAAAATTGTTTAATTTAAAAAACCCCAACCCTGTCTACATCAGGTTGCAAGGTCCAAACACGGGATATTCATATCATAGAGAAAGTATACTCTTGACCTCATTGAAGCTTCAGGAATGAGTGGGTGCAGACCGGCTGACACTCCAATCGAAGTCAACCACAGACTTGGAAAAGATGATGGTGACATGATTGAGAACATTCCCAGTTTTCAGAGGCTGGTTGGAAAACAGATGTACCTGTCGCATACTCGCACAGATATCTCTTATATTGTAGGAGTGCTCAGTAAATATATGCTAACTGAGTTGGATCGAATGAAGATCGACGGTCCATGTCTGGGTATTACACTATGGTGGGTGGAAATTTAGTCACCTGGAGGAGTAAAAAACAGCATGTGGTTATCAGATCAAGTGCTAAGGCGGAGTTCGGGGCTATGGCTCACAGAAGCTGTGAAGGGTTATGGATACGAACCATTTTGATCGATCTTGGGTTTAAAAGTAGAAGGCCTATCAGGCTATACTGCGATAACAAGACTGCGATCAGTATTGCCCACAATACTGTGCAACATGACTGTACAAAACATATTAAAATCAACAGACATTTCATTAATGAAAATATAGATAAAGGCATTGTTGTTAATCCGTTTGTGCTCACTGTGCAACAATTGGCAGACCTACTCACGAAGGGATTATGTAGTGATTTCTTTAAAGAACTTGTTGGCAAGTTAGGAATATTCGACATCACACAGCCAACTTGAGGGGGGTGTTGAGAAGCGCTTATTATTATCTTTGTGTTTATCATTATATTGTATTTTTTTATCTTTTTCCTAAACCTCCTCCATATATAGAGGGGATTAGGGTTTCCTCCTATTATGAATGTCATTTTTTTCTCTCGACATAGTGGATTGGCAGAATAGACAACTCTGAAATAGAGAAATTCAATTTGTCAAAGTCTGGTGGAAAGGACATAGTTTACACGAAACTACTTGGGAAAAAGAAGTAATGCGTGACCTTTTTCCCTTTCTACTTGATGAGGATGCAGAGTGAAGATTTTCGCGGACAAAACTCTAATAAGTAGGGGAGAATTGTGATGACGTAAATTGTGACGTCGTGTAATTATTACATGTATTTTTCACTTATGTGTTTATGCTAATATGTACACCACAACAACAATGATAAAGTTAGGCTTAAATAGAAATCTGGACCAGTCTAATATATTTAGTATTGACCGGCTTGAGGAAGTGAGAATTGACTGGTTATTGTGGAGTTGGGTCGATTCAGGTATGACTCGCGCTATTTAATAGCATGCGTGGCACTAAAAGAGAAGAGGCCCTCTTGTGAAAAAAGGAGACAACAAGCGCATGGAGTTCATTTCTTCCTGCTACACCCGACGGAAACCGCGGAAGAGCCGCTCGGGGGCTGCTCGGCGCCGCTCGCTCCAGACGCCCCAAATCACCTCCGATTTCCGCGATTTTTCTTTCTAAAGCAAGATAATCTCATCCTCTCAACTCCTCTTGAGTTTTGTTTGGATTGGAGAATCCTTTTGCTAGGTTCGAAATTCCTAAGTTAACATAAAATTTGTATGTTCACTTAATATTTTTCCTCTTGAGTTTCAGAGAATTATTAGGACTTGTTTTGTTATATTCGTAAGATTCCACAAACTCTGGAAGGATAAATGATGTGTACACCCTAATTTCAGTTATTTAGTTCCTCTAAAAGGTTAATCGGGAAGGAATGTTGGTGTGGTATGAAATTAGGGCAAAAATCCTTTGTCTCCATGTTAGACCAGCCAACAATAATGAAGGATTGAAATCAAAGCTCCATTTGGTGAACCCTTAGGGTCCGTTCGGCGCGCAGGCATTGGCTTTCTGGAATTGGCTTAGGCCAGAAAACCAATATCTGCAGGAATTGATTTTGTGCAGAAAGTCAATTCTACTGTTCGGATGTAGGATGGAATTCAGTGAACATAATTGGAATTGATATGTAAAAATCGTTTGGTTGCACAATGGAATTGGATTTCTGAAATTGAATTTTTAAAATTTTATACAAATTTAAAATAAAGCAATAAATTAAAGTACTACTAATAATTAATACTAATAATTAATGTATAAAATTATAAATACATTCTACCACACAAACATTGTCCATAATTAAAAATACAAAAATAGATAAAAGTCTATCATCGATAAAAAAAGGCAAAAATCTAGCGAATTTAATAGCACGCAAAAACTACCAAATAGTCTAGTACCCAGTGTAATACACGAGGAAATTAATGCATATTTTGATATTCATTGAACATATTCATAGCAAGCGTGTCTCTAAAATTTGTTCATTCTTTTGTGGCTTGGATTGGGCTTACAACGTCAACATAATCATAAAACTCTTCTGCTACGTCTTGCGTTAATAGCTCGGCGTCAATCTCGTCCAACATTTGTATGTTGTTTTCTAATCGCTTCTCCACTAAAAAATTATGTAATAATGCAGATCACACATCAACTGCGAAATTTCTTCTCGATTATGGTCTATTTTAATGTGCCGGTCATATATTGAATTTGGAAGCATTTCCAAGAATGAACATTCAACCAAAACTCGAGACACAAATACATAGTCGTAATGAAGATGCGCAAAGAAGATAGGAAGAGCAAATGGCCATTACAAAATACAAACAGATAAGCATGGAACGAAGAAGTGCGAAGGAGGAGTAAAAGGCAAAACAAAATTTTCTGGAACGAAGAAGAAGGTGAAGAAGAAGAAAGGAGGAGGAAGAAGAAGAGGAAAATGCGGGAGAATAGGAGGACTCAGACGAAGACGGTGAAGAAGAGGAGAAGAGGAGGAGGAAGAAGAGGAGGAGGTATACCTGCGGCGGAAAAAGAGGCGGTGGTCGATCGGGGAGGAGTGTCGCTGGTGTCGGGGCGGAACGCCTTCTGTCGGTTGCGATCGGGGGAGAAAGTCGCGAAAACTTATCTCTGGAGATAAGAATTGGGGCTCGGGTTTTTAGCTCATGGTTAAAACCGGCGGCTTTTATCCCAAAACCAATTCCGCTCCAATTCTGTCCCGCTGAACACAGGATTTGGCTTTACTGTGGCCCAAAGCCAATTCCAGAAAGACATTTTCGTCCCGCCGAACGGACCATTATACATTTCCCTTGTTTAATTAGATCATGTTTGTTATATCTAGACATAAAAGGACACCATAATATGCCAAGATTATTATGTTAGCAATTTAGAGCTTACCAATTGATCAACTAATAACAGTAATTTACTTGGGTCATGAATTCTCAAGGTAGAGAAAGAGGAAATGATACACGCAAAGAAAAACGCAAAGAGAAAGTAGGGGGAAATGATCCGCGCAAGGAGAAAGGCAAAGAGAAAGTAGGGGTGGGGTGTGACTTGTTAGCGAATTGCCTTTTTATTTAATTCTTGTGCTACCCTAATATATTAGCACACGATTAATCCACCAAGAAAATTATAGAAATAAAAAAAGAAAGAACACTTCAAATCAATGGACTATATGCAGAGTTAACCCAAATCGAGAGATGGGGAGAATAATCTTCCGACAAGAATATGATTCGTGCGAGTTAAGGGAACGAATAGTAATATGAGCGTGCGAGACAAAGGCACGTGAAGAATAATACATCGTAAACGTGTGAGACAAGGACACGTAATGAATTCAAGAAACATTAATTTACACTTCATATGTATCATGCTTGAAAGTGAATTAAGTAATATCAATTAAGTATAACATAAGTCAAAAGAAGGAACATGAATAAGAGGAATAATTCATTATAGGACTACATACAAAAGAAATAATAAATTAAAGAGATCTATGCAAGGCAATAAGAATCTCTAATATAAAAGAATTCATCATAGGAGTCAAAATAAGAATTCACATAGTCCTTTGACTAATTAGAAAATCAAACTAAGCAGGTCAAGGAAGAGGCGGTTCCAGCCACCAGTAGTCAGCGTTGACCATGTTTTCCTCGGCAAGAGAAGAGTTATCGTCTATGGGTTGAAGTTTCAACAAAAGTGTTCGGTGTCCTGGATGATAACAGGTTGAGGTGCAGAGACCTAGAGTGTCCCCATAAGAAATTTCAGTTTTACTTTATGTAGTGTATGTAGTTCTAGTTATGACACATGTGTCTGTACATGTTAGTTGTATGTTACGAGTTAGTTCATTTTTATATGTACAGTGTTGGTAATCCCCTTTTGAAATATGTATAGGGCTACATGTTGTACTATCTTATCCATAACTTTAATGAAATGAAATGGTTTTATTATGTCAAGACATTTTACTTCTCGTACTCTATCATATATTGAAGTAGTATGGATGATCTTACTTTGTTCATTATGAAATGTTTATAAAAAATTGTAATGGCAGTTGTTAAGGGGGCCGTTACAACTAAAGGGGTGGTATTCGAAAGAAATTGAAACCAAAGTGAGGGACGGACGCTCATCAACTAGCCAAGCTATGCATTATTAGAGTAGTCAAGATTGGCATTAATTTGGCAAATAAGCCAGAGTAGCCAGATAATCAAGTGACCAAGCCAGCGTTTATAGTGCGGTGCTGTTTTTTAAAAAAACCGTTGAGAGACGCGATCTCATAAAATACAGGATATTTGGTGTTAGCGCACCCCCACCCCCCCCCCACCCAAGAAAAATAAAAATTCGCATAATCCTTTGACTAATTAAAAAATCAAATTAAGCAGGTCAAGGAAGAGGCGGTTCCAGGCACCAGTAGTCAGCATTGACCATGTTTTCCTCGCCAAGAGAACAGTTATCGTCTATGGGTTGAAG
Source organism: Platanthera zijinensis (assembly GCA_039513925.1). Classification (NCBI taxonomy): domain Eukaryota; kingdom Viridiplantae; phylum Streptophyta; class Magnoliopsida; order Asparagales; family Orchidaceae; genus Platanthera; species Platanthera zijinensis. The sequence goes on along the minus strand of CM077082.1, from coordinate 11,069,555 downwards.
TTTCAACAGCAGTGTTCGGTGTCCTGGATGATCACAGGTTGAGGTGCAAAGACCCAGAGTGTCCCCATAAGGAATTTCAGTTTTTCTTTATGTAATGTATGTAGTTCTAGTTATGACACATGTGTCTGTACATGTTACTTGTATGTTATGAGTCAGTTCATGTTTATATGTACAATGTTGATAATCCCCTTTTGAAGTATGTATAGGGCTACATGTTGTATCATTGTGGTATCTTATCCAGAACTTAAATGAAATGAAATGGTTTTATTATGTCAAGACATTTGACTTCTCGTACTCTATCATATATTGAAGTAGTATGGATGATCTTACTTTGTTCATTATAAAATGTTTATAAAAAATTGTACTGGGAGTTGTTAAGGGGGCCGTTACAACTAAAGGGGTGGTATTCAGGAGAAATTAAAACCAAAGTGAGGGACGGACGCTCATCAACTAGCAAAGCTATAGAGTAGTCAAGATTGGCATTAATTTGGCAAATAAGCCAGAGTAGCCAGATAATCAAGTGACTAAGGCAGCATTTATAGTGCGGTGGTGTTTTTTTTTAAAAAAAACCCGCTGAGAGACGCGATCTCATAAAATACAGGATATTTGGTGTTACCCCCCCCCCCCCCCCCCGTATTTGTGTACGATAAAAACACTTAGGCCCTCGCATGTCCCTCATTTTCCGCAGTGCTCCCGTGTTCCTCATTTCTCGTAGGCGTCGAATGCTTCTTCTTTCACGATGCCCTAGATCTCCCCTCACCTTGTGAAGAAGGACGACCACTTCTCAAGCAAATCTCAATGATAGCTCGCATATCGCCTAGCGCAGATCGACAACATCACCTCCGAATCCAACTGGTTTCGCTTGATCTCTCTTCTTGGTCGTTGTCGATCGCCTCCAATTTCTACTTCGCGTTGCCTCCGAGCTCGACTCCTTTTGTTCTATATCAGAGCCCCTCCAACATATTGTATAGAAATTATGTTGTGATTTGTATTGAATTCTTTTTGTGGATTATGTTGTGATACTGTTGTGTATACTGCATTTTGTTTGGATTGAGAAATAGGGTTATGTTGTGGAATTTCTGTGAATTGAAAAATAGGGTTATGTTGAGGAATTTGTCAAGAAATTAGCAATACAATGTTCAAGTTTTATTAGGCCAAACATAGTTCCGTAAGATTCTAGTTAATAATTATTAATGTATTTTAATCATTATATATTATTCACCAAGTAGCGAAACTGTGATTGTGACCGCAGTTTCCAACCGTTGCGTTTGCGACCGCCACCCCATGTAGTGCCAAAAGATAACCTAAAAGCCCAATCGGCGACGAAAAAAGGGGTGACAATACAACAAGGCAAGCAGAAAAGATGAAGAATGCAAGCAAATCAAAGACTTTCCTCTCCTCAAGTTATGTCAAAAAGAGGAGCAAACAGTGCAAATTAGACCCTGTGGACCTACGTGGAGAGAAAAACACATCTTACCTCAATGTGAGGTAAGGAGTCTTATTTATATTAATAACCACGAGTCCATATACAAAAGAAAGAAAAAATATATAACACAATATTTAACTATTTAAAATAGAAACAGTGTCTTAAAGTTCCCACTTAGGTTGTATCGTGTTTGTTGCAGAAGTATTTCACTTTTGGTCTTGAGACCACTCTAATAAGATTATCAGTAAATTGTTCTCCAGTTTTGACATGCCCAAGAGAGACAGTCATTCTTCATAATTTTCACTAACAAAGTAATAATTCACCTCAATGTGTCTGATAAGCTAATGGAAAATTGGAATAGTAGCAATTTTTATTGCAATTTGATTGTCACACCAGAATTGTGTAGGAACAGTTGAAATCAGAAATAATGTTAGAATAGAATCACAAAACCCACTACTCTTACGTATATATGAGTAGGGAAAAACACATGGATCAAATTACCCCCACAGTGGAATAACAAGAAATGACACGACTTGTAAATAATAATATGTAATCTCTCAACTCTCCCCCTCAAGTCGGACGGAAGATGTCGGTCATGCCAAGTGTTAAGATATCAACAATAAACGCATCACTTACAAAGTTTTTTGTGAACACATCCGCCAGTTGATCTTTAGAGTGGACGAATGGTGTAACCAAAGTTTTTTTATCTAAGTAATCTTTGATAAAGTGTCGATCGACCTCAACATGCTTTGTTCTGTCATGTCGGACTGGATTGTGAGCTATATTACACACTGCCTTGTTGTCGCAAAACCAGGAAAAGGGGGGAGTCATGGGGAACCTCAAGTCATGTAAAACGGTGCGCAACCATAGGCTCGCACACACGCCTTGTGATATTGCACGGTATTCTTAATCAGCACTCGATCTGGCCACCACATTCTGTTTCTTACCACGCCATATCACAAGGTTTCCTCCGACGAAGGAACAGTAACCTGTTGTGGATTTCCGATCATCGCGACATCCTGCGCAATCTGCATCAGTGAAACCTTCAATCTTCAAGCGGTTGTTCTTGGAAAACAGAAAACCAACCAGGGGCTTTCTTCAAATACTGTAACACGCGATATGTCGTCTCTTGATGTCTGATCTTGGAAACATGCATATATCTACTTAGAATGTCGACTGCATAAGTAATATCGGGACGAGTATGAGACATATATATTAGTTAACCAATTAATCTCGGGTAGTGCAAGGCATCTGCCTGATCGCTATCACCATCTTCACTAATTTAATGATTTTCTTCCATATGGGTGTTCGCAGGGACACAACCAAGCATCCTGATCTCCTGCAACAGATCTAATACGTACTTCTGCTAAGAAATAAAGATACTCTGATTGGATCTAGTCACCTTAATACCCAGGAAGTATTGTAATCTTCCCAAGTCTTTCACCTCAAACTCAGCAGATAATAGAGACTTGAGATTCGCAATCTCTTCCATATTGTTACCAGTCATCACAATGTCATTCACATAGACAATAAGGACCACAATCCTCTAATCACGTCGTCGAATAAACATAGTATGATCAGACTACGTCTTCTTGTACCCAAATTTGAGCATAGCCGCAAGCACTCTGCCAAATCATGCTCTAGGTGACTGTTTCAAACCATATAGAGATCTCCTTTAGACGGCAGACAAGACCTTCAGCTCCCTTCTTCACGAACCAAGAAGGGAATTACATGTAAACCTCTTCACCAAGCTCACCATGGAGAAACGCATTCTAAACATCCAGTTGGTGAAGATCGCAACACATGCAAGCCGCGCATGAGAACAAAATACAAATAGAATCCATTTTAGCCACAGGAGCGAAAATCTCATGATAGTCAACTCCCTGAGTATGGGTGTATCCCTGAACAACCAACCGTGTATTTTAACGTTCAACCTTACCCTCTTAGTTCTGTTTGACCGAAACACCCATCTCGAGCCAATAGTTTTCTTTCCAGGAGGAAGGGGCAAGACATCCCGGGTATGGTTCTTGATGTAGGGTAGGATGTGTAGTGGACTCCTAGAATGCAAACTAGTGACGTGAGGGGAGGACTCACCCTAATCGTGGACTATATGCGAGACAATATTATTCAGGCGTGTTAATCAACAAAAGCAATAAGACAATATAATAACCATTGCAGTCGTTCATAAAGGGAAACAATTTTCTTTGAGCGATTTAGGCAATAGCTTTCCTCCGCATGGAGGGCTAGAATTGAGCGCGCGGCGAATCAAGCGTTCTGCAAAGTATGAAGTTTACGGGCGAATACAACGTGTTATATTTCCTATCAATCACAAGGATCCACAACGTGCACAATATTTTATACCAACAATAATAAATCCCCACAATACAAGTACAAAATCTGAAATTTAAAACAAGGGCTGTTGCGAACTCAAGCAAAACTGAAATCTTTGGAGGAAAATTAGGCTTCCGGGTGGTACGAGATGGGATCGGGTAAGGGAGGGTGGTTCCACGGAAGGAGGGAAGTTGGGGAATGGCTACGGGGAGAGAAACGGGGGGGCTGGCTGGCGCCGGCTGGATCCGGAAAGATCTGGCCCGGTCTGGACAGATCTGGCCGGATCTGTCCAGATCCGGCTACAGGGGGGAAAATGGGGGGGGGGGGGGGGGGGGGGTTCGGCTACTAGAAGAGGCGGGCGGTAAGGGACATAGGCAGCGACAAGATTAAGGGAGGGAGGGAGGAAAACAAGGAGACTTACCCCAAGGCGTCGGCACCAAGGGCTCCGCGGCGTCGGCACCGTGGATTGACCACCGGAAGCAAGGAAGAAGACTTCTCCAAACTTTCAGCAATGCCAAAATCCTGCAGCCCTAATATTGCTATTTATAAGAGAATGAGATTAGGGCAACCGGAATCGACGGCTATGATTTGCCGACGGTTCCGATCCCATAAGTACATGAAATAATATCCAAAATATAAAATGTCATATATGAAACTGAGTCTAAACGACGAGCCGGACACATCCGCGGTGGCGGATCGCCGGTCCGATCAAGCCCGTCGACGCGAATATACGAAGGTGGGGTCCGCCTTGCGCCGAGATGCGCCCGATGGTCCCCCATCAACTCCCCCCAACTGAAAAGCCTTCATCTCCGATGAACGGAGATGATCGTACTGTAGTCGAAGCCCGGGGGCGAGTTGATCAATCTCAACAGCAGCAATCCAAGTGTCGTCGGAAGCGGAACGTCCATACCAGCGAACCAAGTAGTGGCACACGAGTCCATCCGTAGAGGGGACGAACTCGTGCGCAATGATCTCTGTAATCTGATCGACCCTCTGCTCTCGGGAAAAGTGGTCCGACGATGGTGGTGGCGCACCAGGTGAAGCCAATGGTGGGGAACCCCTGGGTAAGTGGGAATCAACTGGAGGCTGGGTGGTGGGGAAAAGGGATGGTGGTGGAGGTTCGGGAAGGCCGTCATGGTAGGGGTCGGGGTACTCGTGAGGTGGGAAATAGGATGTCAGGTCCTCAACATTGAACACGGGGTGGATACCCATGCTCGCAGGAATGTCTAGCTCGTAGGCATTCAACCCGATCCGCCTCAAAATGGTGTAAGGCCCAATTCGCCTGGCGCTTAATTTCCTAGCAGGCCCCTGAGGGATCCGCTCTGCACGAACTCGTACCATCACCTGTTCGCCAACCAGAAAATATTTTTCCCGCCTATGTTTGTCTGCCTGTTCTTTATAATATTCGTTGCTTAAATTGATTTTACGCCTGATAGACTCATGCAACTCATGCAAATGACGTGTGAAGGACTCTGCAGACTCACTAGGGCGTGACTCAGTCGGGACGGGTATAAGATCAATAGGCTTCCTCGGGTCATAACCTGATACTACCTAAAACGGACTCAGACAAGTCGACCTATTGACAGAACTGTTGTATGCAAACTCAGCTACAGGGAGCACCAAGTCCCAACTAGGTGCATGCTCACCAACTAGACATCTCAGCAGGTTTCCTAAACTTCTATTCACCACCTCAGTCTGGTCGTCCGTCTGAGGATGGTATGCGGACGAGAAATTAAGAGTACTCCATGTTTTACGCCATAACGTCTTCCAAAAGTAGCTAACGAACCGCACGTCCCGATCGGACACGATGGACTTCGGGAGACCGTGTAACCTGAAGACCTCGCTCATAAATAAGGCCGCGACGCGGGGGGCATCGGCGGTCTTGCTACATGCAATAAAGTGCGCCATCTTGGAGAACCGGTCGACCACAACAAAGATAGAGTCATGCTTCAGCATGGTACGCGGAAGTCCCAGCACAAAGTCCATACTAATGTCCTCCCAAGGACGATGGGGAACAGGAAGAGGGGTATATAAGCCGGTGTTCTGTTTCGACCCCTTAGTCGTCTGACAGATCCGACAATGTCGTATAATGCAATTCCAATCTTGTTTAGTGGCTCTGTGAATCCAGATATCAGGTATGTGGTTATCCTTAGTTTACTTTTTAAACTTCCGCTGTAAGTCTTAAATTGCTTAGTATAGATTTCATTACCTGCTGCTACTAGTTTTAATACTGTTTCCTAGTTTTCTTTATATCGCTGACCCGGCCGGACGGCTGATTTCAGAAATACTGGGAAGGGGTGTTACAAATTGGTATCAGAGCGAGGTTTAGGATCCCTGGACCCTAGAAAGAATTCACAGAGCCATAGGAGCGTATAAGAGTAAACTCTTGTTAGTAAAGTACTTTAAGTGCGATTAAGCCCTAGTGTTCGCTAGAGTACGGAATAAGTTGCTAAGCCAGATTTCTTAGATGCTTGATAAATAATCAGATTTCCTTTTTATATTCTATCAGGCACCGCGAGTTAGTGAACCAGGTGAATCTTCACGCCAGAACCCGGTTCCTAGTGCAACCATGGGAGACGCTGTCGTGCCACAGGTACCACCAGTTCCAGCAGCTCCAGAGGGCACTGACATAGCGTCTCAGATTGCCAAGGCGGTTACTGTTGCCTTGATGGAGTTTCAGAGAGGACTGGCTGCAGGGTTTCCAGCTCCAGTACAAGTACCAGTCCCTGCACCAGCTCCTGCAGCAGCACCTGTGGAGATGACCCTGGAGAGCTATTTGAGAAATTTTAGAGAACTTCAGGCTTCGAACTATTGTGGGGATGAGACCCCGATGGATACAGATGATTGGATAGCTAACACCAGAGACCTGCTGATCTTTTTGGAGTGCCCGGAGAATAAGAAAGTTCCTCTGGCAGCTTTTCTCCTCCGAGGAGAGGCAAAGGTCTGGTGGGACAAATACCGGGCAGATGATCCTGCAGAAAAAGTGTTATGACCAATTCCTTTATTTTAGGAAATAATGTGTAAATTTTAAAATAGTATGACCATACTTTTGGCCAGGTCGTACACCATACATGTTTACTTGGGGCGAGTTCTCTAGAGCTCTTGCTAGTTGGTTCGTGCCTCCTTCCGCACGACGAGGTCTCCAGGAGAAGTATCTGAGGCTTTTCCAGGGGGACAGGACAGTTACTGAGTACGAGCGAGAGCTGACTCATCTGGCTCGATATGCGGGCGTGATGCAGGGGGATCAGACTGAGAAGTGCAGTCGCTTTGTGGATGGTTTGCGTGACTCGTTGAGACAGCCGCTGATGACTATGGTCAACGCTGATTACAGGAGCTTAGTGGATACAGCTCGCAGACTGGAGGCTGACCAGCAGAAGGTTCAGAAGCGAAGTAGTTTTCGTGCGAAGCGATCTCAGGATTCGCATCAGCCGCAGCAGAGCAGAAACGATCAAGGAAAGAACTGGAACAAGAAGCCGAACCCGATGCTAAGAAGAATGGTCAATCTGGTGACCGGAGCAAGGACTATCCTACGTGTCCCAAGTGTCAGCGTCGCCATTCGGGAGAGTGTTTGGCCAGTGCAGGCGTATGTTACAAGTGCCGACAACCTGGACACATAGCTCGCTTCTGTCAGGAAGCTGGGACAAATCAGGTAATCAAGGTCCTTTTGTTTTGATTACATTTATGTAATTACGATAGATTTTTAATGTAATTTTTTCCTGCAGTCGAAGTACGAGGTTGGTGGCTCTAGCAGGGTAGATAAGGGCAAAGCATTGATGCTCACGGATGGGAGACCACAGCAGGGTCGAGACTTAGTGCAGCCCAGAGCTTATGGGCTGGGTCAGCAGGAGGCGAAGGATCAGGAGGATGTTGTGACAGGTAAGTGTTGTTTGCTTAACAAGTTGGTTTTAAAATCTTCCGTAGTGACACATTAAATTTTTCATCCTTCATAATTCATCCATGTAGGCATTCTTATGATTCGTAATTTACCCTCTAAGATTCTGTTTGATACGGGTGCCTCACACTCGTTTATCGCGGAATCTCTAGTGCGTAAGTTGGATTTAGAAGTCTTCCCAGAGTCAATACTGCTGGAAGTCATGATGCCGAATGGATCCCTTCTGCAGACCTAAGATAAGTGCAGGGTACCGGTACAGTTTGGTGTTACCGAGATTATCGTGGAAGCTTTGCAGCTACCTATAGCAGGATTCGACCTGATTTTTGGTATGGACTGGCTTTCAGCAGTCAACGCCAGGATTGACTGTAGGGCGAAGCAGATTCAGTTCGATGGCCCCAACCAGACATCTTTCTCTTTTCAGGGATTGAAGGGAGTAGTGAAGATGATCATATCTGCAGTCCAAGCGAGAAGGTGCATCAGTAAAGGTTGTGAAACCTTCGTAGTACTGATGAGCGCGGAGCCTAAGGCTGACTTGTCAGAGGTACCAGTGGTGCAGGAGTTTCCAGATGTTTTCCCGGAAGAGCTCCCTGGTGCCCCTCCAGATAGAGAAGTTGAGTTCCCGATAGATTTGCATCCTGGGGCTACACCGGTAGCCAAATCTCCATATCGGATGGCTCCAAGGGAACTAGCAGAGTTGAAGAGTCAGTTGCAGGAGCTGCTTGATTTGGGTTTTATACGCCCCAGTACTTCGCCTTGGAGTGCTCCAGTACTGTTTGTGAAGAAGAAGGATGGTAGTCTGAGATTGTGCATAGACTACCGCGAATTGAATAAGCTGACCGTTAAGAACAAGTACCTGATTCCCAGGATTGATGATTTGTTCGACCAGTTGGTGGGAGCGAGCACTTTTTCCAAGTTAGATCTGAGATCGGGCTATCACCAGTTGAAGATTCGTGACGCGGATATACAGAAGACTGCATTTAGTACCAGATATGGATACTTCGAGTTCGTGGTCATGCCGTTCGGACTGACCAATGCCCCTTTCAGTATTTATGGACCTGATGAATAGGGTTTTTCAGGAGTACTTGGATCGTTTTATCATCGTCTTCATAGATGATATTTTGGTGTTCTCTAAGAGTGCAGAAGATCATGCAGCGCACCTCAGAATTGTTTTGAGCACACTCAGGAAGAACCAGTTGTTTGTTAAGTTTTCTAAGTGTGAGTTTTGGCTTTCAGAAATTGCATTCTTAGGCCACATCATCAGTCAGAAAGCGGTTAGTGTTGATCCGAAGAAGATAGAGGCTATTAAGATGTGGCCAAGACAGTCGACAGTTTCAGAGGTTCGCAGCTTTTTGGGTCTTGCTGGATACTACAGGAGATTCATCAGGGATTTCTCAAAGATAGCCCTACCACTGACTTCCCTCACTAGGAAGGGAAAGGGCTTGGTGTGGACTGTTGAGTGCGAGTTAGCCTTTGAATAGTTCAAGGACAGATTGATGACCGCACCGATTTTGAGTTTACCTTCAGGACCAGACGGATTTCAGATTTATAGCGATGCTTCAGGTCAGGGTTTGGGTTGTGTCCTCATGCAGCATGGAAAGGTCGTAGCATATGCCTCGAGACAGTTAAAGGTTCATGAGAGAAATTACCCCGTGCATGACTTGGAGCTTGCAGCAGTTATTCATGCTCTGAAGATTTGGAGACACTACCTCTATGGAGTGCGTTGTGAGATCTTCACTGATCATAAGAGCCTCAAGTATATCTTTGATCAGCGAGAGCTCAATTTGAGGCAGCGCAGATGGTTGGAGTTCCTAGCAGACTACGATGTAGACATCCAGTACCACCCAGGAAAGGCGAATATGGTAGTTGATGCCCTTAGCAGGAGAGGTTCGTGTTTTTCCCTTCTCACTCAGCAGAAGGAGTTAGTACGAGAGCTGGAGAGACTGGACATCGTTGTTGTGCCCCGTTGCAGTTTTGGTTCATCTTGGTTGAATTGGATGGAGATTTCGTGCGATATTAGAGATAGGATCAGGACAGCTATACCGTTGGATCCAAAGATGGCAGAGATTTGGATCTCAGTGCAGTCAGGTCAGAAAGAGAGATTCTCTATTCAGGATGAGTTATTATTGCATGATGGCAGAGTGTGCATCCCAGATGTTAGTCACCTTCGGGAGGACATTCTTTTCGAGGCACACAATTCCAGGTATTCCATACATCCCGGCAGCACGAAGATGTATGCAGATCTTAAGAAGACAGTCTGGTGGCCAGGTTTGAAGAGTGATGTTGCAGATTATGTAGGGAAGTGCGAGACATGCAAGTTGGTTAAGGCCGAGTGCCAAAGGCCTGGAGGCAAATTGCAGTCACTTCCCATTCCCGAGTGGACATTTGAGGATATATCCATGGACTTCATTCATGGTTTGCCGAGATAGGAGAGTGGGAATGATTCCTTATGGGTTATAGTAGATAGGCTTTCTAAGGTCGCTCATTTCATTCCTCTTAGGAAGACGGATCAAGGTCCGAAGCTGGCTCAGTTATATATAGACGAGATAGTTCGACTTCACGGTGTACCCAAGACTATAGTTTCAGACCGAGATGGCAGATTTACCTCCAGGGAGTGGCGATATATTCAGGAGCGGTTGGGTACCATGTTACATTTCAGCACCGCATTCCATCCCCAGACAGATGGACAGACTGAGCGCACAAATAGGACTTTGGAGGATCTGCTTCGGATGTGCCTTCTAGATTTTGGAGGAAAGTGGGAGAAGTATGTTACTCTTGTGAAGTTCTCCTACAACAACAGTTTTCAGGCGAGTATTGGGATGGCACCGTTCGAGGCCCTCTATGGCAGACGTTGTCGGACAACTTTGTGTTGGGCTGAAAGTGAGGAAAGATCTACCATCAGAGAGTCATGGATTGATAAGACTACGGACAGGATTAAGCTCATTCAGGAGCGTATGAAGACAGCTCAGGATCGCCAGGGCAAGTATCATGATCAGAAGCACAGGTCAGTAGAGTTCAGTGTTGGAGACTACGTTTATCTGAAAGTCAGACCAGTCAGAGGAGTCTCTAGAATAAAGCGGATGAAGAAGCTGAGCCCCAGATTCGTTGGTCCTTTTGAGGTGCTGGAAAGAGTGGGTGAGGTTGCTTATAGGTTGGCCTTACCTGCGGAAATGAGTGGTGTACATGATATATTCCACGTCTCCTATCTGAGGAGAGCAGTCAGAGATCCCAGTCAGATCATCAGTACCGAGGAAGCACCAATTGAGACAGATCTTAGTATTGGGGTTAGACCAATCAAGATAGTGGACTCAAGGATTCAGAAGCTCAGAACTAGAGAGATTCGCATGGTCAAAGTCCTTTGGATGAACTGTGGCCGTCCAGAGTATACTTGGGAGCGAGAGGATGAGCTTAAGAGCAATGCAGACTATTCTTTTCTCTTCGATTCAGGTATGGTTTCAATTTTCGAGGACGAAAATTTTTATTAGGAGGGGAGATTTGTAACATCCTAAATCTGACGCGAAATTTATTTTAAATCGTAGGGTCGAGTCGCGACGAATTTTGATCGAGGCAGGGCGTCGTCAAGGTATAATGTTACTATTCCTAATGATCGCGTCTGTTAGTCTTTGAAGTGTGTTAACCATAGTGTGTAACGCATTTTATATTAGAAGCGATGCGCGCCGCGAAATTGGTTTATAATCTAAGGAGTTGGAATGGGGTGCCAATAGAAATTTCCACCCCTCTCCTCATGCGGTTACAATTAAAACCGCATACCCGCACAAAATAAACCCGCACTCCCTCTTTCTCTCGGGAAATAGCCGCAGCCCGCGTCTCCTGTTCCGCAAGCCGACGCACGACGACGCTAAGCCGCCGATGCCTCCAGGTGGTTTCCGCCGCCTGTTCCCCCTCCAGAAGCCCATTCTGACCACTCCTCCCTCCTCTGCAGGCGCCAGCAAGACTTCCTCTTCCTTCCTTGGCCTTGGAAGTGTCGGGTCTCAACCCTAGCCGGTGATAGTGGAAACTTTTGTTTTCGGTGAGTCGATTTCTCCCTTATCTCAATTCCTTTGTGTAAATCTTTCGTTTTGGAAACTAGTTTAACTTAGGTTTTCGTTTGATTGCCCTAATTAGGTTTTGGAGTTCGTGGTTCACCGCGAAAGTTTAGTTGGGCGATTTGAGAGCCTCAATCGCTCTACGTAAAGGTAATATTTGAAGTTTAGCGCTTGAAAATTTTGTGACCCTAGTTGTATAGAAATTTTCCACGGAGAAACCCTTAAGAGAAAATTATGAAATTAGGGTTGCCTTGGATTTCAGGACTTCGGTGGCCTCGGGGCAACACTCTGAAAGTCCCAGACAGTAGGATTTCCGTGGGAAAATCTAATGCCGCCGCGCCGAGTGTACGAGCGCCGCACCACCACGGTAAGGAAATTCTAATTTCTCTTAGTTAGACATATCAAGCAATTATATTTTTATACGCATGAGTAGGTTTCGTACAAGCATCATAATCATGCATAGAAAAGTGTGGCAGTAGGAAAATAATCGTGGAAACGCGTAGGATAACGCCCTTTTCCATAACCACATTAGTAAAGTCATGAACAGTTATTTAGGTACGAAATTTTACCCGTGTACGTAAGTTTGGAGATTGTCCAACCAAGGGCGAGAAGGTCTCTTCAAGTCGACCACGAGAAAGTCAAGGGTCGCTCAGTAGTTCACCAAAAGAGATATCACAAACAGAGTAGCATCAGACCGAAAGGTCAATGAGCACACAAGTCTTTACGTGCTCGGTAGAGGCGCACTACCTTTCTCATAAGGCATATGGTATCTTGTGAGCAATACAGTCTTGGGAGTTTACTTCCCTTTGAGACAGTTAGTAGATTCGAGACCGTGTCCGCGCGACACTAGAACAATTGAGTTCGCAAGATGGTCTCGGGTCGCCAGTTTCAGTTGCGCGTTAGGAGCTACTCTGCCTAGAGCCTTCCTAGTAGATGAGCAGGTGAGAAGCCACATAGAACTCATGTATAGACCTGTCGTGAGTCAGTACACTAGTTAGTAAACGTCAGGATTTGGGTAAATGAACGGAAAGTCACGTACATAAAACGAATAGATGTTTTGACCAGGAAGTAGTGCGAAGACATGCATAACTTATAACATAAAGGTTTTTAATGCACAAAACTGTTTTCTAAAGGCATGCATTCATCATACGAAAATTGTTTTTAGTGTCACTAAGAGGAGTTGTTTTTCTTTACTCTGACCCCTCGTGGGCAATGTTTTTCAGGTGACCCAGGTGAGAAACTATGCCTAAGATGAGTGTTATGGTGGCGTCAGTTAGTAGTGTATTACCCTTCAGTTTTCTTACTTTCAGTATACACTTGTAAATGTGGTCAATGTAACTTATTAATGTTTGTTATGCAATGTATCAGACTATTAATGTTAAACAGATTTTCAGTCAATTCAATTCTATTCATGTTTAGTGGCTCTGTGAATCCAGATTTGAGGTATGTATTTACCCTTAGTTTATTTTCCTAGCTTCCGTTGTAAGTTGTAAATCTTTAGTAGATGCTTCTTTACCTGTTGTATATTAGTTTTTAATACTGTTTCCTAGTTTTCTTTATATCGCTGACCCGGCCGGACGGCTGATTTCTGAAATACTGGGAAGGGGTGTTACACAACCATAGGCTCGCGCACACGCCTTGTGATAGTGCACGGTATTCTTCATCAGCACTCGATCTGGCCACCACATTCTGTTTCTTACTATGCCATATCACAAGGTTTCCTCCGACGAAGGAACAGTAACCTGTTGTGGATTTCCGATCATCGCGACATCTTGCGCAATCTGCATCAGTGAAACCTTCAATCTTCAAGTGGTTGTTCTTGGAAAACAGAAAACCAACCAGGGGCTTTCTTTAAATACTGTAACATGCGATATGTCGTCTCTTGATGTCTGATCTTGGAAACATGCATATATCTACTTAGAATGTCGACTGCATAAGTAATATCGGGACGAGTATGAGACAGATATATTAGTTAACAAACTAATCTCGGGTAGTGCAAGGCATCTGCCTGATCGCTATCACCATCTTCACTAATTTAATGATTTTCTTCCATATGGGTGTTCGCAGGGACACAACCAAGCATCCTGATCTCCTGCAACAGATCTAATACGTACTTTCGCTAAGAAATAAAGATACTCTGATTGGATCTAGTCACCTTAATACCCGGGAAGTATTGTAATCTTCCCAAGTCTTTCACCTCAAACTCAGCAGATAATAGAGACTTGAGATTCGCAATCTCTTCCATATTGTTACCATTCATCACAATGTCATTCACATAGACAATAAGGACCACAATCCTCTAATCACGTCGCCGAATAAACATAATATGATCAGACTACGCCTTTTTGTACCCAAATTTGAGTATAGCCGCGAGCACTCTGCCAAACCATGCTCTAGGTGACTGTTTCAAACCATATAGAGATCTCCTTTAGACGGCAGACAAGACCTTCAGCTCCCTTCTTCACGAACCAAGGAGGGAATTACATGTAAACCTCTTCACCAAGCTCACCATGGAGAAACGCATTCTAAACATCCAGTTGGTGAAGATCGCAACACATGCAAGCCGCGCATGAGAACAAAATACAAATAGAATCCATCTTAGCCACAGAAGCGAAAATCTCCTGATAGTCAACTCCCTGAGTATGGGTGTATCCCTGAGCAACCAACCGTGTATTTTACCGTTCAACCTTACCCTCTTAGTTCTGTTTGACCGAAACACCCATCTCGAGCCAATAGTTTTCTTTCCAGGAGGAAGGGGCATGCATCCCGGGTATGGTTCTTGTCCAAAGCAAACATTTCCTCTATCATAGCATGAGTCCATGCCGGGATACCCAAAGCTTCCTTTCAGGTCTTAAGAATAACAACCGAGGAAAGTGAAGAGACAAAGGCCTGACGGGCTGGGATAAGATGGTGGTAAGCCACATGATTAGAAATAGGGCGTTTAGTACATGTAGCCTTACGTTTAAGCAATGCAAGAGGAACATGCAGATCAGCATCATCAGAATCTGAGGCGGAAGCGGGCACTGGTAGAGGTGGAACTTTAGTAAGAACGTCGGTGGTATACATGAGGAGAAGGAGAGATCGGAGTATCGGGAAGAGGAACAGGGATAGGAAGACCCGGTTCCTATCGAGGAGGCAGCTGCGGTGGCTGAGGAGGAAGAAAAGGAAGAGGAATATCAACATCGTCACTATTCTCCCCCTGACAGAGAGAGTGAGTTGATGGCAAAAATATAATTCTGTTTCCTGGAAAGTAACATCCATAGTGGGGATGGTAGCTCCTATACCCTTTCATTGTATAGGAGTAGCCAAGGAACACATATAGTGCATATTCATTTGCCTCACCGTGACATATGCCAGGAGGGGGGATGGTAGCTCCTATACCCTTTCATTGTATAGGAGTAGCCAAGGAACACACAACGAGAAGCTCGAGGGTCCAGTTTGTCACGGTGAGGCAAATGAATATGCACAAAGCATACACGTCCAAAGACACTTGGTGGAAGATGGGAAGTGTAAATGACAGTCATGGTAGAGAGCCGAGAAGGCGTGCACAAAAAAATCGGTCCTAAACGGTCTGGTTGGGACCGACCAAGTTAGGACCGGCTAGGGACCAGTCCCGGTTAGGACCGGCTAGGGACCGGTCCCAATTAGGACCAGCTAGGGACCGGTCCCAATTAGGACTGGTCCGGTCCCAGGTCGGTCCCAGGGGACCCAAGGGGTCCCCCTTTTTTCATCAAAGATCGGTCCGGACCGGGACCGGTAAAATACCGGTCTTTGATAAAAGACCGATCATTTCAGCTTGCACGCGGCATTGTTGAGGTTGCATGTGACCTTCAATGCCTTGGACTGCTTCTTCTTCTCATCATTGAACCGGTCCTCCTCAAGAGGAGGAAATTTAAAAGTTAAAGACCGGTCTTTTACTCTTGGGCATAATGTGGAGGTGGATGAAAAAAAACCGGTCCGGAACCGGTTAGGACCGGTCCCAGCCGGTCCTCCTCAAGAGGAGGAAAACCGGTATTGGATCGGGACCGGTTTGAGCGGGACCAGTTTGAGCGGGAACGGTCCAGGACTGGTAGGCCAAAAGACCGATATTTTAAAAGACCGGTCCCGGACCGGCCCGGCAGTCCTAATGTGCACGACTGGAGCCGAGCTAGGGGAGTAGCAAAGCCAAGAACACGTGAGGGAAGCCGGTTGATAAGGTGGCTTGTTGTACGAACAACATCAGCCCAATAGGATTTGGGAAGGTGCATTGTAGCAAGAAGACAACGAGCAACATGTAAGAGATGCCGGTTTTTCAGTTCGACAACTCCATTTTGGGTAGAGGTGTGGACACATGTGGTCTGATGGATGATACAATGACTGGCAAAATATAAGCCAAACGCTCCACGATCGTCAGAAGCCCCCCTCCCCCCGCCTTTCGAAGGACACGAATAGAGCCATTAAATTGGATCTGAACCATTTTATGAAAAGTCTGAAAAGAAGAGAAAACTTCACTCTTTTTTTAACAAATACACCCAAGTTGTGTGAGAGAAAAAAAATCAATAAAAGTGACAAACCAACAGAAACAAGATATTGATAAAACGGGAGACGGACCCCAAACATCAGAAAAAACAACAACGAACGGGGTGGAACTGGGTGAAGATAAATGCGATGAATTATGTCTCACATGTTTATACATATCACATACAAAAGTTTATAAAAACGGTAAAAAACAGGAAATAATTTCCGAAGATAGGTTGGAGAAGGATGTCCAAGGCACGATGCCAGCTGCCCCCCCCCCCCCCCAACGACCCCTTGGTTGTCACTAACGATGTTGCATCTTCCAACAGACATTCGGCAATGGCGGTCGAGCCCTTTGCCCCCACCAGCCACCCGAGCTGAACCGCAAGACCCTCTATCAAGGCTTCAGAACACCATCCTCACCCTTGAACTCGTGCGCGTGTCATCGACAATTGTATGCAACCACATTGTGGCTCCCACTACGACCTCGCATACAGAGAAACGGTCGTCACCTGCATTGATACCATTTGTAACTGATTGAATCCAGAGATATTTCCTGATATAGCCAAACATGGCTTTTGTCCCCCATTGTAGCTTCTCAAGAGAACAACCATCCTATGATC
This sequence comes from Platanthera zijinensis, assembly GCA_039513925.1. Taxonomy (NCBI): domain Eukaryota; kingdom Viridiplantae; phylum Streptophyta; class Magnoliopsida; order Asparagales; family Orchidaceae; genus Platanthera; species Platanthera zijinensis. The sequence continues at coordinate 11,052,743 of CM077082.1, read as the reverse complement.
GCTCCACTATGAAAATCCTCAACTTTTGGGGGTCTGGGCAGATCATCAACTATTGCACAAAAATAAGCCTTCACATTACAGAATTTAACTTCATATAAAAGGGATCTCAAATATAAAGGACCAATGAAGTAGAAGAACTGAAGTGAGAAACAATCTTGAATATTCACATTCACGTGCATTACATGGAATTTTGAAATAGGTAGAACAAAGGCAAAAGAAATAAAAGTGCATTTTTTCAAATTCTATAAAGATAACCTGATATAATCACTCGCTCTTTCAAAAAGACCCCGGCCGACAAAGTATCGCTCCTAAGAATGTAAACAATATTAAGAAAAATGAGCTACAATTAAGAATGCATACAAAGGTACAAGTTATAAACGGGAAGAATGATTATTACCTGGTAAATCCACTTGAAAAACTGAAAGAACGGCCACCGATCTGACACATGAGATAACCTGTGACATGCTGGAATTTTGACTACAAGAGCAAATATTATGCGGACAGCAGCATAAACACCGATAACCAGTAAGTAAATCCGAAAGTATGTAGAATCTGAGTTTTTACTACTCCTCTCATCCAGCACCTTCCTGTATTTCATTGATAGAGGCATGTTAATAAATGTGGGTATAGGCCCGTATGAAATGCTACGGAGTTCTTTAAACTCATCAATACTTACAAGTAAAGGTACATAATAAATGCAGAAAAGACACCAAATGAAGAAAATCTAATAAAAATCCTTGACAGAGCAAAGCCTCTGGAAGTTCGGTAAGCACCATACATCAGAAGAACATCCAAACAGCCTTCAAAGGAAAAGAAACTCTAGTTTATTACAGATGATATAATATTCAAAAAGTACAAAATTGAGCACTAGAAAAAAATTAAGGCAAGCCAATAGTTAGACAGAAGAGAACATGCATAACAAATCATAAAGCGGAACATACACTCTATAAAGTTCAAAATAAAAAAGGCTGGTCCAACACTAAGCACTATCTTAAAAGTATCCAGGTTAATGTCACCCTTGTGAAATGCAATTATTGTCAACCCCTGTGAAATAAAAGACAAAAAAATAGTTATCAATATAACGGAAGCTTGACTAGTTAATGAGATAAGATTTAAAGGACTCTTTATCAACCTGAAACATCAGGAAAAGAAAAATCCATAGTCTGTGAAAACTGCGATACAAGTGTAAATATGTTCGATGCTCAACAAAGCTGCTCTTTCCTGTCTGTAAATGCATGGACAAAAGTGGAAGGAAGTGAAAATATTCTAGATTACAAACATTAGTTACAGAATGAAGAAAAAAATCAGAAAATGAGTTAAATATCACAGGAAAAAACATTCTAGCACTAACAACACCCTAAATACAAATTAAAATAAGATATAAACTTGTTTAATCAAGGTAAAAAACTAATTAGATAATCTCATGCACAGAATTTACAGCAAGTTTTTACCAAGGAAGCAGTCAGTCACGTGCCAAAATGGAAAACTGTAATATAATCTCTCCAATGCACATCCAATTAAAAAATAAACAATCCAAAGCACTGTAGTGAAGCATTTCGGAAGATAGAGTGGTATGGGCTATGGGCTACCAAGAGCATGAGTGAGAAACTGATGTTGGAGTTGAGAGGAAAAATACCAAGATTAATTATTTACCAGCATTTTACTCATACATATATTGAGCAAGGGAAAAACATACAAAGATCGAAAATTCCCTTGAGAGGGTAAAATACATAAAACACAAAAAAACGGACTTGGCATAAAACATTAACTACAACTCTCCCCCTCAAGTTGGACGGTAGATATCTGTCATTCCGATTTTATGGATATCATCAATAAAAACATCTCACCCCAAGCTTTTGGTGAAGACATCAGTCAACTGATCTTTAGAGTAAACGAAAGTAGTGACTAAGTTTCCTTTTTCCAAATGGTTTTTGATAAAATGGCGATCAACCTCAACATGCTTAGTTCTGTCATGTTGAACAGGATTGTGAGCTATGCTGATAGCAGCTTTGTTGTCACAGAACAGAGAGATGGGAGCATTCTCTGAAGGCCAAGGTATTGCAATAAGGTACACAGCCATAACCCTTCACAGAGACCTTGAGACATTAACTGATACTCGGCTTCAGCAATAGATCTGGCCTCAACATTTTGCTTCTTGCTACACCACGTGACCAAATTTTCACCAACGAAGGTGCAATATCCCATTGTAGATTTCCTGTAATCACGGCATCCGGCTCAATCCGCATCAGTAAAAACTTCAATCCTTAAGTGGTTATTTTTTGAAAACATAAGCCCATGACCGGGAGCCTTCTTTAAGTACTGAAGTATGTGGTAGTCAGCCTCCTGATGTCTGATCCTGAGGGCATGCATATATCTACTCAAGATTTCTACCGCATATGTGATGTCGGGACGAGTATGAGAGAGGTATAAAAGCCTCCTAAGCAATCTCTGATAACTCGAAACATCAGTGTGATCGCCATCGCTGTCTTCATTGATCATATGGTTCTCCTCCATAGAAGTGTTAGGAGAGACAACCAAGCAACTCAGTCTCTTTTAACAGATCTAAAACATTCTTGCGTAGAGAGATGAGGATGCCCTGATCAGAACGGGTCACTTCGATGTCAAGAAAGTAACGTATTCTCCCTAAGTCTTTTACTTCAAACTCAGTAGACAGAAGAGCCTTTAGATTTGAGATTTCATTTGAGTCATCTCTAAAAATCACAATGTCATAAACGTAGACAATAAGAATCACAATTTTCCCCTCACTTTTCCTGACAAACAAAGTATGATCTGACAGTCCCAGTTTGTAGCCGAATTTGATCATGGCCTTGAGAAACCTGTCAAACCAAGCTCTGGGAGACTGCTTAAGTCCATATAAAGACTTCCTTAAGTGGCAGACAAGTCCTTGTCCCTTCTTCACAAACCCTGGGGGGAATGTCATGTTCGCCTCTTCATCAAGATCATCGTGCAAAAAGGCATTTTTAACATCCAGTTGGTGTAGATCCCAACCCAAGCATGCAGCACAAGATAGAAGAACACGAACAGAGTCCATCTTTGCAATTGGGGAAAAAGTCTCCTGGTAGTCGACTCCCTGAGTCTGGGTGTATCCACGAGCCACAAGACGGGCTTTATACCGCTCAACTTTACCATTCTAGTTTTGCTTAACGAAGAAAACCTGCCTTAAACCGATGGCTTCCTTGCCAGGAGGAAGGGGAGAGATATCTCATGTGTGATTCCTGTCCAAGGCAGACATTTCCTCCTTCATTGCTAGAGCCCATATCGAGATACAAACTGCCTCTTGCCATGTCTTTGGAATAGTAATCACGGACAAGGAAGATATAAAATCCTGATGAAGCTGGGAAAAGTGATCATAAGCAACATGATTAGAGATAGGGTGTTCCGTGCACACAGCCTTACCTCTTAGCACATCAATGGGAACATGCAAATAAGCATCAGAATCTGAGTCCAAAGGAGGCACCATCAACGATGAAACAACGGAGGGCTGTTTACCTGCTTGACGACGGTCGTATATATGGGGAAAGGGGTGATGAGAAACAGACGATGGTATATATGAGAAAACGACGTAGGTGTTGAAGGGGGCGAAGGAGGTGTATGAAGAGTAGCTATGGTGGAAGACATGATAGGTGTAAGAGGAATCAGAGGGAGTGGCACAGAATCTATGACATCATTCTCCCCCTAACGAGTGGAGTGAGTTGAATCAAAGTAATAAGATTCCTCCTCGCGGAAATTCGCGTCCATGGTACAGAAAACACATCTGGAAGTAGGGTGATAACACTGATACCCTTTTGTAGTGGCATAATAGCCAATAAAGACGCAACAAAGAGCCCAAGGGTCAAGCTTGTCACGATGAGACTGATGGACGTGAACAAGTAATAAGATTCCTCCTCGCGGAAAGTAACGTCCATGGTATAGAAAACACATCTTGAAGGAGGGTGATAACACCGATACCTTTTTGTAGTGGCAGAACAGCCAATAAAGACGCAACGAAGAGCCCGAGGGTCAAGCTTGTCACGATGAGACTGATGGACAAGAACAAAACATACACACTCAAAAACACGGGGTGGAAGATGAGAGGTATGAACAACAGAAGTAGAGGAGAGACGGTCTAGAGGAGTAGTATAGTCTAGAACCCGTGAAGAAAGACAATTGATAAGATGAGTAGCAGCACAAACAAAGGAAGTAGAAGTACCCAAGGTAGTGTCTGACTGGGAGTGCAAAAGACGACGGAGAACATCCAATTCAGACACGGTAAAGTGCCCTGGGGGCTGACCATGATGGTTGTCATGAACCTCAGTGGAGTAAGCAGTATCATGAGGACGAGAACCACTCTATCGGGCTCCCCCTGTCCTGGTCCAAGACCACATCCCCGACCACGACCGGATCCAGGTGGATCAAGGTGAGGATGGACCTTGAAGCCCACATCCCAAGTATGGGCTCTGTGACTACAGTAATCACAAGTAGGAACAGCGTTGGTATGGTTGGCACCGCCTCGACCAACACTAGTAAAGGCAGAGCGATCAGGAGGAGCAGGCATGCTGAGGGACCTCCGACAGTCTTCATCGCTAAGAACCATGCTAAAGGCCTCCCGAAGAGATAGAAGGGGAGATCGATGTAGAATATTAATCCGAACCATATCCATTTCCATGTTCAGACCCATCAGAAAAACATGTGGACAAAATCGTTCATCCCATTTCTACAGTAGAACTGCATCGGCAGTACAGGCGGGAGTAAACAGTTCATAATAATCCAATTCCTGAGAGATACGCTCGAACTCAGAGAAGTAGGTAGACACTGTCATGGATCCCTGGCATAACTCCAGCATACGACGCGTCAGCTCATAAATCTGAGTGGAATTGCCGATCTGAGAGTAATTCTTGCGTGCCCGAGTCCAGATCTCATAGGCTGAGTCCATCAACATATAACTACGGTACACCTTAGGAGACATAGAATGAAGGAGTCGGGAGATAACCAAGGAATTTTCTGAATCCCAACGCCGCCAAGTAGAATCACCCAGAGGAGGTGCCACAATTGTCCCATCGATATATCCAAACAGCTGATGACTGCAAATGACATGTTTTGCTGCACGAGACCATTCAAGATAATTTGTCCCATTTAAGGGAAGAGTGGTGATCGTCAGAGAGCCAGCGTGGCCAGAAGATCGCTGAGGATAACCCATCGGGGGTGTCACAATACTCGGCGATGTAGAATCAACAGCATCAGAAGAATCATCCAGGAGAAAAAACCAGCAGGATCAAACAATATAAACCATCACCGTGCAGACAGCAACGATGCAAGAAGAACACAGCTTTAACAAAGGCCGGGGAACCGGATCAGAATCCGGCAACAAAAAATAGGTCTGGCAAACGGCACTCGATCAGAATCCGGCCCTGGATCAGAATCCGGCACTAGATCAGCATCCAGCAACAAAAAAGCACCTAATCGGATGCAGGCGGCACTTGATCGGCAAGCGGCAGTCGGCAACAAAGAACAGGATACAGGAACGATGTGGGTACACGGAGATCAGGATGCAGGCGGCATTTGATCGGGATCTGGATGCAGGCGTCGAAGACCAGCAAAGTAACAGCAAACGCTTCACGATCGGCTGGAGAGAGACAGGCGACGATCGATCCCCGATCAGAGTAACAAATCTGCAATGAGAATGGCAGCAGCAAGAAATTGACGACGGTAACAAGGCACGCATCATGAGGAGAGGCGGCAGTCTCCTTCAGCGTGCACAACCCCGGCGAGAAGGTCACGGCTCACCATGGAATGAACTTCAAACCAGTGGATGGTTGTGGAGAGACGGACACGGGCTGGACGGGCGTCGAAGGCGAGTTGCGGGCGGCGAAAAGAGAGACACAAGATTACGCTTTTTTTCTCCTGTGCTCTGATACCAAGTTGAGAGGAAAAATACTAAGATTAATTATTACCAGCCATTTACTCATACATATATTGAGTAAGGGAAAAACATACAAAAACCCAAAATGCCCTCGAGAGGATAAAATACATAAAACACATAAAAAGCGGACTTGACATAAAACATTGATTACAACTGTTGGTTCTGTGCACGAGCTCTTGGTTCATAACGGGAGCCGGATAGACCAATTGGGCCCGATTTACTTGTTTTCTGCAATCCAAATTCTTTGCTAGGATCGGGAGCACAGTAGACATAAAGATACTGGTGCCCATAACAAAAAGGCATCAATATGGAGCATAAGTACAACTAAGAGAACAGCAACTTAGGTGCAATTTCAAGTTTTCTTGCTTGATATTCTTACTAAAAATACCTATATTCCGATGTCGGACTTTTGGATTTCATAACTCTTATAGATATATGAAGGCGCTGATTTAATCACAGTTCAGATACTACTTTTAACTGGTAATATAAGTATGTGTAGTGTGACCAAAGAATTTTCAAAAGAAATCCAAAGAGAGATGCTTTTCGTACAAGTTTTTCACAGATGATATAGTTAGAATCGGAGGAACATTTAAAAAAGTAAACAATTATAAAAATGGAAATATTGTTCAGAAGATAGAAGAGATAGAGGATTTCGAATTAGCAAGACAAGAAAACTCAATTCATGATATACAATATTAGTACCGGTCAAGTTAGCAAATAGTAATTATCAATCTACTTTTATTAGATAAAGAGGTATCTAAGAGTGAATAGTTAAAATTCCTTGGATTGTTTATTTAGAAGAATGGGAATAAAGATAATGATACAGCCTCTAGAGTTAAGACTAGGTTGATAAGATGAAAAAAAAAAATCATCGTGAGTAGTAAATTATACCCAACTATTATTGACGATGTTGCATGAAATTGAGTGCTAGCAAGTAAGAAATCCATTGATATCTAAATTGAGTGCAGTAGAAATGAGAATTTTAAGATGAATGTATGAAACCAAAAAAATATTTTGATTACAGAACAATTATATTAAAAATATAATGAGTGATATGACTGATATCTATCAACATTAACATATAGAAAAAAGATTACAAGATGAAATCTGTTCAGCATAAGTTGTAAATTTCTGTTTAAAGCTCCGGGAAGCGTGTGATGGGAATGAATGAAAAATAATAATTAACCAAAAATTTATTTATTTCTAGAGTATTTTGGACAAGAAACAAGCTTCTGTAAGCAGTAATAACTACTTAAATGTAAGTATTAAAAAAAGTTTCAAGGACTGACCCTTTTCCGTCTCCTTGGTTTCATCAGAAATGCAGAATCCTTTTTCATTGGCCAACCCAAATGAAAGCAAGATGGATCCCTGTTATAAGAGAAACTCAGGTAAATTACAAGGTATACAGGAAGAAAAGAACGAAGGGGCAGAAAAGCTCTTTACAAAGACAAACCAAAAAAATTCATTAAAATCATCATAGTTCCTCCATGCTGAGTGAGCAGCTTTTCCATTATTGTTTCTTGCAGCCTCCTGCAATTAAAAGGTGATTAAACAATATACGAGAAATAAACATCGTATTCAAAAATAATGTCATTGAGCACAAATATGGCCTAAAACAAGCTCTAAAGGTCTTAATCACCAAGAGAAGCTTGAAGTTTGTGGCCAATAAAAGTAGTATTTGATGGGCATCAACCAGATATTTCGAAGCACCAGTTTTTGGGCCCGTCTAGGAGTGATTTGTCACAGGCCAAATCTGGCATCATCAAATGGACAATTCAAGTCCTTAATCACCTTCAGAGAGACATTTCCATATTTCTATGCCTTTTTAGCATCTTTATTTAGGGATATTCGACAGCCAATTAGCATCATTATTTAGGGAGATTTGATAATCATCGAGATCGTGTGATCTAAGAAATTCACAATAGTTTCTTCTTGATCGCAGATTTTGGAGATTTCTCAAAAGTCTTCAGGTCATTCTGTGGAACCTACACAACCACCAAGTGCAGACTCCTAAGTATTGTCCCCCCCCCCATTATTTATTCATTTGTTTCTATTACGGATAATCGATGGGGAATCATGTACAAGCACCGCGAGCCTCGAGTGGCGTCCGCCTAATTTATCTTATTTCTCGTGTTCGTATTTTATGCATGCTTTCAAATTTTAACCTCACGCTATGTCTTAGTGAGGGAGGCATTTTAGTACTTTTATTGGAAAAAAGGATGTATTGCAATAATAATCATAATGCTAGTCCCTTACTCATACATATACTTGAGTAAGGAAAAACCTAAAAACAAGGAAAAGACATAACTACCCCGACCCGGGGTGAACATAGAAAAAGATAAAACACGACTTGTACATAACATTTCACAACTCTCCCCCTCAAGTCGGACGGAAGATATCAGTCATCCCAATTTTTTGGATATCGTCGGTAAACACATCACACCCCAAGTTTTTGGTGAACACATCGGCCAGCTGATCCCTAGAGTGAACAAACGGAGTAACAATTGTTTTCTTATCCAAGTGATCCTTAATAAAGTGTCGATCCACTTCGACATATTTTGTCCTGTCATGTTGGACCGAGTTATGAGCAATACTAATTGCAGCCTTATTGTCACAGAATAAGGAAAAAGGGGCTGTCACGGGGAAACCCAAATCCCGTAACACAGTACGCAACCATAATCCCACACATAAGCCTTGGACCATGGCACCATACTCTGCCTCTGCACTTGACCTGACCACCACATTCTGCTTCTTGCTCCACCACGTTACGAGGTTACCACCAACAAAGGAGCAGTATCCTGTTGTGGACTTTTTGTCATCCTGGCAACCAGCCCAATAAGCGTCAGTAAAAACCTTAATCTCCAAGTTGTTGTTCCTAGAGAATAGGAGGCCGCGACCAGGAGCTTTCTTTAAATACCGCAGTAGACGATGCACCACTTCTTGATGTCTGATTCTAGAGGAATGCATATATCTGCTAAGAATACCAACTGCATACGTAATGACGGGATGAGTATGGGATAGGTATATAAGTTTTCCGACCATTCTTTGGTAACGTGATACATCCGCATGATCATCATCACCATCTCCATCAATTCTGTGATTTTCCTCCATAGGGGTGTTCGAAGGAACACAACCAAGCATACCAGTTTCCTTTAGGAGATCCAATATGTACTTCCGTTGGGATATAAAGATACCCTGCTCAGATCTAACCACTTCGATGCCCAGGAAGTACCGTAATCTTCTCAAGTCCTTTACTTCAAACTCAGCCGATAGGATGGTCTAGATGTTGACAATCTTCTCTGTATCATTTCCAGTGATCGTCATCCGCGTAGACAATGCGAACCATAACCCGTTGTTCATGTCTCCGGATGAGCATGGTATGATCTAATTGGGCTTGCTTGTACCCAAACTTGAGCATTGTTGTGAGAAATCTTCCAAACCAGGCCCTTGGAGATTGCCTCTGGCCAAATAAGGATTTCCTTAGGCGGCAGACAAGCCCTTCAGTTTCTTCCTTCACAAAACAAGGAGGGAATTTCATGTACACCTCCTCCTCAAGCTCACCATGGAGAAATGCATTTCTCACATCCAGTTGATGAAGTTCTCAGTCCAGACAAGCTGCACATGATAACAGAACTCGAATAGAGTCCATTTTTTCTACAGGAGCAAAAGTCTCCTGATAATCAACTCCTTGAGTCTGGGTGTATCCTTGAGCGACAAGGCGCGCTTTGTACCGTTCCACCTTGCCATCTTGGTTCTGCTTAACAGAGAAGACCCACCGGGAACCTATAGCTTTCTTTCCTGAAGGGCGAGCGGAGATATCTCACGTAAGATTTTTGTCCAAGGCGGGCATCTCATCACGCATAGCCTGTGTCCAAGCCGGTATTGTCAAAGCTTCCTTCCTTGTCTTTGGAATAACAACTAAAAAAGAGATGAAACAAAAGTCTGATGGATCGGAGTAAGATGGCGATAAGCCACATGATTAGAAATCGGATGTTGTGTGAAAGTAGCTTTACCCTTTTTCAGCAAGGCAAAAGGCATATGCAGGTCGGCATCATAAGAATCTGAGTCCAAAGTCGGCACTGGTAGAGGTGGAGGGTGGTGACCTGTGTACCTGAACGACGGTGGTATACATGGGGGAAGGAGAGAGCATAGTAGAGGAGTCCGGTATCGGGATAGGAGGAGCTCTAGGTACCGGAGTAGAAGGCGTTGAAGGAATAGAGGAAGAGGACGGAAGAAGAGGCAGAGGGACAGCAGTAACATCATCCGTAGTAGTACTCTCCCCGTGACGAAGAACATGAGTCGAGGACGGAAAGTAGGACTCCCCCTCACGGAAGGTAATATCCATGGTACAGAACATACGCCGGGAGGGGGGGTGATAATAGCGATATCCTTTGGTCGTGAAGGAATAGCCTAGGAAGACACAACGTTGAGCCCGAGGGTCAAGTTTGTCATGTTGAGGTTGGTGCACGTGCACATAACAAACGCACCCAAAAACACGGGGTGGCAAATGGGAAGTATGAACCACGTCATAGGTAGAGAGACGGGCTAGAGGAGTAGTAAAGGAGAGAACACGAAAAGGAAGACGGTTGATAAGATGCGCAGCAGTAAGCACCGCATCACCCCAATATGGTTTAGGAAGATACATTGTCAAGAGGAGACAACGGGCAACCTCGAGGAGATGCCGATTTTTTCGTTCGGCCACTCCGTTCTGAGTAGATGTGTAAGCACAAGTTTTCTGATGGATTATACTGTGAAAGGTGAGGTAAGCGTCAAAGGAACCACGATCGTCATACTCCCCACCATTATCACTTCGAAGAACACGGATAGTAGCATTAAATTGATTTTTCACCATGTTATGAAAGACTTGAAAACACGGAAAAACGTCACTTTTCTTTTTTAATAGATAAACTCATGTAGTACGGGAGAAACGATCAATAAAGGTGACGAACCAGCGAAAACCAATCAACGATATAACGAGGGACGGCCCCCAAACATCAGAATGTATAACATCAAAAGGAGCGTTACTAGGAAAAGAAAGATGTGAAGAGTTATGTCGCACATGTTTAGACCGATCACAAATATCACAAGAAAATTTCTGAAGAAAAGGTAAAAAAACAGGAAATAATTTTTGCAGGTAGACGGAGGACGGGTGTCCCAAACGCAGATGCCAACGGTGAACATCCTCTGCAGTAACAGTAGAGCTGGAAAGAGCCTAAGAACGAGGAATGTCCAGGTAGTACAAGTCATCACTGCACCTACCACTGCCAATGTTCCGCTTCGTACCCAGTTCCTAAAAAACACAAGAATCAAGAAAGAATGTTACAGAGCAGTTAAGAGATTTCGTAAGATTGCTGATGGAAAGTAAATTGCGTGGAAAGGAGGGGACAGGAAGAACAGAGGTAAGAGATATGGATGGAGAACAAGAAAATATTGCCCTTGCCCGCAATGGAGGACAACGATCCGTTAGCAGAAATAACTTTCTCCTTACCAGACAAAGGAGTATAAGAGAGAAAACTTGAGGAGGACCCAGTCATGTTGTGGGTGGCACCGGAGTCGAGCACCCACTCAGAAGGTGAGGTGGTGGCCGCATGAGCACTAGGCATAGCAACAGTGGCAAGAGAGGTAAAGCTTCTAGTGACTGGATCAGACTAAGAGTGGAGCAAGCAGTGAAAGGCATCCAACTCATGTGCAGTAAGAGAAGAGGAAGCTGAAGACTGGGACTCATCATAGACATCAGTAGTGTAAGCAGCGTCATGAGAACGGTAGCCACTGTGCCTATGGCCCCCACGGCCAGGTTTACGGCCCCGACCACACGACCACGAGAAGCCAAATGCGGATGAAGTTTGAAGCATGCCTCCAGAGAGTGTCCCCGTCGACCACAGTAATCGCAGATAGGCACAAAAGATGCAGGAGTAGGGATGAGGCCACGGCCAACACTCGTCAAGGCAGAACGATCTGGAGGAGTCATAAGACTGAGAGACTTGTGGCAGTCTTCATCACCCAGAATCATGTTGAACGCCTCCCGAAGAGAGGGAAGAGGAGAACGGTGGAGAACATGTGTCCGGACCACATCAAATTCCATATTCAATCCATTAAGAAGACATGCAGGCGGAAGAGATCCTCCTGTTGCTTTAACGGGATGGCATCCGTTGTACACGCTGGAGTTAATTGTGCAAAGTAGTCCAGTTCATGATACAAGCGCTCAAACTCCGAGAAGAAAGATAAGACAGTCATCGACCCTTGACGCAACTCTAAAATGCAACGAGTGAGCTCACAGACCTGGGTGGAACTACCAATCTGAGAGTATGTTTCCCGAGCACGAGTCCAGATCTCGAACGCAGAGTCCATCAGCATATAGCTCCGATAAACCTTGGGCGACATTGAATGCAGGAGTCAAGACACAACCAGAGAGTTGTCAGAATCCCAGTGCTTCCAAGAGGGATCAGTCACTGGAGGCTCCGTAATCAACCCATCGATATAGCAAAACATCTGTTGACTACGAATGACATGTTGAGCAGCACGAGACCATTCCAGGTAATTCGTGTTATCCGGAGGAACTGTGGTAATCTTAAAGAAGCTAGAGTGTCCATGGGGTCGCTGAGGCTCAACCATCGGAGGCTGGATCACGCTCGGAGAAGAAACTGATGAATCGGGTTCACCCATACCGCCACAAGAAGCACAGATCAGCAGCACCTTATTCTGTCAAGCAGATCAGCAACACCGGCAGCGGCACGGTAACAGGACAGTGGTCCGGGGCTGCAGTAATCATCACCCGAGGTAGCGGCGCAGGCAGCACGGATCGATGCCAAGAAGGACAGTGGCCCAATAGTTTTTCATGAAGGAGAGGCGGACTGCTTCATGGAGGAACGGCAGCGTCGTTCCTCTCAGCAGCCGGCAAGGGTGTGTCGCCCGGCATCACGAAGAGGAAGAAGCAACGGGAGACAGGCGACGGCGAGTTGCGGGGAGAAGCATGCGACAGGAGACGGGCGACGAGTTACAAGAAGAGGCGCGACGGGAGAAGGCGAGATCGATCCGATCGACGGCAAGGGCACGGGTTTTTTTTCGCCTATGATACCAAGTGGAGAGGAAAAAAGGATGAATTGCTAGTCCCTTACTCATACATATACTTGAGTAAGGGAAAACCTAAAAACAAGTAAAAGACATAACTACCCCGACCCGGGGTGAACATAGAAAAAGATAAAACACGACTTGTACATAACATTTCCCAACTCTATTTTCCCACCATATATGTGGGTTTGCTTTTGGGAATAGACAAGCAAGAGTTAATTTCTCATTTTCCCTCTCTCTCCCCTTTCCCGAAACCGTCCGTCGAAGCCCTAGCCGTAAACTCGACGATGTGCAGCCCGCGATCGATGACGCCCCACGTCGATGCTCCCTACTCGCCACCATTGCTCCCTGAGGCACCAAGAAGGCTCTCTCCTCCTCCCTCAAGGACTTCCCTCCACTTCCCCCTTGTACGTGCTCTCAATCTAGGGCACATAACAACTTGGTATCAAAGGAAATTCTCCTCCCCGCAGCTGACTCTCCAGATCCAACGAGTATTTCTCCCGTTGTGGCCGACCACGCCATTTCTGCTGACTGCAGCGACTCCGGCTGCTCGAACGCTGCTCTTCCGCGTCCGACCATGCCGCTCGGAAGCCTTTCGTCGTCGCTGCATCAAACGTCGTCTGTCTGCCCCTCTACACAGTTGATTCTACTCAGCTCTTCCATCGGCGGGGGTTCCCTCCTCGCGGCCTCCACTGGTTTGCTTCCTCCGCCTTACTTCATCCTCCTCAGGCTTGTTCATCCATGGACGGCGGGAACTTGGGCGGCCCTACTTTGGCCCAGATCTTGGAATCCTTCAAAATCATGACGGCGGACAACCACCAAACCCTCTTACCGCTTTCCGCCCGGACGGCATTTCACCGTCGTCCGCCCCACTTTGGATTCTTCCCCATCCATTTTTGGGCTGCAAGCCGGACTCCGACCGCCCGATACGCCCTCCCGCTCCAACTACTCTACCGTGCCACGCTATGTGAAGCTGGATTTTCGGATATTTGAGGGCCGCGAAGACCCCTTAACGTGGTTGACTCGCTGTGAGCAATTTTTTGTCGCGCAGCGTACTCCTTGGGAGGATTGGCTCGGTGTGGCCTCCTTCGACCTCATGGGTTCGGTGCAACTGTGGTTCTGTCAACTTCAACGGTAGCAGCCCGACCTCACTTGAGATGACTTGGGGTCCGGGGCCTCGCCCGACAGTTTGGCAGGGTCATCTGACTGCAGATTCCACCTGTGTATTTTCCCTCAAGCTTGAGCATGCAGTGCAGCCCGATCTTTCGGCTCTTCTTCGCGAGTACGATGACACCATGGTCGCACGGACTGGGCTTCCTCCCTCGCGTCGCCAGGACCACCGCATTTGCTTTCTTCCGAATACCGCCCCAGTAGTTGTCCGTTCCTACCGCCACCCCTTCCTACAGAAGGATGAGATTGAGAGGTAGTGGGCTGATATGCTTCGTCAGGGTATCATCCGCCACAGCATTTCGCCCTACTCCTCCCTGGTTCTCTTGGTTCACAAAAAGGATGACTCCTAGCGCTTCTGTGTGGACTACTGCGCCATGAACGAGGTTACGGCGCAGGATAAGTTTTCCATCCCAATGGTCGAAGAATTGTTGGATGAGTTGCATGGTGCCCGCTACTTCTCCAAGCTTGACCTCTGCTCGGGGTACCACCAGGTTCGTATGTTTCCAACTGATGTGGAGAAGACAGCGTTCTGCACGCATCATGGCCATTTTGAGTTTCTTGTGATGCCCTTCGGCCTCATGAACGCTCCATCTACCTTCCAGACACTGGTGAATGAGGTATTCCATACTCTTCTTTGTAGATGTATACTTGTTTTTTTTATGATATTTTGGTGTACAGCAAGATATAGAATGCCCCTCTTGATCACCTCCGCACAGTCCTCCAGCTGGTCCTCTCACATTGGCTATTCCTTAAGCGGGCCAAATGTTCTCTCGCCACTGACAGGGTGGCATACCTGGGCCACATCGTCGACCATTCGGGCATCTCTGCGGATCCAGTCAAGATTCAGGGTGTTCTCGATTGGCCCCTTCTCCAGACACAGCGAGAGCTCCGAGGGTCCCTCGGGATAGCCGACTACTACCGCAGATTCATCCAGAGGTACACGGTGATCGCCGCTCCCTTACTGTCCCTCTTACGCCGCCAGTGCTTCGTGTGGGATGACGTCGCCATGGCGGCCTTATGGGCTCTACAGCAGGCCTTGGTCTCAGCCCCTATCCGCCAGCTTCCAGATTTTGATAAGGATTTTCAGGTGTAGTGTGACGCATCCGAACACGGGTGCAGGGTAGTTCTACAACAGGAAGGGCACCCAATTGCTTACGTCAGCTGCACGACAGCTCTCCACCATCGGAAGCTTCTGGCCTACGAGCAAGAGCTCATCGGACTGGCTAAGGTCGTCCACCGTTGGCGACCTGTTGGGGCTGCGGTCCGGAATCGCCCCCGCGCTGCGGTGCTATGCGGTAATGGCTTAACTGGCTGCCCCGTGGATCCGCCCGAGGACCTTTGATATAAAGATTAGTGGCGCCGTCCTCCAACAGTCCGGGCTTTTGGTGTGAGTGGTTGCGCTAAGTCCTCTCAATTGGTATCAGAGGGGGTCGCGGGTTCGAAACCCCGGGGTCGTTTCCGGGGGGGGATTGTTGGGGCTGCGGTCCGGAATCGCCCCCGCGCTGCGGTGCTATGCGGTAATGGCTTAACTGGCTGCCCCGTGGATCCGCCCGAGGACCTTTGATATAAAGATTAGTGGCGCCGTCCTCCAACAGTCCGGGCTTTTGGTGCGAGTGGTTGCGCTAAGTCCTCTCACGACCGTATTTGGGGGTGCGGGCCTTTGTGATCTGCATGGACCATTTCAGCCCCAAGTACTTGTTGGAGCAGCGCCTAACGACAGTGCCGCAGCAGCGCTGGGTGAGCCAATTTTTGGGCTACGATTTTCGGGTGGAGTTCAAGGCGGGCCACCTAAACAGTGCGGTCGACGCTCTCTCCCATCGCGACTCTTCCGGCACACTCCTCTTCGTCGTGTCCACGTCATCATCTCTTGTTCAGCCTCGCCTCGGTCGGGAGATCTTCGACACCGGCCCTGTGCGAGCTACTCCACCGCATTCAAGAGGGACGCCATCTGCTGCACTGGAAAGTCGAGGAAGGCCTTATTCTATACAAGGATCGCTTCTTCGTGCTCGACGCCTCCCCGTTGATTTCCAACATTTTTGCGGCCGCCCATGGCCATACACATGAGGAGGTCTACAAGACCCTTCAGTGTGTGCACGCCGAGTTCTTATGGCACGGGCTCAAACAGAGCATCCAGACATTCATCACAACATGTCTTGTTTGCCAGCACAGCAAGACAGAGTCTCTCTTGCCCGCGGGACTCCTGCATCCCCTTCTGGTTCTAACGTAGATTTGGGATGATATATCGATGGACTTCATCGAGAGATTGCCTCCTTCTCGGGGCCACTCCGTCATCTTCTTCGCCGTCGACCTCTTCTCCAAAGGAGCACACTTCATTGTCATGAGTCGTCCTATCACCGGCCCCGCAGTTGCCCGCGCCTTCTTTGATCAGGTGTTTCGTCTTCATGAAGTACCTAAGAGCATTGTGTCTGACAGGGACAAAGTTTTCACATCGCATTTTTGGCAGTAGCTCTTTGCCCTTTATGGTACGAAGCTGGCCCTCTCCTCCGCCTACCATCCTCAGTCGGACGGCCAGACCGAAGTGGTCAACCGGACGCCCGAGATGTACCTTTGCTGTCATACAGGGGATCTCCCCAAGGACTAGGCTTGTTGACTTCCATGGGTAGAGTATTGCTACAATACCTCCTATCACACGGCCCTCCAGACCACTCCGTTCCGCCTCATCTACGGGCGCGGTCCTCCACACCTCCTTGCCTACAAGAGTGGCTCCACCCGCTTCGCCGCTGTTGACAATGAGATATGCTCGCGCGAGGAGTCTTTACTTCTTGCGTGTGACCGCCTTCTTCAGGCTCAGGCACGCATGGAGATCGCTCACAATCGGGGCCCCTTGTGAGTTGTTCTTTGCGCCCAGGGATTGGGTCTGGCTGAGACGCCGCCCCTACCATCGGTCTACCGTCTCCAAGGGGACCTACCAGAAGTCGGGGCCCAAGTTCTTCAGGCCCTTAGAGATTCTACACCGCATCGGGGACATGGCGTATCGCCTTCGCCTTCCCGCCGACGCTCAGATAAACGACATCCTCCATGTGTCCCAGTTAAAGGCCTTTGTCGGCAAGCCTCCAGCCATGCCCTTAGTTCCTCTTCCGCCGCAACCACAAGACAAGCTTGATGTCGAGCCGAGTGGAGATGTTACAGATCTTTGATAGGGAATCACGTACAAGCTCTGCAAGCCTCGAGTGGTGTCAGCCTAATTTATCTTATTTCTCGTATTCATATTTTATACATGCTTTGAAATTTTAACCGCATGTTATGCCTTAGTGAGGGGGACATTTTAGTACTTTTATTGGAACTATTTTCCCACCATATATGTGGGTTTGCTTATGGGAATAGACAAGCAAGAGTTAATTTCTAATTTTCCCTCTCTATTTCTCTCTCCCCCCTTTCCCGAAACCGTCGGCCAAAACCCTAACTGTAACCTCGACGACCTGCATCTCTTGATCGACGACGCCCCACGCCAATGCCCCCCTCCTCGCCACCATTGCTCCTTAAGGCTCCAAGAAGGCTCTCTCCTCCTCCCTCTAGGACTTACCTCAACTTCAACCTTGCACGCGCTCTCAATCTAGGGCGCGTAATAGTGTCTCTATGTTTCCAACACTGCTTGCCCTGAACCAACCCAGCCGACCGCAATTTCAGACCAATCCAAGTATAGTTGCCTTCCACATCTCCCTCTCCAGCTGACCCCTAAGGCCCTGTCCAGGGCCTAGCATTGTACAGATTGAGATATTTATATGATTATGGATGTTCTTTCTCCATAGTTTTTGTTCTGTGATTTTTCATTGATTTGCAAGGAAAATTCTAATAGTGTATTCGAAGTATAGCGTCCCAAACATAAGATCAAACCTAATCTTGCTTGTTCTTGTGAATTGTTCAATATTTATTGTGTTGTTTTTGAAAGTTTTATAACCTAATATTATTTGCAAACCTTTGTCGGATATGCTTTTGTAAGCTTACATAGCTACAGGGTTAGTCAGAATTCTCTAACACCAGACCACAAGGTTTGAATAGAATAGAGTCGCAGAAACACCATCCTACTTTGCATCAGATTAGGTATCTGTTGTGTGCTCGAGATTGCGAGTGTGTGCGCCGGGGAAGAGGAGGGAAGTCCTCAAGAGAGGAGGAGAGGAGAGGCCGGTCGGCAAACTATGGCGGCTGCGGTGGTCCTGCGGTGAGATCGGCGGAGCGGCGCAGCAGGCGGGAATCGCGCGAGTCGCGATGTAGGCGGTAGCGGCTAGGGCTTTGTTTCCGTGGAGTTAGAGAAGGGTAGAGAGAGAGAGAGTTTAGAAAAGGATAAAATGAAAATACTCTTGCTTGCCCCTTTCCAAGGTTCACCCCACCGGGTATTAATAGTCAAAAGCCCCCTCCTTGGGCTTAGACACGGAGGATCAAAATACGCATAATAATAAGCATAAAAATAGAAGTAGATAAAATGTCCATGACATGCTCGACCAAAGCGGGGTTGTAACATCTCCACCCTACCCGACGACAAGCTTGCCCTCAAGCTTGGTCTGTAATGACGGTGGACGTCGGATCTCCCATGTCGGTGTCAGCATCTTGTTCAGAAGCCAATTCGTCGACCTCCAACCAGAAGAGGTGCTTGCAGCGATGTCCGCGGAAAAAAGGCTCGTCGCATTTGTAACAGAGGCCCTTGGCACGGCGGTCATTCATCTCCTGTGGCGATAGTCGTCGAATGGTAGCTGGGCGGTCGGCGTCGCGGTCTGCGGCGAGGACACTGAATGTGGTTGATGACAGAGGCCGCGGAGGACACTTGGACCCCTCGGTGTCCTGGTGATGTAGATGAGGGCGGTCCAAAAGCAGGCGCTTCTCGCAAATGCGAGCCAAACTCATTGTAGAGGTCATATCCGCGGGTGACGGAAATTCGACGTCCATGCGGAGGCGCTCATGGATTCCCGCCATGAAGATGGACACCTGCTGTGTCGGCAGGACGGTGGTAGTGCGGGCCAGGAGGACATGAAACTGTTCAAGGTACTCGTCGATCGGACCGTTCTGGCGGAAAGAAATGAGATCCCCTAAGGGATTGCTGTGGAGCGGTGGGCCGAGGCGGAGGGTGCAGTTGACCTTGAAATCTTCCCAAGATAGTAGTGGTTTCTCTCGTTGCAGTTGGAAAAACCAAAGTTGTGCGGGACCCATCAGGTGGAAGGCCGCAATATTGAGTCATTCTTCCCAAGGGGTGCGCTGGTGGGCGAAGAACTGCTCGCAACGAGAGAGCCAGGCTAAGGGGTCTTCGTGGTCGTCGAATATGGGAAAATCCAGCCATAAGTATCGTGGCGCCCCGTTGCCCTCGTGTCGCGGGGGAAAAAATTCCGACAGAGTTGGCGGAATCGGCGCTTCACTGGAGGAGCCCGCTGTCGGTTGGGTCGGTCGGTTAGTCGCGAGTTGGGTAGTGACGGCTGCAATGAGGGTGTTTTTGTTATCCGTGAGGAGCTTGGCGAGACACTCAAAAACTTGCCGGAGAGAGCGGAGGAAGAAGGGTCCGGCAACGGAAGTAGCCCGGTAGAGGCAGCGAGCAAGGGGGCCCCGTCGAGGGAGGAGCCGAGAAGGATGTGCGGGGAAGAGGGGTCGGCGATGAGTGGTCGGTGCGAAGCCAGGTGCTGAATGTTTGACTGCGCAGAGGGGTCGTGAGGGTCGTGGGAGGTCGGGAAGGGACCGGACAGGCCGCAGCAGGTCGGAGAAGGGCCGTGCAGGCCGGAGAATGTAGGAACGGTGTTGTGCGAGCCGCAGCAGGTCGGGGAGGATTCGTGCGGGCTGGAGGAGATTGGAGCGGCGTTGTGCTGGCCGGAGTCAGACGGGGCGGAGCTCTGTCGGGGCAGATCTGGCGGTTTGGCGGTGGGGAGGAGCGTTCCCTCTGATACCAAGTTATTGTGTGCTCGGGATTGCGAGCGTGTGCGCCGGGGAAGAGGAGGGAAGTCCTCAAGAGAAGAGAGGCTGGCGAGCTATGGCGGCTGCGGTGGTCCTGCAATGAGATCGGCGGAGCGGCGCAGCAGGCGGGAATCGTGCGAGTCGCGATGTAGGCGGAAGCGGCTAGGGCTTTGTTTTTGTGGAGTTAGAGAAGGGTAGAGAGAGAGAACTAGAGAGAGTTTAGAAAAGGATAAAATGAAAATACTCTTGCTTGCCCCTTTCCAAGGTTCACCCCACAGAGTATTAATAGTGAAATGCCCCCTCCTTGGGCTTAGACACGGAGGATCAAAATACGCATAATAATAAGCATAAAAATAGAAGTAGATAAAATGTCCGCGACATGCACGACCAAGGCGGGACTGTAACAGTATCATAGCTCAAGATATGGGTAACATTTTTGCTTCTTAGTGGTAGGGTATTTAGTCGACCCCACTATGGTGGGATAAAGTCCTGGGTATTGTTATTGTAGTGATCTGGTATTTAGAGGACTCATATCAAGTTCGGTGCTGATTTTTTATACGCATTAGTAAAGAATCTAGGCAATCAATGGCAAGTCATAGTGATCATTCGACGTGATGTTATGATGATAAGGATGAGTATCATTTAGGTCATCTTCACTATGCTCCTTCATTTGAGGATTTGGATCCCATTAATGATCGATCCCTTAGAGCTCCTTCGGAGAGATCTTTGTACTATCACAATGATCTTCCTCGTCCTCAGTCCTCTATTCGTAAGGATTGTCTCAACCTACCATCGCAATTTGATTTGACTTGTGATGATTATCAATTTATCATAGATCTCACAAAGGAAGTTATTAAGAAGATATTACGTGTCGATTTAAGCTAAATGTGTCATCATTTTATGGTCAGTTAGACCTCAGCTTCAAGATTGAGCAAGGATTATTGGACTGGCCTTAAGCATAGGATAGAGCATGATGTCTTTTCCCCAGCTCCGAAGGGAAGACCTGAAGCGGGAGTTAAATAAGAAATATTTTTTAGCATCTTGTAGATGTCAGCAAGGGACTATGTATGTTGCCAATTATATGACTCGATTTGAGGAGCTTGTTCTGAGGAACAACATGCAAGAGAAGCATGTTGCAGCCATGTAACAGGTGCCTGATGCACGGAATAGAAAAATGTATCCCTGGCAGGAGTTGTCGGAGATGAAGAAGATGATCTTCAAACAGAGAGAAAGAAATGAGGAACATGAGAGAGAGAGAGTGTGTGAGAGAGAGAGTGTGTGTGAGAGAGAGAGAACAGGGAAGAAGGAAACCAAAACATCTTTTATTAATCCATGCTTAAAAATTAATTACAATATCATACGGCATTTATACACAAGGATTTGACCGTTAATGACCACTTGACTGTTACCGTTGTTAATTGAAATATTACTATTAATGTTTATACTTAATCAACGGCTACAGCTGGTTCCGTATAAATGCAATTCTTCTGATGATGATAACACGTGTGAAGATCCAAGCTCATCTGCCGCCTATCTACATGTACCGCTCCATCCTGATGATTCCATATGTACCAATCCTAGCATTTTAGCCGCCTGGATCAGGGACACGTGTTGAGATCATAACAACACCTTCCCCTTTTAAAAAAACAATGCCCTCATCGTTCCTCATCTTTTAGCTGCAGAAGTGTTAGGGTTTATCCATCCAGTGTTGTAGTTAAATGGCGGAAAAATATCCTGGTGACGGAAGGAGATTATCTTCAAGGGAACGATCTCGGTAAGTTGTAGTTGTCGTATCAAACAACATCGCCCAAGAACGGAAGGTATAACCCTAATCTCAATTATTTTGATGTCTGGTGAGGTGAGTGCGCTTCTTTTTTTGAACCCATCCTGGAGGAAGTAGATTTGTGAGTTCAGCGTCAATAGGGTTAAGATTGCTGTTCAGGGCTAGTTGCTTAAGATCTATTGGTAGAGAGTCCAAATCATCCCACGTAGTGTCTTCGGGTGGAAGATCCTTCCACTAGACTAGCCCCTGAGTACCAATCAGATTATTTTGTATAATCTGTCGTAGGCTAACAACGGCTAGAGGGACATGTTGTAGCTGTGAGTTGGTGAGGGCGTTGCACGACATTTTTCATTTCCTTTGTAAGGTTTGAGCAGAGATATGTGAAATACAGGATGTATTTTACATCCTTATGGAAGTTTCAGTCGATAAGTTGTTTCCCCCACGACTTCCATAACCTGGAAGGGTCCGTCATAGCGGAGAGCGAGCTTTTTGCACTGAATCCTGTGAAGTGTGAGTCGACAGTATGGATGCAATTTGAGTAATATCCAATCAAGCTTCCTGGAACTTTTTGTCAACCCTTTTCCTATTTGCATTCATCTTCATGCGTTATTGAGCTTTCTGTAAATTTTCCCACAGTTGATGGATGATTTCTTCTATGGTTCGTAATGTAAGCTCCACAGCTTCATTCTTCGTACTCCCTTCACAATAAGTCAAAGATCCCAGGGGGCGGTCGACCAAACATGGCCTCGAATGGGGTCATGTCGGTCGAGGTGTTAAGGCGTGGTACTAAAATGGAATTCCGCAAAACTTAAGTATGTAGCCCATTTTTTGGATGCTCATGTGTAAATAATCGTAAGTATTGTTGCACACATCGGTTAGTCTATTCTATCAACCCATCAGTTTGAGGGAGATAGTTGTAGTGTAACGATGTTCCTTGCAATGTGAAAAGTTATGTCCAAAAATCGCTCAAAATTGTGGAAATCACGGTCTGACACTATGAAATAGGAAGACCGTGTATTTTTCCAACTATTTTCCAAAATGATGATGTTGTTGTTGATGGAGCAGTAAGTGGGAAAATCAGGGGAGCGAAGTGGGCAGCTCGTGATAATTTATCTACAATTACCATGATATTTGTAAAATTATTTGATTTAGGTAGTTGGATAATATAATCCATCGTTAAATCTGACTCCAAATAAGAGTCGGAACCAATAAGGGCTGGAGAAGTCCGTAAGGCAAGTGATTAGAAGGTTTTGCCTTCTGACATAAGTCGCATTGTTCAATATGGGATGTTATGTCTTTTTTCATATGATGCCAATGGAAATGATTTTGAATTCTATGTAATGTGGCATTCCCAGAATGGCCTCACCATAGACGCTATCATGTGCAGTTGTGATAATTTTGGTGATTGTGTTTGAGTTATGTGGAATGAATAATCTGTGTGTATAAAACACATTTCCCCCTTTTATGGATCCAGTTGTGACCAGCTTGTAACATTTCAATTATTAGATGATCAATTTCATTTTTTTGGAAGTGCGGATATCTATATGGATTTAACGTTGAACCGGCTTCAAATTTGGAAGTAATAGAATTGTGTGATCAATAGGACGTCTTAGTGGTAGTGTTGTTTTTTCCAGGAACAAAGACTGGAAGGAGTGTAATAGATTCAAAAATTGTGGGGGTAAAGTTTTATCAAACATTTGGCCTCCAATGTCGTTCTCATGGTTTGTTGGAAGTTCAGAAGTTAAGACACACAAAGCTGAGGCTTGCAATGACATTAGTCTAGAGACCTGCGATAATGAAACCTCCTTGTCAGGAGAAGGATACTTTCCCCTGCAAAGTGATCGGGCCATGATCGAACTGGTAGGATATTGTAAGGGTAGAGTAGTCGGTGTTAACCGGTCCTAACAACCTGAGCCACCATACTCCCAGTACAATATCTGCGTCGTGAAGTGGAAGGACATATAAAGGTAATTTATGGGTATGAGTTTGAATGAGCAGGGTAACATCATTGCACTTGCCTTGGCAGGTGACCGGCATTCCGTTGCCCATGAAAACGTGAAAAGGCTGAATTGCTGAGATAGGTAAGTGTAAAAATTTATCCATTCGTTTGGAGATAAAAGTTGTGTGAACTTTCACTATCTAGGAGTGTGTCTAGTGATTGATTTTGTAAGTACGTGGTAACCACAGATACAATGTCCTGGGGGTTCACCGATAAGCGCATAGAAACAAACCGGCCCAATGTTGTCTATTGCTTTCTGTACTGGTTCATCGATGTTATCATCTGAATCATCTGGTTCATCCGTTCCTTGGAAGTAAAGTAGTGTGTTGGTTCCTTTGCATCGATGGTCCAAAGGTATATTTGTCATTACAATTGTAACACAAACCCTGGTCGCGACGACGTTTTCGTTCAGCTGCGGATAATTTTTGAATGGGGTACTTAGGGCCTAATTGTGGTTTTGGCATAGAATCATTATTAACTAGGTTTCATTACAGTCGGGGTAGTGGTGGTCATGTAACTTGGTCTATGTATCATGTTGTTTATTGAATACTCAATTTCGATAAGACGTTTGGTAAATTGTTTTTTCGATTCCTTGGTCTTTTACCTATTCTAGCTAGGGCATAAGCGTCATTTAAGTCTCGTTGGGACGCTGCATTTTAACTGCACTTCGAATACTAGACTTGAGTCAAGAAACAAAAATGCTCATTAAAAAAGATTGGGCAAGACCGGGAACACGAGTCGCTAATTCTTCAAATTGTGTTTTATAATCTAAAATTGTGTTTGTTTGTTGCAATTTTGTGAGAGATCCCGCTGGATCATCGTAGGGAGAGGGACCAAAACGCTTCTACAAAAAGTAGAAAAGTAAGATTTGGATGATCGCGCAATGTTGCTTGATACCTAGCGTGAAGTTGGGCGATCAAGATGCATGCTGCTAATAAAAAGATAATCATGTGGACTAGTGTTATGAAATTGAAAATAAAGTTGTAAACTGTAAAGCCAATAGGTCGGATCGCCATCACTAAAACGAGGGCAGTGTAATTTAAAATCGGAGGATAATTGTTAAGAAACAACCTGGATAGAAGCGGAATTTGGTGAATGTCCAAGAACTCCATTTGAAGATGTTTGGCCCAACTCTGAAAAGATCGATCAAGAACTTAGTTGTTCCAGCGATTGTTGAACCTTCTTGAACTGCTCCATCATGTTGTTGCATAATGTGTTGATCTTGGTCGTTGAATCATTACGTGTTTCAATGATTTGTTGGATTAAAACAGCTTCTTTGGCGTACAAATCTTCACATAGCTCTGTAAATTGAATGGTTGTAGCCTCCTTGTCCGCTTGAAATGCCTTTTGTAACTCCAGAATTTGGTTTTGCATCTCCTTGGATCGTGTATGTTCTGCCATTACGGGAGAGTGAGAACAGGAACGAGAGCACCAAATGTAATAGGTGCCTGATGAACGGAATTGAAAAATGTATCATCGGCGGGAGTTGCTGGAGATGAAGAAGATGGTCTTTCAATAGAGAGAAAGAAATGAGGAACAAGAGAGAGAGAGAGAGTGAGAGAGAGAGGGAGAGAGAACCGGGAAGAAGGCAAACAAAGAGATTTTTTATGCATCCATACATAAAAATTAATTACAATATCATATGGTATTTATACACAAGGATTTGACCATTAATGACCACTTTCACCGTTACAGCTGTTAATTGAAATATTATTATTAATATATAAACTTAATCAACGGCTACAGCTGATTCCGCATAAATGCAATTCTTCTTCTGATGAAAACATGTGTGAAGATCCAAGCTCATCTGTCGCCTGTCTACATGTACCGCTCTATCCTGATGATTCCATGTGTATCAATCCTAGCCTTTTAGCCACCTGGATCAGGGACACGTGTTGAGATCATAACAAGCCACCACTTGATTTTGATCTGGGCTCAACACAGCTTCATTGAGAGCTGGCACTCAACAACTTATGTCTATTGATCAGACTTTCACTTTGCCCTTCAATACACGCATTCAAAGTTGCCAAAGGAACAGTGTGCCTAGTGTGCATTTTCCTTCTTGTATGTATCAATGAACACGGTGACAAATGACGATTGAGACATTGTAATAAGATTTACTAAATTCACTTAGGTGAATATAAGTGAGAAAAAATCCTCCAGTCTCTTGTCAAAAAAAGCCTCACCAACACAATTAAAGGTGGAAAAAAATCACATGTAAAGGATTCCTATGTCTTCACGTATGATCTAAGATATTTATATTTTAGTAACAACCATTCTATGGTCGAAGAAGTCAAGAAGACAATACTTCAATAACGAAACAGGGTAGTGATACATCCCTCGATGTTAACAATTGAAATTTTTTAAAATGATTGTGTTGTGCGGCTACATCTTAATTTATTCCTCTATAATTGACACCGTTTTGTATATCTTTTTTGTTCTTACATAAAGGTATCAAGATACTTTCTCTCCATTGGTCTATCATCTTCTTTGTCTTCAGTATCTTATTGAAGAAACATGTAAGCCACAAAATTTCTTTTTTTCCTAGATATTTATATACTTCGATAAGTATATCATCTGTCTCAATCTCCTTTCCGTTTTTCATCTTCTTTAGAGCAACATTTACCTTTGTTACTTGAATTTTTCTTCATATTTGATATTCAGACGCTTATAAATTCTTCATAAGTTTTACTTCTTGTTTTACTTAATGCATGTTAAGCTTTTTTTTGGCGACTTATACTTTGCCAACTTTTTATTATTCCTGCAAGCGTAGTGTTTTATAGCTGCATTTTTTGCTCATTTTGTCTTATACTTACTCTTTCCACCACCAAGATTCTTTATTTGAGGGCGCACAATCTTTTGAATTTTCAAGTAGGTTCTTTCCACTTATCCTTAAATGTGGAGATAACTTCCCGTGAGATACTAGAATCAACATAAGGATCCTCAATTAATTGTTTAATTGTTGTCTTGAAATCAACTTGTTTTTTCGTCTTTAAGTTCCACCACCGAATATTGGCAACTCTTTTATTTTTTGCCTTAAATTTATTATATTTAATTTGCATGTCCAACATATCTAGCATGTGTTGTGTTGTTAAACATTCACCCGGTATGACTTCAATCGTTACAAATCATTTTATTTATTTTACAAGTCATAAAATAATCAATTTGTAACTTATTTGGTCCGCTTTTAAACGTAATTAAATGTTCTTCCCTCATCATGAAAAGTGTATTTGTCACAATTAGCTCATGTGTTATGGCAAAGTCAAATAGTTTTTTCTTCGACATTTTTTTCTTCATACCCAAATCCTTCATGAAGCGTTGTATAATCTATATTTTCTTTCCCAATGTCCATTTAAGTCTCCTCTTGTGAAAAATCTTCTCTCTTTGTTGGATTTATCTTACTAGATCATCTAAGTCCTCCAAATATTGTACTTTAATAACTTCTCTTAATCCTACTTAATGTGCATAAGCACTGATCACATTCATATTTTCATTTTTATAACCAATTTAAGAGTTATGATTCTATCATCTTTTTTAATTACCAGAACAATTTCATCACTTCAAGTGGTATCCACAATAATACCAAGTACATTGATCATTTTATTTTTTTCATGTGTACCATAATTAAAACTTAAACTGTTTAAAAATTAAATTTTTCGCCCACTCAACTAGTACTAAGTAATATAATTAAATAAGGGTCATACAATTTAGGAATATATCTATGTAAAAACCCAACCAACTGTAATACCCCTTCCCAGTATTTCAGAAATCAGCCGTCCGGCCGAGTCAGCGATATAAAGAAAACTAGGAAACAGTATTAAAACTAGTAAGCAGGTAATAAACTTTATACTAAGCAATATAAGACTTACAGCGGAAGTTTAAAAAGTAAACTAAGGGTAACCACATACCTGATATCTGGATTCACAGAGCCACTAAACAGGAAATAGAACTGAATTAACTGAAAATCTAGTTAACCATAAATAGTCTGATACAAATTAGATAAAACATTAATCTGTTACAATGTTCTCATCTACAGGTACATGCTGAAATAGAGTAAACTGAATAAGATAAATAATACAAACTGACGCCACCACATGCTCATCCTAGACGTAACTTCCCACCTGGGTCACCTGAAAAACAGTGCCCACGAAGGGTCAGAGTAAGGAAAAATAACCCCTCCTAGTGACACTAAAACCCAGTTTTACATATGAATGCATGTATGTCTTTGAAAAATAATTTTATGCATTTAAAACTTTTATGCTATGTGCTATGCATGTCTTCGCACCATTCTCTGGTCACGCATCTACTCGTACTAAGCACGGGACTTTTTATTTTACTAACTCAAGTCTTGGCGTTCACTAACTAGCGTACTGTCTCATGTCAGGTCTATACTTGAGTTCTAGGTGGCTTCTAACATGCTCATCTACTAGGAAGGCTCTAGGTAGAGTAGCTCCTAACGCGCAACTGAAACTGACGACCCGAGACCATCTTACGAACCCAATTGTTCTAGTGTCACGCGGACACGGTCTCGAATCTACTAGCTGGCTCAAGGGAAGACACTTCCCAAGTCTGTACTACTCATAAGGTTCCATGTGCCTTATAAGAAAGGTAGTGCGCCTCTACCTAGCACGGAAGAAACTCTGTGTGCTAGCTGACCTTTTTGGTCTGACGCTACTCTGCAAGGGATATCTTTTCTGGTGTACTACTAAGCGACCCTTGACTTCCTGGCGGTCGACTTGAAGGGGCAATTACGCCCTTGATCGGAACAAATTTCAAACCTACGAACACGGCTAACGCTTTCGTACTCTATGTTTCTGTTCATGATCCGACTACTTGGGTCTTAGGGAAATCGTGTCACCCTACACATTTTTCGTAGCCGTTTTTCCTATCACCACACCTTTCTTGCATGATCATGGTACTTGAAATAAATCTATTTGTGTGTGTAAAATTACAATATTTTTAAAATTACAATAATTATTTCCTTACAGCGGTGGTGCGGCGCTCGACTCGGCGCGGCGACATCTTCTACTTCACCACTTCGAAGGTAAAAGTGCTGCCCCGACCCCACCGAAGTCCTGCAAGACAGGGCAACCCTACTTTCATCATTTTCCCTTAAGGGTTTCCAGTGGAAAAAATTCAAAAACAACTAGGGCTACAAAATTAGAAACTAAACTTCGGATATTACCTTAACGGAGAGTAATTTAGGCTCACGAAATGCCCTACACTAACTCCGCGGTGGAATTAGAACTCCAAAACCTAAAATAGGACAAAAGGAAATGAAAAATCTAAGTTACTTTACTTCCAAATCCAAGAATATCCACAAAGGAAACGAGACGAGAGGGGAATCGACTCACCGGAACCAAAACGAAACTCACACCTCCGGCTAGGGTTGAAACCCGGTACTTCCAAGGCCAAGGAATGAAAAGGAAACTCCCCGGCGCCTGCAGAGGAGGGAGGAGAAGTCGGAAATGGCTTCTGGAGGGGGATCGGCCGCCGGCTAGGCGCGGGAGTCGTCGGCTCTGGCGGAAATCGTCGGGCGTCGGGCTCGCCTCTTGCGGAAAGAACGAAACCGTCGGGCTACTGTGCGGCTTCTCTCCCGTGAAATAGAGGGAGTGCAGGATTTCTAATAGAGGGGTGTGCGGTTTATTTTTTTATTAACCGTAATAATAGAGGGGGAAAAATCACTATTGGCACACACATTCTCAACTAAACGGTCGTGATTTATAATCATAAAATAACGTACCTCGACGACGCGCTGTCTCGGTCAAAATCCGTCGCGACTCGACCCTAAAATTTACAATAAAAATTCGTGTCAGAATTTACGGATGTTACACCAACAACATCTAATGTAATGTCATGGACCTACTAAGATGAACCTCGCAATTTTATAATTTTTAGTGACGCATGTATACTTCCCAAAGTCACTCATCTCAGATTACTCTGACTCAAAGCTCGCTTAACTGTGAGGTTCCTAACTATGATTCACCTCCTGCTCGGAAAAGGCAATTTTGATATTTGAAAGTCCAAATTTTTTATTGTGTTTTATTTTTTTATGTGTACCATAATTTAAAACCTAAAATGTCAAAAAATTTACCACCCTTCTAGAATGAAGTAATATAATTAAATAAAGGTAATACAATTTAGGGATATATCTATGTAAAGACCCAACCAACAATATCTAATGTAATGCCTCAGACCATTCTAAGATGAACCTCACAATTTTATTATTTTTTAGCTGACCCGCGTGTACTTCCCAGAAAGTCACTCATCTCAGATTACTCTACTCAAGCTCACTTAACTGTGAGGTTCCTAACTATACTAAACCTCTTACTCTAAAACGGCACTTTTGATATTTGTAAGTTCAAATTTTTTTACTTTAGTTAAATAA
The DNA here is from genome assembly GCA_039513925.1 of Platanthera zijinensis. Taxonomy (NCBI): domain Eukaryota; kingdom Viridiplantae; phylum Streptophyta; class Magnoliopsida; order Asparagales; family Orchidaceae; genus Platanthera; species Platanthera zijinensis. The sequence goes on along the minus strand of CM077082.1, from coordinate 11,022,523 downwards.
CATTTTCTCTAATTCTAATATTCAGCTTATTATTACACCTCACTTCACCAAGAAGGGAGTCCACTAGAGAAAAGGTCAGCTAATAGCTGCATATAGAAAGAGGAATAAAGTGATACAAAATGTCTAAGATGAAGCAATGATCAAACCAAACTAAAGTACATCTTGTTATCTGAAGCCTATTGTTTTTCTTTCTTGTTTTCATTCATTTTCTACTTTATTCTTTTTTAAAGAGCATTTGAAACATATATATCTCCCTTAGGAGGCGTAAGTCAATAGCATCAAGATAAACGTCCATTCACAAGGTTATCAAGTTTCACGGTGCACAATGGAATTTTTTGGAAAAATGTAGACAATTAATCAGGCTAACATTATTTAAATCAGCAGTCCTATGCGATGAAATATTGAAGGTTTTTTTGCATATAGATATATTCAAAAAATTAATACGCGGAAAAGAAAAGAAAAAATACCAAAAAGGGTGTAATAATAGCAATCACAAAGTGCAACAATAGCAAGGATTTGTAAAACACGAACTAAATATCTCAAAGACTCTAGCAAGGAGGAAAAAGGAGTACACCAAAAGAAAACAACAAAAGTTTTTTTTAGAAATGAAAAGGTTTGTGTGACAATGGAGCCCATTATCTATCAAAAAATTGCATTCCTAAGAGCAGTAATAAATATCAAATATCCAAGTGATGCAACTCTATCACCACAAAAAAAAACAGAAACTAAGCACATAAATAATATCACAGTTAAAATAAACAAATACTTATAACATCATTTGTGTTCAAAACATCACCAATGAAAAATGAAAATCCAGTTTATTTGCTACTCAAATTATGTTGAATTATTATCCTCTGCAAACACATACTAAAAGTTGAGTACATAATTCCCTGAAATAAACTTGCATTAATATTTAAAAATAAATCATAGCCTTCAACATCCAAAGGATGCAAGTACATCATCACAAGAACCAGAAATTAGCCAAAAAAATATATGTTATCACGCTGTTAAATACTTCAAAATAAACAAGTTCCTTCGACACTGCCATCGAGTCGTTAAAGAAGAACAATAAAAATATTGTTGTTTGCTATGCAATGATAAAGCTTGAATTATAAGCCGCTTGCAAACCAATCATTTAAAAACAAAAATACACAGAAAATCATTCAGTAATTCATATATTAAAGGTATACGCTTGCATAAAAATTTAGAATAAGGCGGACCATTTATTATGCAATTGCAAAAATACATAGCAGTTTAAAGAATTGAAAGCATGCTATCATCAAAATTTTCAAAAATATATATATAATAACAAAGAAAAATACAAAAAAAATGCATGTTAACTTAATTTCCTCAGTAAGGATATCAGTGTGCAAAGAATAAAAGTTAAGTAAATGATTAATGTGCAATTCTGACGAGCACATCAAGCTACAGAAAATACTAAACACAACACATAGAAAATATAGCTTGTTGCATAATATACAGTACTTAGCCTACAAACAGGAAAATAACACCTGTATGATGTGGGAAGTAAATATTGAACTGCGAGTCTTAATACCATCAGATTTCACACTTACAGATTCAAGTGTTTCATATATAGGAAAAATAACTTCCTGAAGGTATGATACTGAATTATCATCAGCACTGATACAACTTTTTGCATGAACAGCTTCAGGCTGGTCAACTATTGCATCTAAGTCTTTTGCCATCTGCACGAGAAAACATACGAAGGTGAAGTAATATACAGAGTTACAGTAAGCACATTAGTTCCAGGAAAAAAAAAGAAATAAGCTAAGAAAATGAATTTTGCATGCAAAAATTCATGATATTCATGATAGGATGATCACAAGATCAAACGAATCCGCAATTTGAAATAATCGGTATCTAAAAGTAGTCATAAGCATTTTTTTAGATAATCGGTGCCCAAAAATCAAAACAAAAAATATTCTCAAGTAGAAGTCAGCTTGCACTAAGATCCAAAACGGGCAACCCACTAATTTGTAATAGGAAAAGAGAAAAAAAAAAAGGAATATCAGCACTAAAATGCAATAGCTACCGCAAATTTTGTAATGAGTTAAAATAAGCAAAATGTAATGAGAGGTAACATCCGAAAATACATGTAATTACTTTTCAGGACCCTAGCACCAACTAGCTCCTACAAAATAAAAGTGAATTTGATGTAGGGTAGGGTGTGTGTGGTGGACTCCTAGGATGCACGCTAGTGGTGAGTGAAGGTGACTCCCGACTTCCCAACGACTCACATGCACTCCTAGCAATTAGGCGCTAAGAATTAAGTCAAACAATTAAATATCATAAGTAATCAATGCATCAAATTATAAACGAGAATCAAATTTTCTTTAAGCGCGAGGCAGTGGCTTTCCTCCATACGGAGGGCCAAAATTCAAGCACGCGGCGATTCGATCCTTCCTGCAGTTAGAGATTTATCTAGGAGCAACTACTATAATAAGCTGAAAATCAAGGCAAACATGTAATAAACAAACCGCTACAATGTTTTACAACCCAAAAACAAGTACAAAAACACAGAAATATTAGGGTTGTTGTAATAAAAATGGATCTGAACGTTGGAGACCTAAAAGTGGGGTTCCGGTTGTGGGGAGATTGGATCGGGTAAGGGGAAGGCTAGTTGGCGGTTGGGTGGGCTGGATCAGAGAGGAGGGGACTTGATCTGGGTTGGATTGCCCGAATCTGGGTAGATCTGATGATGGCCAGGTGCTAGAAGGTGGATCCACGGCAAGGGGGGGTCGGTGGCAACAAACGGGAGGTGGGGAGTACATCGGGGCTGGAATTCCTGGATTTGGGGAATTCCAGGTGGGCAATAGATGGGGGAAGTGGCTCCACGGGTGGGGGTTTTTGCGGCAGCAACCATGAAAAAAAGGGACATCGGGTTGGGTACCTGACAGGGCGGCGGCCTGTTTTGGAGGGGGCAGGAGGTGGAGGAAGGGGCGGCGGTGTAGGTGGAGGCGGATGGATGGTCCGGTGGAGGGCGGCGGCTGCTGGACAGGAATAGGAAAGGGTTCCTGTAGGGGTGGCAGCTGGATAGAGCAGGGAAGGAGGTATGGAGGGAGGAAAAAACAAAGATTCAAAAGGCTTACCCAAGGAGTCGTCACCAAGAGGATCCACGGAGTCGACACCGCGGAGCGGATCACCAGAATGAAGAAGAAACTTTCCAAATTCCAGCAATGAATCTGAAATCAGTCGCTGATGTAGACTCGGCTAGGGTTTTGAAAATTAAATATTTTACCCAAAATATTATAGGGTTTGAGAATTAAATATGTTACTCAAAATATTATCTCTTTTAAAGTTTTAAAAAAATGGATTTAATCTTGAGCAGTGAGCCGAGTGGGCAAAATCAAGTTTTTTTTTCTCGCGAAATTACGCACGTCGCAATGAACGTTAATAAAATCGCTAAATCTCGTTAGAGCCGGATCTCTTAAGAGCTTTCGAATTAAATATGTTGTGAGACTTATACAATCACGAGCAGACGCACATCAACAACTTATGAATAACGGTAATAGGAATGATTCCAATGTTTGAGGCAAGCTTAGCAATATTTAATCGAGACGCGTAAAACTAATTGATATTTTTGAAAACGCAGATCGAGTGAATGTTACCCAAGCTAGAAGTGGCCCTTCCAAATCCTGCGGTGGAGGGATAAGGCCTGCGGTAGTCAAATAACGGGTCGGAAAAGTTGTTGTAGTCGACGACGAAGACACTGGAGTGAACAGAACGAACCGCCGATTGACGAAGGGGTGCGACGTTGTCGACGTCAATCAACGGAGATACTTCGGCAGGGCTCTCCTGGGTTGTGGGCATAGTCGATGGAGACGAGTAGGGAGTCAGCGTTATCGTATGGCTCGCACAGCGGCAAAACAGGTCGGCGTCGCCGGCTGCTGGAACTTCGACGGCGGAAAATGATTGATCTGGCGGTAGTGGTAGAAATGGAGCTAGGGCGGAGGTGGGGAGTCAGGCCGGCAATAGAGAAGAAGAACAAATCGAGTCGTTTCTTTTCTTAATTTTTTGTTCTGCCTTATTCAAAGCAGTCGTTTGATTTTATATCCGAGATCAAATCATGTTCAAATTCGCAAAACAATCCTTCCTTATTCTTTTCCAACCTTGACATTATTTCCTTTCGGTTTAATATTTTCTAACCTTGACATTATTCTTTTCCAAATTTCTTCCTAAAGTATTTTGACGACTTTCCTTGCGGTTTAATTTTATGTGCTACTAAATAAATTAAGCTTACCCCTAACGTCCTAACTAGTCAAATTACCGTACTATTTTATTTAGGGTCCCACTGGGTGTCAAACTGACGAGCCAGGACTGGAAATAGCAGCGATGCATGAAAATAAAATACAAAATTTGAAATAGCAAGTAAATAAAAAGATAATTGTCGCGTGATGGGATCACGTGTCCTTGATGGGATCACGCGTCCTCAGGTGCGACAGCGGATGCATCAATTCCCCCGGGGTTAACAGAGCTCGACCCCGGCGAGAACTTGTAAAGACTGGTAAAGTGGAGATTTGGCGTCGTTGTTGGTGCTAAATCAGGTGGAATGTCTGGGGCCTCAACTGATAGCTCGATGTACGTCGGAGTTTGGGAAGGATCAATCGTCCTGCAATAAACAAACACTCAATCTTCTTTTGAAAAGTACAACTCATGGCGACAACGACCGACCGTGAGTTTGTATCGTTCAAAGGTTGCTTGCAAATAATCAATAATAATTTTACGCAACTCATTTAAATAATTAGCTTGAGCTTGCACATCGAATGAAATACGTTCATGAAAATGGAGGGGGTGGCGGTCATGAAGATGATGTAATAGAAGCAAACAGATAATCTCGAAAGGAGATTCATTATGGGAATGATTAGGATTGTTATATGTGAGTTGTGCTCGTGGATGCACAAGATCCCATTGCTTCATATTCGCCCCAGTTAGACGCTTGAGAAGGCCCCTCGTACTACCTGCAATGACCTTAGTCTGCCCATTAATTAGAGCGTGATAAGCACAACTATGCTCGAGTTTGGTTCTCAGTTGACCACACAACATGTTCCATAAATATGAGACAAAATATTGAATATATCGATCTAACTCCTCAAATATAAGTATAACCAAATGATAGTGAAGTGAAGTAAAATTGTATTCTTTAAATATGATATCGATTGAGTGGCGTGTGCGGAGTGAGTGGTATTCCGATATAGTACCCAAAACCCGAGAAATATCAGGTGGTACGACGGGAGTCGTTAAATGTGGGGAGAGCGACACATCTGGGCTACGACTTAATTCCTCGGGTGGGGGTTCAGGCGGGAGCGCAGTAAGCAGTAGTGTAGTGGAGGTAACAACAAGTGAACTAGGAGTCATAGGGGTCCTCTCGCGTGCTCTTGGAATAAGACAGTTCTTCTGGGATAAAACAATTTTTTGCCCGTGGTGCTCGAACGAGTGAGAGTTCCTCGTGTCGTCATGTATGACATGTCGATCGTACTGCCAAGACCTTCCTAGGAGGACGTGACAGACGACAATAGCAGTGACATGACATAATACTCTATCCGAGTACGCACTCCCTATAGAAAACTCTACTAGACAATAATGGGTGACGAGCATAGTCAATTGACTATTGACGTCAGATAAACTGTAGGGTTTTTCTAATAGGTGCATTTCAAGTCCTAATATCTCGACCATGCACTGAGAAACGAAATTTTCAATACTACTGCTATCGATGATGATGGAACAAAACTGTCTCTTGATGCGTGCAGTAGTGCGAAAAATATCATGTCTCCTATAATCATCCTCAGTAGACTCGCTAGAGATGATCAGGCTATATCGTAAGACGCAGACTAAGTGTTCGGCGTGTTCGTCTTCCACTTCTATGACATCCTCAGTCTCGTGTTCGTGCACAGGTTCAGAGTGAGACTCATTCACATAAACTCCATACTCAGGCTCGCGTCCATCAGTAGAGTCAATGATAGCGATGAAGTGGCGTCGCGGGCACTCAGATGACTTGTGTCCGGGCTCCATACACTTGAAGCATCGGAAAACTCCAGCGTTGGGCTTAGCCCCAATAATGTCTTTACCCTTGGAAGGGATAGTGGATGGGGTCAGAGTCCCAGTGGTGACGGGAGGGTGAGGGGAATCTGAGATCCTGACCGTGGTGGTCGTGGTGATACTCATTGTAGACTTATCCATAGATCTGACACCGGATGTGCGCTTCTGTAGTGACTCCACTCTACGGGCTCTACTTGAGACTTCCCCTAAATCGTGATAGTCGTGCAACTCTAGCTGATCCCGTATGGAATAGCGTAACCCTTTAAGATAACGGGATACAGTCATGTCATCATCCTCACGAAGATCTAGCCTCGACTGTAGGACAAGGAACTCATCAGTGTACTCATCTACCGTTGACTTTTCTTTTCGTAAATTATGGAATCTACGATATTAAGTCTGGAGATAATCATGGGGTACATAGCGCTTCCTAAATTGGGCATTAAATTCATTCCAGGTGGTGATGGGAGGTAACCCTAAATTGAATCTAGCGCGCTCTAATTGTCCCCACCAGACTAAGGCAGACCCTTTTAGCCTTAGGACGGCGTACTCTACTTGTCTAGTTGGTGGCAATTGCTTCCAAACTAAGTAATGATCCATCCTATCACAACAATCCAGGCAACTCTCAGGCTCTATCCGTCCCACAAAATCACCGACATCTAATTTTATTCCTAAATCTCAACGAGACGGTTCTCTTATATTGTGGACTACCGGCTCGAGATGTCGTGAATTTTCTTGTTCCAAATTCCTACGATTTGGATAGTGCTCGACCGGGGGTGGTGGAATTAGGCCTACGTGTTGGTTGGCCTCTAACGCATTCACGCTCGCACGTAACCGATGAGCCAGGACTGGAAATAGCAGCGATGCATGAAAATAAAATACAAAATTTGAAATAGGAAGTAAATAAAAAGATATTTGTCGCGTGATGGGATCACGCGACAATTGTCCTCAGGTGCGACGGCGGATGCATCAGTGCCCTAATACCTATTTATAAGAAACTAAAAATTAAGGCACCCAGAATCAACGACTATGATTGGTCGATATTTTCGGGGCCATAAATACATGAAATAATGTCGGAAAATAATAAAGCTATATATGAAAAAACATAGGAACGTGAATCCGGACACATCCAATGAGTCAGACCATTGATCTGGGCACGTCATATATGGTAAATCGCCAATCAGCCCCGAACGGGGCCAAATTAATCCTTCGTTGCAGGTCCACGTCTCCGCTCCGCATCAGAATTCCAAAAGGAAGAGATCACTTGAGAATTGGTAGAATTAAGAGAATTGGCTCTGCGGAGATTTGTTACTGTCAACAAAAATTTAGAAGATTTACCAGTGAATTCAGCATGCTATGTATTTCTAATCCACTCAATTTTGGCATCTGTCGATCACAAGATGAAAGAAACAAAAGAACAAACACTTCGGTAAAGAATTCATCGAACTACAGTTCATGTTGTCCATATATCTACCAACTGCGAGGCGTCAAATATTTACGGACCAAATTTGGTCAAAACACCATGTTTCTTATATTGCAGTTTATCGCACTCACAAGAAGGAGATCTCAAGAAAATAGGAATAATTGTTCAATCCTCCAGCATCCTAGTCAAAAAAGTTGAAGCACATTGCTATGTCAAACCATAAAGGATGAAAACGAGTATTCGGAACTGAGTAGAGTATTATCGCTGAGATATTTGACAATAAGTACTCGATAGGAGGTCGTTATAAAGACTCCACATTCCCTTCTTACACAATTTGTACTTCGATCATGCTTGAACATTCAAACTCATTCCTTAAATTTATGCCTAGGCGCTCCAGTAGCTCTAGAATTTTATTCGTGAACCCCAACTCGATAATATGAACATGGCCGCGAACAGTGACAGAACGCATAACCATGTGTGTTCCCATAATCTCTCTACAAACAATGTTGTATGCTTGAACATTCATCACATATAGATCTGACATCAGCACACCCTGGCTTGCATCGCACTCATATCGCTCTATGATATTACTCGTGTGCACCAATTGTGTGCATGTATCCTTATCGTGGATCATTCTCCCTTTATTTTTTGCAACTTTAGCACCTAAAAAAACTGTGTGCATGTATCTGCTAGCAAAAACCGTCCAAGTCAATATCTCACAACGATTCAATACTTGGTTCAATACCTGCGAATAATCCGTCACATACGCGGCATTTGGCATGCAAGCCCTGGAAACCACCAACCTAGATCTAGCAAAACTCAATGAAGTTCGCTTTGGTCAACACCAATACAAGCATGTCATAATTATAAATATCATTGCCAAAAATTTAGTTTAAATTTTGGTACGAGGATTATTGAGATTTCCTATATATATATCATTTTGTGGTTGTAGGAATGTTCTTGAGGAGAGTTGTAAGAATGTTCTTGAGAATAAATGACAGAATTTAAACATATACTACTGATATGGTAAGGTTCTTCGCATCATCAATTTCATCATAGGAAGGGATTTCTCATTTGTAACATCTTCATCTAAATGGGCGCCTTATTTGTCACTCTTTTTGGGATGGATGGATGGATATCAACAGCTCTATAGTAAAATTAAAGATATCAAATTCTTCATTCAACAACATTTTAAGGGTTCTAGAGCACAACAGTGGCGGTCGTTACATGGCAGAGAGGTGGCGCTAAGTTAAAGTTAAAAAGAAGAAATACCACTACCCATGAGATCAGTTCATTGTTGATGTGCGTGCATTGATCACTTTTGCTACCTTACCTAAGGAAGAAAAAGGGAGATTGACCTGAGGAGTAAGAGAGATGGACCCGAGGAAGAAGAAATGAGAAACCAGAGCTTTAATGATGACCAGACCGGACAGTTGGACGCGTGAAAAGAACAGATACCTACGTTTATACTGAGGAAGAGGAGCCAGCGATGTGCGAGAAAGAAGCAGGGGATGCATCGATGATAGCACATGGGGGAGTAATCGGCGATCTTTGAACAGAGAGGCATTGGTAAGATCGTCAGTCGAAGAGAAAGGATAGGGGGCTGTGAAGGAGAACTGATATTTGCAACTAGACCCCAGAGCCCGCATCTTATTTCTTCAACCGCAGCCGCTGAAATAGGGCCCTTTTTCCTGAGTACATGCAGCTAAACACGCCGCATTTGGTTGTGGCAATAGAGAGCAAATCCGTCGGCCCAAAACCACCCTGCCAACAGCAATCGAAGTCTATAGATGAATCCTTCGAGGAATTGATGCAATGCAAGATATTCAAATATTTAATTTGAATAAGCAACAAAAATCTAACTCAGAAAGAGACTCCGAGAAGTAGTAAACTTAGAGGTAAAACCAGTTAATTACCAGATCATGTGATCAGTCGTGCTAGAGTCGATGATCCACTCATAGTGGATAACGAGAGTACATTATGCGCTTGGAATACCTGAGTTTATGAAGGCAGTGGTGGAAGAGTTTCCCTGAGAGCAAACTATGCATTGGAGAGCTAGTAGAAACCCCTTCAGAAGGGATCCTGCCAGTATTAGCTTCAGTAGTATGAGAAGCAGGAGGATGATTAGGTTGGCAAAGATTATCACCCCCATGACAAATATTACCTTTCCCGCAAATCGGCAAGTTGAGGATATAGGCGAAAAAAAGACTTCGGCATGACCTTGTTTACTACAGTACTCGCACATCCGAACAGGTGGCACAAAAGACGGAAGGCCTCGGCCAATCCCAATAAAGCGAAATGGTCAAGCACCCTATCGAAATTAAGAGAGCATCAGCGATCCTTGTCTACCAAGACCATGCCAAAGGCTTCCGAAAAGAGGGAAGAAATTGGCGGTTTGGGACACGTTGGTTTTCAAAACACGGTCGTCGGTAGTGCATGCTAGAATGAAGTCTTCAAAGTAGTCCACTTCTAGATAAAGGCGTTCGGACTCAAAGAAGTAGACAGCGATGCTAGAAGAGCCTTATTTGAGTTTGAGAAGGCACTGAGTGAGCTCATACACTTGAATGGAGCTACTAATTTGGAAATAAGTCTTCTAGCTCGAGTCCACATCACATAGGCAGAGTTCATAAGCATGTAGCTATGAATTATGATAGAATAAGGAAGACAAGGAATGGAGTATTCATAAGACCAACAGAGAATTTTAAGCATACCACATTTGCCACAAAGGATCAGTACTATGAGGTTGAACGATGGTCCCATCAATGTACCCAAACAATTGATGATTGTAAATGGCATGTTGGGCCTTCCGGGATCATTCGAGATAATTGGAAACATCCAAATGTATGATGGCAATACAGAAGGAGCTGAAGGACACGGGTCTATGGATAATCATTACTAGGAAGGTTCGAAACATGAGAGGGTATTAAACACTAGAATTCGAGGAGTCCTCCATTTAGATACTCCAAATGATAAATAGAAGCTTGTGGGAAGGAGCTTGCCGGAATTGAGCACGCGGGAATAGAGCTCAATGATTTGCCGAAAGATGGCGTTCACAGGAAGGTTGAGCACGCAGGAATAGGAGTTCACAGATGCAATGAGGTCAACGTGGGAAGCTCGTAGATACATGATCCATGTGAAAAATTTAATAAACAAATCCGAGGAACGGTTCTGGACGACAAATCGAGAGCTGAAATTTGCAGAGAGATCGCAAAACATGGCAGATGCTCGCAAGAAGAGTTGGCAATGCAACAGTTAAAAGGAAAAAATGGAGCAATAAAAAAATTAACCCTGCTTTGATAACAAGTTCAGAAGTTGAACAAATATACTTATCTAATCTAAAGAATAAATATTACAAGATATCTCTATATATACATAAAGGGAGAACCAAAATTGATATTAGAGGTGTGGGACTAAAAACAATAAAAAGAAAATTTGCTTTTATATTGGACCTTTAGAATGGGCTTTAATTCAACATAAACATGAAGAGCATGTGCCAATGACTAATAAATATGTATAAAGAAGGTTATTGTGATACTCACATGGTGAAAAATGTAGCAAAGGCATTCAGGAATAAAACGCACATTGGCAGCCTCACCCCATATAAGAAAGTACAAGGAAATCAAAATAATCTTCCTGCTTTTAGTAATTGCCTCTAAGCTGAAAAATGAGTTCCAATGGTGTCAGTAGGAAACTGAGTATAAAAATAGGTATTATTTGAAAAAAAAAAAAAACATGTTGATTTACCTATTCCAAGCAACCCGTACACCAACGTATCTGCACCATTTGATGTAATTGTCCAATACCTTCAGAAAAACTTCATTGACAGCCCTTTCATCAATTTTCTGCATGTCATAAGACCGAAAATTAAAAAAATTTGTATCATATTACAATGCTTAGCCACGCCTCAGTGTAACTAACTACAATAGCAGGTAAAACGCCAAATTACCTTCAGCCATGCGCTATGACTGCAGAAGAAAAAGGATAAGTTGACGGGGGCTTAACCTTTCAAATGTCTTTATAGTAAATGCAATGCATTATGAGGCCAAAATCCTATAAAGGTATCTAGTAATACAATGCTTAATTATGTATAAGGGTTAAAATTCCTCTATATTTTAATTGTATAAAAACAGTAACAAAACAGAAATTATACTAGGATAGACATTATATTTTAGAAGAAGTTATAATAAACAAACGAGCTACGCTTTTGTAAACCTTAATTGTTACACTATTAAGCTAAACCTTTTGTAAACCTTAATTGTTACACTATTAAGCTAAACACAAGCCAGACTAAGGTTCAATGTTCAAGGAATCATGTTCAATCCCGTCTCTCTACAATTAAGCTAGGTAACGTACAAACATCACCATTCTGAATTTTTTAATTTTTATACTCACTATTTGATTCCTTTTTAATTTTGTGAGGCCATATAATTGCTTAATCGATAGTGGATTACTGTGATGGAAATGAGTGATGTGTCCAATGATGTGATACTATCCTTATTCATATCGGAGTATTCTTGTGTGGTGAGTCCAGTGAAAATATATAGATTCTTTTGATTCCCTTGAGTGTCTAATGATTTGGTTCATTTGATTTACAACTTTAGTTTTGCTTCCTTACGGGCAATATGACATGGTAATCCACAGTGCATTAGTTTGAAATTCATTAGCAAGCAGGGATTTAGGCTTCATTTGGCGCAGCGTTTTTGCGCCAGTGGCGGGAGCAAACGCCGCCTCAAGGAGGAAAAACATACGCCCGGTGGCGGCGTTTGCTCTGTTTGCTCCAGCAAACTGGTAGAAAAGCCGGCGGAATGGAGCGTCTCCAACCCCTGCACCCCCCTCCCGTTCCAACCCTCCCTTCACAGACGTTGGTTCCCGCCACCGCCGCGCCAAATGAGGGCTTAGTGATGGGGCGTCACTCCAAGCACGTGTATCAAAACCCGTTATGGGTCAATTCATGTTGTCGACAGTCACAAGATCATTGTTTGTACGATTGGAGACAGTGGATGAGATCAACAGATTTTTTACGTATTTTCAATATACTTTTTAAGCTGAATTTTGTGGTTTGCGTCAACGTCGTGATCGAGACAGCTAGGCCTCCCATTGCATTTAGGAAAAATCCTTTTTATCGCTCAATCAGAGACATTCAATATTGTCCATCGTCTTACTTATTAAAGGCGCAAAGGGGGCTTAGAGCCTAGGCGCAAGGCTCGGGGCGCATTTGGTGAACGAAGGAGGGTATGAACATTATTCTTGGATATGGCTATAGGACTTTTGAACGAAGTATAAATTGTTTCTTGGATACAACAATATTCCCAGTTCCTTGGTTTCAGCATTTGGTGATATCTAGTTATCTACCCTCACCTGAATTACTTGACATCTAAATTAAATCTAGATAATGACTTGCAATTATTGGAAAATCTGAACGAAGGCTGAACAGGAAGGTCATATCTAGAGTGTGGGAGGGCCTAGAGCCATATCAGAAGGCCTATAGCCATATCAGAAGGACACTCTAGGAAGGTCATATCTAGAGTTTTTAACCCTAAAACCCTTTTAAATCTAGATATGGCTATAGGACTTTTGAACGAAGGAGGGTATGAACATCCTTACCAGTTTAAAAAGGGTTTTAGGGTTAAAAACAAGGCAGTGTGCCACAAATTCATCAAGATAATGTTGAACCGTGAATAAATGGCATAATTGATTGATTTCACTCATGGGATCCTCAAATAGATCCACTGAAAACTTTTCATGGCTAGCCATGACAAAAATATCCCACCTTAACACTAATCTGGAAATTCTTGACTTGGTGAAAAGCTGGAGCCAGGCTTAAGTATTGCCTTCTAAACTTACAGAGGCAAGTTCCGCCTTTAATTCCTCAAGTGTGCCACCTATTTCAAAAGAACTACTCACTTCTGTAAATCCACTCCTTCGCGGCATCTCCATGAAAATGAGGAAAGTCATTTGTGGTAAGCAATGAGTAATTTAATATACGTTGTTTTTGCTTTGTCGAGGCTGATTGGTTGCACCTTGACGATTAGTTGTAATCATATTGCACAACTCTTCCATGGTCGTTATCTACTTTTGGTTCCTTTCTTGTAGTGTCAACGAGACACACTCCACTTCTTAGCGGAGATCTTAAAAATGAATGTTGTGGTTTTGTATTCCGACAACGTCGGTGGCCAGAGAGACGGCTTAATGCAGGTGCTTCCCTAAGGCTGAACAGGAAGGTCAAATTGGGACAATCTCTGCAGGAATGAGAATGCAGGATATGAGATAGGATGAAGACAGGAACAATCATCATTCATTCCACCGCCTATAGAGTATTTTGATCCTCCTGCGGCCAACGTACAGTTACAACACAATACTTGCTGTTACAGCTAACAGTTACAAAACAATGGTGGGAACAGGTATGCAGACCCAACTAGATATAACGGATGCTGCTGCTTACAGTTCAAAATTTCAAATAAGATTTAAATTAAGTATTATAACACGTATACTTGCTTCTCACTCCCCACTTTGGAATTCATGGCTTTACAATCACGAGAACTTGTCTGTGGAGCTACTTGCCCATCTTTGTAACAGTAGCACCCACTTCATTCCGTACCAACAAGCATAGCACAAAAACAGTTAGAATTTACAAAATGAAGCCAGCTAAAATCAATGTAACTGATAGAAGAAACAATTTATTTCTAAGATGCAATTAATTTGTCGGAAGAATGTCCATCATAAAGGACTTAAATAAAAATATATTCTTCTACAGATACACATAAACACCCACATGCATACAAGAAACCATGGATATGGTAATACATAGAAACACATAAACATGCAAATGCATATATAGTGCAGTATTGTGCATGGGTTCCCCTTGCATAGTATCTGCCGACAGAGTAAGTGATTTGATCGAAGAAGTTACTCGTGGGTAGTGTCCGACAAAGAATATTCTTTTGAGAGTGACAATATACTATAGTGTCGGGCACCATCACCTCTCTTAAAACTATTAAGGGAATTTGTTGTGAGCCTCCCCCTTGGATCTCGTGACCGGTGGAGGAGCTATGGCGGGCGAGGAACGGCGCCAATCGGGACGGCGAGTAGTCGCGCGGATTGCAACTAGGGCAACGCACGAAAAAATTTCTCGTGGGTTAGAGAGAGAGAGAGAGAGAGAGTTTTAGGTTCTAATTTCCCGCATACCATCAAAGCTAAACCGGCCAAATATTTAAGTCCACAAACACGCCCCCCATTTGAGCTTACGACAAATGGGCACAGTACTTTAAAAATAACACAACATAATTTTGAAGATAACAAAGATAATTGGCGTCGTCACGCCACATAACATCGACGCCCCTGTCCGAAGACATCTTGCCCTCAAGTTGGATCAAAGGGTATTGCAGTGTCTTGGCCGCCTGATGCGTCATCATTGAGAGGACCATCTACTTCAAGCCAAAATAAGTGTTTGCATCGATTTCCCGGCGTGAAATGTTCATCACAATTGTAGCACAAGACTTTCTCATGATGCTCAGCCATCTCGGGGCGGGAAAATGGCGGCGAACAATAGATCGCGGTAGATCTTCCCGGATTGGAGCCTTGTCAAGCAAGCTGGCTAGAGAGTAAGCTCCCTAATAGTCTTGACGTCTTAAAGGCGAAGGATCTAATAGCAGTCGCCTTTCACAAGCCCTAGCAAGGCTCGTAGTCGTGTTGAGATCACGTGGCAGAAGGAATTCCACATCCTAACGTAACCGCTCATGAAGGCTGGCGGTGAAGATGGGAACGTGATGCTCCGATAATATGGATGTTGCCCTAGACAATAGAATTTGGAATTGTTCTAGATAGGAGTCAATGGAGCCGTCCTGTTTGAGGTTCACAAGGTCTCTGAGTGGATTTCCTTGTAGAGCAGGACCAAACCGCAGGGTGCAGGCCGCACTGAATTCCGCCCACAAAGGATTGGGGCGTTCCCGCATAAGTTGTGTGAACCACAATTGTGTCGGGCCAAGTAAGTGGAAGGAGACGATGTCGACGCGTTCGTCATCTGGCGTGCATTGATTAGCGAAGAAAATGTCACAACAGGTAAGCCAAGGAAGAGGATCTTCGCGGCCCTCGTAGATGGGAAAATCCATCTGGATAGTTCGTGCGTAGGCGGGGTATCCGCACCAGTAGGAGCAGCGGACTCCACCCGGCTTGTTGAAGGGTGATTGGCCGTGTGCAGAGGCGGAGGAGAAGGCACCCCTCATAGGGCATCCAAGCATGCATTGAGGGCGTCCATTTTGGAATACTGGGTCGCGAGCATGGTTTGGAAGAGTTCCATGATCTCGGCGAGAGAGGGAGCATTGTCCGCCATCAGGGATAGGGTTGTGCAGAAACCCGACGGTGTTTGAAGCAAGCCAGCGGAGGAGAGGAGTCACGGGGTTGTGGTTGTGGGGATGGCACAGTGGACGGGAGCCGCAGAATCATCGGGAGAAAGGGCCGCGGGGCTGGGAGAAGAGCCGGCGAGCGTGCGATGCTGCTGGGTTGTGGCCGCGGGGATAGGAAGGCTTACCGGCGCGCACGGAGTGCTGGAAGAAGGACCGTTTGTTGTGCGGTGTCAACGGTGCGGGGTTGGGCGAGCAGAGGAAGTGTCGGAGATCAAAGGGTCAATTGTGGCCTCTGATACCAGATTTTTGTGAGCCTCCCTCTTGGATCTCGTGAACCAGCGGAGGAGCTATGGCGGGCGAGGATGAAAGGAGCCAATCAGTACGGCGGGTAGTCGCGCGGATTACGGCTAGGGCAACGTACGGGATATTTCCCGTGGGTTAGAGAAAGAGAGATAGGGAGAAAGGGAAATAAGAGAGAGAGAGAGAGAGAGAGTTTTAGGTTCTAATTTCTTGCATACCATCAAAGACAAGCCGGCCAAATATGTACGTTCACAAACACGCCCCCCCCCCCATTTGGCCTTACGACAAATGGGCACAATACTTTGAAAATAACACAACATAATTTTGAAGATAACTAAGATAACTGGCATCGTCATGCCACATAACAGAATTCTCATATTTTAGTGTAACACAATCAAACTCACCACAAGCATCTGATTAAAGAGTGACAATAGTGTGTGCGTGTGTGTACTATAGTGTGTGACAACGTCAACTCCCCAAAAATTATTAAAGGAATCCTCATATTTTAGAGGGACACTGTTACGCGCACGCGCGTGACATCCTATTGTATTTTGTATTGTTATTTTGTAGGGCATTAGGATAATTTGTATGTGAGTCCCCCCCTCATATAAGGAGGTGGCATCAATCCGACCTAGGCTCCCCGTCTGCGCATCGCGTGCTGTCGGATTCCTCTCCGCTTCCATCTTCTCGCGACAACAGCAATACGCCCTCCTTTGATTCCTTCCATCACAAAAAGATCAAGTCTGACAGCAGCAGTCTGCTTCCTTCTCGCAATAAATCCAGCAAGTTCCATCACTCCCCGATCTCGTCGTCCTCTAGGTCCAGCCCACACTGATACCTGCATCAGCAGCGCCCGACCACAATCGATTCCTTCCGTATCGCAGTCGCCTCGCGGTCATCCGCCAAATCCCATCCTCTAGATCCTTTCTCCGCTACTCCAAGTCATCTGCCAGGTCCTTCGACCACAGCGCTACCAGATCCCATCTTCCCTACTCTCCTCGCCGCCAGATCCTCTACACCAGCGCCCCACAACGACTGAAAGAGCTTCGTTGCAAGCCCCCACAGTGATTGTCCGCTGGCTAGCGCATCTCTGTCGGCTCCGGCGCTCACTCTCGACCATACAGCTCTTACGCCCTCTTCTGTCTCAGATCCTGCAACTGTCGCACCTTCATCTCCTGCAAGTTCTGCGCGCACCCTTCCGGCGGGTGGGTTTTTTCCCCAGGCTACGCTTCGTCCATGCCCCTCTTCTTCACCTCAGCCCGTGCCCTCTTCTTCTTATGCCAAATGGTCGTAAATCGATGAAATCCCGTGTGGAGGCCCTCGAACACACTATCACTACCATCAACTCTCGCATCAAGGCCCAAATCGAGCATTTCACTTCTATTATGATCATTCTCCCCAATTTGCAACCCGAATAGCACTCCGGGCCTAACGTCGCTTTTGCCTTGAACCCCTGACACATTGTCTATCAAAGAACCCGCTTTGGGGAAATGCTTCCTCCGCATCACCTTCATCTCGACATTCCCACATTAAACAGGACTCGCCCACTGGTTTGGATTTCCCGCGCTGAGTAGTACTTTGACATTCACCACTCCTCTTGCGCAGCTGATCTCCACGGCCCTTATTAATATGGAAGGGTCCGCCCTCTATTGAGTACGTTGGCTTCGCCAGTCCTCTTCTGGCCTCACTTGGATAACTCTCACCAAGCATTCATTCAACGATATGACCGTCACTACTCTCACAACATGATCGAACGCCTTTGCGGGGTCTGTCGGACCAGCTCCATTGACTTGTACATGGATGGTTTTATCGGGTTGGTCACCCACGTTCCGGGTCTCCCACCTGACCATTACTTGGGTTATTTCATGCAGGGCTTGCAGCCTCATATCCGTGCTCGCCTCTGCACCCTCCATCGTCTATCGTCAACCAAGCCATCGACCTCTCCTTACTTGTGAAGGTCAAATTCCTTGCGACGCTCGGGGACCCTCCTACTACCCTCGTCTCCTTCCAAACCCCCCTACCAACCATATTGTCCCCCCCCCCACTTACTAAACCTCCACCACTGCCACCTCTTTTGTCTCGCACACCCACTATGCCACCAAGCAACACCCTCCCTATTCCTACTGATCATCTTTCCAACCAATAGTATCATGACATGCGGAGTAAGGGCATGTGCTTCCGTTGAAAGCAGTCATACTCTCTTGCTCATTATTGTCCTGTCAAGGAGTTCTGAACCCTCATCAGGGATGACTTGGAGGAGAACGGCATTGCTAACTTTGACGCCCTAATGATCATGGATGTACAGCCGAACAGAGCCCCAGGTACCTCTGAAGTAGCACACCCGGGGCATAGCACTACTAGACGGCAGGCGGCACGGCAACCCTGTTTTTTGGCGGAATATGTTGCTACGCACGCGCGCGCGACGTCTTATTGTATTTCGTATTTTGTAGGGCATTAGAGTAATTTATATGTGAGCCCCCCACCCCTCCTCCTCCCCCTTATATAAGGAGGTGGCTTGGGAGTTTTAGTCATCTTGAATGTTTAGAGTTTTGAGACCTCTCATTTGGGAGAGGGATTTCTATGATAAATCAACCTCCTGAGGTTAGGCCCGAGCATACCTCGTGATTGTATCAAGTTCATCGTGTTTATCGCAAGTATTTTCATTATCAAACTCAAGCATCTGATTACTTCATATTAAAAATTCATTTTTGTGTCATTGTTTGAGATTTCCTCTTAGTCTCCTCCATGTCACTTACTACTCAATCAAATAATAGTGAACAAAATTAGATAATAGGTGGAGAAAATAAAATTAAAAGGGAAATTTAAAAATTATAAAATAACAAAAAATATTTTTGAACAGGAAGAGATTGTACTGCAATCAAAGATGGTGTTGCCGGATTGTGCAACCATTGGAGTATTGTCTCCATCTACTGAGGGTACTTTTCATCTATTGTGCACAAAAAATTTAAGTCTTTTGATATTGTGCATGAGGGCATTGTGCCTCAAACACTAGTATGATAGGCATATACCATACAAGATTAGGTATGGGCACAGATACAGTATTTCTATCAAATATAAAGCTACTCTTCTTTGTACATGGATTAGTATTAACTTAAGACATGTTATAATTCTAGTCTTGTTTCCTACTAACCAAAGTAAGCACTAACATTGAACATTTGAACTGCATAGAAAGGTATAATTACCGCCATTCAATTGAATCTAGCCTTTCTATTATCAACTTCCATACGATTGAACAATACCACTTTATTATTGTCAAAAATTATTTAATTTTTGCTCTACTTAGTTCCTTCGGCTATGGCACCTCTTCAAGCGGTTATCTTTTGTTGCAATTCTTCAGAATGTACTAATTATATCTCCCTTTTCATTCACTCGATTGCGGATCTTCTGTGGGTGACTATTTGCACTCGTACGAGCTTCCGATGGCTTCTTGTTGCTACCTAGACTAACTACAATTTATGGTTCTTATAACAAAGTTTACATAGCAATAAAAAAACAATAATTTACTTGAATGGAGATTGTTTCCAACGTGCAATCCATTCTTCTCCTGACCTTGAAGTCTATGATCAACTGTTATACTTGAGCATTCAATAGAGCCCCCCGTGTTGCTCAAGTATGTGGACTGCCAATAATGTAATTCATTCAGTTCCTCCATTTTCTCTCAACTGCATGCCCCTCCTTTTAATCTTATTGATTAAAAGTGCAGATTAACTCTCTGCTAGAATCTTTAACATTTTTTAAGGATGGGACTTATTTTGGGTTTTCCTGGTCATAAATTTTCTTATTGTTAGCTTATATTAGAAGGCCAAAAATAAATAAACTTGTATTTAATTTTTAACAGTTTTTTTCGGATTTCATGGTAAATGATTGTTTAAGACTGGTATTGAAGTACTCTAAAAATGTTTACTTGTTACATTAGTTTACCACATATTTATCTATGCATTGCATGTTAGATATGCATTACAAAACAGTAAACCGTTAAAGGTCCTAATTCCAAAATGGATTGACATTATATTAAGCTCAAATAAATTTGGCTACATTTGTCATCAAGAACATTGAATGTTTATTCCATAGATGATCACATTTCTATCTGCATTGCATACATAGGCATCATAAACTCTAGATGGTCCAAATCACACGTGGGGTAGAATGCCTTCATCTCTCAGTGACAGCCTAGATAGCTGGAATCAGATTCATAAATATTTATATTACAAACCTCTAATTATAAACCAATAGAATTTCATTAAAATGCTATGAACAGTCTACAGCTAAGAAAAAACATGGAGGCAATTTATACTGCATAAGCACTGGCACAGCTGTTCAGGTATACATAATGAATCACTTACAGGCTCCACATCAGTTGGCAGACCAAGACGAGACTGAGCATTTGCTATAGTAAGAACTACATTTTCTCGCTGGTTGCGAATATTGTCACTCTGCCAACATAAAGCAATGTAGGTATTAGATATTTGATACCAAATAAATGTACATACTAAAAATTCTAATATTAGACATTATTTCTTATCAGTATAGTTGTCCATTAGTCACACACTACTTGTTTGATGATACTTATTCCAATTGTTATGCCTGCTAAGCCAAGCAATTGCACACTCATTTTACATCTTTCAGTAGAGGTCATGATCCATTGGTAGTTTGTGGGACCATTTGTCGCATTTCACAAAGATAATTGTTTTGATGGAAGATAGGGACTAGGGACAATTTCAGATCAATTTGACTTTAAAGGGAAAGAAAGGGCCAAGATACCGGAGAGGAGATGAAGATGAGCTTGCACCAATTGCCTATGCAAGGTGCTCAAAGGGAGAAGAAAGAGAAAATCAAAGAGTGCAAATACACTCATTACAAACATAAAACTACAAAGGTAGCTACGGCACTGAAAATGACAATAAGTAGCCAAATCATAAAATAGCATAGGAACTTAATGGTTGCACCAACACCAGATGCAATTGATACATTAAGCCCAAAATTAAAGGAGTTTACATAGATATGTGGCAGGCGGCTTCATACGGAAAGGAAAATTGAAGGTAGAGCATCATTATAGAATGATAAAGAGGAGCATCCTCATAATGTAACACTTTCGCAATGGCATAGGATATGCGATAAAGGGGTCTACTTCACCCACTCTTTTCTCTCTTGGAGCACCGTGCATATGAAACTGGCGGCACCCCTCCGGTATAACATTACAATCAGTGAAATATAGCATTAAAGTTGTCTGTTCTTTTTATAGTAGTTGATTCAAAATATGGCAACATTCATGAGAAAAATTCATATTTTTTGGATATTGTTTGATTTTTTATGTTTATTGAAATTGCTACTAATTTTTATTTTGCGCATTTTTAACTAATGAAACCATTAGATTTCAAAACTGAGGTCTTTAGAACCGTATTCTTTCTCTTGAGCATGCATTTGCAAGATTTCTTATATTGTCTTGTATTCACAAGTTTCATAAGGGTGGAATCAGATTCAAAAAATTAGGAAGTTGAAATTTCACCTGCCTATAAATCTTAAAGAGATTTTCCCTTTGTAAACTTAGGAATTTGGGTGTTCCACCTTTCTCATATCAACTAGTTTTTGGGAAGATTTCAAGAGTAGTAGTGTAGATAGATAGAACTATGGGAGTACGTTATGCTGACCTTACTGCTAGAAGAAAATGGCTCTTTTTGATGGATCTTTTTGACGGCTCTATTGATGCATGTCAAGAACGGGAAAAATGAGATTTGGAAGAAAAATAATAAAATTTATTAATATTTTTCCCTGTGCATTAATATAGGAATAAGAAAGGAGAGAGAATCAAAACTAATGATGTGGGACTAATACAAATACAAGAAGAGAGCCTAAGATGGGATTTTCCTTGGGCCTTCATGGATCTTTACTTCCAACACTCTCCCGCAAGTAGGAGCATACAAATCATAAGCACCCAGCTTGGACAAGAACTGATAATGCAATACACGTGGCAAAGATTTAGAGAGAAGATTTGCAACTTGATCAGCAGCCGGAACATGTTTCAATTCTAACTTCTTCATTTAAACTTCTGGATGAAGTGATAGTCAACTTCAATGTGTTTGGTCTGTTCATGAAAAACAGGATTCTTAGCAACATGTATAGTTGCTTGGCTATCACAGAATAAACTAGGTGGTGAGGGGAGCTTGACTCCTAAATCCTGTAGGAGACCTTCTAACCACGTAATCTCAGATACAGCAGACGTCATTGATCGATACTCGGCCTCGGCCGAAGAGCGGGCCACCACAGAATGTTTTTTTGTTGTGTCAGGTAATAAGATGTCCTCCGAAGTAGGTACAGAACCCACTAGTGGAACGTCGATCATCCAGTGAACCAGCATACTCCGCATCAGAATAAGCAATCAATGATAAAGTAGTAGAGGAAAAGGGTTTGTAAACAAGCCCCTGTCCCGGAGCTGTCTTCAGATACCTTAGGATGCGCTCAACAACCTGAAGGTGAGACATCCGTGGAGAATGCATGAATCGGCTAACAACTCCAACAGCAATTGAGATGTCTGGTTTTGTAACTGTAAGATAAATCAACTTTCCTACAAGAAGTTGATAATATTCTAGATTTGGAAGAAGTAGATCGGTGTCGGAGGCCTGAGCACAGAGCTTGTGATTAATGTTCATAGGAGTATCAATAGGCTTGCATCCAGAATAGTTGATATCATGAAGAAGATCAAGACAGTACTTCTGTTGGGATAGAACAAGG
Organism: Platanthera zijinensis; assembly: GCA_039513925.1. Classification (NCBI taxonomy): domain Eukaryota; kingdom Viridiplantae; phylum Streptophyta; class Magnoliopsida; order Asparagales; family Orchidaceae; genus Platanthera; species Platanthera zijinensis. The sequence goes on along the minus strand of CM077082.1, from coordinate 10,999,654 downwards.
ACGTCAGAACGTTTTGCAATTTCCAGGTCAAGGAAGTATCAAAGATTACTCAAATCTTTTGTCTGAAAAATGGGATTCAGGTGTTACTTGATCATTATGATTCCTTTAGAGGCATCTCTCGTGATTAGAATATCGTCAGCATACACCAAGAGCAGCATTATGCATGTTGTTTGATGGCAAGTAAAAAGAGAGAAGTCCGTTGAGCTCTGAGTAAAACCAACATCACGGACAACCTTACTAAATTTGCCAAACCATGCTAGAGTAGACTGTTTGAGACCATAAATAGACTTTTTGAGGTGAAAAACAAGTGACTCCCTCATGGTCTCAAACCCGGGAGGTTGGTGCATGTAGACAGTTTCTTGAAGATCGTCATTAAAAAAAATATTCTTGATATCTAACTGATGTAATGGTCACCCCTGATGGACAACCAAAGAAATGAGGACACAAACGGTGTTCAACTTGGAAACGGGAGAGGTCTCATCACAATCAAGACCCGATTGTTGAGTAAACCCATGAGCCACAAGACGAGCCTTGAGATGATCAATGGTGTCATCAGGAACGTGTTTGATCGCAAGGAGACATTTACAGCCAACACATGTATGTCCTAGAGGAAGAGGAACCAGATCTCATGTTTGATTTGCCCATAGAGCAATCATTTCCTCATCAATGTCCGCACGCCACCCCGGATGTCGAAGAGCCACCTGCACAAATTTAGGTATAGCAATGAAGAATAGAGAAGTAGCAAATCTGAGAAATGTAAGGGAGAGGCAATGCAAGAAGACATAATTCGCAGGGGGTGAGCCGTGGAAGTAGTAGTTGGATCAGCAGGCCGCGAAGAACCAGAGGTAGAAGGCAACTGTTGGGGGCTCTAGAGCAAGGAGGACGACGAGTATAAACTCGAAGAAGAGGTGATTTTGTCGGAATGGGATATGGGTTGGTAGAAGAGAGGTGACGAGGATGGCTGGTCGTCGCAGTAATGGTGGTTGAGGAGGAGGAAAAGGAGTGGAGCAAAAGGGTTGTTCTTCCAGGAAGGTAACATCATCAGACACAACAACCTTCCGATCAGTGGGAGAGTAGCACACATAGCTTTTCTGAGTACAGGAGTAACCAAAAAACATATACTTAGTAGCCCATTGGCCAAACTTGTCAGAGGATGGTTCAAGATTATGGACATAACAGGTACAACCAAATACCCGAGGTGTGAGGGAGAAAGGCAGTGTTGAGGGAAAGAGAAAACTAAATAGAGTGGCATAATTGAGAACAGAGTAGGGTAGCTGATTGATGAGATAGCATGTCGTAGAGACTGCAAAGTGCCAATACGATGTGGGTGCATGCATTTGGAACATGAGGGAGCGAGCAACATCAAGAAGGTGTCGATTTTTTCGCTCAGCAATGTCATTCTGTTGGGGAGTATAAGCACAAGATGTTTGATGAATAATCTCAAACTCAATACAGAAACCATCAAACGCATGACGTGTGTATTCGTGAGTATTGTCTATACGGATAGTTTAAATTGTTTGGGAAAACTGGTGCGAGTCTCAAGAACAAAAGCCCAAAATACACTAGTGAGATCTGATCGATCACGAAGTAAGTAGAGTCACGTCATACGAGAATAGTCATCAATAAACGTAAGGAAATAACGATAACCAGAGATACTAACAACTTTATATGATCCACATACATCCGAGTACACTAAATAAAAAGGAGCATCGCTCTGAGTACAATGAGGAGGAAAAGAAGAACGGTGTTGTTTTCCAAAAATACAAGACTCACAAGTAATAGCGGGAAGAGGTAGGTCAGGAAGAGCCTTCCGGAGAACTGGAACAGGAGCATTCTCAAGACGTCGATGCCACTCCACAGAGATGACAGAGGAGAAATGGTGGGAGACATGTCCAGAAGATAGATCATGTTGCACAGCTACTAATGGAATTTTGCGTATGTCGACACTGCACCACAAAATAAGAAGTCGTGAAGGTCACAGAGCAGCCAAGATCTTCAGTAAGGCGACTAACAAAAAGAAGGTTGAAAGGGGAGCTCGGGACATGGAGAAGCAGGCGTAGAGATCTAAAGGCAGTGAGAGGCACATCAGCAGAACCAGAGACAGGAGCAGTGTCACCATTAGCAACTGTGATAAACTTGGGATGCGAAGCAGCAAAGTACTGAGGTGGTTTCTGCGAAGTGATATGATGAATGGCACCAGAACCCACAATCCACTGTGTACTATTGGAGAAGCAAGCAATACCTTCGTTGGAGATAGAGGCAACGGAGTCATGCGAACGGGGAAGTAATTCTTTGAGATGCTGGTGCTGAAGGCGCATAGCCTCAATATCAGCCCATGTGGTAGAGGAAGTATCAGCAACAACGGTGACATTAGACGGAGGTGGTAGACCGTGATTACAGTAACAAATCGCCTCAAGATGACCCTCTTTTACACAATAAGTACACCTGAATTTAGAGCGGCCGGTGCGACCTCTTCCGGTTAGAGGAAGGTGAGGGTGAGAGGACAATGAGTGATGGAAAAGAGCCGGAGAAGGAGGACCGGGAGCATCAGAGGGAGGTGTCACCTTCAACAGCATTAAGCACACATCGGAGAGAGAGGGAACCGTGGGAGAGAAGAGGATCTGAGCCCGAACACTATAAAGATAAGGCAAAACCCGAGTCATTATCATGGCAATACCAAAAGCTTCTTTCTAAGCACATTGTGCAGCAAAATCAATAGTAAGGGGTTGATGTTGAATCCATGCCTCGACTAACATTTTGGATCGCGCAACAAAAGAGGTTAAGTCACCAGCACCTTCGGAGTCGAGCGAATGAAGGTCGATGACGATGTCAAACAAATGTTGAAGATTGTTTTTGTCGTAATAAAGGGAATGAAGTTCATCCCACATAGCCTTGAACGTCTCATGATACATAGTCATACGATAAGGTTCACCATCCAGGGAGTTAAGAATCCAGGTCTGGACGCGTCCATCATCACGAAGCCAGTCGTCTGTGGGAGCAAAAGGTACTTCCTTAGTGACATGATGCAAGATATCCTTAGTCTAAAGGACACGGCGGAAAGAAGGCACCCATTCAACAAAAAAAAATTTTTTTCTCACTGAGAGAAATAGTAATGATCCGCAATTCATCACGAACCTCGGAATAGGAATCGCAACAGCGCGGGAAGAGAGGACGCAACAGTGGAGTACATGAAGCACGCAACCCGTCACAGGCACAGGAAGCATCACCCGGTTGTGGCTTAGGGAAGAAAAAAACGCGGACTCACCAAACAGAATGAACTCCGAACAAGAAGCAGTGGCAAGAAAGATTCAGGCGAACTGTACTAACAGGAAGTCAACCTGTACAAGACAGCAACAAAGCCGACGACTCAGGGAGAAACCAGCGGACAGTAGCAAGCGGCAAGAAAACAATGGCACGCGGCAGCGGAAAGAACCAGTGGCAAGAGGCAGTAGGCCAACGGCTTGGGGAGAAACCAGCGGACAGCTAGCTGCGGTAAGATGAAGGTAAGCAGAGGGCAGGCCGCGCGAGAAGTTACTGGATGTAAGGGGAAGACCGGCGGACAGGCAATTGCGGCAAGGGGGAACCAGTGACCAACAGCGGCTGAAGAAGAAGCGGCAAGCACGCGGCAATAGTAGGCAGCCGCACGAGAAACTGAGCAGACCGCAGAGGAAGACGCAAGCCGCAAGCAACAACTGCGACCAGTGAAGGAGAGGAGCAACAGAGCGCTAGCTAGAACTGAAGACCGCACACTGCGACAGGTTGCTAGTGAGAAGAAATAGCGAACCGGAAAATCGCTAGGAGGAACTGCAGACCGCACACTGCAGCTTAAATCAGAGACAGCGAACAAGAGGAGCAGCAGGTCGCTAGCTTAGACGATGGAGACCGCGGAAGAAAACCAGCAGAGGGGCCCACTATCAGAGGGAGATAGGCTAAAAGAGAGCAAATGGAAGGGAAGAAACGAGAGATAAAAAGGGGCAGCCAGACTGCAGATAGAAAAAAGCTAGCCGCGGCGGACAGAAAAGAACATGGACCTGCGGTTAGACAATGGCTAACCGCCCGGAACAGCGAACAAGAGGACCCGAAAAACGGGAACTAGGGACCCGTGTCCCTCTGATACCATGTCAAGAACAATAAAAAAGAGACTTGGAAGAAAAATAATAAAATTTATTAATTTTTCCCTTTATCTTTGAATACAAGACTTTGTACATTAATATAGGAAGAAGAAAGGAGAGAGGAAACACAACTAATGATGTGGGACTAATACAAATACAAGAAGAGAGCCTAAGATGGGCTTTTCCTTGGGCCTTCATGGATCTTTTCTTCCAACAATGCACAAATAATGGATTTAGTGAATTCAAAAAAGAGGTGTGCTGAATTTATTGTCTTACTCTTTAACTAGCATTTACTTTAATACTTAAGGTTTATAACACACAAGGTTAAATCAATTTGAGTCAACTCAAAAACAACTTAGAGACAGCTCCAAATAAGCTCTCATTTAATTACTTTTATACACTAACTGTATTATACCTTAAATTTTAAAATATATACTCATTTTGAGTCGACACAAACTACATTTAAATTAGATTTGAGTATCAAATACAAAATCAACTCGAAATTGATATCAAATACGGAGTGTATTCGAGTGAAGCCAAAACTATTTTTTTAGAATAGCACTTAAGAATCATATCCTTGAATTGTGAATGCATGTAGAGTCTGTCGTCTAATCTCTTGTTTGAATTTGAGTATGATAATGTAGCTCGAGTGTAATAACGTTGAAAAGTAATTTAACAATTGTTCAAACACAGCATCATATGTAACATTTTATAACATCATTATAGCACGTGTATTTTTGCTGTGCTTCAATTTTTTGAAGAATTAGAAATGTTTGCAAAACTCGGTGCAATCCTTATAAACCAAGTTAACTGGTGTGCAAGAGACCCAAAGAAAGAGGGCAACACATCGTGTGTTGAGTGTTGGGATGTTATGGGAAGGTAGGAGAGCTGTCTCATATCAAACAAAATTAGAACATCAAAATGAATCTCCTTACATGTCTAACATATCGTAATTCAGAAAAATAAAATCAGAAACTATTGATTTTTTTCCATGCAAGATAAAAAAAACATACCTGAAATCCAAAAACAAACTCTAGGAGATCAAAAATATCCATACTTCTATGCTCGGGGGCATTAAATTCAGCAGGAATTCTTGGTAAATCTGATGAATATCTGATTGCAAACATTGCAGCTTTTACCTGCAAAAATTACAATGTTTTATAGCTGAAAGACCCATAATTAATAGTTGAAATATATAAAAAGTCGTGAATTATTAGCCAGAACATTAAAATCCAATATAATGACATTTCTATAACTTATGGTCCCTCTAATCCATGAATGTATGTGTAGGAGTTATGTGAATAGTGTATTGGATTTTATTTTCCATTTGCTATCGAAGCTTAGGCATTACCCAATTCCACTCACCCGCTTCCGCTCACCAATACACTGTCAGGCATTGCCCCGTCGCTTCTACAGATATTCACCGATCTCGACAAACACCAGCCGACACCGGAATCCTCAAGTTCGGCTCTAGTAAAATATCGCTGGCGAAAATTGCTCTCTAGTCCAAAAGTGAAACCCCTCAATTCGGCTTCGATCTCACCCGACACCATCCGACATTGCCAGATCTCACCCGGCATTTACCAGCATTGCGTGATCCCTCCGACCTTGCTTCGATAGAGTCTAATATCAGCCGATCTTTGTCTCTCTCACCCGATAAGAACACTTCTACATTCTGACCTAGGCCAGCTCCTCCGTTTGTTTCCTCAACGTTGGACAAATGCCAGAGTAGTCTCATAGCATCCTTAACATGTTTTTGTATACTATAAACGAAGACTTGGAGCATTAAGAGATGTTGAGGTGACCGCTTAACCTTCTTCTTCTTCTTTGTTCTCGTCCAGGTCGTGTTTCTATGGGGACTCTTTTGCTTCATCATCCAGTGTTCAGGAGCAGTAAATGAGTGACCCTTAGAGGGCTCTGTTATGGGACCGTGTAGGGGGTGACATGTGGTCGAGGACGGCGTGCATCTTCTTCTTGCATTGTATCTTCTTCTTTTGCTTTGTATCTTTATTGCTCGCATTTTATCATTTTGCGTACCTTAATTTACTCAAAATCATGTAGCCTGGATCAGGGGCACAATAGAAATATTGTGGAACTTTTCCCACTCACTATATACGTGAGTGAGGAGGCCTTGAAAGGGAACATGAGTAATGCACCCAACGTCGCATAATTGCACTTTTAATTTATGTTTACTTGCATATATCGCACATGTGTTAGTGTACATTTATTTCTTTATCACACATACTATTGTTTATGTTAACGCATGTACCAGTTTATCTTGTATCGTGATTCGTGTATATCGTGCCCTCATTGTTTCGAATTAGTGAGGTGATCGTCAAGTAAGACCCTGAATAAAAAAATAACTAAATTAGGTAATGTGACAGTTAAGACAAACGATGAAATTAAAATTAAAATCAAGTAGTTTGTAAGAATTCTGAAATTAAAGAAAAAAACAAGAATAAAAATCTTTGATTTTAAAAATACTCAACAAGAATCCCCACAATGAATAAATTTAATGCATTTCCTTTCTCCCTAAGATTTTATCCACGTACATCTTTTCAAATTAAGCGCTTATTAAAATTCCTTTTTATAAAATCCACCCTTGACCCTGCAATGAAAACAGTGAGGAAAAGAACGAAACGGAGAATTCCTCCTATGTTTCGTCGCTCCAGCCCGACGACCTTCATCCTCGACGAATCCCTCCAACCCTGACGACCTTCGACCAGCTAGGGACGACCCCTCCTCTGCCAATTGTTGCCCAGCCCGACGCCTCCCTTATCACGATCAAACATCCAAAGCCTCCTCCTTCGATTGTCAATTAATACAAAATAGTTCTTACGGCCAACACCCCTCCAACCACCTCCAGAAGCTTTCTCTAACCAGTGTCTAACCACCTCATTCACCTCCCCTCACCGTTATAGTTGGACCATTGTGTTGCCTCCCACCTCTTAACCACCAAAGCTTGTTAAAACTCCTCCGCTCATCTCCTTCCTCCATTGCTTTGTTATGAGCCAATCAAGAGATCAATACTCCAGTCCACGGTCAACCAAAGAGTCTCCCAGGCCCGTACAACTCCATCCAACCATACTTCCAAGTTCCAACCTAAGTCCAGATTGGTTTCGACATCGCACTTGCAAACCGAAAGTATACCTCTAGCACTTCTCACGCTCATGTCTTGTTAGAATAATATTATGCTTTATTTATTTGATCAATATCATTTTAGAGCTTGCCCTAAACTATCGACGTGTCTCTACTCCGAATATATTTGAATTATATGGAGAGCAAAATAATGTGGTTAGTTCATGTGCTAGATTATATTCACCTAAATCTATACAGTAGAGATACATTAGCATAACCAAAATACTACCAGAACCAATCAATAAAACATATTCTAAAAATCTGTCCTTAAATTCGAAGCAAAATGGAGGAATTTTGCACAAGAACAAGACTTACTTCTAAGAAAAAACCAATCGCATTAGTTACGGAAGGAGAATCCAGAGGAACAATGTTGTATGGCTTAAGGTCTCCACCATATGTGGCGTCAGTTTTCTTTATCTTTTTTACCTGAAATAGAACATGTAAATAGGAATCAAATGTAATGAATGAAAATTTTTAAATAATATCAACTGAAATGAATTCACTTGCTCCATAAATAGGCGAATTATTTAGATGTTCACATCCAAAATCAAAAGCATATTCTGGAACTAAGCGGACTAAGGGGCATTTATACTATTAGTAAATTCTAAAATGTTCGAGTTCATATTACAAAGATGTAGCATCAATATATGCAACTGTATGCACGACTTAAACAGATATGCATACATAGGTGTACAACTATACAAAAACAACATATATCATAAACACACTTTAAGATATAGACATTTAGCTACAGGTATGTATGTAAGCCAATGTAAACAGAGAAAAAATCAGACAATGAGGCTGAATGTAAACTGATGCACCCGTAAACATTTATTCCATAAGAACTAACCTCATCCATTATAAGCCTAGTTGTTCCATCAGTAACAGAATCTCCCACAAGCAACTCTAAGACATCAATTAATACCCTCAAGGTGGTATAAACCCTTTTCAATTCTAGAACCCTTGATTCCATCCTGTATTAAAAAATTAAATTAAGCAATACTCAATTGCATTGTTGAAACATATCAAAGAAATGGCCAAAGCACAGGTGTCAAAGCGAGAATAAAAAGAATTTTGCATCAGCATACATTTTTCAGTTCATGCATAAGCCAAATACATGACAGTGCATTCTTTATAATTGCAGGCCCTCCATTTAAATGTAAATGCCAACAATGCACTCAAAACATGCATGTGTTATGGGTCTTATTATGGCATTATTTATTATTATTTATTTCTTAATATGCATTTATTTTGTCTTAAAAGTCTCGTCTTTATATGACGTCGTAATTTATGTCGTGTCTTTATATGATACCTTTTTTAGTCGCATGTATAAGTCTGTCATTTGTTTCTATTAAAAGTTTGTTGTAAGTCATATTTAAAGACAATGTCAGTAAGCAATGAAGTAATCTATTTCCTGTCTTTGATTGAGATCTTGGAAGCTCTCTCTCTCTCTCGAGCACACCCTACTTAGGCAGGCACGATCAAGGCTCCGAAGTATCTCCATCGCCGTCATCTCCACCTCCAGCCACTCTTCCGATAACATTCGAGTAGGCCCATAACAACTTGGCATCAAAGGCCTCCTTCCTCGACGCACCATCTACTGAAGCCTTCTACAGAAGCTTCGACACCTCCAGCACCAGCCGCAAGGGCCGACTTTCTCTACGTCTTGCACAGCCGCACCGTGCGGCGTCTGAAAGAGGAGGCAACCTCCAACCCGATGATACAATCGACCGCACCTTTCGGAATCTTCCTCCATTCCGCAACTGCACTCCCCAACTCCGACGATCAATAAGCTTACGCCAAGTCGTCGTGGAAGCATCTTCTCTGAACACTCGACTAAAGCAATCGCATGAGCTCCCGCGCCGACGGGATCATCGCACGCGATCGACGGCTCTATCGTCGACATTTGAATCCCCTCCATTCGACGTTGCTCCTTTTGTTCGCTTGTTGCTTCCTCGATCTCATCCCATCGTATTTCTTCGACCCCGAATGCACTCGTCATCGCCTTCCTGATCGAGCCCGTCAATCACGCGGAACTAAATATTTCACGTCAGACATGCAGGCCATCGTCGTCGAGGCATAAAAATTCTTCTTATTTCGGCCTTACCAAACACGGCAGACGTTTAATTATTCCTATTATGAAGCTATAACGGGCCCACCCTGGGAATTAATTCAAAATCAAACCAACCCACAATCCATAGCAAGTGTGTCGTCGTTAGAGTTATCACTAAAAACCGAAAATTGTAAACCGAACCAGAACCAAATCGAAAACGCAAAGAACCGGACCGAACCGTTCACGAATTATTCTGGTTCTACTTTGACTTTTGGAACTGTAAACAACAATGGTTTGGGTGTGGTTCCTTCATTTTATTATCCTGACTGGAACCGCAACCGCAACATATATGTCTCGAGCGGTTTCATAATTTTTAGACCCGATCCGGACCGGACCGAAGCAGAACAGAACCACAATCAATTTTACATTATTATTATTTATAGTACGTATTGATTATTAATATTATTGCTTTTTAATATTAATTATATGTATTTATTATCTATACAACCATACTTATATCAGTCATTCGATTGTAGCCCCGCCAAACTGTAGCATTGTCTGATTGCAGCCATACTCAATGATGGACCCTGCCAACATACAAAATTTGAATTTTGTGTGGTTATTTAATTTTTTTGATGACTATATTATTTACTTTGTGCATGTTTATGTTTGTTATTCCACAACTACTTAGGTAAAACGACTGTATTTGCTAAGCATCAAGTATTACAGTGTTACTTGTTCTCCATCATGCTAATGATTATATTTATGTTAATTATTTTTTTGGATCATGTTTATTGTAATCATACAATATTACCCATTCTTTTTTTATTCAGTACGTCAAATCAGATATTATTGCATGCATATCTATATTAGTATAATTTTAACATATTTAGAGTTAAGAGATCACGAAATTATTGCTCCAATAATTTGATTTACAATCTTCTTTTCAAATATACATTTCTAAAAAGATAATAATCAATGTGAATGTGTCTAATGACTCAAATTATAGATTTATAAAATGATTAAAACTATAGCACGGAACCGATTGGAATCACACCAAACCGTATAGAACCGGACCGAACCGTTAGTGGTCGATTTGATTTGGTTCTTGTTGAACCGAAACCAGAACCATTGACATGGTTCCAAAAATATGTTGGAACCGTAACTGATACCGGAACCGATCAAACCAAATAAGGTTTTGGTTCTAATTTGAAGAACTGTTACCTTACCGGTTCGGTTCACAGTCTTAGTAGAACCGGAACCAAACCGGAACTGTGACAACTCTAACCACCATTAGGAGACAACACGAATCTCGCGGCAACTCCCAAACATCCGCCTCCGAGCAATCTAGTCATCTTGTCACTCGCTCATTATCTCGTGCTACCTCCATCCACAACATAGCAAACTCCTGATTTCTTAGATACTATGAACCGGATACAAGCAGTTATATCAACCATGGATGCACGCCTCCAGGAAGCAAAAGCACGCTTTCAGGATGCCAACGCACGTCATCATAATGGCATGGCAACCCTCACCACCAAGATTAATGGACTAACCGCAGCAACTCCCGTGATTACCACCTAGATCACGCAAGCAGCAGTCAAGTTTTGCTATCGTCAATCATCCGCCACGGGCCACTACCACGGACCCTTTTACACCCAGAAGCTCTGATTATGACGTGTTATACCCGGTTAGAATTTCTCACCTATGATAGAAAAACTGATCGACTTACCAGGTGCGAACAATTCTTTGGCTACCAACAATCTCTGGCAGCTGAAGGGCTTCCTTTGGCCTTCTTCCACCTTCTCGACTCGGCTTTGCGTTGGGTCACTCGTCTCCTAACTGATCATCTGGGTCTGTCGTGGGACAACTTCAAGTAATTTTGCAACCTGCATTTTGGCCGTCCCATCAGCAGCAACCCCCTCGATGCCCTCACGACACTGCGTCGGACGGGCTCCGTGGACGATTATCTAGACAAGTTTCAACTTCTTCTGGCATGTCACGCTTTCCCCATAGATGCAGGTCGCCATCTTCACCCCCGGACTTCACGATGGTCTGTGACTTCATGTCGAAGTTGAGGAAGTTGTGCATAAGCAAGTCCCCATAACCATGTCTACAGTCTACAAATATCATGGATGTCATTGATGTCAAGGGAGATGGGTATTATGTACACAAAGCTACCAGTAGAGCATTGAATATAAATGATAATTAGATGAAAGTTCAACTAGATTTTTCAAAAGAGCTACGTTCATGTGAAAGGTTATACAATGACAGTTTGGATCATGTAGAAGATCAGAATTATTAAGTTCTCTAAATTGTTGTTTTGTTCCACCCAATTGATAAATAGATAGCAATGCCAGACATGGGTCTAGTTGTGGCATCTTACTACAGCATACAATTTATTCATATATCAAGCGACCAATGCTTCATGTTTCTTCTGTTGCATTTTGATCCTCTTGAAAGTCCAATTGCTATTTATATTGGCTTTATAAATTGCAACAATTTCATGCTATTGCGATGAATGAAGATAGCCCACTACCACCAATATTTTTGATTTGGGGAAGATATCACTAAGAGGTGGCCAAACAGCAGGATGTTCATACATAACACAATTTGAAGAAAAGTATGTAAATTTAGTATTTGTTCAACATATATTCATTATGAAAAAACTAATTTATGATATTTAAATATTTTTTATGCAGGTTGCACATCTTGAGGACAATATGATGAGTTTTTTGTTATTAGACTGTTGTTATCTACTGCAAGTGTAATAAATCAATTCTTATAGTGCTTTTAGTTTTTATAATATCTCAGAAGACTTTATAATTAATTTCATTTTGTTGTTTCAGGTGAAGTATCTGAGGGGATAAATTTATTTCATTGCCTACAAAGAAGACTGATGGTGATCGACGGCCCACATGTGTTTATTACCGCAGGAGGCGGTGACCGGCAACCAGTGGCGGAACTAGAATTTTATTTTGACCCGGGCACAAAATTAAAATAAACATTTATTTTGAATTTTTAATACTTAATTTATGAAAAAAATTGTGTAGTGATTATGGAATAAAAATTAATTGCAAAGAAAAAAAAGTAAATAATTGAAAAGTAAAAAGTATATGCACAGAAAAAAAAATTTGCTATGAATCATGTTTCAATATTCATAGGTGACCGAAAATAAGGTGAAAATAACTTCTTATAGCTGTTTAAATTAAAACATACATTACTCCTATAAAAAAGTTCATAGTTATTTAGCTATAGTCTACAAATGCATTGCTGATATGACTGACAATTACAAGAGAGGGAGCTTGAATAGATGGACATAGCTCCGCTCCGTAGGAGCTTTTGTGTTTCTTTGTCTTTTTTTAAATAAAAAATATTAAATCTCATAGCAAAAAAGCCTACATTTGGTAGACTACATGCTATATTTTAATTTTTCTCTAAAATTTGACCCGGGCACTTGTCCGGGTGTGCCACTACTTGGGTCCGCCCCTGCCGGCGATCCATTGGGGCAATCCGAGTCCGCGAATGCGCCCAGATGGTCGCTCCGAATCTTTTTACTATATTTCTTCAATTATTCTTTGTTGTATTTGGCTCCCGATCGGCCCGATCATTATGAGTCGTTCATTGGGATGCCCTAGCCTTTTTTCCTCTATTTATACTCATGTTTGTGGACTTATTAGGGATCGGTGGTTGCTCCTTTGCAGTCGGCTAGTCTAATCGTGGAATTCGACCCGTGCTCCGCTCCGTCCGCCGCCCTCTCTCTTCCCAGCCTCTGGTAACTCTTTCTCCCGTCCTCCCCTCCTCCCCGGCCTCCAGCAAACATCCGCAGCCTTCTCCAGCCTCCTGCAACCCAACCCGTCCACTACCTGCAACCCAACACCTACCAAGCCCTCCCGCCTCCCCACTTCCCTCCAGTCCACTGCCCGGTGACTCTATACCCCACCAAGATCCGCGCCGGAAATTCCCCCAGCACCCCCTCCCCTCACCCTGGCCTCCAGTAAATGGCCGCGCCCCTCTCCCCTATCACTTTGTACCCCCTCGACTCTATACCCCGCCCAGATCCGCGCCGGAAATTCCCCCAGCACCCCCTCCCCTCACCCCGGCCTCCATTAAATGGCCGCACCGCTCTCCCCTATCACTCTGTACCCGCACTCCTTCCCGAAGACTAGATCCGTGCCCGATCCAGTCATCCCCAACTCTAAACCCCCCAGATCTCCTCACCTCGTCCCCCATTCAACCCCGTCGTCGAGCCACTAGCGTACCACGATCAAGTTTCGGTTCCTCTCCCCCATCCCTACACTAGCCGCCAAAAGCACGAGTAAATCTAGGTATGGATGTATTTTTTCATTGAATGTTTTGGTTTTGAACTCTTGCTCTGGGATTTGATTATTATAAGTATTTGTTTTCATTAATCGTTGTGTAATTTGCGGAGCTCATTCGGCGCACTTGAACGGAATTGCGCATCACTTCGTTGGTTGAATATAAATGTTCTTTATTCGTCAGGGCTTGTTAACAATTGTGCAATTAGTATTTTGATGCTTTATAATTTTAAGTACTCGTTGGAAGATCTTAATTTGGGACGGTTGTCACATGCCTCACTGCAATTAGATTGCATTTTCATTTAGTGTAATTTCTGTCTGGCTACAACTACATCAGACATTTTGCACTCCTTTTATAATGATGGATTATCTAAATTTTGAGAAGATTTCGTACATTGATAGCTATGTAAATTTGAAAATTTTGTACATGTACCCGCTAACATGCATTTTGAGAAGATTTTGTGGGTGTTGTTCCTGCTTGCAGTAGACAAAAAGTTTCAAAACTCATTACAATGAATAAGAAGAGATTTTAGTTTGGTGGTTGCGAATATCAAAATGGTGTGCAAATATAGTTTTACATCCGCGTTCTTCGTTTTCTTGCGGCTTCAAAGGGTCAAATTTAGCCTGACAGTGTTCTGGCGACTGTTCCTTGTTCGCGCGATCGTGAAAGGACAGGTATACATTGGGTCAAACATACTGTGGGCACTAAGTGTGCGTTTGGGATAGCTTATTTGCTCCGGTGCGGCAGCCTGAAAACGGAGTTTTGCAAATAAGCTTTGTTTGGAATGAAAAAGCTCCAAACGGCATTTCTAAATATCCTCCCTTTATACCTAGGGCTTCAACCGCGATTTTTCTCTCCAGCGAAGTCGCGCCGCAACTCCTCCGCTTCGTCTTCCTCTTCCTGGCGATTTCCCGAACCCTGCGAAGCTCCGACTACGGCGACATTTACATCCTGTGTGATTTTGTAAACCAACAACTGCTCTGCCTTCTTCCTTCTCGTCATCGTGTGCAGGCTTCCGCCACCACTTCCGACGACGGCCTGACGGAGGAAGCTTCCTCCGGCGACCACCTTTCGGGTAAACCAACATCCATCCTTCTCTTTCTGTTTTTATTCTCTACTTCCTATGTACATTTCCTCCATAGGAGCATAGGATCTTCCCTAAACTGAAGGTGTGCAATTTTCTCTATACCTAGGATTTCTGGAGCTGCAGATCTAAAACAATACCACTAACCTCTGCAACCTCAGGTTCGGATCTCCATTCTCCTGAATTTTTTTTTTGCAAGCTCCAAGCTCTGGTTTTTATTCTCCATATTTCAATGTTGGTAGGTTTGTGCTCTAAATGTGTATGTGTGTTTATATATGAGTGTGTGTGTGTGTGTGTTTGTTTGTGTGTGTGTGTGTTTGTTTGTGTGTGTGTGTATTAATGTGTGTGTGTGTATTAATGTGTGTGTGTGTGATTGTGAATGTGTTTTATTTATTTGTTTTTCAAATTTTAAGTAATTGTAGATGGAAAAACCAAAGGATGGAGGGTTATCAGCCATATGGGATCAAAATGATACATTTCTATTTTGTGACCTGTGCATTACCGAAATTGAGCTCGGTAATCGGCCGACTACACATTTCAACAAAGAGGGGTGGAACAATCTAGTTGTGAAATTTGAAGAGAAGACCAAAAGGAAGTACGATCGGATTCAAATGAAAAATAAATGGGATCACCTAAAAAAGGAGTGGAAGCTGTGAGTTGAGCTTAAAAGAGGGGAAACTGGCCTAGGGTGGAATGCCTCTAGAAAAACCATTGATGCATCAGATGAATGGTGGGATGAGAGGTTGAAGGTAAATATTTAAATTTAAAATGACTTATGTTTAAAGTTTTTCATTACTAATTTAAACAATCTAGTTCTGAAAAACTATTTATGCTTCGATTTTTAGGTTGTACCTGCCTCCAAAAAGTTCAGGTATGGAGGTATAGTCCCAGAGCTTGAGGAAAAAATGAACATGATGTTCATTTCGGTTGTCGCCACTGGAGTGCATGCGTGTACCCTGAACACTACTTCCCAAACTCGTGTGCCAACAGATGAGGGAGCTATGTCTGAGGATGAACATGACATCAGTGAGCATGTAGACAGTATTGATCCATCAATTGCATCTGAATCTCGTAAACGTCGGAAGAAGGGGAAAAGCAAAGTCACAAACTCGGTCTTAATTGATTTGGTGGAATCAACTAAGGAGATCGGGGCATCTCTCCGAGAGCCGCCAAGGAGGACTTGCCCATTCTCTATTGCCCAAACTTTAAAGAAACTAGAATCTTATCCTGAAATATGTTGTGATTATGATTTTTTTGATTTTGCTTCAATGTTGCTGATGGATAAGAACCATAGGGAGATATTTATGTGCCTCAGGGAGGAGATCAGAGTTAAATGGCTACGTACCCGCTATGAGAAAGGATCACAGTAGGAATTATTATGTTGGCACCAATGTATCTTACTGCTCTGTTATTCTAGTGTACTCGTAAGACTGTATGTTTGGTTATGTCAGTTTCTTTTATGTAGAACTATGCAATCATGTTCAAGAATTCTATATGGAACAAGTTATTTTTTGTTATTTTATATTGAATTTCACTAATGGTGTTGACGAGATGATAGCACTGCGTAAGTCTATAGCGCAACAACTCTATGAGGCAAGAAGATAATATTTATTTATCATATTGATATATTTTAATTATTTTAAAGTAAGGTTCTAATTAAAATATTTTCAATCATGCAGGTGATACACCGAACTACTTGCATGCAGCTGAGGGATTCGTGTGACGAGAGTTTACAAATTGTTATAACATTAATATCTGGAAAACGTTCATATTTTATTATGTTATGTCGTGTAATGTTGGTCTTATAAATGTAAAACTATTTTAGGTATCAAAAAAAGTTAACTGAATTAAAAAAAATTCACATATGAAAACTCCATTTTTGTCAAACAGTTTTGTTAAAACAGCTTGTCAATAAGCTCTGGAAACTCCATTTCACCCAAACAGTTTTTTAACCAAACTCTATTTTCCGGAATCAACATTTTTTTATCAGCAGTTTTTCATCAGCAACAGCCCAACCAAACAGACTCTAAACCTTCCAAACAAGGTTCACGAGTAAAAGTCCAGGTTTGCCATGTTCAAGGAGGACTTTGGGGAGCTGAGCACCTACCCCCACCCATGGGAGGAAGCGGACTTCCTGAAGCCGCCAGTTGAAGAGGTGGAGAAGAACATCGTAGAATTCTTCGACAAGGCCCCCTGGACATCGAAGACTATATTCCATGCCTCGAAGAGGTGGCGGACATGGATGCCGCGGAATGTAAGTGTCTATTTATAAAGAATTTTCATACATGCAGGTTTTAACATCAAGACTTACAGTTGTCTTGCAGGTTCCCGCTGAAGGACCTCACAAACCCCCCGGCGAGGTTTTAACCGCAACTGAGGAGAGGAAAGTTACAGGCTCGAGGGGGTCGGCGCCTCCGCGAGCACCAACGACCACTCAACTAGGCCGAGCGAACTCTCCTACTGGCCTAAACCAGAGGCCGACGCGGACCCCCGCGGTTGGCGCGCGAGATCTGCCACCAGACTCTGGGGCCCTGGCAAACACGCTTGGCGGCCTGCTGATGCTCCGAGATGCAGGCGCAGTCACCCGCATCACAAGCTTGTCGTCCTAGAAAGAAAGACAGGAGGCGAATCTGCATGCGTTGATGGTCTCCTCTGCGGTCATCGGCGAAGACGAGCTTGAGGAGATGTGGAGCGTGCCTACAGATTAGCTAGCTCAGAGGGCGGCCATGGCCTCCTTGAGGTCGTTAGCGTACAACAACGTTGTCTGGCGATCCCTAGAGAAGACGCGACACGCCCTGAGGCAATCCCAGGAGGAGGTTGTTCGCCTGCAAAAAGAATTAAGGGTAACTCCAAAGAACCTGAACTATTGCTTCACATACCTTTAACGCTGCTTTCTAACGGTCTGCTTCGCATCCTTCAGCCAAGCCTGACCAGGAGAAACCCGAAGTTTGTGAGGGAGATCCTGAAGGTCGGGAATAGTTCTGGAAAGATCACCTTGGCGCACCTGCGAAAGTTGGATGCCTTCAAGCCCGAGTTCGCACGTATCAAGTACAGAGAGCTATTCCCAAAAGACGCATTGTTTTTCCCCAAGTAGTCCGCCTCATCATCCCAGCGGTCCACGTCCAGCGGATACTCTCCAACTGCGGATTCGAGGAAGAGACTGCGGCTAGAAAAAACCCCAGGAACCTCGGACTCAAGTGACGAGCACTATATGTTTCTTTTTATTTTTGGCACATTCTTCCGCGCGAGCTTCTAAAACATTATTATTTTGACCCGCGACTATTCGCGGTTATAGTTTTTGTTTTTGTAAGTTATCTTTCATGTGTTATTTTTTAAAACTTCCTTCTGTGCTCGCACCACGCTACCCACCGAGAGCTCGCGCCCGCGCATCCAGTGATAATGAGTGTGCCCGCAAATTATGAGTGTCCGAAAACATAGAGCTCGAACGGATCAATAAACAACAACACAACAAAACTCAAGCCTTTATCCCACTATAATGGGATCGGCTATATGGATCCTTTGACGTCATTGTGCCCTATCTTTTGTCATAATCTCACTAATGTCTAAGTACATCATGTCTTTCCTTATAGTTTCATTCCAAGTCTTTATTGCTCTACCCCTCCCTCGTTTAACATGCCTAGTGACTAAATATTCAAACGCCTAACAGGTGCCTCTAAAGGTCTCCTTTGTACGTGTCCAAACCATCTTAGACGAGCTTCTCGCATCTTCTCTACAATTGGTGCTACCCCTTTATTATCTTTGATACATTCATTCCTAATTTTATCCAATCTCGTGTGTCCACACGTCCACCTAAGCATTCTTATTTGCTCATGTACACAATTCACTTCCCAACACTCATAACCATAGAGCATCGCGGGTCTAATTGCAGTACGGTAAAACTTGCCATTAAGTTTTAGTGGTACTTTACGATCACATCAGATCTCGGGCGCGCCTCTCCACTTCAACCAACCCGCTTGAATTCTATGTGTCACATCTTTATCAATACCTTCGTCTTTTTGAACTATCGATCCAAGATATTTAAAACACTCGCTACGGAAAATTTCTTAATCACCCAACATAATAACGAAGTCATTTGTCCTTCTCGTACTGCTAAATTTAAGCTCCACATACTCCGTCTTTGCCCTGCTCAATCTAAAACCCTTCTTTTCTAAAGAATCTCCCTAAGATTCAAGTTTTGTGTTTACACCCTCGCGTGTCTCATCAACCAAAACGATATGATCTGCAAACAATAAACACCAAGGTATTGCTTGTTGGATATGTCTGGTAAGCTCATCTAAGATAAACCAGCCTGTGTCGGTCCTAAGCCCGGATGAAAAATGGTGAGGGTTGTGTTAGGTAGACGGCCAGCGAAAAATTTAGTCATCCTTATGAATATGGATCATTCCGACCGGATCAATAACGGCGACAACACTCAAGCCTTTATCCCACTATAGTGGGGTCAGCTATATGGATCCTTTGTCGTCATTGTGCCCTATCTTTTTTCATAATCTCAGTAATGCCTAAGTACATCATGTTTTTCCTTATAGTATTATTCCAAGTTTTAATTGGTCTACCCCTCCCTCGTTTAACATGCCTATTGACTAGACTCTCACAACGCCTAACATTCTCATCTTCGCATTTGGGGCTACTCATGTCTTATCCCTGATACATTCATTCTTAATTTTATCCGATCTCGTGTGTCCACACATTCACCAAAGCATTCTCATCTTCACAACTCCTATTTTTTGCTCATGTACACAATTCACTGCCCAAAACTCAGAACCAAAGAGCATCGCGGGTCTATTTGCGGTACGGTAAAACTTGCCATTATGTTTTAGTGGTACTTTACGATCACATAAAATCCCGGATGCGGCTCTCCACTTCAACCAACCCGCTTGGATTCAGTGTCACATCTTTATCAATACTTCCGTATTTTTGAACTATCGATCCAAGATATTTAAAACGCTCACTACGAGAAATATCCTGATCACCGAACTTAATTATGAAGTCATTCGTCCTTGTACTGCTAAATTTTGACTGGATCAATATTTAGAAAATTGATGGCCTTGCCACAGTAGCTGGGTTTGTTGTCTGCGGTTAAGGTCGCCAGTCAGGCCAAGGAGCATCTGCAGGGCTCTCGTCCGCAAACAACGTTGTAGAACGTTGGAGGGTTATAAGCACCTGTTGCTCGGAACTTGTCCTCGGAAAGGAGACCGGTAACAATAACGTCTCAATCAATGTGCGATTGGTCAACACATCCAGACCCGCCACATATGCCAACCTGGGAGTATCTCCACGAGGACAATTATCGCGGTCTTATGGTGCGGGAAGCAACTCACATCGGCAAGAGGGTCGGAGGCTTGATGTCTGTCACCGCTCGGAACGTCCGGATTCGTTCGAGGGGATCCAAGCAAGCTCCGGGACTCACCAGACTGGACGGAATTGAGGGCAAGTGTGCCGCGTGCGCCTGAAGAAAATCTTCCCTTACGTCGCAATGTGATAAGAGTTCTCCATGCGATAGGAATTTTTTGGTGACGGCTCCTGGGAAGAAAAGGTTGTTTTGAAGACTTGGACCAGGTGCGAAGCATCGAGGAGGAAGCGTACCTTAGCTTAGGAATAGTACTTCTTTAGGTCATCACTTCTCCAGGTGTTGGGCATCTCTTTTCCTTCATGGGATTGCGATCGGTAGGCTCCATTCTTGAGTGTTTCTTTGACGACGAACGGCCCCTCCCAATTGGGATTGAGCTTCCCCACTAAAACCGCTCTTCCAGTTGCATTCACTTTTTCAGCACGAGGCACCCCTTCTCGAATTGCATCACTAGTACATTTTTGTCAAAATATTTGGTCATTCTTCATTTTGCCTCTGCTTGCCAAATCACCAACTCGTCATGGAGCTCCTCGATCAGATCAAGACTGTACCTCAACTCTTCCTCATTGACTTCCATCCAATCATTATTATCTTGCCAGACAAGCAGCACACGGGGGCTTTCTATGTCGAACTCTACCGGGATGAGAGCCTCGGTGGTGGAGACCAACCCCGATCAAAAAAATGACTGACGTCGCACCCGACCGGACCTCTACCGGCCTTGAGCTTTGCATAGTTTATTTGTGACATTTTATTGCACTTTACTTATATTTTGTGATATATATATATATATATATATATATATATATTTATATATATATATATATTATATATATATATTTATAATTTAATCACATATATATATTTATGTATATATATATAATATATAACTATCCCTGTCAAACCCCACCCCGGTTCAGAGAAGCAGCCACGCAAAAGAAAAAAACTTGTTCATCTTCCCCGATCGCGCACAGGTACAGCCGCACCTCTTCCACACGACCCAGGCGCGCGCCTCCTTCCCCGAAATCAATGCTGCGCCAAGAGAAGCTCCCACCACGACGAGCCACGATGCCCTCAACTTCTGCAGTTTCCGCCATGGCCGTACCTTCAAGCTTCGGCCAGTTCCGCCATGGCCGTGTGCAGGTTTTCTTTTTTGGCTTCCGCTTTTGTTTTTGAAACCCTATATAAAGGGCTCTCTATAATCGTTTCTGAGAATGATGTTTGCGTTTTGATTCCTGTAAGAGATTATTGTGTGTTTTCCCCTGTTTGAGAGTGGCCGACTGTAGGAATTAGATTATTTTTTGAGGTGTTTTCTGTGATGAAAACCTGTTTCTGCTGTAGAATGGTAGCTGAATATTGTTAGGATTAGTTTTTATGTGTTTGTGACCTGATTCTCGTAGAAAAGAAGACGAACAACTGTGGATTAAAATAGGATAGTTGTTTGCGTTGTGTTAATTATTACCTGTGAGAATGTGTGAGAGACGTTGATGGGTAACATTGTGAGATGTTGTTGAGTAACATTTTGATGATATTGTTGCTGATTGATGAAGATTTGTGCTTGTCCAGTGCTTCCATTAAGATTGGACTAGAAGTGATTAAGCTACTGTTTGAGCTCTTAGCTTCCGTGAATAGTTAGAGAAATTGAATTGTTTCCGGTTTAGAAATGTTTTGTGGATCCTCTTGCTGGTGAGGTAGAGAGTAATTGAGATTTCGTGGAACCACCTTGAGTGTTTGAGATCTCGTGGAACCACCTTGAGTGTGAAGAGCGATTGAATTTAGGTTGTATAAATTGTGGCTCCTTACAGTGTGAAGTGATTCCGTGGAACCACCTCGTGTGAGAGAGCGATTTAATTCCATGGTGCCCGTGTGCGATAGCGGCCGATCTCGGAGTAGAAGATCGAAGGTGACGAGGAATTCCTCGCATGATCGCCGTCGACTTCGGATACGGAGAGACGCATCTTTCCGTGGGTAACTTGCTTCTATCTTTTTCTTGTGTGAGTCTAAGTTTTCTCTTAGGATAATTAGACTCATTGTTGGGTTTTCGCCCGAATTTTGTCAGCAAACGCTACGCCAAAAACTCCAAACGGAAACGTATTTGAAGTCCCCGATTCCCGTTTTGCTACAACAAGGGAAACGGAACGAAGTTGCAAGCTTCCTTCCCGGATTTAGAAATTAAACCGTTTTTTTTAAAAAAAATTTAATTTTGAAACAAAATATTTAATTTTGTGTTTTTTTCCAAAAGTTGCTTAATCTCTCAAAGTATTTGCAATGCATGCTCAAAATCTTTGCAAAAAAATTAATTTAATCATCGCATGCATTTAGAGTTTCCTAGAAAAGTCGGCAGGCGCGCAAACCTTAGGCGCTGTCCTGCATCACTCGGACTCATGCGATAATTTGAACGGGGTTTCACCGGTTGTTGAAGGGGTCGTCTGGAGGGTCCGCAAAACTTCTGGCAACTGCTCTGCCCAATTGCCACGAGCATTTATCACCTTTATGATCAAACTCAGGATTTGCATATTGGTTGCTTCTACCTGACCATTGCTACGCGGGTGATGGACTGATGAGAATCGAAACTCTGTCCCTACCCGATCACAGAAACTGCCCAGCTCCTCCCTTGCGAACTGAGGACCGTTGTCCGTAATGATGGCTGTTGGGACCCCATACCGACATATAATCTCTCCTCAGATAAAGTTTTTCACTACCAAAGTTATAGTTCTAGCCAGTGCTTTGGCATTTATCCTTTGTTGAAGCAATCGATCATAACCATGATGAAGTGGCGTTGCCCGCTAACCTTTGGAAACGGGCATATCAGATCCATCCCCTAGACGGCAAAAGGCCAGTGGACGAAAATGGACTTAAGCTGCTGAGCCAGTTGGACTTAAAGGGGAGCGAACTTCTGACAACTTACGCATTTCCTGGCAAAATCCGCGCAATCCCTCCTGGTCGTTGGACAAAAATAACCTTGACGAAGAATTCTCTTTTCAAGGGTTCTAGCTCCTGAGTGACTGTCATACTCTCCCGAATATACTTCTTGCAGGATTCGAGGGATCTCTTCTTTCACCACACATCTTGCCAAAGGCGAGAGAAAAGTCTTACGATAGAGAATCCCCAAGATCAGAGAATAATGGGCCACCATTAGCTTGAACCTCCTCTTATCGCTTACCGAAGGATGAACCTCCCCGATCGTGAAGTAGTGAACGAAAGGATCCACCCAAGACGGGAGTCGATCAACCTCTATGACGTCCGCCTCCTCTATTGCAGGACGGAACAAATCTGTGAGAGTTCCTCCAGCGGGATGTCAATACTTTGCTAATTCATTGGCCTCCACATTTTTCTCTCGGGATATGGTGTAAAGTGAAAGTGTGAAAATGTTTCACGCACTGCTAGACAAGGACCAGGTATTTTTGCAGGAGCGGCGCCCTTGTTTCGAAAACACTGTTGACGTGTGGCACCATGATTAGTGAATCTGTCCTTACCTCTATGTCCTCAACACTAATCTCCAAGGTCAAGCTCAACCCTGCTACCAAAGCTTCATACTCAGTCAGGTTATTCGTCACCGGAAAATGAAATTTCACAGTCTGCTCGATCTTGGTTTCACAGCTTGCCCGAGTCGCGAATCGATTCTGCGCGCCTGCCCCCATATCGCGGTCTTTAGCGAATACCTGCTCGCCTGGAAGGGCGCCCGACAGCATCTCCTGTGAAGGCTTCTGGCGGTCTCTGCTCGAACTGCCCGCGCATCTGGCGACTTCACCAACCAATCGAATCTGAAGGTTGCGTGTTCAAACTGTTGGTGCAAGATTTGTCACCTAGTCCTTCCACACTCAACTGCTAACTGGGGATACTGCAGAGGGATCGCAGACCGCGACTAGCCAGTTACTTAGCCCTTGGCGGGTGCGGCGAGCAGAGAGAGAGAAAAAAGGAGGGGTACCGCTAGCAACGTCGAACAACAGATTGGCCCGTCACGGCGAATGCCTCTCTTGCGACAAGCACTTTGATTACTGGCAAAGGTTACAAAAGGGGTGCGGCTACTTATGAGTACACGCGCATACAATGGTTGGGAGGAGAAAATACTAAATGGACTTAGTATCCGCACCAGTAACTAGGCAGGTTCTAGGCTAAGTCTGTGTGTCCCATCTACGCATCCCTGGTCCTTATTTATACTTGAGGGTGGTCTGCTCGGACGATTCATGAACCGACGGGCATTTAACGTCCCATTAATTACGACATTAAATGCGCAGCCGCCCAAGGTACGCGAGAGTCGGGCGGCGAGGGTTGAGAGAAGAGACCGCATGTAACCGCATGGTGTCTCTGAGGTGGATGTCGAAGAGATGAGTCTGTGCAGGCTCCAGGAGAAGCGCTCACCGCGAACTCTGGGCTGCGTCTTCCGAGCTGCTCTGTGAGAGACCGCCTGCCAAATGCCCATGTCGGGGTTTCTTAAAGATTGTTCGTACCGAACACTGTCGCGCTCAAGCCACGGGTCGGGGAATGTCCGCGGACATCCGGAGTGACCACCTGAAGAGCTCGCGAACGCCGGGAATGGACGTCTGGCAAGTTTTCCCGGCTTGTCTCATACTCGCTTCCGTTATCGCACGATTGGGGTTAACATTCTGGACCCCAGCATGAAGGGCATTGCCTTGTTCGTAGCAAAGTGTCACACTTATGCGCTAGTGAAGGCTGAATGTCAACGACCAGATGGATTTTTGAAATCCTTGTCAATCTCTAAATGGAAGTTTAACGACATATCGATGGACTTTGTGCATGATTTTCCAATGTCGCAGCAGGGCAATAACGTCATCTGGGTAATCGTTGATCATTTGACGAAGGTGTCGCATTTCATTCAAAAATGAAAGAACGATTCAATGGAGAAACTAGCTAAGTTGTATGTTGAGAATATAGTTGGTTGCATCGTGTTCTCGACTCGTAGCATCCTTAGTGATTGAGACAGGTGTTTCAAGTCCAACGATTGGAGGCATATTCATCACTCGTTGGGCACCTAGTTGAATTTTCGAATTGTCTTTCATTCGCAAATGGATGGGCAGATCGAGATGATCAGACGATGGAGTATATGATGTTGATATGCGTCTTGGACTTTGGAAAGAGATGGGAAGATCACCTATACATGATTGAATTTGCCTACAACAGCATCTATTAAGCAAGCATCCAGATGGAAACCTTCAAGGCCCTTTAGGGTAGGAAAGATCGTATGCCTTTAGCTTGGGAAGAAATGGGCGACACAAAGTTCTTGAAGCATAAAAATGTTGATGATGCTAACACGATGATTCGGGTGGTACGTGAGAGGTTGTTAATTGCACAGGATAGGTGAGCAAAGTATTACAATGTCAAGCAAAGGAATGTGGAGTTCTTTGTGGCTAATTGGGTATATTTGAAAATCAAGCAGCCAAGGGAGTGTCGAGAATCCGATGTTTGAAGAAGTTAAGCCCACGATACTTGGGACCGTTTGAGATTACAGAGCACATTGGTGACGTTGTGTATCGGCTTGCACTATCATCGGAGCTTAGCGTATTGTATGACGTTTTCCATGTTTAAGTGTTGAGGAAGATCATTCGAGAGCCTACTCAGATCGTTGAGGTAGACAATGGGTCGATTGATGGTGGACTATCGACCAAAGTTTGGACCATTCCGTTCAGGTCATCTTCAACCCATTCTTTCAACATTTTCACAACCAAGAGTAACAGTGCCTCTGCCTGATCTTAAAACCGTTGTATTTCATTGCTTTTGTGTTTTCCTTGCATAGAAGAGTCTCCTCCACTAATTAGTGGAGGGTAGGAACTCATTTGATTTGTTAGAACCCCAGGGCGTGGGATTTAGTTCCCCGACATGAGATTGCATTAGAAATCTGATAACCGTCATGGATTTAGGCATGTTGTGTGAAACTTACTCGTGGTCATAGGCCTTGATCAGCTATTTTGATATAACGTTTGCATTTAGGGTTAACCTAGTATCCGTGTTGGAGAATTACTCTAAGGTAGATATCATAATGTATGCGGGGTTGAGGGATTTAGGGTCTTTAGCCATTTCTAGTGACAGTACTATATTTGTGGCTGTCAATTTGGCCATTAGTGTATTCAACAACTTGAAAGCAATTAGATAATAATTTTGTTCGGCGACCGTGAGTGCAGCATCATTATGTTGGTGGACAATGATTTGGCTCACATTGGATCCCATACTTGAGCTTACATTGTGTATAAATATCAAAAAAAGTAGATCTAAGAAGAATCTATTTACATACTATGAGCAAGCTAGGCATACATTTTATATTCATGTGTTCACCGCCCAATTAGACTAAGAAAGTTGCAAACTGTAATAATTATTTGCTCAAACGGCGACATGGAAAGAACAAAATTGGTCTTAAATATAATCATAAAATACAAACTAGAAAACTAACATGCAGTTTAATTAGTAATAAACTAAGCTCCATAAGTACAACGAATACCTGCATTGTGTCCGATTATAGACCTTATTGTTGATAAAGAAATCATTGTTTATTTACTAATTAGGAATATGTTTTAAATAAAGCTCATCCATATAAAAAAACAGAATAATAAATGCATACTCTCCACTGAAGATTCCCGACTCCCTCAATTTCTGTTGTTCCTTCTGGATATCTTCGACACGGTGTCTTCTCTTATAGTTTAGGTAAAATTTCCACAAATGTTCAATGTCATGCCGCCGGTTAATAGCAGCGCCGCCTTTCAATGCAAGTTTTTGCTACAATAATGCATACAAATCGTTGAAGAATAAAAGGACAACAGAGCAGAAAAAACAAAGATTTATTCAACAAGTAAATGAACAATAAGTAAAATCAGTTAGCAAGTTTGGATCTACACAGCACCTTTATGACAGACATCAAGCCAGTCTTGAACTGAAGTACACCCCTTCCTTCACTATTTGGATCCAAATTCTGTGACATACTATATGCTTGCTCACACACTGAATAGAATGTCATTATTGCAATGAAAGCTTGTAAGCGCTTCAGTAAAATCTCCCTAAATCACATAGAGAGCATGCTCAAAGGCAAAAGCTAGTGAAAATGAAGAAATGTCTCTTTGATGCAAAAGTTGAAGATACTTGACACTCTTCCAAGACTAGCTAAAAATAAATCATTCATATAATAAATATTTCTTATATAAGTCAGTTCTATAGCTCACAACCACATGCAAAACCAAACTATAACAACTTCATTTAAGATTATGTGGTTGATTCGTTTTTTAAGGCAAAGCATGGATAGTATCCATTTTCACTGAAGAATATTTAGAAACCTAAATAAAGGAAAGAAAAATAAATATCAAAACTCAACCATTTGTGCTATTGTAATACATTTATCCCTCAACTCCAATTGCTTAATAGTTAATACAGGAAAGAACTCGAAGAGATACATGGCAGTGTGTGAGGAGAGAAACTAAGTAATAGAGGTTAGTCAAAAGTGCATGACATTTTGTGTTACCGATCTCCACCCGGAGGAGCCGCCATGGCAAGTGTACACTCGACGGAGGAGAACAACGGGCGAAGAGAAGAACGGCGGAACATTTGCGAGCGGAAGTGGTGAACCAAACCCAACCGGAAGGGGTTAACCGCAGGCCGCATATGGGAGGCGGTCTTATTTTAAATTGGAATTATTATGCTATGTTATTATGTTATGTGAACCCTCCTATATATAGAGGGGTATTGTGAACCTTTGGATTATCTTTGGATCAAGTAATTTGAGTGGGGTTGATCCCCTTGTTTCTCCTAACCCTAATCTCTCCCTCTCTTCCTCTCTTCCTCTCTTCTCCCCTTCTCGTGCCGCCCTTCCCCTCTCTTTCCGCCGCCGCAGGCTACCGCCGGCGACTCCATAATACCGCACGGTATTATTTGGTCCGACCTGCCCTCTCAGCCCGCCTCATGCCGCCGGAGACCTCAGCCGATGGCGCCGAACACACGCTCCAACCCGGGCGACTCCACCGACGGCGCCAACGACGCCCGCCAGCGGCTCGATCGGCACGACGCCCACCTAGCCACTCTCCATTCCTCTATTGACGCCCTCCTGGCCGGCCAAGCGCAGCTATTAGGCCGCCTGGAGGCCCTTCATCCACCGGCCGCCGCTACCCCTCCATCTGGATCTACCGCCTCCACGGACACGGGGTCCATCCTCGGCATGCCACCCGCTGCATACTGTCCTCCACCGCACGCCCCGCCGCCGACCCCCACCCGGCCAGCAGCCCTCTTGGACATCCCCGCATTCTCGAGCATCGATCCATTGGGGTGGATAGCTCGCGCGGAACAGTTCTTCGACCTTAACAACACCCCGCCAGCTGACCGCATTGGCACGGCGGTTGTTGGCCTGAGCGGCTCGTCGCTCCATTGGGCGCGCTGGCTCCGACAAGTGCAGCCGACCATCTCTTGGCACGAGTTCAAGCAAGAGATGATCACCCGCTATGATCCCCGCTATACGGGCTCGACGATCGAGCGTCTTTGCAGCGAGAGCCAGTCCGCCGACGTGGATTCGTACATCGACGAGTTTGTCGCATTGGTCGCCGAGGTTCCGGGCCTTCCACCGGACCATTAACTGGGGTTCTTCCTCCAAGGGCTCCTTCCCTCCATTCGCTCCCGCATCCGCACCCATCACCCCTGGACGGTCTCCGAGGCTCTCAACTTGGCTCGGGCGGTGGAGGTCGATCTGGGGCTCCGTTCGGGGTCGCTCCAGTCTATTCCACAACAACCAACCACCTCGGCCCGTCCCCCGGCACCGCGGGAACGGCCACCCCCGGCTGCGAGTGGCCGGCCAAACCGCCCCGACAACACTCCGCGCATTTCCAGTCAGGACTATCATGAGTTGCGTCGGAAGGGGTTGTGTTTCCGTTGTCGACAGCCCTATTCCCCGCAACACGTGTGTACGGTGAAGGAGTTCCACGCGATCTTCGTTGAAGAAGAGCCCGAGGTCACCATGGCCGACTTCGGCGCCCTCGCCATACGGGACGACGATGGCGCACCAGGAGCGGAGGCCGTCCTCAACATTTTGGAACTGCCACTCTACTCGGTGGGCGGCATCACCGGCCCGCGCACTATGAAGCTGACAGGCATGGTCAACGGCCGACCGGTGATTGTTATGATCGATAGCGGCGCTAGTCACAATTTCCTCTCCCTGCAGGTGGCGCGGGCTCTCGAGCTCCCTATCAGGCCGTCTCCAAATTTTTCAGTTTGCTTGGGGGACGGCCGTCGCCGGCCAACCTTGGGGCAATGTTCGGGCGTCCTGGTGACACTGGGTTCTTGTGACCTCACGGCCGATTTTTATGTCTTCGAGTTAGGGGGCCTGGACCTCATTCTGGGCGTGGCGTGGCTCCAAACACTGGGCGAAGTACACGTAAATTGGGCAGCCATGACCATGCGGTTTCAGCACCACGGCCGCACGTGCCACTTGGAAGGCGACGCCACCCTTCTCCGTTCTCCCCTATCGGCCCGAGCCCTCCACCGTGTGGCGGACGTGGACTTCACCGTCTGGCTTTGGACGGTCGAGGCCACCCCGGCCACGCCTCCCACCGCCGACGATCTTCAGCCCCTGCTCACCGAGTTCGCGGATCACTTTACGGCGCCGCAAGGTCTACCACCGGCGCGTCCAACCGACCACGCCATTATCCTCCAGCCAGACGTCGCAACTGTGTCTGTGCGACCTTACAGGTACGGGCACGCACAAAAAGACGAGATCGAACGTCTCGTCCGGGAGATGTTGTTGGGCGGCCACATCCGCCCCAGTGCCAGTCCCAGTCCGGTCCTCCTCGTGCGGAAGAAGGATGGTAGTTGGTGTTTCTGCGTGGACTACCGGGAGCTCAATAAGGCGACCGTTCCGGACCGGTATCCGATTCCAATTATCCAGGAGCTGCTTGACGAGCTCCACGGCGCGACCTACTTCACCAAGCTGGACCTCCGTGCGGGGTACCACCAGATCCGGGTTCGGCCGAAAGACGTGGCAAAGACGGCTTTTCGAACTCACGATGGTCACTTCGAGTTCCTTGTTATGTCGTTCGGCCTCACCAACGCCCCGGCCACGTTCCAAGCAACGATGAACGAGATTTTTCGACCGGTCCTCCGTAAGCACGTTCTTGTCTTCTTTGATGACATTTTAGTGTTTAGTCCCTCTTGGCAGGATCACCGGGATCATGTGCGGCGCACGTTCGCCACGCTACGGCATCACAACCTCGTCCTCAACCAAAAAAAGTGCTCCTTTGGAACAACGTCGGTGAGTTACCTGGGCCACACAATCTCGGCCGCGGGCGTGGCAATGGAGGCCGAAAAAATCCAAGCGGTTGTGCAATGGCTGGCCCCTTCATCGGTTCGGGAGGTCCGCAGATTCCTAGGCCTCACCGGGTACTACCGGCGCTTTATAAAGAATTACGGCTCCCTGGCTCGTCCGTTCACACGGCTACTCAAGCTCTAGGAGGTGGTTCCCTTTGTGTTGACGCCCGCCACATTGGAGGCCTTTACCGCCCTTCAGTCGGCCCTAGTACAAGGGTCGGTGCTAGCCATGCCCGACTTCACCAAGACCTTCCTGGTCGAATGCGACGCATCCGGCACGGGCGTCGGCGCGGTGCTCATGCAAGACAGCCGCCCCATCGCCTATTATAGTCGAGCCTTCTCGGCCGCCATCCGCAGCCGCTCCGCTTATGAGAATGAGTTGATGGCACTTGTGCTCGCCGTACAACATTGGCGCCCGTATCGGCTGGGTCGCCCCTTTGTGGTTCGGACGGACCACCATAGCCTCTGATATCTTCTTCAACAAAAAATTGCAACACCCGCGCAACAAGTTTGGGTAGCCAAACTCCTCGGCTACGACTTCACCGTTGAGTTCCGGCACGGTCGGGCCAACCGGGCGGCGGACGCATTATCTCGGCAACCCCAGGCGGTCGAGCTTTCAGCCATCTCCAGGCCGGTTTAGGACGAGGCGGCAAGCATACAACAGGAGGTGGACCGCGACCGGCAACTATTAGCCATCCGGACAGCTCTGTTGGCCGACCCGGCGGCGAGACCGTCGTACACTCTCGCGGGCGGGCGCCTCTTCCACCGAGGCCGATTGGTTCTCTCCGCCACTTCCGCTCGTATTCCACAGCTCCTCGCCGAGTTCCATTCCACCCTGGAAGGGGGCCACGCGGGGGCGTTTCGCACCTACCATCGCTTAGCCGTCTCCCTATATTGGCCTCAAATGTTCTGGCACGTCATGTTCGTTCTTCTACCCCTTTCGGGTTGTCTAGCCGCTGCAGGTTGTCTAGCCGCTGCGAGTTGTCTAGCCGCTACGGGCTGTCTACCGGCTGCTTCTGACCGTGGGTTCTAGCCGCTACTTCTGCCTACTGCTTCTAGTCGTCGTGTTTGTCCGCTGCTCCTGGTCGCTACGTTTGTTCGCTCGCCTATGCTTGTCGTCATTGCTTCTACCCGTTGTTCGTCCTTCCTAGTCATTGAGTATCTGTCTGTGCGGCCTTCTCGTACCTTATCCTTCTCTCCGCGGTCTCGTCTTAACCGCTGGCCCTTGGCTTGCTGCGATCTTTTCTAATCGTTGTGATCTACCCTTGTCGCCGCGACGGTCTTTGTCCGACAGCGGCCTGGTGTTTTGCTCGTCGCGCGCTCTCTTATCTGCACGCTCTCTTAGTCGTTGTGCTCTCTGAGTCGTCGCGGACTTGCAGCACCTTGCTCCTCTCTAACCGCTCGGACAGTTTTCCTTGTCGCCGAGCTTGGCGTCGTCCACATGGCTTCCTGAGTCACCTACTGCTTCCTGATTCAACTACTCTTCCCGGACATCCTCGTGTTTCTCCCCTTGAGCTTCGTGATAAATTACGGATTACCACCATTTCTCTTCGTGGAAAACCAAATTTTGTTGAATGAGTTTACTCAGTTTGTCATGTGCTGCAAACTAAAGGTCTCCTTCATCACCTGACAAGGCCTCCTCCCACTGAACCTACTGACGAGCGGATCCGTGACGATGGGCGTGTCCAATCTTGGCTTCTCAATTCTCTGGACACTGAGCCGTGTCGGATGGCCATGTATCACGAGACAGCTCGCGCTATGTGAACGGACCTTTATTCTCTCTACTTCGGGAAGGACAATCTTCAGCACTTATTCGACATTCTTACCGATCTTCAGTCCCTCGACCCTGGACCTAATGATGACTTGACGTCTTTTGTTGCTCAAGCTAAAACTCTTGTGGAGGCTTGGATCCAGCATCAGCCCCCCACCACGGACTTGGTTACTCAATGACGGCAGCAATAAGCAGTTGGGATTGCTATGATGGCCCATGTTCCACCACATCTTCATAGTGTTCGCGCTCATATCCTATCTTTCCGTTGTTACTCCGTCTCTCTCGGACGTTTGCTCGATGCTTCTGAAAGTTAGCCCTCCTCCGGATGCTCCGCCTCTCTCTCCAGCTCTCCTTCAGCAACCTGTGTCTACACTCGCTCCTTCAACTCATGGTCACTCGGCACGTGGAGGTCGCCAGTCTCGGGGACGGGGTCGGGGTGGCCGTACTCTCTTCAAGTGCTGTGCCTGTCACTGCGGCAGGGATGGTCATCTGGAGGTCACCTGCTACCGCAAGCATGGTCTGCCCCTTCACCTTATTGCTTCGGCTACCCCAACACCTCCCTCCTGCCACTAGTGAGGACATTGTTGTTCTGCGTGCTCAACTCCATCAGCTTCAAGGGGTAGTTAGTCGCTCCATCTGGTTCCGTGGCCTCGATCTCCAATGAAGGAATATCTTGGCTCTCACACAGCTCTTACTGGATTGTGAATTCAGGTGCTACGCATCATCTCTCCGCAGAAGCCGCCTCACTACTTAGATTCTGCTTATCCCAAGTTCATCACCGTGGCTAATGGTGACATAGTCCCGATTTCTAGCACTGCTCATCTGTCTCTTACTCCTTCCATCTCCTTATCCTCGGTTCTTCATGTTCCAGGACCCCCTTTTAATCTACTTTTTGTTAGCTGTCTTACACAGGACCTTGATTGTTGTGTAACTTTCTCACGCACTTCCTTTATATGTGCAGGATCGACTAACGCAAATATACTTGGTAGGGGGCGACTGTCTAACGGGCTGTATCTTTTCGATGTTCCTCTCATTGCTCTCACCACTGTCTCCTCCATTGATTAGCATCGTCGTCTTGGGCATGCTGCTCTTTCGATTCTCAAGAAAGCTCTTCCAACTATTCCTCTTCAGGAGTTCTTTTGTGAATTCTGTATTTTTGGCAAACAACACCGTGTATCTTTTACTTCTCCTTGTACTCAGAGCGATACTCCATTATCTTTAGTGCATTATGATATCTGGGGATCATATAAGATCCTTAATATTTTTGGTTATCGCTACTTTGTAACTTTTATTGATGATTACTCAATGGTTACTTGGATGTACTTACTTCGTGATCGTACCGAACTCACCTCCACGTTCCGTACGTTTCTTACGGAAACTCGCACTCAGTTTTCAACGTGTAAAAATTCTTCTGTACTGATAATTTCTCGTGAGTATACCGGTCGCACTTTCTCCAATTCTGTGCGCCGAGTTTGGTATTATTCATCAGACTTTGTGTGTCTATACCCCTCAACAGAATGGCGTAGCGAAACGAGAAAATCGTCACCTCCTTGACGTTGTCTAGATCTCTCATGATCCAAATGCAGGTTCCCTCCTCTCTATTGGAACTTTGCGGTTTCCACTGTTTGTTACCTCATCAATCGCATGCCCTCGTCTATCCTCCACTTTGTGGCTCCCGTCAGTCTCCTTTACCCATCCAAGGCTCTCTTCTCTCCCACACCTCGTGTGTTTGGATGTACATGTTATGTCCATCACCTTTGATCCTTCAAACGACAAGTTAGCCCCTCGTGCTACCAAAGTTATGTTTGTTGGGTACTCTCGCACTCAGAAGGGGTATGTCTGTTATTACCCTACCACTGGTAAGGTGGTAGTATCTGTTGATGTCTCCTTTCATGAAGACCAATCATATCACACTAAGTCCTATTGATCCTCTTCTTCCTCCTCCGCATTACCTCGGCCCACAGTTCCAGTTACGTCTTCGTTTCCACCTCTTCTACCTACTCCTCATCTGCTTCCACCACCTAACCCACCACCCGTCCCCTCCAAACCTCCTAACCCACCACCAGTCCCCTCCAAACCTCCTATCATTCAAGGTTTACACTCGTCGTCCTCCACTTCCAGAATGCCCTGCAGCAGCTTCCCTCTACCGGCGTGTCCTCGCGGCTTGTTGATTCGGCATCACCCTTGACGGCTCATCCCTTGGCCAAATTATGTATCTTTACATCGGCTCTCTCCACCTTCTTCTTACCTTTGCTCTCTCTCGTATATCTCTATATCTAATTTCTATGCAGGAAGCTCTCTAGCATCCAGGGTGGCGTGCAGCCATGGATGAAGAAATGACTGCTCTGTGGCCTGTGGGATAATCAGACTTGGGATCTTATCTCTGTTCCTCCTGGTCATAGTTGTGTTAGCTGCAAATAGATTTTTACAATCAAACATGCGACGGATGGGACAATTGATTGCTTGAAAGCTCGGCTTGTGGCACGGGGTTTTACTCAACAATACGGCCTCGATTATGATGAAACCTTTCTCCCCTGTCGCGAAATTAAATTCGGTTCGGGTTCTGCTCTCCTAAGTTGTTCATCGCAAGTGGGCCCTCCATCAGTTGGATGTAAAAAATGTCTTTTTTGAATGGTGATTCTTCTTGAAACTGTTTACATGCATCAACCGCCCGGATTTGAGACCACGGGGGAGTCTCGTATATGTTTACTTCGAAAATCTATCTATGGTCTTCAAACAACCTCCTCGGGCGTCGTTTGAGAAATTCAACAAGGACGTTCGTGAGGTTGGTTTCAAACAAAGTTCGGCAAATTTCTCCCTCTTCACTCGTCACCAATCAATCGGGACTGTAATACTTCTGGTTTATGTGGACGATATTTTGATCACAGACGATGACTCCGCTGGGATACAACATGTTAAGCAACATTTAAATTTTGTCTTTCAAATCAAAGATCTGGAAAACCTTCGGTATTTTCTTGGACTAGAGGTAGCACGACAACCAGATGGCATTGTCTTATCCCAGCCGCAAGTATTGCATTGGCCTTCTGCAAGATGCTGACCTCTCAGGGTGCAAACCTGCAGAGACCTTCGTTGGAAGTCAACCACAAGTTGTGTGCTCAGGGATTTAAGCCTGACTCTCCACTTCCAAATTCAGAATTACTATCGGCGTCTTGCAAGAAAACTGATATACCTAACAGTTACAAGACCAGATATCTCATTTGTGGTTGGAGTGGTCAGCCGCTTTATGCATACTCCACGGGTTTCTCATCTTCAGACAGTGGAACGCATTCTCAGCTATCTGAAGACTGCTCCTGGACAAGGACAGAAGAACTTGTGTATAAACCATCTTACTCCCTTTCTCTTATTGCTTACTCTGATGCGGATTATGTGGGCTCGCTGGACGATCGACGATTTACTACTGGTTTCTGTACTTACTTTGGAGGAAATCTTATCACATGGCGGAGCAAGAAGCAGTCGGTGGTTGCTCGCTCGTCTGGTGAGGCTGAGTACCGTGCGATGGCAGTTGTTGTATCAGAACTCACCTGGTCTTAAAAGTTCTTCTTATGGATTTGGGAGTTAAATTATCCCCACCTTCAACTTTGTTTTGTAACAGTCAGGCTGCAATCCATATTGCAAAGAATCTTGTGTTCCATGAGCGGACCAAACATATTGAAGTTGACTGTCACTTCGTTCGAAAAAAGGTCCAATCGAATATGCTAAAGCTTGAGCATGTTTCTGCTTCTGGGCAAGTTGCTGACGTTCTTACCAAGGCATTACCTTCGGAAATTGTACCATCAGTTCCTGTCCAAGCTTGGTGCCTATGACTTGTACGCTACAGCTTGCGGGGGAATGTTAGAGAATATGAGGGAAAACAATGTAAAAGCCCATGTATAAGGCCTCATCTATAAGACTCACTCCTTTCTTCTACTAGTCTCACATCTCTTGTATAGGATTCTTTCTCCCTCTCTTCTCCTATATGTGTACTCACTCTTGTATTTGGATGATGATGAAATATATACAAGGTTTTGGCTCTATTTTCTACAAGATGGATGTCAAATGTGCATTTTTTTGAATTGCAGGCTTGCAAGTCGAAATATATGTGGAGCAACTCTCAGGTTTTGTCAATCCAAACTTTCCTTCCTAGGTATACAAATTAGATAACGCATTGTATGGTCTCAAACAAGTTTTGAGAGCTTAGTATGAGACTCCCTTAGTTTTTCTTCTTGGAAACTCTTTTCACAGAGGAAAAGTTTATAAGACTCTCTTCATTGGATAATAAATGCTATTAACTGAATAATAAATCACGATTTTGCAAGGTGAAAGAAAACTTCCTTCCGTCATGTCAATAAGAGAATAATAGATATACAATATGAATATTTATTCAATTTGAAAGGAAAATTACAATCATTTTAGTTGATCAAAAATATTTACAAAAAATACAATATAGGTAATCCTGAAATGTGGCATCACCAAGTAATAGAGTTGCACTTATTGCAACATCAACAAGTTTGATCCTAGCAATCCCTAAATTAACTAACATTTGTGCCTTTGCTTTGGGAGTTATAACTTGCAAGTCAGGTTGAGTGCTTGATCAACTATATTGGACCTCATCCCTTCCATCAAGTGGAAAAGAAAAGGATGATTCATGTGTATTAAGAAAACCCACAAATTCTTTCACCAAATAACATTATTAGAAAATTCACACAAAAACCATTTGGTAGTAGTTGTCCTCGGATCAGCAAACTTAAGTGCACATCATCAAGCTTTTCCAGCGTGTTTTAGAATCATTGTTATAGATGTCACCCGGCATGTCTGACATGTTAGTTGACGTAAATATTTTGCAAAGAAAACGGCACGACGTCAACATTTTAAGGAAAAATATCAATATTGAAAATATTGCTTCATAAATAAGTTTTACCCAATATATCAGGCGATATTTTGCGGTTGATATAATGGCGTGAGTATTAAAAATATCTTTATCCATTTCTTTTTTGCGGATAGGAAGTAATATTTTGTTTTCGTGATTCGTTTAGTGTATCTCTTTGAGCCTAGCTTCGATGTCCGAGCAGAAATATTTTGTTTAGTGTTCATTACTTCACTATAATCATATTATTACATGCTTATTAGGTAATTTATAAACATGCATTATGTGTACAATTGTATATATTTACAAAAAAATGTGTGTAATATATAAATAATTTATTTAAATATTAAAATCCAAAAAATTAAAATATCCACGATATATCCCCCACAATCCGACATCCGACAGTTCAAACTCAAGCTGACATGAACCGGACATCCGACATCTACAACCTTATTCAGACTATACAATCAAAAGCAAGGCCGCAATCAACCTTTTGCTCTTTCTTCTTAAAGTAGAATTTTGATCTCCTCGGCGATTGATGTAAGACAACAAAATTTCATTTAGCTCAGAAAAACTAAGTAAAACCTTCATTAAAAAATATCAAATGATTTCAATTATATAAAAGTACTCATTGTCCTAACAACTGACAAGGTTATACTTGGAATTTGATTTGGGAATAAGATAAAAATAAATGATGTGTGCGATTTTCTTCAACATTGTGGTCACTTTCAATTCATAGGATACCGGAGGAGAAACGAGTGGTATCATAGAGTCCCAAACAACACATCATTTGAAGATAAATGCAAACAAAATCTGGCTCCATTCATTAACTAAACAGTATCTTTGATAATCCTTCATGTATGTAGGCATGTCAATGGAATCAGTGGTCTTCGATGCAGATCAACGAGGTCAACATTGTGGTTGAAGAAACAGTAAGGGAATAGTTGGGCCTTATTTAATATTCTCTATTGAATGGACTCTTGGACAGCAGTGGCTTGGGTAATACCAACACAAGAGGAAGTAGTTTGTGGCACAAGAGGAATTCCTGACAACTTAGGGAAATGGTTTTTCTCCATACATTTTTGAAATCATTATAAGGCCGTCGAATGGGAGTATGCAGTAGAAGTGGATGAGTCTAGCTTCAATCCCCTAGATAGAAACTTTTTCTAGCATATAAACATGAATATTTTGGGAGCAACCAAATATTGCTAAGACTATGAGTTCATGATTTCTAGCACGATGACTTATGGACAAGTCACAATAATCCTTATCACATCAAGCTTACATAAGAATATAGAACAAGCTGTGATAAGTCGGACAGTAGCTGCTGAAGAAGTAGTATTGGTGAATTAAGGGCAGAGCTGATGCAGAACTAGCCTTTAACATACAAACCCAATCAAGAATCAAAAAGCAGGTGAAAAATAAGTGTTAGGTAGCAGTTGTGGCATTAGCCGTGACAATCAGAAGTGTCATTTTACTCTACATCAAAATTTTAGTTAATGGGGGTTCACTAACTGGAAATGAGCTCACGAACCTCACCCGTGTAAGGTTTCCTGGGGGAAAGAATCGGAGAATTTCAAAGCTTATGTAATCAAGAAATGAATCTTCAGCACAGCGGTATAAAAAACTGGGGAAAGAGATCACTCACGGATCCTCGCAACATTGGGGTCATCGTCCTCGATTTCATCGGCAGCTTGCAGGATTGCATCGATGTTGGTGGTCCTTCCGAGGGACGGCGGAACCGCTCCGGCGAGCCCTGAGGCGGACTGACCTGGTCTCTGGCCAGCACTCCTTAGCTGCTCCCTCTCCAGCGTCGCCCGCACGAGGCGCTCCCAGTTTTCGTAGACCGACATATCCGACGAAGTTCGGCGGATCAATTGAAGTTAGGGCTTCAGTGAGAGGAGATCGGGAGGATAACGAGAAGAAGGCGGGTGAAATGGGAGGAAGCAAAGCTCTGCCAAGCCAGAGAAAACAGAGGGAAGGTGGAAAACCTAGGTCCGTCGAAGGAGTTGGTGCAGAGGACGGGGGATTGTAGGATCGGCGGCCGCGGGGACGGGATGGAGAAGAACGGGGTTTGTAGGCTACCGAGTATCGAGAAGGTTTCTCGAAAGCGACGAGTGACGGGTTTCTTCGTGTTCAAGTGTTCAAGGATGACGAGGACTTGGGTTGACCGAGTTGATTTTGAATTAGTATCAAGGCTGTGTTGGACAAACCGGCAGACGCCGTTCCGGCGGGAACCTGTTTGGGATGCCACTCACGCGCTCTCTTTGAAAACGGTCGGCGTGAAAAGGTGGGAGCCCGGCATTTTGTCGCTGGCCGGGCGAGCAACGTTTCACAGCTCACGCCGGTCGTTTCCTCTCTCCTCCCCGGCATGCCACCGGGCTGGATTGTCAAACAGAGCCTAAGACTGTGTTTGGCCCCCCATTTTTCTCCATTTCAGTCCAGACGAAATGGAATTTTAGGGTTTTGACTTTGGCGTTGTTTAGGATTTTCGTTTTAACTCCGTTTCTGTTTCAAATCGGAATGATACATCCCTTTTCAACTGGATCGGAGAGCCTCCAGTCTCCCTTCAAAATAACTGAAACGGAGCAACTGGCGTCGGTCCTCCAAGCGCACCCTAAGACGTGTTACTCCAAGGGTCCCTTCGGCGAAATTTTTTGGTCGGCCCTGGTTGAAGATCATCCTCCAGGCCCACAGGCGGACCCATGCAGAGACACGCCAGGGCAAGTGCTCGAGCGTGTAAATCGTGAAATACGGCCACGACCTAAATTTTCAGTTTCTAGCGTGAACAATGGCCTTTTTGTTTCCTCCAATCCCCTCTTATAGGTTGCGGCGTCCTCGTTTTCATTTAGCAGCTTTGTTTTCAATGGTAATGGAGAAGGTGATGGCAACGTTGTCAAGATCGAGATCTTACCTAAGATCGGTCGGCAGTGGAAAGATCGTAAAACATGGGATCGACATGAAACGGTAAGATCTTACTTATTATACAAAATTTTAAAAAAAATCTAATTTATATATAAAAATATCTAGTAGATCAATAATCATAAAGCAATATATATATATATAAGTTCAACTGCATAGTAAATAATAATATTACATTTAACTCGTTCAAAATAAATCATCTAAGCTAAAGTCAAAATTGTCTAATGAAGCATTTTCGTCGCCTTCATCTATCCCAAGATCTTGTTCTCCTCCTCCTATGTGAACAGCTACCTCTTGAACATCCGGAGCCTCTATCTCAAGATCTTCTTCATCATCTTCATCAGCAACAATCCACTCATTATCGGTTGGAATATCATCAAAATTATGTTTCTGAGTTTTCTTCAACTCGTTATTGGTCAAACGAGAATTCGCAATCATAAAGACATCATCCTTCGTTGTCTTTTGATTCAAACGATTTCTTCTTTCTGTGTGTACCTTGAAAAAAATTTAATTAGTATACAATAATTTTGGTGATTAAAAATATTTAATAAATTGTAATTATACTCTTTCAAATATACTCCAATTTCGCTCACATCCAGAAGAATTACATGTCAAGCTCAATACACGTTTTGCAAAATTTTGTAGTTTCGGATGTTCTTCTCCATAAGAATCACACCATGCCGCCGGAGTTGTGATATTAATACCAGTTTTGGCTACTATAGAGCGAAAGAAATTTTTCTGATTCTTAAAATCCTCCAATTGACCATCAATCTTTGAAATTTCATTAATATCTCCCCCGATCATTCTTTCTAAACAGTCATATAGTCCTCGCTTCACCTCATAATCAGCTTTAAATGACGGACTATAGTGAAAATGAGGGTTTAGATAATAGCCTGCAGCATGTAATGATCTGTGCAATTGTCTGTCCCATCGAGCATCAATCATATCTCAAACTGGTTGATAAATAATCATCACAAATAATAGAATTAGTACAAAAGGAAAAAAATCTCATATCTATAATGCTTAAAAAAAAGAAATTAATTGACTTACAATTTTTGCACACCATTAAAGGCATGGGCAATGCGTTCTTTTGATCGATCCATTTTCTTATGTATATATATATATATATATATATATATATATATATACATATATATATATCATAGCAGGTTTCTCATCAAAATCAATCAAACGAAGCACCTTCATTAAGAGATAAACACCCTTCAAGTAAATGACAATATTCTTCCAAAAATCTTTATCCATCACCACCTCCTCAATTAGTTTTCCTTCACTTGAACGTGCAAATCGGCTATCTTTCCATTCATCTGAATTGAACAATCTTATCAAAGCAAGTTTGTTCTCATTAAGGCAGCCCAAAGTTAAGTATGAAGCGGTGAAACGTGTCATTGTAGGTCTCACTAAATCTCTGTCTTTAGTGAAGGTTTTCAATAAAGATATGAGAGATGTTCTTGAATAAATATATGTCGTGATTCTCTTTGCTTTAGGAATTGTATCATGATGCACTTGTATCTTCTTCTCAAAATCCTCTAGCATCAAATCAATACAATGAGCAGCACATGAAGTCCAATATAATCTTTTTCTCTTTAACATTAACATTTCTCCAGCGGCTTTGCAATTTGCAGTGTTGTTTGTCACCACCTGGACAACATTCTCTTCACCCACCTCATCAACAATATCATCAATCATCTTGAAGACATTTTTTATTGTTTTGAATATATGAGATGCATCAATGGACTTTAGAAATATAGTTCCCATTAAACTATTCACTAAAAAATTATTCAATGTTCTTCTTCTTTTATCAGTCCATCCATCTGTCATTATAGTGCATCCCATTTTCTTCCAATGAGCTCTATGTTCTGAAATATTCTTCATAGTCTGTTGATATTGTTGCTTCTGATATTTCACTCTGATATCATGATATGATGGAGGCTTAAAACTCAAGTCATGCTTTGATATAGATTCACACATCCTATGAGATTCTTCACTTTTTACCATATTGAATGGTAAAGCATTGTTGTAGATGAATGATATTATATCATTACATGCTTCTTCATGCAATCCCTTCTTGAAAATTGAATTGATGGCAGTTTGAGTTGTACTTGCTCCACTTCTCTTAAAAAGTCCAGTTGAGCTTCTATCTTCCTTTTTCCTCTTCAAATCTCCAACATCCTCTTCTTCTTCCACATAGGGGATTGTTTTCTTCAATAACTTTTCTTGTAACCCAACAACAATCTCTCATATCTATTTCTTCACTTCCTCAGGAACAACTCTACATGCTCCAACGTCTTTTTGAGTACCCGCCAAATGATGTTTCAATCAATAAATTCCACTGGTCACTGTTTTCTCACAAAATTTGCACTTTATTTTTCCTGCATCTTCTTCAACTGGGATGTCATACTTTCATCCAATATCACTCTTACTTTCAGGAGCATTTTTGCTCGTTTTAGACCCTTTGCTAGCGGTGGCAGGAGCATTGCTACTTCTAACTGCAGTACCTGAAGCACCACTTGAAGCTATTTTTAACTACCTACTCAATACAAATCAAACCATAAACACATGAAACAAAAAAAAATATTCAAGCATACACTAACTTGCATTTTTTAATTTTATTTAAAAATTAAATGATTACAATTTACGACAATCCATGCTAAAGAAAAACAAAATTTTAGATGTTTAGCACTAAGGTTTAGCAGTTGCAATGTAACCTAGTTTTAGTAGTTTACAACAATCCATACTAACTGTCAAGAAATTTCTTTATGGTGATTTGCACTAAGGTTTAACAGTTACAAAGTAACCTAGGCTTCCCTTGAGCAAATCTATGAATAAGAAAACAATCATGATAGGAAGGAACAAAACTATGTCTGAGATAAAACTGCAGATAACAGATGTGGGGACGTATGATACCTTACCGGAAGTAGGAGGTAGGAGGTATCGACAGGCCTCTCTGATGTTCGTGTTGGTGGCCTGGTGGGAGATTGAATGGGGTCAGTTGGGTTGCATTATTGTGAGAGAGAGAGACACACACACAAAAATGCAATAGAGAAAAATACGGGCGACGTCGACCCCTTCAGCAACCACGACGGTTTCAAAACTTGCTCTCTCGGTCGACGTCGACCTCTTCAACAACTGACGTCGACCCCTTCAACAGCCGACGTCGACCCCTTTAGCAGCCAGCATCGACCCCTTCAGCAACCGGCGGTGCGAGCAAAATGACTGATCGAGAGCAGCGAGACGACGAACGGAGGAGCTGAATGGACAACTGTGGGGATTTTTCTGTGATTAGGGTTTCTGTTCGGGATTTACAAGTTATTATATGACTCTTCTGTGAAAACTGTAGGATCAGTTGTGATCGTAGGATCGTACGATCCTCAGGGGCGTAGCCAGGATTTTGCTTGAGTGGGGACACTATTTTACGGCAATAGTATATAAATATGTATAACATCTTTTTCTTTATATACCAACAAACCATTGTTCAACCATTGATCACTCATTTTATTTCGGAGTCGATTCTTCACACAAGTCATGACTGAAAATACTCTTTCAACACTAGCAGTTGCAACATGTGAGATTAAAGCTAAAGTCAAGAGCAAATATACTAGTGAATAAGTTCTGTCTCTTCCAGTTTCCATCATCTTCTTAGCAAGATCGGAAATTTCATTCAGCATTGAAAACTCTTTATTCGATCTCATGTCAAAAATATATGTATCAAGCTGGTCATGAAGTATTAAAACCTCCATTGGGGAAAAATCTTCATAATAAAACTCTGCCAGATGAATCACTGAGATAGATATTATTTTAGTTCTTAGACATGTCAATTATTTAGTGTTGATAAAAACAATTTTCTAGATTGATTTGGATAACAATCGTTAATACATAATTGAATACAAGCTTGGTGAACTTATTGTCTGACTTAAAAGTATTAGAAGTTCAGTACATGGGTTTCCTTTTTGGTGAAATGCAAGATTTAGAATTGAAGGTTCTTTCTATTAAATTGAATGAGCATGATTACTGGAAATATTTAGACAACAAAATAAGGTAAGGAGAATCCAAGAAGAAATCAAGCTATCAAGTATCAACTGACCAATGACTATTACCTTGA
This sequence comes from Platanthera zijinensis, assembly GCA_039513925.1. Taxonomy (NCBI): domain Eukaryota; kingdom Viridiplantae; phylum Streptophyta; class Magnoliopsida; order Asparagales; family Orchidaceae; genus Platanthera; species Platanthera zijinensis. The sequence goes on along the minus strand of CM077082.1, from coordinate 10,955,615 downwards.
GTTATTAGTCGGTGGAGGATAAGTTGGAGGTTGGCGTGGCTATCGATCCAGATCCAAGTAGGAGACTAGGAGACATAGCGATCTGAACAAATCCAAGAAGAAATCAGAACAAATCCACTAGAAGAAAACAAGCTATCAAGTAGACAAGTATCCATGAATAAATCGATCAAGGGATAGGGGGCAGAGCGATCTGAACAGATCAGAATGGCAGAAATCAGAGAAGGGCCAGAACTCAGAAGAAGAAGCCGGGTGTGAACTCTGTGAAGAGGAAGAAGAAGAGTACCACCGGGTCACAGGTGAAGGAGCAGGCGAGAAGTGGCGGGAATACGGGATAGGGAGTAGCGGCGGGTCGACGGCTAGGTGCGGAATGGCGGAAATGAAAATGGCAAAATCCATATTCCTATTCCCCGATAAATCAGGGGGGGCACGTGCCCCCCTGGACCTATACTAGCTATGCCCATGACGATCCTATGATCATAAACGGCGATCATATCGTTTCTACGGAACTTATGATCCAAGTTTGCCCGGGGATCGTTTCCCCTGTAAAAAACGTAAGATCGTATGATCTTATGTGCAAAATCATGATCTTGACAACATTGGGTGATGACCTCTTCCAGCCCCGTTTTTAATGGCGATGGAGAAGGTGATGGCCTCTTCCAGCCATGTTTTCAATGGCAATGGAGAAGGTGATGACCTCTTCTAACCCCGTTTTCCTCATCAGGATTGCCCCTCACTCGCCACTCTCTCTCTCTCTCTTCTCAATTCTCAATTCTCAATTCTGCACACTGAAGATGTAAAACATCATTGCATTACCTCATCCTTTTGCATATATGATTTTTCTGGATTTATAAAGTAGAGGACACATAAATTAGAGGTTCCCATATCTTTCGAGTTATGTCCAATTTTGCAAATATTCCAAGTGTTTCTACTCAGACTGTTCTAATTAAATTACTCAATTGATAAATTATCAAGCATTGTGTGTCTAAATAGATTTCAGGTTTGCAAATGAAGAACATATATTTTATTGTCTCTTGTTTCATGCAATTTGCTCATGATTTATAAATAGATTCATTTGAATTTGATTTATTCAATCCATTTATAAATATTATGCTTTATAAATAGATTTCAGAATTAATTTTATGTTTTATAAATAGATTATCACTTGATTTTCCATATATAGATCCAATCTCAATTCGCAACAATTGTTTAGCAATAGTAGCTCATTGATTTATCGCGTTTGAATTTCTTGCCTTTTGTTTAACAATAGAAATTTATTTACATGTATACTAATTAAGAGTTTTGCATGTATATTTTGATCTTGCATTAATGTAACTTGCAATACTAAAAAAAATTATGCAATATTTTCAACAACTTATTTTAATTTTGATTAATTGTTCTCGAGCTGACTAAAAATCCTAGTTCCGCCACTATTTGAGCCCGGCTGATTTGGACTTGTGTTGTTAAATTTTTTTTTCCTTCGTATTTTTTTGGGAAATCTCTATAATTCACTTCTTAAAAAAAAGAGGGTAATATTTCAAAAAAAAATGCCCTGAATCAATGTGATAATTGAGAAAAAATTCTAACATCTCAGTTATTTCACATATTATCTGAGTTAAAAATAAATTAACTTTGTTATTTTCTTTTATGTTTGAGATAAAAATATAATCTTTCACTTGTTGAAGTCGGGAAAATCTCTACTCCAAAATTCGGATCAATGCAGCTTAAAGTTACCGATACAGCGGTCCGGCTCGACGACTTGACTGACTCGGACACAGAAACAGATGGACAACTAAAAGGACCACGGGTGCTGTGGCAGGGAGGTCCCATCACGTACCAGTATGCTTAGAAGAAGTTTCCCCCTCACAACCAAAGATGACCGAGCAAAAACAAGATGGACACTAGTTGGCGACTATCATAGGATGTCGACCAAGGGGATGATCACACTCTCGCACGGCTAGAAGTCTAGAAAAAGATATGGCCGAGATCCTTTGCGATATTCCAAAGTCCATATCCTTGTACCTCTCGGGTCCTAATTATAGGAAAACCAAAGGGTGGGGGGACTTTATTTATATCCCAACCCCCACCGACAACTAGGCAACCTTCGGGGAAACTCGCCCTATCTGGGCGAGTATTTGTCATAGTTGTCAACCTGGCAAGTATGCGATTGGAGCTCGTCATTTTTGCTCAGGTCTTCTACTATCTTGAATGCTGACTCAGACTTCTGTTTTGACCTGTCGACTGTGACTCCTTGCTAATCTGGCTCTGAGTGGGTCCACCCTCGACGAATATGGGTTGTACATCACCTATTTTTTATAATATCTCAGATAAAAATATAATCTCTCAGTTATTCTTTGTAATATCTGAGATAAAAAATGTAATCTTTTAGTTATTTTTGTAATATCTCAGGTAAAAATGTAAACTCTCGGCTATTTTTATAATATGTGAGATAAAAATGTAATCTTGAGCCATTTTCTTTAATATTTGAGATTATTTTTTTGTATTTGACTTTAATGAGAATTATTTGAGTTAATATATATAGCTTAAATAAAACTTATAGTTTCAATAAAACTTGTAATTTAAATAAAACTTATAATAATATATATTTATTTATTTTAAAAGTTGACATATTTTTTTTTTGTAATATCTGAAATTTATTTATTTTTGTAACGTAGATTTATTTGTTTCTCATATTATCTCAGCAATTTTCTATAATATTTGAGATAATAATGTAATCTCTCAGTTATTTTTTGGAATATCTGAGATAAAAATGTGATCTCCCTGTTTATTTTCTGTAATATCCTAGGTAAAAATATAATCTCTCAGCTATTTTTTGCAATCTCTCAGTTTTTTTTTCTATAATCTCTAAAATATATGCATATATGTAGAAGTTTTCCAAGAAAAAAGGAGGATGGAAGTAAAATAAAGGAGGAAGGAAGAAATTAAAGGACACCCGTCGTAATCAGCCGGGCCCCGGACGATGAGCGCGGACCAAAAAAATTTGCGACCCATTTGAATAGTTTTTTTTATCGTGGATTCAAAAATTCGCTCTGATTTTTACGCAAAAACTCCTCAGTAGGTTGCGAATCTTACGGCTAGATTAAATCATGCACGGTAGATCACCATGAGTAACCCTACAAAAAAATCCTCCCATATAAGATCAATTTTTCTCAAAAGGCAAGATCATGACAGGTGGCATAAAAAAGATTAAAAAAAAGAAATTTCTAATACACTTAAAATTTCGAAACATAATGAGTCATTTTTTTATCCCTTTGTGGCATTTGGCTAAGGGGGGGATCTGCTCTACTGGTTAGAGCTAGTGACACTCATGATTTCATGAGTAGAGCATTCATCACCTGTTTTTATTCGTAAGACGAAAGCTCTATTTGGCACGGTGGTAGCTCTCATGAATATGTGAGTTAAATTGTCATTAGTTAACGCCCACTTAAAAAACTTCATCCACTTTTCCGTTCAATGGGATGATATTTGTTAGGTGATCCTTAACGAATGACGGTTTAACCCACGCATTTACGACCGCCACAACAGTGCCAAACGGAGTCACTATCATATTTTCTGCGGTTTATGATTTTGTTTAATAAAGGAGATGACCTTCATGGAGATCAAAGTGATAATTTCAACGAGATCACTCCAAAGAGTTAATTCTGCGAAGATAAAAAAAATAATGGGTGCTGTTACTAGCAAACCCAGTTTGGTTTCTAGCAAACCATTACTATTAGCAAACCCTCATTTTTCAAAATAGCTATTTGAAAACCATTTTGTTACTAGCAAACCAACATAATTTTTTTAAAAAATAAATAAATTTTGTTTAAAAATTCATTCTTTCAAAATTATCCGCTACATATAATGACATTACAAATAATTTCAAATGTATTCATTCAAGCACTAATGTTAGCATTATAGATGAGTCAAAATGCTGCAAATGTTTAGTATGTTCAAAACTATTTTTTCAACAAAATATCATTATCTGCACCAAAATCTTTAAACAAAATATCGGTCGGTTTAGAAATATATTTGATTTCTAATTCCTATAAGGATGTGTTGTATATACGAGTTAAGTGTATATAAAAATATATACGTCCTTTTGAACTGCGTCTTATACGTACAATTTCATGAGAAGTGTTCAACATGAAAGTTGTAGATCTCGATGAGATCTACAATTTTCATGTTAAACACTTTTTGATTTGAAGTACTTTAGATCCCCGATTTGACCCCTAAAAAAAGTTACGTCGTACATATGTACGGACGCCCGAGATCGGCGTGACTTTGTTTAGGGGCCAAATCGGGGGCATAAACGGCTTCAAATAAAAAAGTGTTCAACATGAAAGTTGTAGATCTCGTCGAGAAATACAATTTTTATGCTGAAAACTTTTTGATTTGAAGCACTTTAGACCTCCGATTTGGCCCCTGAAAAAAGTTACGTCGTACATATGTACGGACGCCCGGGATCAACGTGACTTTTTTCGGGGGCCAAATCGGGGGAATAAAAGGCTTAAAATCAAAAAGTGTTCAACATAAAATATTTAGATCTCGTCGAGACCTACAACTTTCATGTTGAACACTTTTTGATTTGAAGTAGTTTAGACCCCCTATTGAAGCCCCGAAAAAAGTCACGCCAAAAATCTGTACGTTCCGTGTATGTTTTTTTAGAGCCCAAATTGGAGACCTAAACGGCTTCAAATCAAAAGTTTCCTCTTTGGGATCCTCTTTGGGAGGCCTTAGAGCAATCCCGCAGAGAAACTGCCCAACAGTTTCAAGCCATCAACCGTACTCTAGCAGCTCTCACGCAGCAATTGGTCGCTCAAGCTTCAGCAGCGCTAGCTCCTCCAATCAATCCAGCACCAACATCAGAGCCTCCTCAAGTCTATCCACCGGCTTATCCGCCGGTCTACCCTCCTCTTTACACTCAAACCTTTCCGCAAGGGCCTGCAGCTCCTTTGCAATCTCAGGACGATGAGTTTGCAGCTCGTCAAAACTTCTTCAGGGAAGCTGCCCGGGGAAGTCTAGCTAGATTTCTGAATTTTCAGGGAAGTCATCTCTTCTCTTCAGCTCCTGCATTTGCTCCTCCTACAGCAACCTTTTTCTCCTATCCTCCTGCTTCTTTTGCAGCTACTGCTCATGCTCCTTACTTTCCTTATGCAGTAGAACAAGAAGAGTCATCGCCGTTTACAGAGAGTGTTCGGCACGAACCAACTCCAGTCAATTTCAGAGAGCCACGGTTGCCCATTTACACCGGGGAGACTGATCCAGTCAAGCATCTTCAAGCTTTTGAATCAGCCGTTGCTCTCAAGACCCTCTCCGATGCTACCAAGAGCAAGCTCCTCGTAACGACCTTTGATGGTCAAGTGAGAGACTGGTTCTATAGGCTACGACCTCAGTCAATCTCTTCCTTTACTGACTTACGAAAGAGAGTTCCTGCTCAGATTTTCTACATCTTCAAAGAGGAAGGGCGGTCCAGAAGCCCTCTTTGAGATCAGACAGCGAGAGAATAAGACTTGGTCTCATTATGTGGATCGTTTTCAGAAAGAAATCTTGGACATTGAGATCGTTGATCAAGAAATGTACCGAGTGGCTCTCATCCACGGCCTGCGTGAAGGTCCACTAAAGTTTGAAGCTAACGTCCGAGCACCAAGAACTTATCAAGAGTTGATCGGTTTAGCCAACTCGTATATCCGCGGTGAAAAGAGCAACCCCAGCTTCATCTCTAGGCTTGTATCGGAGAAAAATTCTTCTTCTTACAAGCAGCCCCCGAGATCTCCTCGGAGAGCCTTTCCATCTCTCTCTAGGAAAGCAAGAAGATTTCAGCATCATCATCAATACCCCTCCCAAGGCCATGATCGTGACCAAGAGTGGCTGCTACCATTGTCAACATCATCTCCGCTAGCAGCTGCAGTTCATCAGCACCCAGAAGGTGACCTGCCAGAGTTTGAGCTAGATGAGGTCATGCAAGAAGTTAGCCAAATCATGAAGGATAAGGCATATCCCAAAAGGCCCTACCAACCGGCGAATCAGAGATCAAGAAATTCAGATCCTGTTCTGTGAATTCCACAGAGATAACAGTCATTTAACTGAAGATTGCAAGGCCCTTCGGCGATTGGTTGAAAGATTGCTCATCGAGGGCAAGATCAACGATCTGGTCAAGAAGATTGATTCTTCGAAACCTTCCACCTCCAAGGGCAAGGAGGTAGCTGAGGGTTAGCTGGAATGCGTAGAGATAAATGATGAGGGTCGTCTAGGGCCCATTGATATTCCAAGTGAGTGCATCGATGTTGTCGACGAAGGTGAACTTGGAAGGCTATTCTGAAGCAAAGAGGACACATTTCTTGCTTCATCAGCTATGAATAATCGCAGTTCCTCAAAGCCCCTCACGATCGTGATTGGTTGCTTTTACTTTACCTTTCAAACATTTTATTTTTCAGCACTTCTAAGTGTTTCATTTTTTCATTCAATAGAGCTTACGTCAGAGAACTCATACTGACACAGTTTCCTTTTTGTGATGTTTCTTCTCCATATTTTTCTCTTTGCCAAAGAGATCACTGAACCACCGAGATATCGCCAAGTCTTGCTCAGTGCCCCCTCGAGATTGTCCTCAGGCGTAAAACCACAATGACCACATATGATGAGGAGTTTTCTCATATGTATAGTGGGGGCCGTTCAACTCTCGTGCGGAGGATGACGGGGCTTCGGATCCCGGCCGATGTCTAGCGCAGTGTGAGTGCTTAGGGGAGGCCTCCTGCGATAGTTCTATCGTGCTCCGTTAGGGATACGTTACAGTTACGATGATCTTTGCTTGACAAGCAATGGCGATCAAGTGTAGCCTTGTCTCCTCGATCATCTCACAACTGTGACGGCTGAACACTCTATGGTACTCTCGATCCGTGCCTCCGCGGGACTCACAACTCCGCTGATCAATCCACAGACAAGCAATAGGCCACTTGGACGCAACTAGTCTAATTGATCAGCGATGCTTGTAACCCGAGGCAAGAGAGCAGTGCATCTGTCGATCCTTCTTAGGATTATTTCTTGTTTATTTGTGCCCTTCTAAAGGATGCGCGGCCAGCCCGCTTTGGTTAGGACTACACCCAGGATGACCTTGGCAAGTGATGCATAAGGCCCACGGGGAACACCTGTGGCAGCATTCAACCTTTTTAGTTCATCCTCGAGCTTATGATCATCTTATATGCGCTGCCTGCATAAGCTTGTATCAGATGATAATCAACAAGTTCTCTTATCAGATGTTAGCCACACATCATTTATTCAAGGCGTGTGATTCTTCTTGATTAACAAGCCATGTCATCATGAATCTAATTTCGGTTTTTCTTATCTCGCTGATCTGGGTTTTCATGTTGACATTATACCTTGATCACGCGAGACAATCATTATCGCAGTTTGATCTTTATTCAGTTGATAGCAGAGTGTGTCAGGTATTTGTTCTGTTATCCGGTTATATCTTATCATATCAACAGCCAACATTTGCAGATTCCGCCCAGGTATTTGCGAACTTAGTTTTCTTGCCTATCATATCTGCTACTTTCTTTCTTTTGCATAGAATAGCAGATATTAGCAAGTTCCCCTCAGGTACTTACAGTTTACTCTTTATCATATCTGCTACTTACTTTCTTTTGCAGAGAATAGCAGATATTAGCAAGTTTCCCTCAGGTACTTGCAGTTTACTCTTTATCATATCTGCTATTTACTTTCTTTTGCAGAGAATAGCAGATATTAGCAAGTTCCTTTTCAGGTACTTGCACCTTACTCTCCTATCATATCTGTTGCTTACCTTTCTTTTGCAGAGATCAACAGATACCAGCAAGTCCATTTTCATCTCAGGTACACACAAGACGTACCTCCTTTTACCTGTATTGACTTTTTTTCGCAGGTAAAATATAAGCACTGACAGATCTTTCCGAGGAGAGACATCAGGTTTTATCTCTCCTGATCTCTAAATTTTTTCTCTCCTGTTTCCCAAGGGGTGGATCAAGATTTTCGTGGGTTTCCTACTTTTTCGAAGTTCCCTGCGGAACTTGAAAAAGTGCGGGGATTATGTTAACCTCAAAATCAGCAATCCTCTCCAAGATGCCTATTGTTTCTGCTCTTCTCTTACAGGTTCCCATCCGCAAGGAGCAGGCTACCCCTGATGTCCACCGTGTCCGCGCAAGGCGGACTGCCGAGTCCAAAGTCGCTCAAGGACGGGTGCTCCGCTAGCAGCCCGCTAAGGGGCGGCCTCCGCCTGATGGGTGGACTCCCCCTGGAGTCCGCCCAGGCCGCCCGCCAGGAGGCGGCCCCAGCCTGCCGAGCGGACTCCCCCAGAGTCCGCCCAGGCCGCCCGCTAGGGGGCGGCCTCCGCTTGCCGGGCGAACTCCCCCGGAGTCCGCCCAGGCCGCCCGCTAGGGGGCGGCCTCCCCGGCCGAGCGGACTCCCCCTGGAGTCCGCCTAGGCCGCCGCTAGGGGCGACCTCAGCTTGCCGGGCGGACTCCCCTGGAGTCCGCCCAGGCCCCCCGCTAGGGGGCGGCCTCCCCGGCCGGGCAGACTCCCCCTGGAGTCCGCCCAGGCCCCCCGCTAGGGGGCGGCCTCCCCGGCCGGGCGGACTCCCCCTGGAGTCCGCCCAGGCCGCCCGCTAGGGGGCGGCCTCAGCTTGCCGGGCGGACTCCCCCGGAGTCCGCCCAGGCCGCCCGCTAGGGGGCGGCCTCCCCGGCCGGGCGGACTCCCCCTGGAGTCCGCCCAGGCCGCCCGCTAGGGGGCGGCCCCAGCTTCCCGGGCGGACTCCCCTGGAGTCCTCCTAGGCCGCCCGCTAGGGGGCGGCCTCCCCGGCCGGGCGGACTCCCCCTGGAGTCCGCCTAGGCCGCCCGCTAGGGGGCGGCCTCAGCTTGCCAGGCGGACTCCCCCGGAGTCTGCCCAGGCCGCCCGCTAGGGGGCGGCCTCCCCTGGCCGGGCGGACTCCCCCTGGAGTCCTCCCAGGCCGCCCGCTAGGGGGCGGCCCCGGCTTGCCGGGCGGACTCCCCCGGAGTCTGCCCAGGCCGCCCGCTAGGGGGCGGCCTCCCCGGCCGGGCGGGCTCCCCCTGGAGTCCGCCCAGGCCTCCCGCTATGGGGCGGCCTCCGCTCAGTCTGCCTGCTCAGGCTGTTCTGCCTGCTTGCTCCTCAGGTCACTCAGCCTGCCTGCCCTCTTCTAGCTGCCAACCGGAAGTCTGCCCAAACAGAGAAAAGGTCAGTCCGCCGAGATCGTCAACCCCATCTTTCTCAGTCCGCCGAGGTCGTCGATGCTGACGTCACTGGGCCCGCTTCTAGAAGATTTTCCTCGGGCCTATAAATAGTCCCCAAGGCCTCTCATTCGGGACGCGGGAGAGGAGAACTGCCGCCTTGATCAAAGCCTGCGGACTCAGTTTTCCAGGTCGTCAGGGTTGATCGAGCAAAGCCTGCGGACTCAGTTTTCCAGGTCGTCAGGGTTGATCAAGCAAGGTCTGCGGCCTCAAATCTCAAGTCCGCCCAGGTCGTCAAGGGCTGTGAACTTAGCTTTTTCTGCCCTCAGCAGTTTGCGCAGCCTCCGATTTCCAGTTCTCCCAGGTCGTCAAGAGTTCTGGACTTAGTTTTTTCTGCCCTCGGCAGACAGCTTGGGCAGCATCTGCAGCTTCAGTTCTCCAGTCCTCTGCAGCTCCCTTTACTTAGTTTCTGGCATCTCCTTCCTCAGCCGCCAGCTTCCCCCATTGTACCCTCTACTGCTCTTATATGTAATGGTGCAATAGCAAGTTGTAACTCTTCTTGATTAAAGGAAAAGCCCGCCGCAAGAGTGGCATTCAAGCCGCGGCAGGCGAAGTCTGCTGTTGCCACTGCTAGCAGCCTCCTCTCTTCTTCTCTCCTCTCTTGGCATCAACCTACAAAGCTGACCATCAAAGTAGCTGTCTGCTCGACAGTACCTGATCAAGCTCCCTCTCTGCTCGAGCAAGCTTCTCCTCTGCTCAAGCAAGCTTCTCCTCCATCCCCGCAACCCTTCTTTCTTCACCCTTAGCTTGTGAGATCGAACAACCCGTTAACTGGTCGGTGTCACATTTCGTGCATCAACAAACAGTTTCCAACTGGAACCATAAAGAAACTGACAAATATGAGAGCCGGTCCTTTTCGTATTTTAAAGAAATTAGGAGAGAATGCTTATCTCTTGGAATTATTCACTGATTGGGGTATGTCCTCTATTTTCAATGTTTCTGATTTAACGCCATATATCTCACCACCACCTGAATTATCTGTCTCCCCGTTTCTGTCCACTACGAATTCTAATGGGTTTGGGGGTGAGGTGTTATCCGGATCGTTCTCTCCATCAGCTGCTACTGGGGGTATGTCGCCTAATGAATTTGCTACATTTTCTTCTTCGTCGACTAACGCATTTCCAAGTTTCCCCAAGACTGTTTTTGTGCCTGACAGGATTATACGGGATGAGGTGCTTCCCTCTCAGCATGGTGACACGCGACGGTTCTTAATCCGATGGCGTGACCGTCCCGCCTCTGATGATTCTTGGCTCTCTGCCTCGGAGGTGTCCCTTCTGAACAAAGCTCTCCTACGTCGGTACCTGCACGCGCCCTCATCGGTGATGAGTTCTTTTGAGCGGGGGAGGATTGATGGGGACGACAGCCCTAAGCTTGATGAAGATGCGGTTGATGATGATCAACCACCACCATCCAAGGATTTACGACACCACGACGATATTGACGGGCAACGTTACAACCTTCGCCCTCGGCTCATGAAGAACCTTATTTAATTTACTATTTCATTTCATTATGTTATTTTGGACATTTATTCTGGCCTGCATTTTGCCGGCTATTGCTGCATTTAGTTTATTTTGGGCTGCATATAGCCATTAGTGTGTGTAAGGCTATATAAGGCCATGACTTTGAGATGTAATAGGAGATTATTATTGAAAAAGAAATCGAAACCCTAAACTCTTTCTCCTCTAACCCCCCCCCCCCCCCCATCCTCTCTTCGCTCTCCCTCTTGGTTCCGCTAAGAACCTGCTACCCCGCTAGGCCGCCGGCCACCACCTCTCCTCCTCCCTTCCCCTCTTCTCCTTCCCCACTACTCCTCCTTCCCCTCTCCCCTCTCCCATAATCGTTTCCTCCCTCTCCTCCTCAAGACTATTCGGCCAGCACGTCGAAGAGGATCCAAGGTGCAACGTAGGATCGGGAAACTCACTCGGGCGCAGGTAGACGAAGACGAACGTGTACATCTTCGTCAGCTCATCTCCGGTGGGCTAGTGGTGGGAACGATCGATTGTAGTGGATCCTCGTCTAGGATCTACAAACTCCGAGTGGGTAATGAAACTTCCTTCCAAAGAGTTTTCCCTTCTCAGATTTTTCTTGTGGTGGTTGAGTTTTGGCGTGACTTTGGACATCGGATTTTTTCGTGGTTATTTTCTTGTGGATTTGTGCTTTCTTCGAAATTTCTGAAACGTACAAAAAAAAGGATTGACGATTCTTGCTTTGTTTTTGTTGGGGAAACACCCACCCTTTCCGAATCGATTTGTTTTTTGGTGTATTTTCTTTGGTACAACACCGCGCTCGTCGAAACCAATATTGTTCCTTTTAGCCGGATAGGATTTTTGCCTATAGCCATTCTCCGATCCACTTGCGGTTTGGATACCCGTAAGTTAGCGCGAGAGATTAATAAAATCCATTGTGATAGCTGCGTGTCGTTAGTGTGCGGAATAGAGAGCGTTGAGCGTAACGAGAGACGTCGATACGTCATCCGTGAAGGATCTTTAGGACGGGATTACATCAGGCGGCCCCTGTTTCGCCCAGAACGGGTATCAATTTAATTGCCGCCCTTTCTGGCCGCCGCCCCTCACAGGGGCGGCCCCTGTTTTGCCCAGAACGGGCGGCAATTTTGTCGCCCGTTCTGGCCGCTGCCCCTCACAGGGGCGGCCCCTGTTTCCCCCAGAACGGGCGGCAAAATTAATAATTTTGCCTCCCGTTCTGGCTGCCGCCCCTCACAGGGGCGACCCCTGTTTCGCCCAGAACGGGCGACAATTTTGTTCTACGGCAATTTTGCCGCCCGTTCTAGCCACCGCCCCTCACAGGGGCGGCCTCTATTTCGCCCAGAACGGGCCGCGATTCCGCCGCCCGTATTTGCCCGCCGCCCCTCTCAGGGGTGGCCCCTGTTTTGCCCGGAACGGGCGGCGATTCCGCCGCCCGTATTTGCCCGCCGCCCCTCACAGGGGCGACCTTCCTTTGGCTCGAGACGGGAGGCCAAATGGCCGTCGTTGGCCGCCCGTCATCCTCCGCAGGCCCCGATTAGAGGCGGCGTTGCCTTACCCTCGACCGTCTGACCTTCCGTTAACGGCCGACCGAATTCCTCCGGTCGAGCGTGACCTTCACCGGAGAGCAATCTTCCCCGTCGTCGCCGCCTCCGCCCGTCGTCCATCATGTGTATTCTCCGCAGTTTGATCGCGCTCGCGCGATCGCCACCGTCGGTTACCTGGGTAACCACCCACGTAACTACTGTCATGATCTCCCGTAGTGGGGGAAATGCATGGCTAAAAATAGAGCGGCCTCCTATAATAAGATTAATACGCATATTAAGTCATAATCCCGCGAAACGTTATAAAAATAATTGTAATATTCCGGCCTTTTAATAGCAATCATGGTGGTTATGGACTGCGGATAGCCGCATAACCTCCATAACCACCCATGAAGCTTGTAAATAGAGCCCCAGATCCCCCTTTAATTCTCATTCTTCTCTGAATCGGAAAATCCTCCTACGGATTTTCTCTCTCCTCCCTCCTTCTTCTCCTTCACTCCTTCTCCCCCTTCGAAGATCTTCAAGCATTCTTTGAAAATCTCTTTCGTTTTCGAAGTCTCTTTTGCGGATCTTCATCTTCTCCGCCCAGAATTTCTCTTTCCTCCATCCCTCTTCCTTGCGCGCTCCCGCACGCGCCGCCTCCTTGCGCACTCTCGTGCACATTTCTCCCTTGCGCGCTCCCGCGTGCGCCGCCTCCTTGCGCTCTCTCGCGCGCATCTCTCTTTCACGCGCTCCCGCGCACGCTGTCTCCTTGCACGCTCTCCCGCTCGTCGTTCCATTGCGTGCTCTCTCGCGCGCACCTCTCCCTCACGCGTCCTTACGCGCGTCTCACCCCTCCGCGCTCCCGCGTGCTCTCGCGCACGTCGCTCCCTTATGCGGGTCCCTTCCCCCCCGCGTTCCATGCACTCTCCTCAGACAAGTGTTCAGTGCACTCTTCTCCAGCAAGCGCCCAACACACTCTTTACCAATAAGCGCCTCACGCGCTCCAGAGCTAGCACTACATCAACCGATAAGAAAACCGAGTCATGCTTCTCCAAAAGACAATCAGAGACAAGAAGCAGAGGATAAGACGCGCTGAGCGCGCCTCCGAGCTTCAAAGCATCAGGTATTAGGACGGGTACAACAAGCTGCTCCCGTCTCCAGGAATTATTAGAAGACTCCAAAATACAACGAGCGCATCGCTCCCCGCAACATTCGAAGAAATAATTAGCCCTATGAGTGGTGGCCTGTCACCCTCCAGGTTATCTCTCTCCCCCAATAATTGTAACGAGAGGCGACCTGTCGCCCTCGAGTTCTTAGAAAATCCCTGTAACAACACTCAAATCTAGTGGAGTTTTGGTCGGTACAGACCCGACCACGTGGTTTTTCACCTCTTTTTGTGGTTTTCCACGTCAAAAAAATTACCTTGTCAACTTTCTATTTTCATTGATTGTGTACACGTTCGATCGTTCTGAGAGCTAAGGCGGTCCAGGTTATTCTGGTCCGACCGGGACGTCGAGTTTGACCGCAACAGTTTGGCGCCATCTGTGGGAAGTGTGTTCTCCCAGGCATGGTCGGCCGCGGTCGGACTCGCAAGGGGCCGACCGCCCCTTCTTGTCGCCCGGTCCGGGCGGCCTCGGCCGCGGCCGGCCCCGCCAGGGCCGACATCCCCTTCTCGCCGCCCGGTTCGGGCAGCTTTGGCCGCGGTCGACCTCGCAAGGGCTGATCGCCTCTCCCTTAGGCCGCCTGAAAGTGGGTGGCCTCGACCACGACCTGCCTCGCAAGGGTCGGCCGCCCTCGGTCCCTGCCCGGCCCATGCAGCCTCGGCCGCGGCTGGCCCTGCCGCTCGAGCATGGGCGGCCTCGACCACAGTCGGCCGTACAAGGGCCGGCCACCCCTCGGCCACCCGGCAAAGGGCGTCCTTGGCCGCGGCCGGCCCCGCAAGGGCCGCCCGCCCCTCCCTTGGGCTACCCGGGAGCGGGAGGCCTCCGATGCGGCCAGCCCTGCAAGGTTGCAAACCACGAGAGTGTTGTCGCTTCGTGACACTATCGCGGTTGAGATACTATCACGCGTGGCCTTGCGGGAAGCCCCGGTGTACTGTCACTCATGCGCGTGTCTATACATATTACACTCTATTCACAAGTTAAAAGTAAGGATGAGAATATAAAAAATAGAAAAAAAAAGTAGACCTATAGATTGTCATTAACTTTATCAACTTTATTAAAATTGATAAAAAAGCAACCCATTAATTAATTGCTAGAGAGGGATCCATGTGCCTCTCGCGGTCTGGTACTGTTATTATCGGGATACTGTCACAATCTAGTACTGTTATGATCGGAATGTTGTCACGATTGTTCATAAGGGCGAAGCCCACTGCCCATCACTAACAAATATTTGTCATTTATTATTGATAATGCAAAGATTTGTCATTAATAATGCAACAATTTGGAAGAATGGGATTGGTAACTTACAAACATCAAATAAATATTTTCCCTCCCAAATTCATTTCCCTAAAACACCCTCATTGCTATTACAGCACAGGCTTCCCACCTCTGGAACCGTACACCGGAGCCGCATCAGCAACGCCCAACGGCCACACCCCAACCGCTGGGTCCACCCTATCCTGCCGCTCAGCGGCGCCGTCCACGCCGGCGGGCGATGGCAGTCTGCCGGCGGCGGCGCGCTGCTCGAGCGTCTCCGCGCGGTGCTCCGCCCTCTCGAGGTGGTACTCCATCTTGGCCGCCGCCTGGCGGGCTTTGCAGAACTCGTGCGCGATCTGCTTCTCCTCGCGCGTCCGCGCCGCGCTCTTCTCCTCCCTTTCCTCCGACAAGGCGTTGTAATCCTCCGCCCGCTCCTTCGCCTTGCTCACCATGTCCTTCATCTTCTCTCTCGCGATTTGCATCTTTTCGATTCTCTTTTGGGGGTATTTTTCCCCTACAGGGGGGCTGGTTTAATTATATATAGGTGAGTTGTGTGGAGAGGAATGTTTGGAGGAAAAAAATTGTTGGTGGAATTTTCGTGCATGATTGATCTAAAATACGATCATTTTTTAATATGATCGTATTACACAAATACAACCGTATATTTTCACAATCAATGTTGAGATTTGCTCCCGCACATTGATCTATTTTGATCTTCGTGTTTTATATGTATCTAAATATGTCTCGGTTCGGAGAGAGAGTAGGCGGATAGGTTTTTGTTTGAGTGGATGAGAAGGTTATAAACGTAGGCAACTAAGGAGGATCTCTCGTCTCTCTCCCTCCTCCCAAAATAAAAAGCAATATGGAGACCTCGGCTCCGTTTGACAAGATTTTTTTTCTTACTCCGTTGAGTTTGGATAAAAATGCCACTGTTATAGAATGTATGTTTGGCATGATAACGGTTATGACCACCATCAAAAAAGAAAGCTAGTTTTGAACATAAAAGTGGACGAAGATCCTTAGGTGAGGACCGTGAGGTTGCGTATTCACAAATGATGGTTCATAACCATCGCGTTCACGGCCGTCAATGTCGTACCAAATGGAACTTTCATTTGGGGGCGCATGTTGTGTTGAGTTGGCTCAAAAAAGCCTGATTTAAGCTCAAGTTTGTGGAGCTCGAGCTGGATTACATGCAGAGAAAAATGAGCTTGTCGAGCGTGAGTTTGAAAATTTTCTCGTGCTCGACTCGTTTTCACCTTTAACCAGGGAGTATCAAGGAATTTCAACAGGGCGGGGCCGGGCTAAAGAGTCGGAGAGATGACCAGCAAAGCCGGTAGAATAGGGGCCGGTGAAGTAATGACGGGTCACGATGGTGGTGCGTCAAGGGAGAAAATTGTGGGCTGACTGATGGGTCCACACGGTTTCCTAAACGAGGCTGAGCTCGAAGAAACGAGTAGTAAGCTGCTCGAGAAGAAACAACAGGCGTGCCGGGGGCAGATGACCTGGGGCTCAAAAAAGGCCGCTCTTCCTAGTGTAGTCAGCAATGATGACACACACGAGTAATTGAGCGGATTCGATCAGCAAGGATTTCGTGTGGAGCTAACAGGTGCCGATGGTAGGGCAGTGAAAGGGTAGATTTATGGAGTCTCTAACTGTGGCTGGGGATGACTTGACCGGGCCAGGATGAAAACGGAATGACGAGTGTTGTTACTACCCTTTGACAAGTGTCTCGTTTAAGACCAAATGGTTGTCTTTGTCGACGACGATAGAGATCATGGAGGTGCTGGAGATAGCATATGCAGGGAACAAATGCGTCGGCCGTGCTGAGAGGCATTGACGTGCTTGCTGGAGACGACACAGATGTTGTTGTGCTTGTCTACTGGCGTAGAGGTCACTGCACGCTTGCGGGAACCAAAGATGCGGGACGGATAAAAATGACAACGACTTCGTAAAGGGGGGGGGGGGGGCAGACATCGCCTTCCTCTCATCAATTTTTTTTTGAAAACTTCCTTCTTGTCTGAGCCATTTCACCCACATCTAGCAACCGTTTTATATGTACAAGTATTCAAAATTCATTGCTTAGACTAGAGGAATTCAAATTCACACCATAATTTTGGAAAATTCTTGGGGGGATCTTGTTAAGTTGGTTTTGAACTTTCAAAGCCACATGTTTCACCATCTTCACCTATCGGCTGCCAATGTGAACTCTTCTCCAAGTCACCCATGTGCTTTGAATGGACACATGCGAGATAGCTTCTTGGAAAGAGGCCAAAGCATGTGAAATGACTTTATAAAAGAGTAGGATGACAAGCTATGAAGATCACACCAAAAGAACAAACCAAAGAGAGGTAAAGCCTTGAAGAGGAGAGCGGTAGTGCACAATTGAAGGCGACAGTGGGCGTCGACATTTGATTGCGGGCTCCATCGGCAACGAAGAGCAAAAGCGTGCGGGCAGCGACGATGCGACTGATTCGCAGGCTACGGCAAGGTGTGCGGTGCTCGATGGTTGCATGCTTGTACGCGGTGGTGGTTGTGCACAAGTGATGACGTTGGTGGGCTGCTCGTTTTCAGCAAGGTCAAGTCCTGACTTGGATCTCTTCTCGATGGTGGTGCCGATGATTGGTCGTCTGACGACGACGAAGGTTCATTCTGGTACGAACCTTGTGCGTCTGTTTTACTGATTGCAGTCAAGTTTCTAATAGTCATGCAGATTTTCGTAGTCTGAGTTCTTCTATAGTATATTTTCGGATTTGTATTTCTTAATTTGAGCATTTACTAATTTTAATGTACTCATAAAACTGTGCACAGTACATATTTTCTTGTGACTCTGTATTTACTTGTTACTCGGGATTGCGCTTCCGCGACCGGAAATCCCAACAGATCTAGGCCACTTTAGATCCGCCCCTGCCCCTAGCCGCAATAGTCTAAATGCAGGTTGCGTGTATACGCATGCCAACTAGCCGCAATAGTCTAAATGCAGGCTGCGTGTATACGCATGCCAACTAATTTTGCATGCAGACCAAATTTTATATCTGCACATCAGATTCAAAACACTAAAATTCAAATTTTCTTACGGCCTGTTCGTTTCGCAGGTTTTGAGCGGTGGTTTTGGTTTTATTTAAACGAAAACCAAAAATCAAGTTCGTTTAACGTGTTTTTAACCCAGATTTTGGTTTTACCTAAAAACCGATCGGTTTTAAATCGGGTGAAAAATGCCTAGCCCTAAAACTTACCTATCGCTCCCGGTTTTCATCCGCCTTTTTTTTCTTCTCCCTCCCGATCAAGCTCGTCCTGCCCTCTCCTCTTTGACGATCCCACCGATATCTTCTCCCTCTCCGCTCGCCGCCGAAGAGGTTCAGCCGACCGTGCAGAGATAGCTTCTCTTCTCCGCTCGCCATCGTGATCTGAAGCTCGCACTCGACAAGGGGCAGTCAGAGCAGGTATCGTTCCTCTTCTTCTCCCTATCCTTGGTATGACTCGCCCTCTAATTTTTTCTCTCTGTTTGGGTTTTCCGCAAGTTTTTTGTTGTTGATTTCCGTCTTCTTCGCCTCTTTTCCTTTTCCTGTCCAATGTTTCTTCATTTTTGCTGCTAGGGTTTGGATTTCAGAAAGTTTAGATGCTCCAAAAAAATCATTTCTGCTACCCCCTGAATGAGAGTCATGAAGGTTAATGATCAGTTGTTTTTTCAGGGATGAATAGAGAGAAATATATAATTTAAGTGTTCGTTTAGCAAGTTGTACTCCTGAATGAGAGTCATGAAGGTTAATGATCAATTGTTTTTCCAGGGGTGAATAGAAAGAAATATATAATTTGGCGTTGAAGTATAGTTTATCATTGCAGTAGGACCAATGAGGAAGTGAGGCTGGATTTATGTGTAGTTTGGTTTTGAGATCGTTTGTGAAGGTCTTGATTAGATGCAATCAATGGAACTGTTGTCTAAAACTGGACTAGAGGAAATAAATATGGCGTTTGCGTCAAGATTGAGCTTTCCTGTTCAGTAGATTATTCTGTAACTGTTGTCAAGCACTTTCCATAAGGATTGTCATTGTTTGGATTTTGATCAAAGTTTTGATTTTTAATTTCTTCTTACAAACAAATTTGATTTTGATTTCAGATTCCACCTTTAAATTTCAGTTTTGGATAAATTAGTTAGTCAGTAATATTTTGGTTTGTTTGTTTTCGTAGATGGATGCAATTATTGAGTTACATAGGAAAAAAAAATTGTTCAGGCGGAAAAGAAAAATTGTAGTTGTGCTTGCAGCAGCTGCCGTGGTTTTGAGTCAAGCGAGCATACGTGGTTCTTCACACCTTAGAGAACGACAAGATAACATACGAAGAATATTACTAGATAGGTTGTATAATGGGACCGACATCAATTGCTACAACTTACTGCGCATGAACAAAAATTCTTTTCAAAGCCTGTGCAACATTTTAGTGGAGAAGGGCCTTCTGGTTGAGACTCAAAATGTAACGGTAAAAGAATCGGTCGGGTTGTTCCTATATATCATAGCACACAATAACAAATTTAGGGATGTAGGGGGAACATATTTACGTTCCAACGATACTATTAGTAGACATTTCAACAAAGTGTTGAAGGCAATATTAAAGCTGAGTCCAGACTACATCAAATTACCTGAAACAACACAAGCTAGTAAGTGGGGGTACTTCAAAGATTGCGTTGGTGCTATTGACGGTACACACATTGATGTCACTGTTCCAGTAATTGATCAAGGTAAATACCGGAATCGGAAACAAGCAATTACCACAAATGTACTCGGGGTCTGTGATGCAAATATGAAGTTCATATATGTTTTACCTGGATGGGAGGGTTCCTCTTCGGATTCAAGAGTGTTGCGCAATGCACTTGAGAGGGAGGATCGCTTTGTTGTGCCTGTAGGTTAGTATTCCTCTTCATTAGAATCCTAAATTTTTTTTGTAAGGTTTAATATGTAATATCACATTATAGGAAAATATTATCTTGTTGATGCTGGATATACTAATGGGCCTGGGTTTCTAGCTCCATATCGATCAACACGTTATCATCTTCAAGAGTGGGCAACTCAAGGCAATAATCCAACCACATACAAGGAGTTATTTAACCTTCGTCACTCAAAAAAAAGGAATGTAATTGAAAGGACGTTTGGGTTACTTAAAAAAAGATGGGCAATTTTGCGTCAGCCATCATTCTTCGATATCAAATGTCAGGTAGAAAGTAATTTGAAAAGAAGTGTTTTGAATCTTGCCTGTTATCATTTATTTGCAATATCATTTTGTACAGGTTCAAATTATTAATGCCTGTTGCATCCTTCATAATTTTTTGATCGAGAAAAGACAAGTGCACGATGCTCGGTTGCTACAAGAAGTGGATGCGGAGATATTAACACAATCTACTATTGGAGATAGCTTTGTGTACGAGGATGCATCTGCACCAATTCAATCAACCACTGAATGGACTGCATTTCGTGATACATTGGCTCATACATGGTTCAACGAGTACCGACAAAGAGAAGATGCTCTTCATGCATGACAATGACTTAAAACTTTTTTGTGTTGTAGACCTCTTTATGTTTTTGCAAATGTTAATGGTTGTTGTATGTGTAGACCTCTTCATGTGTTTGCAAACGATAATAGTTGTTTTATGGTTTAAAATTCTATTTGTGTTTGCTATTGATAATGGTTGTTCTATGGTTTAAAAATCTGTTTGTGTAGACCTCTTCATGTGTTTACTTAAAATTTTTTTGTAAAGCTTCTAATTTTTTTGGTGTAGTTCAACAGATGGACAGGGGAAAGGAGCTAGCATCGAAAGATAGACAAAAAACATATATCCATTGGACAAGTGAGATGGACACCACACTATCTTCCACTTTGTTGGAGCAACTTAATTTGGGGAATAAAGGGGCAAATGGATGGAAGGGAGTTGCCTTCATAGCTGGAATTACTGCATTGTGGGAAGAGTGTCATGTTCGGATGACAAAAGAAAAGATCATGGCAAGGCTCAAAACTTGGAATAAATATTTTCAAGAGGTTTCTGCAATGCTAGACACATCTGGATTTGGGTGGGACTGGGACAGACACGTGGTGAAGGTGGATAGTGCTGATGTCTGGGCCGACTATATTCGGGTAAGATCTTTTTTTTTAATTTTTTAATCATAATTTTTTACACATAAATTGATGTTTTTTAAAAATGCAGGCGCATCCTTCCCTTAGACATTACAAGGACAAGGTCATTGTAAACTGGAGTGATCTTGCGGCGCTATGTGGAAGCGATAGGGCCACTGGAGTCAACTCGGCGACTAGTGTGGAATCAGCTAATCAAATTCATGTGGAAGATACTGATGATGAGGATGAATTTAGTAATGGATCAATGGGCCCAAGAAAGAAGAAGGCAAAGAAACCATCAAATCTGGATAAGATTGCAGAGGCCGTCACATATATGGCATTTAACTTAGATGGCCCGGCCGAAGTAGCACCACTAGTTCAACCACGTAGGGAGATGACTCGGATTGAAATGATGTATGCTGCACTGGCACCTATGACAGACCTTTCAGAGGCTGATATGATCAGTGCTATTGATATGCTTGCCGCCGACGAAATCAAATGCGAGTGTTTTCTGGTTATGCCAGAGATTCTTAGAAGGGCTTGGTTGCGCGTGCACTTGGGCAATTAGTTATGGTGGCTTGTATCTTTCTGATGTATTAAACTTAGATCGTTATGATTGTATGTTTTTTGATGCGTAAACATTATTGTGGTTTTAAGTTTTTGATGTGTGGAAACTTATATCATGGACGATTAACCTTTTAATGATGTTTAAAATGTTTGTTTATATAAGTTCAATGTGTTTTAGTAATTTAAAAATCAATTCCTGTGCCCGAAAACCTTCCTACACACGAACAAAAAAATTGTCATTTATCAATTCCTGTGTCCGAAAACCTTCCTGCAAACGAACAACAGAATTGGTTTTGACAGAAAACTAAAACCTGCCAGTTTTTAGTTTTCAAACAAAACCAATTCCTGCGAAACAAAACCTGCGAAACGAACAGGGCCTTAGGCAACTGCATCTACATAATCTTGAGAGAATACATGTAAATTAATTTCAATCTATCCAAAACTAAACACCAAAATATCCACACACAAAAAAAAAGTACACGTGGATGGTTTTGACGTCACCTGCATAAAAGTGAGAATACGAAGTTTGGGTATAAAGAATATGGGGCATTTACGGGGACCTCCCTTCCAACTTTGAAAAATTACAGACTGTACCCTTTTATTATGAAAATTACAAAAAAAAATTCTTAATATTACAAAACATAACATTTATCTATCCTGAAATACACATTTCATGCACAAAAAGTACTCCCCTCGGAGTACATTTCTAAGAGGGGTATTTTGTGCCCAGGTGTTATGAAATGTAAACTTCATGAGAGGTAAATGTTATGTTTTGTAACATTGAGGGGAGGTTTTTGTAATTTCCATAATAAGAGGGGTGCAAGCTGTAATTATGCTATCTTCTAGGGGAAGTTTTGGTAATTGTTCCTAAAGAATATTAAGTAACGAATGTTAATTAATTACCACGAAATGCTCCATTTGGCAGGGTGGTGGCGGTCGTAAACGCATGGTTTAAACCGTCATTCGTTAATGATTACCTAATAAATATCATCCATTTGAACATAAAAGCGCATGATGTTCCTTAGGTGAGCGTTAAACAGGGGCGGATCTAGAGGGGGGCCCGAGGGACACTGACACCCCCATTATTTTTCAAAATGGTTAGTGTATTTGGATTCCTCTCGTCGAGGCAATGAATTTTGACTACTTATACGTCAAAAACGGTGGCCAGATGAGGGAGAAACAGCTCCGATAAGATTGAAACGTTCAAAATTTTTTTTTGACGGAAGTTGATGTCTGACCTCCCATGTTAAAATTTTTAAAACCCGGTGACGCATTCAAAAAAAATTGTGTGCACCCCCATTATCAATTTGTGCACCCCCATTATTAATTTTCTGGATCCGCCACTGGCGTTAAAGAATGACAATTTAACCCCCATGTTAATGACCGCCATCACAGTGCTAAACGGAGCCAAAATAGGCCGCCAAATCATGTTGTATGCATATTTTTGAGACACAAAACTGCATAATGCGTGAGTAATCTTGTAAATAAATCGAAAATGAAAAATAATCTTTTTTTTACATAGCACACATAATTAAAAAAAATACCGTACATTTCACGGATCCGCCAAATTAACTATCTCACTTCCAAGCTCTTTTGATTATGAAAATGTCGTTTGTGACATAATTGTAAATCTCAATCTTCTACAATTGATTCATGATACCGCATCCATACGGAGAAAACATGTGACATTGGACAATCTTCCCTCATTCGCAATCAAATGAAGTGATTGTCGTTGACAAAACTAATAAAAATAATCTTTCGGCTTTTTGAAGGCGAAGAATATACGTGCAAAAATGCGAAAGAGTAAAATTTAGAGTACAAAACAACTACCACATTATTTCAAGATGTTATCATTAATCTCATATCATGCATTGACATTCATTTGTAAATCAAAGATGACACTCTATTGCAATCTAGAGATTGCTTTAATTAATGTAGTCTCGCACTCTCAAATATACGCGTATACATTTTTTCTTTATTGGAGCTCCTTCGATAGGTCATTTATCCATTGTTGGAGCTCCTTCCGCTAACTCATCCTTGCTCGAAAACTCTACGTCCATAGCGAAATGTATATTGTCATGTACACTTGCGGTTTGTGGTGTTCCTTCAATACTAAACAATTTATCTTCTAAGTTCATTAGTGAAAATAGAATGGAACACATGTTACAAAATTTTTAATAATTGTCTTCATACACCACTATTCAACCAATCCAAACAATTTCATTTACACTATATTCAAAAATGTGTCATAGTAGAGATATTATATACATGAATGGATGAGTGGAAGAAAAAAACATTAGCAAGACCCCTTTACAAGAACACAAGCAACACATGAAACTTTTAGCTTTGAGCCGGCTCTCAGTCGACCTAGGTGAACACAATGATAGAGATGGAGTCAGTTGTCGTCGGGAATGGGAAAGAAACGGTAGAGGGGATTCGGATTTTACCTCGGTGGAATTGAAGAATCGTCCACCTGGTTCAGGACGGGATTGGAGAACTCGTCGACCTACTTCACGACGAAATGGGTTTAATGTCAGCATAGGAGATCTATACCAATGCGGAATGGGGAAACAAGCAGAGGGGGAATCGGATTTTACCTGGGTAGAATCGAAGAATCGACCACTAGCTTGGTGCACGAACGAATCAAATTTTACCTGGGCGATAGAAACCTCGCACGAAACAAAAATGGAATCGACGACCTGGTTCACGAGGGAGGAGGCGTGTTCGAATGGATGAAAGTATTGTTAGGGGCTAAAATTTTAAAGTCAGGAAAGTTTGTGAACTGAAATCCTAAAGTTAAAACCTTTTGAACTAAAATCATAAAGCACTACAACTTTAAGACTGAGGCTTTATTTGATTCAGCGGTGGTGGGAGAAAACAGCGGGAGGAACGACGACCTTGGAACTGGAGGGAGGGAGTGCTGGATTGAAACGGGGCTTTGCGCTCCGTTTCTCATGGCGCGGCGGGGCCAAACGAGGAAAACGCCGCCACCGGTAATTTGTTTACCCGCAGTGCGGTGGCGTTTGCCCCAAACTCTCGCCGCAAACGCCCCACCAAACGAAGCATAAAATAAAGATTTTGCTTAAATAAAAATAAATGATAAAATAAAAAGACTCATAAAATAAAAAAAGGCTTATTATCATTGATGGGAGCACTCCCAATTTATAGGAATTTCGGGCTGTAGATAGCCGGAATTTCTACATCCCCACAAACTTAGTGCGAGTCATGAGAACTATGTGGGGTTGACCAAAATCAACCCCACTAACTCCATGGAGAAACCACCAGGAACCGCCATGCACACACAACATGGCGAAACCGCCACACTGGTTGGGTCGTTGTACCGATCAGGCCGCCACGCGGCATCGCCGCACGCACACTGTGCGGCGAAACCGTTGCATGGCAAAACCGTTGTCCCCGACACACGGTTCTTTGGCCGCGTGGTCGTGTGGCTGCACGCTCGGCGCGTGGCCGAGGTAGCAGCTAGACACCCAGCCGTCTGCCGCCCACGACCCCTTAGTTGCATGGTCGCACACTCTGGGCGCGCTGCCGCAAGACAAGGAGGTCGGTCGGCCGCCCGGCCGTCTGACCATCGCCGCACGACCGTACATGCGGCATATCGACCGTCCGCATGGCTGCTCCTGGCTGGGCGCTCGGCCGGCCTACCCTCACCAGCCGGCGGCCGGGTCCCGTCACCAGTCGGCGCCTTCGCCGCCGGCCGGCTCCCCTCCGACCAGCCCTTTGGCCGCCGCCGAATCTCCACCGTCTGATTGCTGCTTAACCACCCATTATGGGGGGTGTACATATAAAATTAATAATTTGCGTGTGTATAATAAATTACTTAAAAATATGGGTCATAATGTACAACCATGTATTCACTGATTAGGTCCCTTGGAGCGGAATCAAGGCAGAGGGAGCAGTTTTTGTCTCAGGCAAGTAAGACGGTCGGGTGGGGTGGAGCCCCTCCCCGGCTCGCGTAGGCCAAGCATTCGAGAGCGTGGGGGCGAGTGGGGCACTTGGGCCCACCCTCGCCCCAGGATCGAGGCAGGGGAGAGACGAGTGGGGTAACCAGGCTCGCACCCGCCCAGGACCTCGAGTTAGCAGTGAGTGCCAGCCTCGTTCAGGCACTCTCCGACCCAGGCGAGTGGAAGTAGCACAGACCACTCGCTTAACAGTGATTTTACAAAGATACTTATGTTGGCCAGCTAATAGCGATCAGGCCGCCACCTGGCATCGCCGCACGCACACTGTGCGGCGAAACCGTTGCATGGCAAAACCGCTGTCCCCGACACACGGTTCGTTGGCCGCGTGGTCGTGTGGCTGCGCGCTCGGCGCGTGGCTAAGGGAGCAGCTAACCACCCAGCCGTCCGCCGCCCACGAACCCTTAGTTGCATGGTCGCACACTCTGGGCGCGCTGCCGCAAGACAAGGAGGTCGGTCGGCCGCCCGACCGTCTGACCATCGCCGCACGACCGTACATGCAGCATATCGACCGTCCGCATGGCTGCTCCTGGCTGGGCGCTCGGCCGGCCTACCCTCACCAGCCGGCAACCGGGTCCCGTCACCAGTCGGCCCCTTCGCCGCCGGCCGGCTCCCCTCCGACCAGCCCTTTGGCCGCCGCATAATCTCCACCGTCTGATTGCTGCTTAACCACCCATTATGGGGGGTGCACATATAAAATTAATAATTTGCGTGTGTATAATAAATTACTTAAAAATATGGGTCATAATGTACAACCATGTATTCACTGAGTAGGTCCCTTGGAGCGGAATCAAGGCAGAGGGAGCAGTTTTTGTCTCAGGCAAGTCAGACGGTCGGGTGGGGTGGAGCCCCTCCCCGACTCGCGTAGGCCAAGCATTCGAGAGCGTGGGGGCGAGTGGGGCACTTGGGCCCACCCTCGCCCCAGGATCGAGGCAGGGGAGAGACGAGTGGGGTAACCAGGCTCGCACTCGCCCAGGACCTCGAGTTAGCAGTGAGTGTCAGCCTCATTCAGGCACTCTCCGACCCAGTTGAGTGGAAGTAGCACAGACCACTCGCTTAACAGTGATTGTACCAAGATACTTATGTTGGCATGCTAATAGCCTCTCTAAACAATGAAGTTTCGTTGTTGACAGACCACTTTGGGCTGTGTATAGTAGAATCAAGAGGCGGGATTGCGCTATTGGCAGACTAGACTTGGAAAATTATAAATAGACCATTTATGACACCTTTGGGGGGATCCTTTTTTTAGCATCTTCCTCCTCTGGTCAGCTTTCGGTTGACTTCAAGTACCCTCCAAGGTGCCTAGCTCAGCATTGTCTTAGGAGGGGAAGTTCTCTCCGGTCTTTCGGGTGTGTGATGAGACCTTCGATTTGTAGCTCAGGGTCTGTTCTTAGTTCCCAACCGACAGTCAAGAGCTCTTACTCAGGATAAGTAGGTGCAGGATACCCCCTGTGAGTCTGAACTCTTCTTGAGACCGATCTTCGGTTTCAATATTTTTGGCACAGTGAGCGTGGACCGTAGTCTGCATAAGAAAATTCCGAGTCAATCCCATGTCTAGAGGTGAAAGATAGGGTGCTGACTTGGGCGACTCACCACCGCCTCCGGGGGTGGTTACGATGAGAATGTTTGAGGAGTTTAAGAAGGAGATCATGGAGAGTCTGCATCATGTTTTCGCCGTGTGAGGCGAGTGCTCAACACCTTCTTTTCCAGTGGTCTTGCCCCTTTTTTTGGGCGAGAACGCCCCTGGTCAGCGACTCGGGAAGGAGGTGCCTACCAAAAGTAGCAAGAGGGATCTCATCGGGCGAGAGTTGTTCTCCAGCCCGACGAGTGATAGGACCAGAGAGTCAGCAGCGCGAGACAGGTCGACGCGCCATGTAAGAGGGTGGAGCCCCTTTAGCGAGTTGATCGTCTCGGCTCTAGTTCAAGAGGGGTTTAGAGAGCGAGAAATGTCCTACTACACGAGCATGGATGATCATATGCATCATGTATAGTAGTTCAAGGATGCAGTCTTCATCAGGCAGATATCGAACGCCTTCATGTGTCAACTCTTCGCCATCACCTTTAAGGAAAATGCGAGGGACTGGTTCCACCAGCTACCCGCAAGCACAATTTTTTTTTTGCTTTGAGGACCTGCATCGGGGCTTTCTGTTGAGATTCTCGTCGTCAAAGAAGAGAAAGAAGGGAGCGGAGTTTCTGTTCGCAATCAAGCAGGGTCCGTAGGATATGCTGAGGAGTTATATGGACAGGTTCCAGAAGGAGGTTATCTAACTTAGTTCAGGAAGTGTCAGGGTATACCCTGATGCCAGTCTCGACCCTTGGGCTTCGTGATGGATTTTTCAGGGTAGAGCTGAAAATGGAGCCTCCACTATCTTTTGAAGAGTTGATGGAGAGGGCGTCAAAGGAGATCGAGGGGGAGGCAACAAATCCGACATTTGCCAGAAAGCTGGCTAGATTTAATGAAGGAGAAGTGAAGGAACAAGGAGGAAGCAGACAATAAAAAGAAGGGGAAAGATGAACCTAGAGGTTAGGGGTTCTAGGGGCAACAACAAGGTTGGGGGTACCAGGAGCCAAACAACCGACTGGCATGGAGACCCCAGGGAGGACCCATTCAGGGACAAGGGATAGGATTTCATGGTGGTGGGAATTACCACGGGGCAAGGGCAATTCAACCCTCCGGGGTGGAGACAGGGCTCGAGGTCGCCCCTTCCCTCACATTAGCAAGCTATGGTGATCGCACGAGGAATAGGAAGGGGGAATAGAAGAGGAGGAAGACGAGGGGGAAGGGTGGTGTTGACCTACCATGACTTCCACCAGGACGAAGGACACGCGATGGCTACCTGCCCGGATTTTCTGGAGATGAGAATACAAAGAGGTCCGACACAGAAGCAGTAGCCAGTGCGGATCGAGGAAGTTTTGCCCGGAGAGGGAGATGAAGATAGATGCGAGGACCAGGCTGACATAGGCGCCCGAGGGGGGATCGAGGTGATCCACGATGGAGTGGGGATCAAGGCCACCCGCAAGGGGAGCCTCCAAACAATTTTCCAAATGAACATTGCATTGACCTCCCAGACCCCCCCCCCCCCCCCCGAGGAGAAGAACACCTTTTGATCAAAGGATATGTCAGACTATGAAGATTCGTTCTGCGATACCTTGGTGATCCAAACAACAATCAAGAACTTCATGGTCTCTAGCATTCTGGTTGACAACGAGAGCTCCGTGAGCGTGATTTTCAAGAAGGCCTTCGACTTGATGAAGGTGGAAGCATGGAGGGTGCTAGCCTCAGATGGACAATTGTTTGGGTTTTCTGGAGAGAGGAAGGAAGTTGAGGGTGGAGTTGGGCTCCATATGATGTTGGGGGTGTACAACCCTGTATTTACCGAGTGGGTTCCTTAGAGCGGAATCAAGGCATAGGGAGCAGTTTTGGTCTCAGACGAGTCAAACCGTCGGGTAGGGTAGAACCCCTCCCCGACTCGTGTAGGCCAAGCAGCCGAGAGCGTGGGGGCGAGTGGGGCACTTGGGCTCACACTCGCCCCAGGATCGAAGCAGGGGAGAGACGAGTGGGGTAACCAAACCCACACTCGCCCGGGACCCCGAGTTGGCAGTGGGTGCCAGCCTCGTTCAGGCACTCGCCGATCCAGGCGAGTGGAAGTAGCACAGACCATTCCCTTAGTAGTGATTTTACCAGGATACCTCTGTTGGCCTATTAATAGCCTCTCTAAACAGCGAAGTTTTGCTCACTTTAATAATTACACTCAAAATATTATAATATAATCAAATATTGTCTTAGATGAAACATTCAAAATTATCAAATATTATTTTATTGATTTTATCTAATGACTTAATATATATTGTAATATAATCCAGAAAAATACAATGCTCACTTTAGCAATTACATTCTATCCATAAATTAAAATTAATAATGAAAATATACAAAATTAGAAAAAAAAAATAGAACTCTTATACTAGGATAGATTGTCATTATCAAAATCATTAATTTGATTTGGAAAACTAATTATAGAAAATTAATGATATATGAATCATTATAATAATTCTTTAAACAAAAATCAATAAATCATGTGTAACTATTTTTCACATTGTTTAATTCATAGTGTGTTTAATTTAAACTACATTGATTAATTGATTTGGGCGGAGCTCCATGCCTCTCACGATCGAGATACTGTCACGATCGGAATACTATCAATGTTTGACGAGGAGCGAAGCCCCGTTCCCATCACTAGCTAGCCAACATTTGCCATTTATTGCTGAC
Source organism: Platanthera zijinensis (assembly GCA_039513925.1). Taxonomy (NCBI): domain Eukaryota; kingdom Viridiplantae; phylum Streptophyta; class Magnoliopsida; order Asparagales; family Orchidaceae; genus Platanthera; species Platanthera zijinensis. The sequence continues at coordinate 10,926,009 of CM077082.1, read as the reverse complement.
GAGTGAGAGGCATGGGGCTCCGCACCTACAGCCAACCGCGACAATACCTCAACTGTAATAGTGCACTGGGGGCCCGACCCCGTGTCCCGCGGAATATTCTCCTGGCCACGACATTGTCCTGGCACGACGGCGCTCCCTCTGCTCGCATCCCCTGAGTGTTACATTCTACTTGTCGCACATTTAATTTTGCGATGTGCACTGGAGTTTACGAGTGACGGGAAAAACATATTATTTAAGACGAAGATTTGTCATTAATAATGCAACAATATGTATGATTGGGATTGGTAGCATACAAACATCTAATAACACCACAGGCTTCCCACCTCTGGCTCCGTACACCGGGGCCGCGTCAGCAACGCCCAATGGGCACACCGCACCCACTTAGCCCGCCCTATCCTAACGCTCGGTGGGCCCGTCCGCGCCGGCGGTCGCGCGCTGCTCGAGCGCCTCCTCGCGCTGCTCGAGCGCCTCCTCGCGCTGCTCGAGCGCCTCCTCGCGCTGCTCGAGCGCCTCCTCGCGCTGCTCGAGCGCCTCCTCGCGCTGCTCGAGCGCCTCCGCGCGCTGCTTGACCGTCTCCGCGTCCTGCACAAGCATCTCCTCGCGTTGCTTGAGCGTCTTCGCGCGCTGCTTGAGCGTCTCCACACTCTGCTCGATCGTCCCCACGCGCTGCACGAGCGTCTCCACGTCGTGCTCCACCCTCTCGACCACCTCCAGCTGGTGCGCTTTGCATAACTCGTGAGCGATCTGCTTCTCCCCGCTCGTCCGCTCCCCTCTCTTCTCCTCCTTTTCATCTGACAAGGCGTTGTAATCCTCTGCCCGCTCCTTCCCCTTGCTCACCATGTCCTCGATCATCTTCTCCCTCGCGATTTGCATCTTTTCGTTTCTGTTTTGGATTTCTTTTCCCCATCCGGCGGGGGATGGTATTATATATAGGAGAGCGGTGAGGAGAGGAGCGTTTGGAGGAAAAAAAATTTATCGGTGCGTGTTACGCATCTTAGATCACCGTGCACGACTCCTGATCTCGCCATATATTTTCTCCGGCACAATTTTTCACGCATATTGATCCAAAATACAATCACTTTTCAATACGACCGTATTACGCAAATACGATCATTTATTTTCGCAAACAATTTACACCGTTGAAATCACGAAACATACGAGACTATACATATCTAAATATTTCTCTGTTTGGAGAGAGAGAAGAATGCGGGTTGCATTTGGTTTGAGTGGATGAGGAGGATCTCTTGTCTCTCTCTCTCCTTCTCTCCAAATAAAGAGCAATGTTATATGGAGACGAATTTTATATGCACACCAAATTATATATATCTACATTATATTCAAAATATTAAATTCAGAATTTCTTGATTAAAATAAGAGGCTACTTCATCAGTTCATCTACATAAATTTGAGAGAATATTTGTAAATTAACTTCAATTTATCCATGAAAGTGAGAATATGAAGAGTATCTTTGCGTTTGGTCAATCAAAATTTTTTTTTCTTAAAATAAATTATGAAATATTAATCAAGATTTTTTTTTTGTTTATTTTAAGATTTTTTTTTCATGTAATTTTTTTTTAAAAAAAAGAATCGGGCCGGATATCGTGCATTTGAAAATACGGCCAAATATCAGTTTTTTTTATCTTGAATTTTTCTAACTATCAGATCAACGATCGGATGGCTAGGTGACTCACGGACCTTCCTCTAGATCTGATGAACGGACCTAATTTTTGTTCCTTTTTGAGACACAAAACTGCATTATGCGAGAGTAATCTTGTTAGACTTTTTCAACATAGTACGCATGCATTTCAAGTATCCGTCAAACAAACGATGTCACTTTGAAGCTCTTTTGATTATGAAAATGTCGCTCATGATGTAATTGTAAATCTCAATCTTCTACAATTGATTCGTGATGCCGCATCCATACGGAGAAAGCAAGTGGCATTGTACAATCTTCCCTCATTTATAATCGAATGAAGTGGTTGTCATTGACAAAACTAATAAAAATAATCTTTCGGCCTTTTGGAGGCGAAGAATGTAAGTGCAGAAATGTGAAAGACTGAAATCTAGAGTAATGAACAACTACCACGTTATTTCAAGATGTTATCACTAATCTCATATCATGCATTGACATCCATTTGTCAATCAAAGTTGGAACTATATTGCAATCTAGTAATTGCATCAAGTCATGTAGTCTCACACTCTCAAATATATTTGTATACATTTTCCCTTTGTTGGAGCTCCTTCCACAGCTCATTTATCCTTTGTTGGAGCTCCTTCCATGAAGCTGGGAGTAGCCTATATATAAATATAAGAAAATAAAAAACAGTTACATATGTTGAAACCAAAAATTGGTCTCTCGTAGAGTTCGGGGTCCCAAAAGAGGGGTGACCTCACACCTACTACACTCGGGGGAACGTCACGGGATGAAGACTTAGGAAACTACGAGCAGACCCTCGGCTCTAGCACGGAGGTCCCACCACACACCCGGAAAGTCACAGGAACCTTTCCCCTCCCTCACCAAAGGGCTAGGCTGGGCGCCTTGGAGAGCAACTCTACTCTACCAAGAAGAAGCTAAGGGAGGAGCAGGTAAGGAAATCTCATCCTTTCCAAAGGCACCCAAGGGGGTCTATTTATAGTTTTTCCAAGTCTTGGGGTCAAAATGATAAAAATGCCCCTAAGGCAAATAAGCCTCAAGCCAATAGGAAAACCCCACATCGGGGGGTATAGAGGTAATCCCCCCTCGAGGGCACAACGGTAAAAACAGGTCGGGCGAGTTGGCGGTTAGGCGAGAAGCAAGGGACGGCCTGGGCGAACAAGCGGCTTGCGAGACGAGACAGTCTGCGGTCTGCCTGACGAGAGGGCCTGCCTGACGAGAGGGCCTGCCTGACGAGAGGGCCTCCCTGACGAGAGGGCCTGCCTGACGAGAGGGCCTGCCTGACGAGAGGACCTGCCTGACGAGAGGACCTGCCTGACGAGAGGTCCTGCCTGACGAGAGGTCCTGCCTGACGAGAGGGCCTTCCTGACGAGAGGGCCTGCCTGACGAGAGGGCCTCCCTGACGAGAGCGCCTCCCTGACGAGAGGGCCTCCCTGACGAGAGGGCCCGCCTGACGAGAGGGCCCGCCAGACGAGAGGGCCCGCCTGACGAGAGGGCCCGCCTGACGAGAGGGCCCCCCTGACGAGAGGGCCCCCCTGACGAGAGGGCCCCCCTGACGAGAGGGCCCCCCTGACGAGAGGACCCCCCTGACGAGAGGACCCCTGACGAGAGGGCCTGCCTGACAAGAGGGCCTGCCTGACGAGAGGGCCTGCGTGACGAGAGGGGGCCCTGGGGAGATAAATATTTCCTCATATTTCCAAAGTTAAGCCAAAATTGGCCACCAAGAGTGTAAGATCTCTCAAAAGCTTAAAAACCTACAGTTGGTTCTGCGCCTGTCGGGAGGGCCTTACTCGGCGAATACGGGATTGTACACAATCCCAGCTCTTTTCGAGCTTGATACAAGCTCGGAATGAACATCCAACCCAACGTATTCGCTGAGTGGTATTCTTGGGGGTGAAAATCACTTAGCCTCCTCACGGGATCAACCTGCCAGACCAGCTAATGAGAGCCTGGGTGACGAGACCATCTCGGGGAAAAGAACTGGGCTACCACGAGAGGTACCACCGGACCTGTCAGCTAGTGGGAGCCTGACAGCGGGATCATCATCGGAGCAAAGGAACTAGGTTACCACGAGAGGTACCACCGGACCTACCAGCTAGAGGGAGCCTGGCAGCGGGACCATCATCGGAGCAAAGGAACTAGGCTACCACGAGAGGTACCACAGGACCTGCCAGCTAGAGAGAGCCTGACAGCGGGGCCGTCATCGGAGCAAAGGGACTAGGCTACCACGAGAGGTACCACCGGACCTGTCAGCTAGTGGGAGCCTGGCAGCGGGACCGTCATCGGAGCAAAGGGACTAGGCTACCACGAGAGGTATCACCGGACCTGCCAGCTAGAGGGAGCCTGGCAGCGGGACCGTCATCGGAGCAAAGGGACTAGGCTACCACAAGAGGTACCACCGGACCTGCCAGCTAAAGGGAGACTGACAGCGGGACCGTCATCAGAGCAAAGGGACTAGGCTACCACGAGAGGTACCACCGGACCTACCAGCTAGAGGGAGCCTGGCAGCGGGACCGTCATCAGAGCAAAGGGACTAGGCTACCACGAGAGGTACCACCCGGCCTGCCAGCTAGAGGGAGCCTGGCAGCGGGACCGTCATCGGAGCAAAGGGATTAGGCTACCACGAGAGGTACCACCGGGTATGCCAGCTAGAAGGAGCCTGGCAGCGGGACCGTCATCGGAGCAAAGGGACTAGGCTACAACGAGAGGTACCACCGGACCTGCCAGCTAGAGGGAGCCTGGCAGCGGGATCATCATCGGAGCAAAGGAACTAGGCTTCCACGAGAGGTACCACCGGACCTACCAGCTAGTGGGAGCCTAGCAGCAGGACCATCATCAGAGTAAGGGGACTAGGCTACCACGAGAGGTACCATCGGGCCTGCCAGCTAGAGGGAGCCTAGCAGCGGGACCGTCATCGGAGCAAAGGGACTAGGCTACCACGAGAGGTACCACCGGGCCTGCCAGCAAGATGGATCCTGGCAGCGGGACCGTCATCGGAGCAAAGGGACTAGGCTACCATGAGAGGTACCACCGGGCCTGCCAGCTAGAGGGAGCCTGACAGCGGGACCGTCATTAGAGCAAAGGGACTATGCTACCACGAGAGGTACCACCGGGCCTTCCAGCTAGAGGGAGCCTGGCAGCGGGACCATCATCGGAGCAAGGGAACTGGGCTTCCACGAGAGGTACCACCGGACCTACCAGCTAGCGGGAGCCTGGTAGCGGGACCATCATCGGAGCAAAGGAACTGGGCTTCCACGAGAGGTACCACCGGACCTACCAGCTAGCGGGAGCCTGGCAGCGGGACCATCATCGGAGCAAAGGAACTGAGCTTCCACGAGAGGTACCACCGGACCTACCAGCTAGCGGGAGCTTGGCAGCGGGACCGTCATCGGAGCAAAGGAACTTAGCTTCCACGAGAGGTACCACCGGACCTACCAGCTAGCGGGAGCCTGGCAGCGGGACCGTCATCGGAGCAAAGGAACTGGGTTCTCCGAGGTACCCTTGACCCATCCAGCTAGTGAGAGCTTGATATGAGGAGGTCCTCTCGAGGGGTGGGATTTGGCATGTCACCTACGCTTTGTCAATTCCAACATCCTCAAAAGGGGAAAAAAGATGGGTTACATGACCCCCCCGACTCAGCTTGTTGAGAGCTGGACTCATTACAACATAAGAAAAAGGTACATGACTCCGTCGAGACGAAGCTTCTTCAGGGGATCTGGGCATGGTGGTCATCCTTGGATTCCATCCCACTGGACACCTCCATCCTGCTCAGGCTCTCCCTTATCTTCTCCATCTCCTCTACCTTGGGGCAGAGCTTCAACCCGCTCTGGTGGCTGTTGCTGGGCTGGAGCTTCCGCTCCCCTCACCTCCAGGAACTCAGGGCAGGTAGCCGTGGCGTGACCCTCCGTTTGGTGGAAGTCACAGTACAAAAACGCTCCTCCTCCCCCCCTTCGGCGGGTCCGGCGATCACTCATGTTGCCTCTTCTTCCTTCACCTATTGCCAAGGCTTGATGTGGTGGGGGTAGGAGCTGTCTCAGGGCTTGCCTCTAGAAGTTGAACCTCCCCTGGCCCCCGTGAAAGTTTCCCCCATCCTGGATGAGAGCTCTTCCTGGACCATGGGTAGGTCCTCCCTGTTGCCTCCAGACTGGCTCTGGACCCTCCGGTCTCGGGAACACCTGGGCTCTCTGTTCCTCTCTCCGCCTTCCTTCCTGGTTCCTTAAGCCACCTTGCTCTCTTGACTCCACCTCCGTCAATTTTGCCAACTTCTTCACAAAGGTCGGGTTGGCTGCCTCTATGGCTATCTCCTCTGCCGCCCGTTCCATCAGCTCCTCGAAGGAAAGGGGGGTCTTCCGGGTCAAGCTCATCTTGAAGAACCCTTCGCACAACCCCACCGTGAACGCCATCTGGAGGGCATAACCTGGCACCTCTTGGATGGCAAGGACCTCCTCCTGAAACCTGTCAACGTAGTGGGCCAGCGACTCCTCGTCCCTTTGCTTTATCAGGAAGAGGGACTCAGGACCCTTCTTCCTCTTCTTGGAGGTGGAGAAGCGAAGCTGAAAGCTCCGGCTCAAGTCTTCGAACCCGAAGATAAACCTTGGAGGGAGTTGATGGAACCAGTATCTCGCCTTCTCTTTTAAGGTGATCGCAAATAGACGGCACTTGAAGGCGTCCGTCATTGGCAGGATGGAGACGGCATCCTCAAACCACTGCAAGTGCTGGATGGGGTCATCCCTCCCGGTATAGTATACCTTGTCAAGTTCCCTAAACCCCTCGGGAATGGGAGCTGAGAGGATCAGCTCGCTGAAGGGTGACCCCCTGAGGGGTGGTCTTGCGGTTTCTACTGGCGCGACCTGACCGCCTAAAGGGCGAGCACTCGACGGGCTGGGGAACAGCTCCCAGACGGGGAGGTCTCGCTCGAGCCCCTCTCCCATTCTTTCCTTCCCAGGTCGCCTACCTGGTGCACTTCCTTCTCTCCCTGCTGGGGTCATCTCGCTTGTACCGCTGGGAGGCAGCTCGCTGAGGTCCCCGGGAGCCGGTCCCTGGGGGGTGGGGGCTGAGCTGCCAGCCCGAGGGGCAATGCTTCGCAACATCTCCATGATGCCAGAGATGGAAGCCATGAACTCTTCCCTTCCTACGAAGGGTCCTGGGTTGGGAAGACCACTAAGATCATCACTACCTCCCTGATCTCCAACCATGACACTCCCGAGATCTTCTGTGCTGGTCACTCTCCACGCTCATCACACAAAAATGTTGAAACCAAAAACTGGTCTCACGTGAAGTTCGGGGTCCCAAAAGAGGGATGACCTCACACCTACTACACTCGGGGGAACGTCACGGGATGAAGACTTAGGAAACTACGAACAGACCCTCGGCTCTAGCGCGGAGGTCCCACCACACACCCGGAAGGTCACAAGAACCCTTCCCCTCCCTCACAAAAGGGCTAGGTTGGGCGGGCGCCTTGGAGAGCTACTCTACTCTACCAAGAAAGAGCTAAGGGAGGAGGAGGTAAGGAAATCTCATCCTCTCCAAAGGCACCCAAGGGGGTCTATTTATAGTTTTTCCAAGTCTTGGGGTCAAAATGACCAAAATGCCCCTAAGGCAAATAAGCCTCAAGCCAATAAGAAAACCCCACATCGGGGGGGGGGGGGTATAGAGGTAATCCCCCCTCGAGGGCACAACGGTAAAAACAGGTCGGGCGAGCTGGCGGTTAGGCGAGAAGTAAGGGGCGGCCTGGGCGAACAGGCGGCTTGCGAGACGAGACACTCTGCGGTCTGCCTGACGAGAGGGTCTGCCTGACGAGAGGGCCTGCCTGACGAGAGGGCCTGCCTGACGAGAGGGCCTGCGTGACGAGAGGGCCTGCCTGACGAGAGGACCTACCTGACGAGAGGGCCTGCCTGACGAGAGGGCCTGCCTGACGAGAGGTCCTGCCTAACGAGAGGTCCTGCCCGACGAGAGGTCCTGCCTGACGAGAGGTCCTGCCTGACGAGAGGGCCTGCCTGACGAGAGGGCCTGCCTGACGAGAGGGCCTGCCTGACGAGAGGGCCTGCCTGACGAGAGGGCCTGCCTGATGAGAGGGCCCGCTTGACGAGAGGGGGCCGGCCTGATGAGAGGGCCTGCCTGACGAGAGGACCCGCCTGACGAGAGGACCCACCTGACGAGAGGCCCTGCCTGACGAGAGGGCCTGCCTGACGAGAGAGCCTGCCTGACGAGAGGGCCTTCCTGACGAGAGAGCCTGCCTGACGAGAGGGCCTACCTGACGAGAGGGCCTACCTGACGAGAGGGCCTCCCTGACGAGAGGGCCTGCCTGACGAGAGGGCCTGCCTGACGAGAGGGCCTGCCTGACGAGAGGGCCTGCGTGACGAGAGGGCCTGCCTGACGAGAGGGCCTGCCTGACGAGAGGGCCTGCCTGACGAGAGGGCCTGCCTGACGAGAGGGCCTGCCTAACGAGAGGGCCTGCCTAATGAGAGGGCCTACCCGACGAGAGGGCCTCCCTAACGAGAGGGCCTGCCTGACGAGAGGGCCTACCTGACGAGAGGGCCTGCGTGACGAGAGGGGGCCCTGGGGAGATAAATATTTCCTCATATTTCCAAGGTTAAGCCAAAATTGGCCACAAAGAGTGTAAGATCTCTCAAAAGCTTAAAAACCTACAATTGGTTCTGCGCCTGCCGGGAGGGCCCTACTCGACGAATACGGGGTTGTACACAATTCCCGCTCTTTTCGAGCTTGACACAAGCTCGGAAAGAACATCCAACCCAACGTATTCGCTGAGTGGTATTCTTGGGGGTGAAAATCACTTGGCCTCCTCACGGGGTCAACCTGCCAGACCAGCTAATGAGAGCCTGGGTGACGAGACCACCTCGGGGAAAAGAACTGGGCTACCACGAGAGGTACCACCGGACCTGTGAGCTAGTGGGAGCCTGGCAGCGGGACCATCATCGGAGCAAAGGAACTAGGCTACCACGAGAGGTACCACCGGACCTACCAGCTAGAGGGAGCCTGGCAGCGGGACCATCATCGGAGCAAAGGAACTAGGCTAACACAAGAGGTACCACAGGACCTGCCAGCTAGAGGGAGCCTGGCAGCGGGGCCGTCATCGGAGCAAAGGGACTAGGCTACCATGAGAGGTACCACCGGACCTGTCAGCTAGAGGGAGCCTGACAGCGGGACCGTCATCGGAGCAAAGGGACTAGGCTACCACGAGAGGTACCATCGAACCTGCCAGCTAGAGGGAGCCTGGCAGCGGGACCGTCATCAGAGCAAAGGGACTAGGCTACCACGAGAGGTACCACCGGACCTGCCAGCTAGAGGGAGCCTGGCAGCGGGACCGTCATCAGAGCAAAGGGACTAGGCTACCACGAGAGGTACCACCGGACCTGCCAGCTAGAGGGAGCCTGACAGCGGGACCGTCATCAGAGCAAAGGGACTAGGCTACCACGAGAGGTACCACCGGGCCTGCCAGCTAGAGGGAGCCTGGCAGTGGGACTGTCATCGGAGCAAAGGACTAGGCTACCATGAGAGGTACCACCAGACCTGTCAGCTAGAGGGTGCCTGGCAGCGGGACCGTCATCGGAGCAAAGGGACTAGGCTACCATGAGAGGTACCACCGGACCTGCCAGCAAGAGGGCTCGACGAACTCGGCTCTCTGGTCGTCTAGGCGAGCTGGACTGGGCGCCGAGGCGGGCAAAGTTCGCGGAGACGCGAGTGCGAGCTGGGCTCGCGACGCCAAGGAAGGGGCATCGAGTGAACTCGCCGCTCGGGCTGGGGGCGTCGGATGAACTCGCCTCCCAGGACCCAGTTCGCCCAGGGCTTGAGTTGGGCCCGGCTGACCTCACTCGCCGGATACGGGGTTGTACAAGGGGCATTCCCCTTTCCCACACAAAACTCGATATGCAGGCCATGTTCACCACATAATCCGCCGCAGAGTTGGCCCTCCGGTCAACAAAAGAAATAACCAATCTTGAAAAGTCTTTCATTAAACAAGCTAGCATGGCTTCAACCTCCCCATCATAGATACCCGACAGGACGTGATTTAGCGTGGCACAAGCAAAAGCTGAATCGCCCTCAACAATAACTCCAAAAACATTACTCATGAAATCTTTAGCAAGAGAGATGCCGTGAAGAGCACTCCTAAGCTCCGTCATGCTTACAGACCGGCTATGAATTCCAACACCCCCAGCAGCCACAAGCTCGCCACTGTGATTTCTGATAATACACCCGAGACCGGCACAGTTGTTTGGGCGAACGGACCCAACAAAACTGATCTTTAACCATCCTAATGGCGGGGGCGACCAAGAGGAATCAAGGTTTAAATGGGCCGCCCAGTTACCATCGGATGCATCCATGATAGCATTTAATACAATGGAGGAAGGCTGTGAGAATGGCTCGCCATGTTCGAGCTCCTTCCGCTAATTTATCTTTGCTTGAAAACTCTATGTCCGCGGCGAAATGCATACCGACATATGCACTTGTGGTTTGTGATGTTGTTTTAGTACACAACAATTTATCTTCTAAGTTTATTAGTGAAAATAGGATAGAACACTTGTGAAAAAAATTCTAATAATTGTTTTCATACACAACCATTCAACCAATCCAAACATAATTCACACAATTTCATTTACAGTGTATTCAAAAATGTGATAGAGTAGAGACAATATATACATGAGTGGATGAGTCCTAGAAAAAAAAATAGCAAGGCCCCTTAACAAGAACAAAAGTAAAGAACCTCGGCGGAACTGAAGAATCGTCCACCTGGTTCACGACGGAATTGGAGAATCGTCCACCTAGTTCGGGACGGAATTGGAGAACTCGTCGACCTACTACACGACGAAATGGGTTTAATGTCAACACATTGGAGATCTATACCAATGCGGAATGGGGAAACAAGCAGAGGGGAATCAAATTTTACTTGGGCAGAATTGGAGAATCGAGCACTTGGTACACGAAGGAATCGAATTTTACCCGGGCAACAAAAACCTCGCACGAAACGGCAATGAAATCGATGAAGGAATCGGCGATCTGATTCACGAGGGAGAAGGCGTGTTCTAATGAATGAAAAGTATTGTTAGGGGCTAAATTTTTGGGTGATTGTTAACCGCAAACCCGCTATTTGTTAGTGGCACCCCAAAATCTCATAACTTTTCGCGTCTTTTTGAAATACGTCTTGTACATGCACTTTTAGGAAAAGAGCTCAACACGAAAGTTGTAGATCTCGATGAGATCTACAACTTTCGTGTTGAGCTCTTTTCCTAAAAGTGCATGTACAAGGCGTACTTTGGAAATATGCTCAGGTTTTACACCTTTCAGAAATACGTCTTGTACATGCAATTTCAGGAAAAGTGTTCAACACGAAAGTTTTAGATCTCGTCGAGATCTACAACTTTCGTGTTGAACACTTTTCCTGAAATTGCATGTACAAAGCATAATTTGAAAAGACGCGAAAAATTAGGAGATTTTAGGGTGCGACTAACAAATAACGGGTTGTGGTTAACAATCACCAAATTTTAATGTCAGGAAAGCTTGAGAACTGAAATTCTAAAGTTAAAAACTTTTTGGACAAAAATGTTAGTGTCCAAACAAAATAAAGATTTTGTTTAAATAAAAATAAATGATAAAATAAAAAATCTCATAAAATTAAAGGCGTATAGTAAGATATTAGCATATTAAACTAATGAATATATTGTTGGATTAGCTACAATTATTTTTAATAAAATTGATAATTTTCTAATTTTTAAAATATGTATATAATTTTCTAATTTTGACATCTTCTGAGGGAGCTATAAATAAATGCTCACTTCTCCGGTCTACAACCTCCGATCGTACGTTTACTAAGGCTCCGTTTGGGGGGACTTATTTTCACGGTCAAGCGGTTATGATCGCATGAATCAGGCCTTAATTATGATCTGATTCATGCGGTCGCAACCGCTTGACCGGTAAAAATAAGTCCCCCCAAACGGAGCCTAAAATGCAAAAAAGAATACTTCCAGTGAAAAGATTTCATAAAAGCAAGATGATAGAAAAACTTGTGCATAAACCTCGAGATCCAATTTAGTGCGTGTTTGACATTATAATTCATTAATTCTGGTAATGGTCTCTAAAGCTCCGTTCATTTCGTTGGTTTTGAGAGGGCGGAATTTATATCGGTCCAATACCAAAAGTCATGTGCATTGAAATTGACTCATAAATCCAATTCTTCTATTTGACGTCATTGAAGAAGATGATCAATTTTGAATTTAGGGTTACTGAAAAAGTAGTAAAAGAGGCAGAATAAGCAGAAGAGAAGGCAAGAGAAGAAGAAGAAATAGGAGAAGGGGAACGAAGAAGAATTAGAAGCAAAAGAAGTAGGAGCGAGAGAAGTAGAAGAAGAACACGAAGGAGAAGAAGTATGGAGGAGAACCCAAACTATGTTAAATTTCCGTCTCCAATACTTTGCGATTTGAAAACGTGAAAACCGATCAAAGGAAGTAAGTTTTCATTCACGCCTAATTTTCAAAGAACCAAAATCGACGGTTTTCTTCGAATGCTACTTCAAAACCAATAAAAGCTCTAACGAACGTCATAATTGAAATTGAGAGGTCCCAGATCCAATCCTTTCTTCAAAATTGGCGGAACACATAGCTTAAGGGTGCCCTAGAAATATAGTTGGAAGTCATTTTAATTGGAATTAGATCTCCAATTTTAATTCCAAAGCCTCAATTCCGTCCAACTAAACATACCTTAAATACATTTGATGGATCATTAAATCCTAATAGAAGGATCTACTAAACTTTTATTTAATATAATTTTCACTCAAATCAAATATTGATTAAATAAAAATTCTTATCTAGCATCCTAGCTAAAGGCAGAGTAGGGATTCTTCCCTTCCTATTATAGTCTAAATCCATTTAGCAATTCACCCTCACAAAGGTCATTGGACAGAAAGAGGGGTACTAATCCAATGAGCAATTTGGGTTTTTAATAAATTTTGAGTAGGCTTGAATATTAAAAAACATGTTTCCAAAAGTCTAGGGTATGTTTGGGCGGGCGTTGTTTGTTAGAGATGGTGCGGTTGGAGATGAAGGCTTCGTTTGGGGCGACTTATTTTCACCGGTCCAGCGGTTACAGCCGCATGAATCGGATCATAATTAAGGTCTGGTTCATGCGGTCGTAACCGCTTGACCGGAGAAAATAAGTCCTCCCAAACGGAGCTGAAAATATAATATTGTTCTTGAATGAAGCACAATCCCTGGGGTTGGAATCACACATAAATCAGTGTTTTGGTGTTTTGAAATGGAAGTTATTCAAACAATGAAAAAGCAGTGTTCGTGTTTTCTGAAAAATGCAGCAGAAAAAAAAACACCCAAATAAATGAAAGCCAAAATGTTTTGTATTGGAAGGGTTTAATCACGATCAAATTATTTAGGAGAGCGCATTTAGCGGTGCGCAAAAATAACTGAACAACCAAAAACCGACCTGCAACTGAAACGAACCGAAAATTTGGTTCCAGTTTAGGTCCGGTTTCAAAAAAAATACAACGGACTCACTTCGGCTTTATTTGGCGCGGCGGTGGAGGGCAGAGACGGCGTCTGGGAAGGGAGGGATGGAACCGGAGGGCGGGAGGCGGGCCTGAAAACACTGCTTTTGAGCGGCTATTCCTCTGTCCGGCGGGTGCAAACGGAGCAAACACCGCCGGCGCCCGTTTGTTTACCCGCCATGTGACGGCGTTTGCTCCAAACGCAGGCGGTGAAACGCCGAAACAAATGAAGCCAAGGGGTCAGGTGTACTCGAGAACTGAAAATTAAAAACAGTTAGACACACGAGTCTCAAGTGCGACTACCAATAATTCTTTGAGATAACATCACTCCCCTTTGAAATAATTCCATGGGCTTCACAAACATTTGATGATTTGAATTACTTGTTGATAATATATATTAAATTTATTTTAAATTAACAATAACAAATATAGTCTATATATATATTATAAAATTAAGTATCCCCAAAAATATTTTGCGTATAAATTAAACGAGAATCGAAGCGAAACCGAACAAAAGTTCTTGATCTAGTACCGGTTCTAGGCTTTACGCACATATATCCATTCTGGTTCAAAAACATGGAACCAAATCTGCATCGATCTGCTCCTGATTTTGGACGAAATTGATCTGAACCGACCCAAATTATACCCATAAATGACACGAACAACAAACTGACAATATATACACACGGGCGTCGGCGCATAAACAGTTCACAAAAGTGCAACAAAAATGTCTACAAAATTGTAATAGAAGTTTAGAAATCATATATTTCTATAAGAATGCAGGGGAAATGCTCGTGAACAACAACTGTATAAATAGTTATCATAAACAATGAATAGTAAGGAATTATAGTAAATTGTTAGCAAACCCCAATCTTACAGGGATCCTCTCCATTTGACGGTCCAGATTGATTCTTATTTATTTAAGGATGTACAATATTTTGTTAATACGAAAAATAAAATAAAGGATATAATTACTTAAGCGGTCGGATGAAGGAAAAACACATCTGAACCGTGAAATGGACAGTATCTACTCACTTCCAAAATAGAGAGCATCCCAGTTCAACTTTACACGCGCGAAGATCCCAACAAAACATTGTACACGGGTTTAAGCACAAAGAGTCGCATAATCGACGATTCTTCCATTTTACAAAATGTTATGGAGTATATTCGAGTTTTGTCACACATTTTTATACAAAAAGTCTTCGAGCTTCCCCCTCATTTCTCTTCACATCACATTTTATATCGGGACATGCGGAGAGGCTGGACGTTTATTCTGGTTTGTGAAGTCCAGCGCTTTGATCATTTCAATTATTTTGACGAATCGGCTTCGCCTTAACGTGAGCTGGCTGGTAGCTTTACGATCTTCGCTAGGCAATTATCGGTCGGTCTTGGGTGAGGCAAATATCTCAGCCGGCACCCCGGGTTTAGCCGCTCGAGCCTGCGCACGGGCAAAGAAGATTTTTGTTAGGATTGGAATCGTCCTATAATCGTTGGAGCGAAAAAACGAAGAATACAAATTACAGAAAGTGAAATGTTGGCGAGAAGAAAGCGAGCAACGTGAGCGATTGTAACGACGGCAAGATTGCCCTCTTAGGGTCACGCCGACGAGACCTCGAGAGAAGTTATGTTGACCTCCAGGCAGGCCCCGACAATGGAATTTAGCGCACCATGCATGGACGCAATGTCCCTGAATATTCTTTTACTTATTCTTTGTAATTAAACACGCGCTTATTAAGACAGTGTCTTCCTAAACCCAAAACTCTAAACTCTCTCCAAAAAAATAAGTAACCCTATTCAAATCTCAAAACCCTAATTCATGTGAGAACACCGGCACTCAGCCATCAACATTTCAGCTCACTACATCAAGAGGAACAAAAAATGCAGAAAATGAAACCATTTACCAGGATCACCCATCTAAGTTTACGAAATTACAGGTTGCAACGCCGCGGAGATTCATCTGTGCTTAAAATCATTCAATTTGGGGCTGCTGAGCTTAATCGCATTCTCCGCTGGCGGGCTTCAAAAAGCATGACCATTGCTGCTCAATTCCGCCGCTGGATAATGGATGAATCCTTGGCCAGTTGGCCGACTTTCGTGGACTGTAACTCCCAGATTCTGCTTTGGTGGCCAATTTCATCACAGCTGATGACGTATGGAACCGAACGGCAGCGGAACGACATTTTGGTGCAGCTCTTGCAGTCCAAATACTTGAAATTTGTATCCATCACGAGCTGAATCATGATGTGCCGGAGCTGTTAAGCGTCGTTTTTCTGGTCACACCATCACCTTGCTTGAATTTGCTGCTACATTCCCGGAGCTGCGCTCAGAATATGGCTTAAAAAGCTTCATCTTCATCCGCAAGAACACATTCTGGTGGAGACTTGATCATGACGCCCTCCCTACTAAATGCTGGATGGCTCGACGGGGTCTTGCGGAGGATGATCGCTGCCCATGGGGATGTCTTACCGGCGAGGATCATGATCATATCACCGGCGGCTGATCTCATTTCCAGTCGCTTGGCCGTGCCTTGAGGCGATTGGCGGTTCTGTTGCTGGACGTTTGCAGGTGGCAAGACGGACCAACCACGGTAGCCAATATGCGAAAGAAGGATATGGGACCTAAGCGAGCCCTTTGCTACTCGGTATACCAATTTTGGAGAACCACAAATGCGAAGGTGCACAACTGTGACTATGATACTTCAACAGTGAAACCAACCATTCTTGGTGCCTACCCCCTTCTCGGTTGGTTCAAAATTAATAGGGATGGTGCGAGTGAAACCAACCACCTGGCGGGACTAGGCGTTGTGGTCCGTGATGACAATGGGCAAGTTTTATGTGAGGAAGGCACATCCCTCTCCCATTGGGACACAGGAGTGGAACTTGAAGCCTTGCTGGCCATTAAGAAGATTGTGCAACTGTCTACGCTAAAGACGCGTGGTTCGGTTATTGAGGGAGATTGTAGGAGCATTATGGAGTTTAGCCAAAACTCTCTATTGTAGTTGCGGCCTACGGGCGGAGCTGATGCGTATGCGGAGAACTTTACCTTCCTTTCCAGCTTTAGTAATGTCATATACTCATATTCCACCATGTTCCAAGGGAAAAAATTGTTTTGCTGACTTTTTTGCACAATTTGCAAAAATCGTTTCTTTATTAAGTAATCTTTAGAGTTAGCTCATCCCGAATTCCGAGAGATTGTTGAGACGGATTTGGATGGCGCTGTATCTTTGTAATTGTATCGTCGTTTTCATTTAATGCTAACACACATTTCAAGAGATTACAAAAACCTCCCATATAAGCTTACATTTCCTAGAATCCATGCACAAAAATACCCACATGGAGTAAATTTTTAAGGGGGTTTTTCGTGCATGGATGTAATGAAATGTAAACTTATACGAGAGATTTTTGTAATTTCAAAAATAAGAGGTGCAACCTCTAATTATGCACAGTCTCTCCTGTGTGTGTATAACACCATCAAATCAATCACAAGTATTTGATCATTATAACAAATTGAACCCCAACAAATACATAAGATTTTTTTCTTTAGCCAAAATTAAAAGATAAAAGTTTCTTTAATCATTAGCATTTTTTCTTTAATCATTAGCATTTTTTCACCGTGTCATGTTGTACCAAATCTTCAACGGGTTTAATTACATTATGATGTGGACGAGTGAACAAGACAACATCTTGATAAACATCAAGATGTTGTCGGGCTATTTACGATAGTTTGTCGTACGACAGGCAGCTAGAGTAGCGGGGGGGGGGGGGGGGGGGGGGCTCGTGAAGTCTGTAGGCAACAATTTCAAAATCCTGAAAAAAATCATTGGAACAAGAAAACAGGTTCAAAAGAGTCCCATCTAAATGGGTAACCCAAGGTTACTGATCATGCGGTCTGACATCAAGAACCCGACAACAAGAGAGATAATTTTCGAGAGCTGAAGGTTGAACTGCCCTATAAAACAAGACCCACGATTTGCAGCGAGGTCCCGCCACACACTCGAATTTATACAGGAATTTCACATCCTAAAACCAAGACTGCGCTAGGCACAAAGAAAGTATTGTTGGGTACATTGAAAAATGTGTACCTGATTTGGAGAAGCCTCACTTAGCTCAATGATATACATCAAGGTGTATTTGATGTTATTTTGAGTTTATATGTGCAAGTGAAGAATGTGCTAGAATGCAGGAAAAATATTCTAAGTCCGTATGTCGACACCTGAGGAAGCTGTGTCGACACTCCAGTAAGATTGTGTCGACACTTGGAAATGGCTGTGTCGACACTCCAGTAAGATTGTGTTGACACTTGGAAATGGCTGTGTCGACACTTCAGTGAGTTTGTGTCGACACCGGGAGGCAGTGTCGACACACAGAAGATTATAGTCGACATCGACTGTGTCGACACCGGGAGGCAGTGCCGACACACAGAGGCAGAGTCGACAACAACTGTGTCGACACCTGGAGGCAGTGTCGACACACACTATGTTCTGAGTCTACATCAACTGTGTCGACACACAGCACTTGTGTCGACACACAGCTGAGTCTAGACCAAGTTGATTGCTGATGAATGGTGAAGTGTTTGTATCGACAAAAATAATCTGTGTCGACACATTCTCAAGAAGCTGTGTCGACATCAAGGCAGCTTTGTCGACATCACCAAAGGCTGTGTCGCCACTTAAGTCACTTGTGTCGACACATATTGACAGATGGTCTCGACACTTTATGACAGACAGACTCGACGTTTTGCTGACAGAGTCGAAGGCTCAAGAACTGTTTGAAGACTTGACCGCGGTGAGTTACAACAGGTTTACTAAAGCTGTCAGACTTGTCAGAAGTTAGTTATAAACCGGATCAGCCGGTTACCATGGATGAAGTCTATAAATAGATGGATTCAGAAGAAGAAAAATACACATATAAGAGAAGAAGTATTGTCTCAACTAACACAATTAGAGATTGATCTCTGATCAAGAAAGTACAAGTAACAAAGAAGAAAATCTTCGTGAGAAGATCTAAGAAGACGTTCTGAAGTAGTTTACTATTCAGATTCTGTCTAAGTTGAATTCAATCAGAATTCAGAAGTATCTTCAAGAGGTTTTGGATAAAGAGAGATCCAACTATTTGAAGACAAGGAGGAGACATTCACAGGTCTCTCAAGAAGTTACTGAACTAATCTGTCAATAAGATTTAGATCTATTTCTGAAGTTTAAGAAAGAAGCTGTCAGTCAGTTATTTTCAAAGGAAATCAACCCAACTAAGTTCAGATTCAAGAAGCTTTGAAGAAAGCTAAGATCAAGTTGATTTCAGCCATCAGCCTCTTCAAGAAGTTGATCAAGAAAGTTCTTATCCCTTCTCTCTCAACAGGGGTAAGAGATTACAAAATTTCTTATCAATTTATGTAGGATCTATTCATAGATCTGAGTTGTAAGCATATTTTATAAATGCTGAGTGTAGGAGATTTATTCTCTGAGTGATAGGGCTGTTTATGCCTGAGTTATAGGAGAAGGTATTCTCTGAGATGTAGGTCTTGTGGCAAGGCTGAGGTAGGGCTGTTTATGCCTGAGTTGTAGGAGAAGGTATTCTCTGAGTTGTAGGCCTTGTGGCAAGGCTGAGGTAGGGTTTGTTAGCCTGAGTTGTAGGAATCCTTCTGGATTCTGAGCTGTAGGATCTGAAGATCTGAGTTAAAGGAAGAAGTTAGGCCGACTCTAGCATACTGCTAGATATGTGAAGGGGGAAAGTGGATGTACCCAGACCTTGGAGAACCACTATAAATCTGTGTGCAATCTGTGATGTGTGTATGATTGTGATTGCTGTGCTGTGTTAGCTATAGAAATATCTGATTTATTCAAAGAACTGTAGTTATATTCTGTCTTAAGTTAAATCAAGAAAAAGTACCTATTCACCCCCCATCTAGGTGTTTAGGTAGTCTTGAAAGTAAAACTATCAAGTGGTATCAGAGGGAGGTTGCTCAAAAAAGGACTTAACAGTCTGAGTTAGATCCCTTTGGCAGAATAAAGAATCAAGAAAATAGGTTCTGGTAAGAATCACAAGGAACTAGGGTCAATAAAATTACCCATCTGCAGGAAAGAGATTTTTGGAATCTGGAAAGAAAGGGTTAGGTTGTTTATGGAGGCCTCAGACCCAAGGATATATATCACAGTAAAAGAAGGTTCATATATCCCAATGAATGTGTCTGCTCAAGATGAAAATCAGAGAACTCCCAAGGATTTTTCTGAAATGACTAAGGATGAGATTATATTGGCAACTATGGATAAAAGAGCTCAGAATATCATAGTGAGTGTCATAGATGATTCTACTTTTCAAAATTTGATTCACTGCAAAACCTCCAAGAAAATATGGGACACATTGATTGTCTACATGGAGGGTTCTGAAGAAGTTAGACAAGACAGAAAGTCTATGCTCAATCAAAAATATGAGAGTTTCAGACAAGGGAAGTCTGATAGCATATCTGAATGCTACAAGAAATTATACAGGATAGTGAATGAACTGATGTCCTATGAAAGGGTCTTCAGTACTTATGAGCTGAATGACAAATTCCTAAGATCCTTGACAAAGGATTGAGATACCAAGATTTGTGTCATTAGAGAAGTGGTCAAACTAGCAGACATTTCTCCTCCAACCTTATTTGGAAAGTTGCTATCATATGAAATGCAACTAATGGCAAGGAAGGAGGAAGAAAGAAATACAAAAGGAGAGCATAGAGAAAAGTCAGTGACCTTCAAGGTTAAAGCCACTAGAAAGAGCAGGAGGATGTCTTCATCACCTCCTAAGGAAGTTGCTGAAGTTATCTCAGAAAATTCAGACAATCAAAACTCAGATAGCAGTGATTCAGATGCAGATTTTGCTGCCTTTACAAGGCAGTTTCAGAGGTTCTTGAAGAAGAAGCAGTGGAAGTTAAGACCCTCCACATCACAGCCAGTTGATGACTATTATTAAAAGAGAAAATCATCAAGAAAGGAAAGGAGCAGGTCTAAGCCCAGCAAAGCTGCAACATCAAAAAATGTTTGTTATTGCTGCAATATGTCAGGACATGTGGTGGCTGAGTGTCCAGAAAAAAGGAAGGAGTCAGCAGACAGAAAGAAGACTCAACAAAAAGGCAAGAAGGAGAAATCCTTTGTTGACAAGAAGGAGAAATCCTTTGTTGATAAGAAGGAGAAGAGTCTTACAGATCAATCCTCCTCAGAGTCAGAATCTGAAGCTGAAGCATACATTGGACTGTATGCAGCTAGTGAAGAAGAGGAGTTTATGCAATTACTGGACTCCATCAATGAACAAGAAGACCATCAGTGCATGGGACTGATGGCTGAACCAGAAGACAACAAGTGTCAGGATCAGCCTGGTCCCAGTAAGGTACAAAGTAATTCTAGAATTTCTGATTACAGTACTGGTTCAGAGTCAGATTCATCTTCATCAAGTGATGAGGATGAATCAGAATCTGAAGGAGATATTCATCAGTTGATAGATGAATATGAGGACTTATTGCAGACACTTAAGAAAAGCAAAAACCTGAAAAAAAATCTATGGCAAAAACCTCCCATATAAGCTTACATTTCCTAGAATCCATGCACAAAAATACCCACATGGAGTAAATTTTTAAGGGGGTTTTTCGTGCATGGATGTAATGAAATGTAAACTTATACGAGAGATTTTTGTAATTTCAAAAACAAGAGAGGTGCAACCTCTAATTATGCAGAGTCTATCCTGTGTGTGTATAACACCATCAAATTGAACCCCAACAAATACATAAGATTTTTTTCTTTAGCCAAAATTAAAAGATAAAAATTTCTTTAATCATTAGCATTTTTTCACCGTATCATGTTGTAGCAAATCTTCAACGGGTTTAATTACATTATGATGTGGACGAGTGAACAAGACAACATCTTGATAAACATCAAAGAGTTGTCGGGCTATTTACGATAGTTTGTCGTACGACAGGAAACTAGAGTAGCGGGGGGAGGGGGGGGGGGGCGGGGTACTCGTGAAGTATGTAGGCAACAATTTCAAAATCCTGAAAAAAATCGTTCGAACCAGAAAACCGGTTCAAAAGAGTTCTAACTAAGTGGGTAACCCAAGGTTACTGATCATGCGGTCTGACATCAAGAACCCGACAACAAGAGAGATAATTTACGAGAGATAAAGGTTGAACTGCCTATAAAACAAGACCCACGTGTTGCAGCGAGGTCCCGCCACACACTCGAATTTATACAGGAACTTCCCATCCTAAAACCAAGATTGCGCTAGACACAAGTACGATCTCGACAAATGAGGAACCTTGGGGGGGGACATGACTTTACTGTGTGCCCCGGGGTCCTATTTATAGGCAATTCAGACTAGAGGTTTTGTGATCTGCGATTATCCGTCCACGTAAAGTACTAGATCTGTCATGTTATAGGACTTTGGGCGAGATGGTTGAGGTCGCCTGAAATGACCTTGCGAACTCGGCCCTGGTGGCACGAGCTCATTGGCGAGATTTAAGGGATCTCGCATATGGACTCGCCAAAACGATCTCGGGAGGATCTTGCCTATGGACCTCGCTAACGATCTCGGGAGGATCACGTTATCCTGGAATGACCTTGCAAACCCGGCCTTGGTTGTTCTCTGCATATCTTTGGTGATGATATTCTTCTTGTTTAGCGGTTAACTTCTTATAGACGTGGCCTATAATTAGTTTTGGACTTACCTCGGCGGGCAGACCAATGAAGAGAAAGTATTTTGATACCTTTGTATAAGAATAAAGGGGATATATAAAATTGTGTTAATTACAGAGGAATTAAATTGATGAGTCATACCATGAAACTATGAGAACGAGTAATAGAAGAAGATTAGGACAAAAGACTAATATCTCGGAGAATCAATTTGGATTCATGCCAGGGAGGTCGACCATGGAAGTTATACATCTCTTGAGGGGACTCATTGACAACTATCGAGAAAGAAAACAAGATTTGCATATGTTGTTTATTGATCTTGAGAAGGCTTATGATAGAGTTCCAAGAGAGATCTTATGGAGAGTCTTAGAAAAGAAAGGTGTAAATATATTATATATTGACAAAAACAAAGATATGTGTACAAATTCAGTGACAAGGGTGAGGACATCTGGAGAATTAATACAGGATTTCCTTATCACTGTTGGCTTACATCAAGGTTCAGCTTTAAGCTTATCTCTTTACCCTTATCTTAGATGAGCTCACCAGACATATCCATTATCCAACAAGTAATACCTTGGTGTTTATTGTATGCGGATGATATCATTTTGGTTGATGAGATGCGCGAGGGTGTAAACGCAAAACTTGAATCTTGGTGAGATACTTTAGAAAAAAAGGGTTTTAGGTTGAACAGGGAAAAAACTGAGTATATGGAGCTAAAATTTAGCGGTACAAGAAGGACAGATGACTTAGTTATTAAGTTGAGTGATCAAGATATTTCCCGTAGTGAGTGTTTTAAATATCTTTGATCGATAGTTCAAAAAGATGGAGGTATTGATAAAGATGTGACACAGAATCCAAGGGGGTTGGTTGAAGTGGAGAGACGCGTCAGGGATCTTATGTGATCGTAAAGTACCACTAAAACTTAAGGGCAAGTTTTACTGTACTGCAATTAGACCCGCGATGCTCTATGGTTCTGAGTGTTGGTAGTGAATTGTGTACATGAGCAACTTTATTCCAGGATGAAAAACAATACAATGGACTCCTGTGTGCTGACACAACGAAGGATGGCCTTGTTGGCGTCCTCCGATGTAGCCTCGGCAGTGGAACGAGTGTTCGGGGCCATGGCCGCCTCGGCGCGGCAGGGCGGCCCTGGTTCTCTAGCGACGACAGAGGGAGGAAGGCTGGAGCCGCAGAGGGAGGGTCGGCGGTGCGGGATGCGGTCGGGGCGGACGACGCGTGCGTCGGGCGGAAGACGGACAACGGCTGGAGCGGACGGTGGCTAGGGCGCAGGTTCTCCGGCGGCTGATTGCGGGCGGAAGGGCAGGTCGGACCAGTTTGGTACGATCCGGGGAGGAAATGGCTCCGGTCGGTCAGAGGGAGAGCGGGAGAGGGGGAGAGGTAGAGAGAGAGAAAGAGGCAATTAGGGTTAGAGAGGAGGAGAGGGAAAACACAACTTTATTCCAGGATGAAAAATAATACAATGCTTACGCGTCCTCTTATAGTGACGAGGAGCGAACATAAAAGGGAAATATTCTAAAATAGGAAGTACGGAAATACTTAAATTGACACACGCAAACAAAACAACAAATTAACGTCATAAGTAAATACGGTAACAAATTAATTAATTATTCGCCGCGGGAATTGTGGGCTCATCCGCTATACGCGTCCGGCGCGTGTAAACTTTCCAAGGCGGCTCGTCGTCGTGCAACTCCGTAACAATCACTCGTCTCTGCAATGAATTACTAGTTCCATTTATGCAGAGATTCTTCCTTTCTCTTTCTCTATGTTTTCATTGTTATTTACAGAAAACAAATATACAACTCTCTCTTTCAGTCAAAACCAAAAATAGCATTCTTTAGGCAGTTTCCATAACATGCCCTTTTTTTATCAGAGAGAGGATTTCAAAAATCCTTAATAGAAGAATTTATGGCACTGGGAAGTTGACGTTTCGGTTCAAAATAGAAAATAGTCATTTCCATTTAATTTAAAATTAATTAATTTCTCTTTAAATATATATTCTATATTTTATTTTATTTAAATCTAATATAAATAAACCCAACCGATCAGGAACTCAATTTTCGTATGTTTTTAACGTGTGGCTCTATAAGTTCATATTACATTAGTAATATGACTATCTCTTGATAAATTTTAGATCACAGACTCCGGCATCATCAAACATAATTGAGAAGGTAGATGTTATTGTTAGGAGGGGACAAAGTGGAGATTGCAATGGTGCTGGGATGTTTGAGTAAGGTCCGCACATGTGCAAAAAGCTTGATCAATATAGAGGTCAATAGGACCTTTTTTTGTAATCATGGAAATTGTCTCGACATTAATTTTGAAAATAAACATCACAAGGACATCGTAGGGGAGCTGGACGAGAGTGAGTTGGAGGACACCTATAGATGTTTATGAGGAAAAGGAAGTATTCATAAGAGTGTTGTTAAGGATTATGTTAACCCTAAGATCGATAACCATTTATAGTAGAACAATCTCTTAAAAATATAATGCACAAGCGGAAAAAGGTTCGGACTTCTCATGGAATATGTGACATGTTGCTTGGTCAACCATGACAACATAGCATAAAAATCTTGTATGATGGGAAAATACTAATCGTTTTAAGAAGCTCCGAAGAAGGCTCAACGCCGACAAAGTATGAAGCTGACATCTCAGGTCGTCCCTCAATGCCCGCAGGAGGGAAAGAAGAACATTATCGTGCTGGTCGAGTCTTTATAGAAGAACGAGGAATCGAATGAGTTATTGCATGAAGACCACACTTTGATGATACAGGAGTGTATTAAGGTGAGGAATTTTTCCGAGGAAGATGTGATTCCCGCTGATGTGCAATCTATACGAATTGTCTTTAACCTAGGGGAACTTCATGAGGGTGACATAATGTTACGTGATTTGGCACAAATCCCATGTGTACAACATGGTAAAAAGAACATTCCATTGGCTCATGCGGAGTTCTTAACCTAGGGGAACTCCCTGAGGACAACATAATGTTAGGCGACTTGACACCAAGCCAATGTGGAGATGAAGCATGGCAAAAGGACTTTCCATTGGCTCTTGTAGCGATCAAATATGCTTACTTGACAAAGAAGAGGCTTCCAAGCAAAGAGGTTTGATCCAAATTGTTCAATCTCACTATGAAACTGCATTCAAAGTGGTTTGAATATTCCAGCCGCCAAAAAGACCTTTCAATCTAAGGTATGATAAGAGCATAACAGGAGTCTACCAAAGACAGGTGTTGCCGCTTTTGAGAAGAAGACAGTTTCTATTATGTCTTATAGGAAGAAGGTAATATATATACCCTCTACAACAGCATGAAAAAGACAGATAATCGAGAAAGAAAGAGAATACACATAAAAGAAGACATTGAAGAACTGTCTGCTTTAAAGAGAAAGAGTTTCTTATCCTATCTAAGAAAACCTTCTCTTAACATCTGAAGGCAAAGGAAGAATGTAAGGAAGATTTTAAGGCTGAATCCACAAAGATCTTCAAGAAAAAAACTCTAAATTTTCTCAGGGACTCGACCTGTGGAACATAAGAATCATAGTTCCTGTTCCACTGGTACATTGAGTCATCTCATCAACACACCTATAGCTCGAGTCACCTAATCAACAAATTCTGTCTCGAGTCACCTTATCAACAGACTGTGGTTCTTGAGTCACCTCATCAACAGACTCAGTGGTTCATTGAGACTCATTATCCAAAAACTCAGCTTATTTTAAGGTAATAATGTCTACTTTGGTGAAGAGAGTACTACCCAGAATTTGGGGGAACCTCTATAAAATTGCGTCCCCACTTTATAGTTAGATATACTTTCTGTTTTGTTCCTTAGTTTCTCTGATCTGTTTATGAGAACTAGGGAAAAGTAGTATGAGTTTCTATGAAATTTAAAATACTTTTTTCACCCCCCCCCCCAATCTAGAGTAGTCTTTGTGATATTTTCAGTATTTTACGCACTTTTACTGTGCTAGTTGCTCGTTGTCCAAGACGATGACATTATCATTGCTGACCTTGAGTCTCTTGAGCTCGAGGGTGCCACCACTAAGACTCAACCTTCAGGACAAAGTCTATTTTGACGGGCGGAGTATTGGCATACACTAATATGTATATGTTCCCATTAATACGCATGACTTCCCTCAGCATGTGTAGTATTATTATGATGTATTAAGAACATGTGACAATTAATAGTAATTCCCCTTCCTATATAAGAAGAGCTGTGAAGTCTAGACTAGGAATCTCTCTTTGAAGAGGACTCTTTGGCGAAACTAGCCCTTGAGAGCATGGCGCGAGCATAATTCATGAGTGTATCGTGTTCTACATTTAGTGCAATCCAATTTGGTCTGCATCAATACCACTGAGTTTGAATAATGCCTCTGTGTTTCTTTCCACCGAAATGATAAAATGGGATTAAAAAGGTTCTTGCATGGCACATGAATCCTATAGATTTTTTTCTTCTTTTGTTTATCAAAAACTAGCATGTTAATTTGATATAAGTAACAAATAAAATGGATTTATCAGGATATAAAAACTAAATATATTTAAATGTTCTTGCATCATGGACACAATGGTATATTGGCTAGATGTACATGGAGGTTTATTTAAATTAAAATCTAAGAGAGAGCCGCACCTATAACCCAAGAGAAAATAGTGAAGGAAAACGGAGATCTCAAGTTTGGCAAGGTCATTTCCGGGACACAGCCTACTTCCACCTCCAAAGGCAAGAAAGGCCCCCGCCTTTGGTACAAGCCCCTAGAAAGGGAAAAAAGAAACAGAAGATAAATAACCATGCAAAATTTGTATTTTTTACGTTTTAGTTACACATGCATCATTTGTCAAAAATATAATTAAAAAAGTAATAAATTGGGGAATTATATGGAAGCTTCTACAGACATGCCATCGAGATGGATTGAACTCCTTTGGATCAGGGTAAACTTTAGGGTCCATGTGAACACTTCTATACCACACTTGAACTTTCCACCCTTTTGGTATTAAGTATCCTACAACGAATAAAGAAGCAGAAACTTTCATTCTGAATATCGCTATACAATTATCTAAACTTAATGACATGCGGTTTTAGTGGTGTGATATCAACAAATCTAAATCAATTTGCTTAGAATATATAAAGTGATACCTAGATGTGATATGTTTATACATTATAGAAAATGAGGATAAAGTTAAGGATAGAGAACAATTTACCATTAACATAAACATTAGATGTTGCTTGCCGGAAAGACACGAACGAGATGTTTACTACCCTTAATGTCTCATCAATAACCTTCATTGAACAACCATTTAATGTTAGGATTTAACATAAGCTAAAACGAACATATTTCTTCCATTGAAAGACAGCCAAACCTTTGAAAGATATTCCATTTTTTTGATATCCTTCAGTTTCAATCCATTTTGTGTGGGTAGCATGTTTCTTCTGATTTCTTCCTGTTCTGCCTAAATATCAATCGCAGAAATAGTAGGGCATTTTGAAATTTATATGTATACAGATTGATCAAACAATGAGAAAATATTTAGCATTTCTTAGATATATAGGGTACCTTGGCTTTTTCAAGATATTCATGGTTTTCTTGCAGGAATGTGGTGGCCCACATGGTAATATGCCCAGAAGATTCATGACCAGCATTGAGGTACATGATCAATGTATCGATGATTTCCTCATCATCCAGTCTCCTGCCATCTTCATCTTCAACATCTATTAAGAAATCCATCATGTCCTTCGCCTTTTCGGAATGTCCTTTAACTCTTGAAGACCTTCTATTGTTGAGTGTGGACTGGAGGACTTCCACCAATTTCTTCCTAGCCTACAGTTTATGTGCTGATTGTCAACTGATGGTTCATACACCAGTTAAAGTCAAATATCGGGTAAACATAGAGTTTGCAAGAAAATCCAAATTTTCATCAGAATTATCCATCATAATATTTTCATAACACAAATTTAAAAGTTTTTTATCGATAATATTAATGCAGGGTAGATTTTGTGAGGGGGTTGTGTTGACGCTAATGCAGGTCATTAAGAGTGATGCAAGACAATCTCAACAACCTCAATCTAAATGATGCGTGAGTAATTCCAATTTAATCTGAAAATAATACTCTAGCAATAATATTTAAATAAAGTTTAGCAAATTAATCACTACGTGAATCTTTGATTTCAAGTGTGCAAGCAATGTCACGCTCACCTACGCACAAAGTGTTTCAACCATGAACTTTCACAAATGAATTTAACAGGATAATATGAAAATGAAAGCAAGTACACAAATGAGTCAAATACTCAAACAAAGATGTGGTGTTTTTCAATATTCAATAAGGAAGAAAATAAAACACAATGCAAAAATACTCACAGAGAAAGAATTTGAAAGCCGGCAGTAAGCGTGGATCCAAGCAATCACGGCGTCGACAGTACAAATATAGTCACCCTCAGCCTAGACGAAGGGATGCAGTGGAGTGGGATTTGCGTATTTAAGTGGAGTGCTCGAATGGGAGTTACCGGCGGTTTGCTAGGTCGGGGGAGGAGTTTCTACATGCGGCAGAATGCAGGAAAGAATGGGGTGCTGGCGTTGGTGCCTATAGGGTAGAACGACAACATGCAGAGAGAAAACAGTGTGGGAGTTTCAGTCAGAATCAACAGGCCGACGAGACTGGTTGAAGCGTTCGATCGGTGCAGTCATGCAGTAGAGGAAGAACGATCAGCAAAGGCATCGGATGGCAAGGGTGGGGGAAAAAGAACAACGGGAGGGGAACAATCGGTAGGGTGGTTTGATGAAGTTAGGGCATGCGTTAGAAAAGGAGATGGACATGGTTAGGAATGGGATGGACATTGGACGTGCAACAAGTGGTGGTTCCACAACAAAGGATGAACGAATTGCAGTTATTGATGGAGAAAACTGTGCGGAAATGGAGCATGTGGGATAGAAGTGGGAGAATATTACGAGATAATTAAAATTAATAGGGACGTCGCACCTCGAGGTCTTGTTGAGTCGCGCCACGATAACACTGTCGGTTGTGGAATTTCTCACAAAATCAACAATCCCTGAAACGGAAGCCTTCGCCCATATTTATAACAAGAGGGGCGATTGGGAACCCGACGTGAACGGTTATGATCGACTATTATGCTTGATGTCCTAAAACACTAAAAACAAGTCAAAAAAAAACAAGATACATATAAAAACTAAAACGGCGCTCTGGATGCGCATTTGGTCTCGGATCGTCGATCCGAACAATGCCTCCTATATGAATACACAAATGCGGTCCCCGCCAAATAGTGGGATGTAGTCCAACGTAGATACCTACCAACTTCACCGACTGAAAAACATTCATCTCTGATGAATGGAGGTGATCGTACTGGTGTCGAAGATCGGGGATAAGTCTATCAAACTCTATCGTCGATATCCAAGTGTCATCAAATATGGGGCACTCGAGTGCATCAAGTAACGGCAAGAAGGGTCGTCTGGGGGGGTGGTGCACTCATGTGTCATAATATCAGCAATACTCTCAGCTCTCGCCTCTCGTGTTAGTGGATCCAGAAGAACCGGTAGAAACATGGGCAGTGCAGGCAAGTCCGCGGGTGCTCGTCAAAAGTGAGCAGGGGAAGGGTCAAGTTGTAACTGGGAGGACGTCAAAAAAGGCTCAAGGTATGGGTCCCTATGCTTGAGAGGCTCAAAGTAATGTGTCAAATCTTTCGTATTAAATACATGTTGAATACCCATATTTGCAGGGAGGTTGATCTCACAAGCATTTCTTCTAATTTTCTATATAATACTATAAGAACCCATTCGTTTTGGTTGTAATTTCTTAATGTCATATTTTGGAAGCCTCTCCCTGCAAATTTGAATCATGACCCGCTAGCCTACTAGAAAATGTTCTTCACGCTTGTGTTCATTTACCTATGTTTTATATAATTCATTAAAGCTAACAGTTTTCTTCTGAATTAATTCATGCAGTTCATGTATATGATGAATGAAGGACTCAACGAACTCACTAGGACGTGACACTAGGGAAACAAGGGCGAGGTCAATAGGCTTCCTAGGCTCATATCCTGACACTATATGAAACAGATTAATGCTAGTAGACCTATTGACATAACTAAAGTATGCAAACTAAGCTACGGACAACATAGAATCCCAAACCGACGGGTGCTCACCAACTGGACATTGTAACAAATTTTCTAAACTCCTATTTACATCAGTCTGTAGTTGATAAGCTGTAGAAAACTTCAAAGTCGTACCTGTCTTATTTCATAACGTCCTCTAAAAGTAACTCATAAATCGTACGTCACGCTCAGACACTATGGATTTGGGTAATCCGTGTAACAGAAAAATGTCTCTCATGAATAGGGCCATCATGTCGGGCGCATCAACGGTCTTGGTAATAAAATGAGCCATCTTTGAAAATTGATCTGCCACTACAAAAAATGAAATCATGTTTCCTCAGGCTGCGAGGAAGGATTAATACAAAATCCATGATGATATCGACCCAAGGCTAGTGTGGGATCAGAGAGGAGTATAAAGTCTGGTATTCTATCTTGAACCCTTCGCCGTGTGGCATGTGCCGCAATGACGTACAACACACATCATATCCCTTTTCATGGCAGGCTAACAGAAGTGATACTCAACCACAACAATCGTCTTATCTTTGGCAAAGTGGTCAGTAGCGCCACCCACGTGCATCTCCCAAATCAGGAAATCCTGATAGAACATCCTGGGGATGCAAAGACGAGACCCACAATATAAGTATCCCTCGACAATATCGAACCCCTAAGTGGGATCGAGGGAGTCCCTCAATATATATATATATATATATATATATATATCACCAAAATCAAGACAGGTGAGGTAGTCACTAGGCAGTCGATCAAAGCTAGTCGTGTTAGCGCTCAGTGTGTGGAGTAGGGCATTACGTCGACTGAGAGCATCGACGGGCTTGTTTTCAACACTCGCGCGGTGTATGAAAACATAATGAAAATCCTGTAAGTACTCGATCCACTTGGCAAGTTTATGTCCTAATTTCCTTTGGGAGTCAAGATAATGCGGAACTTGATGATCAGAGTATAAAACAAACTCTCGTGGAAGGAGATAGTGTCTCCAATATCGCAGTGACTGCACTACCGCATAAAACTCTGTCATAATTAGAGTATTTATGTAGATCCTCGTTCAATTTCTCACTAAAGTAAGAAACAGGGCGACCCTCCTGGCTCAGTACTCCGTCAATGCCAATGTTAGATGTGTTGCAGGCTACCTCAAATGCCTTAGGGAAATCAAGCAATCTCAGAAAAGGGGTACTCATCAATTTCTCTTTAATTTCTTCGAATGCTTGAGTGGCAGCTGTCGTCCACTTAATGTCTCCCTTCTGTATACAACTCGTGAAGGGGGACATGATGGTACTAAAACCCCACACAAACCTCCGATAAAAGGTGGCTAGTCCATGAAAGCTAAAGTCCTTAGTGATGGTGGATGAGATAGGCCACTCACGAATGGAACAGACCTTGTCTGGGTCAACAAACACGCTAAACACTGAGATGACACACACGATGAAGTGTACAGAATCAGTCAAGAATGAACACTTTTTCAAGTTCAAAAATAATATTCCTTGCGAAGAATCTCAAACAGGAATCTCAGATGTCCCAAATGATCAGTGTGGAGTGGCTATAAATTAAAATGTTATCAAAATAGACAACAAGGAACTTGACTATGAAGGGTCATAGGATCTGAGTTATGGCCTGCATGAAAGTGTTGGGGGATGTTAGACAACCCAAATGGCATGAACAACCATTTGAAGAGACCATCTTTGGTTTTAAAAGTCGTCTTCCACTCGTCTCTCTCGCAAACCCTAATATGGATGTACCCGTTGTGAAGATCGGCCTTTGAAAATACCTGGGAACCAACCATCGTATCAAGTACGTCGTCCAATCGGGGGATGGGGAAACAATATTTAATAGTAATTTTATTAAAGGACCTACTATCGATATTTCGCCATCTTCCGTCCTTCTTCGGGGTGAGAAGGGAAGGGACTGCGCAGAGGCTCAAACTCTCACGTATGAATTGCTTCCTCAGCAACTCGTCAACCTGCCTCTTGAGCTCAGCATGTTCATCCGGATTCATCCGATAATTAGATAAGTTCGGGAGTGAAGCTCCCGGTGTCAGATCTATGGCATGATGGATGTCACGTAACGGGGGCAACTCGTCAGGCAACTCATCTGGAATAATATCATCATACTCATCAAGAAGACGTCGGGCCTCAGGTGGTGGCTCGAGAATCTTTGTAGGGATCTTAAAAGCCATGGTGACTGCCACTACATAAAATATATTAGCGTTGGCGCTCTCCCTCATAAACTCGCAGCGATGCAGAATGTGCAGCGGCCTAGATGAACTCGTACTAGTTGAGGGTAAGACCTTCCCCTTGAATTTCTCCTTGGGTTGGGTCGACGTCAGTGTCATTTTACGACCCTTGTCGTAGAATACACACGTGTTCGAGCGACCGGAACGCTTGACATTGCGGTCGTAGAGCCAATGTCTCCCTGAGGGAACGAGCGACATTCATAGGGATGACGTCGCACCAAACACGATCCTCAAACAAAACGAGAGTGATCGGAACCAGACACCTCCGGGTAACCTGTATGACCGTCTTATCAACCCAGATAACTTGATAAGGATGGGGATAAGGCACAGGGGTCACCTGCATCCGCTCAAAGGCCCCATGGGCCACAAATTTCACACAACTCTCGTTATCAATGACCAGTTTACAGAGACCACCTGCGCAGGGAAAGAAAGTATAAAAGATCACCGTACGACGTCAATCCTCATCAATATGTGAGGTATAAAAGAGATGTCGTATAACACCTAACTTTAAGAAGCGCTCAGCATCGCTCTCCCAACGGTCCTCGACGGTGGCAACAATCTCCTCACCAGCGACCTCA
Organism: Platanthera zijinensis; assembly: GCA_039513925.1. NCBI lineage: Eukaryota > Viridiplantae > Streptophyta > Magnoliopsida > Asparagales > Orchidaceae > Platanthera > Platanthera zijinensis. Next base: position 10,893,257 of record CM077082.1, on the reverse strand, counting down.
TCAATATCAGCACTGGGCGGGTACACCTTCTTCAACTAACAACTTCCTTGTAGGGCATTGGGACACCAAGTGGCCCCTACCCGAGAAACGATAACACTGAACATTCCCAGACCTCGCGGCCGTGGTCGGTCCTATGGCAATGACCTTGCCCTTTGTGTCCATGGGAACAGGAGAGGGTCCTACAGGAGCGGTGGTGGCCTCTTAAACATGGGCCTGTCTGATCTGGAAGGAGCCTGACGAGCACCAGCGAGTCGCAGGTACTATTATTACTTGAGGGTCTCTAATAAAAATGCTCTAATGTCTCCATCCGATGGGGAATAAGCTCCCTACGTAACTCAGATCTCAATCCAGGAAGCTGCGGCACTAGTCTCCTCTCGTAGATTACTCCTCACAGATAGCAAATGAAATCGTGGCATGTACTCCGCTATAGATAGCGTGCCCTGGCACAACGCAAAAAGCTGATCTAGCAACTAGTTCTGATAGGAGGTGGGAAGGTATTAATCATGCAATTGTCGCTTCATGTCCTCCAACGGATAATAGGACAGTATCCATCTCGATTCTCAATGAAGTAACCTCTCTAGGCTGGTCCAAATAATCTTTACTGAACCAACCACCTTCATCCTCACAAATATAACACGTCACTCGTCGATCATATCATAACACTCGAAATAGTGGTTCATCTCTTGAAGAAAATCGCTACAGGCCTTCGGGTCAATGTGACCATCGAAGGTGGGATGCGTATGCGACAAGTAATGTCGTCTTACGTGTATGGTGTTCTACGTGGCTCATGATACTCGTTAAATCATCTCGTCTGTATTCAAAACAGTCTTGGACTCGATCATGAGGGGCTGGATGACAAGGTGGATAGTTCTCTTGAGGTTGGAGATGTCTATCCAGGGTAGATCCAGGTCGACGGTTGTGCATGTAATCGAGGGGTCTCCTCGGGTGTGGGATGGACTTGAGGTGGGAGGGTGTCTCGTTCTTTCTCAAAGAGAACGTCAGGTCAAGTGAGTGGGTTCTCCCTCCTTTGAGGACTGGCCTGCTCTCGATGATCCTCAAGGACGTTAATGCGGGTGTGTAGATCATCAAATTGAGCATTAATTTGATCGAAACAATCTATCATCTAGTGTTGTCCCTAAATCCTAAACCGTTGAAATTCCACGTGTCATTTCAGAGTTGGAGTTGATGGTTCTCTTGTCGGTAAGGTTCAGGTCAGACATGAACTGACGATAAGACCTACCACTACGTAACATGCAAGTGACCCTAACCTGCCTCTGCTATCAAATATTTAGTGTTGTCCCAAATGATTAGTTGTTAAAACAGTTTTTAATAAAATGCAATACTCTTGTATCTGTAGCTATGATTTTCAGTTGAATAATCAAAAACTCTTAAGTACCAGATTTCTTATCCCATCGTAACAATTTCTTGATGTATATGTACATCAAAAAACAAAAAAAAGACCTCTCCCATAGAAGCTAGCGGGAAGCAATAAAGAAGGATTCTTAAAACTGATTTTATTAAAATAACATAAGAGTAAGATGATAATGGAGATAACAACTTAAGCCAAGAACGGGGGTGAATGGTGGCGGTTGTGAACACAATTATTAACATTGTATGAAGCTTTTTTAGTATGTGTAGTTAAAAATACTATTTTCCCAAAATAATGTTATAGGCCAAAACTCCACCATAATCATGCGGGTGTGGTCCAGCTTTACCATTCGTGAATGCCCATGCCCCAAAAAGTTAGATTCTGGCCAAAAAAGGTGGTCGTGAAAGTTAAAAATGTAGATAAATCACCACCACTATGTTTACTATCACAATTTCATAATGTCACCGCTCAAACACCACAGCAGTCACCAACAGTTCCAATGATACCTAAGTCAAAATAAATTATAAACAGCAAAAAAGGTACCCAAACTATGAAAGATCAAACGAATATACATGGTTTTTTTACTTCCCTCATCAGAGTACAATACAACTAATGGATTAGCTTTTGTATTAGAATCAAACTGGGAATCATTGATGGCAGAGTTTAAATGATAGTTAGGGTGTGCTAAAAATGGTTCAAGTTGTTAATGGGTCAACTTGACCCTTGAATACCGGGGAGTTGAAATTCAAGTCGCATTATTAGTTCATTTCTGTTATACCCTTAAGGGTAATTATGTAATCTGTATTTATTTCCCCTCTACTCTATATATATGAGTAGTGGGAGCATTTTAATAGTAGATCATTGTGTTCAACTTGGTATCAGAGGTTGAACCCGGCGGAAACCCTAACCCGCAGCCCGCGCTCGTCTTCCGCGCTCGTCTTCCGCAGCCCGCGCTCGTCTTCCGCGCTCGCCTTCCGTCATCCCGCCTTCCGCCTTCCGCCTTCCTGCAGTTTTGGCTCGCCGGCGATGAACCCCCGCGGCTCCTCCGCTGATGGCGCGGTGCGCTGAAGGAGTCGCCGCCCTCCGTATGTAGCGCCTCCATCGTCGTCCGCCTCTTCTTCCAACGCCGACAGCAAGATCGGCGCCTGTCTTCTCTTCCAACGCCGGCAGCTAGCTCGGCGCCTATTCCAACCCCTTCCAGCGCCGGCAACCCCTGTTCCGGCCTCTTCCTGCGCCGGCAACCCCTTCCAGCGCCGGCAACCCCTGTTCCGGCCTCCTCTTCCTGCGCCGGCAACCCCTTCCAGCGCCGGCAGTCAACCCCGGTCCCTGATTTCAGCGCCGCCTGCTCCTGTTTTTTCTGCGGATCCTTCCAGCCATGCTTCAGATGCCTCCTCCGCTGAACATTGGTGACTGAAGTTGTTTGTTTTTTTCTTTCGTATTCATGAAGGACTCCTCTGCTGCTGTCGACTCTACTTCCCCGCCTGTTATGGCCCCCTCCATGCGTGAAAGCCAGCGGCCCTCAGGACACGCAGGGTCCTTGAAGATTACCACTGTTCCGTTGGATGGAACTAACTACCTGGAATGGTCTCGGGCTGCGCAACATGTTATTCGGAGTCACCAGCTGTTCGGATACATCGATGGGACAAAAGTGGCACCACCCGTGGCTGACCCTACCTGGCAGCGTTGGGATTCCGAGAATTCTCTGGTGGTCTCCTGGCTCCTCCATTCGATGTCTCCGACGGTGTACCGCAGCTATATGTTGATGGATTCTGCCTACGAGATCTGGACTCGTGCTCGTGAGACTTACTCCCAGATCGGCAATTCCACCCAGGTCTATGAACTGACGCGCCGCTTGCTGGAGCTGCGACAGGGTTCTCTGACGGTCTCTTCTTATTACTCCGAGTTCGAGCGCCTCTCACAGGAGTTAGACTACTTCGATCAGTTCACTCCAGCTTGTACTGTCGATGCAGTCCTGTTGCAGAGAAAGGAAGAACGGTTTCGCTTACACGTCTTTCTGATGGGCTTGAATATGGAGCTTGATATGGTCCGGACAAATATTCTTCATCGGAGCCCTCTTCCCTCGATACGCGAGGCCTTCAGTATGGTTCTTGGAGACGAAGATCGTCGCAGATCCCTCAGCATGACTGCCCCTGCTGCTGATCGCTCTGCCTTTGCTAGTGTTGGCCGTGGTGGTTCTAGTAATACCAGCACTATTCCTACGTGCGATCACTGCGGTCGTCGGGGACATTCTCGTGACGTTTGCTTCAAGCTTCACCCTCACCTCATCCCACCAGGATCCGGACGTGGTCGTGGGCGTGGGCGTGGCCCAGGTCGTGGTGGATACCGTCCGACTGGGACTCGTTTTCAGGATGCTGCCTACTCTACCGAGGTTCAGGAGGATCATCCGGGCCAGCTCCCGAGCCATTTTACCACTTCTGAATTGGATGCTATTCGTCGCTTGCTGCACTCCCAGTCTGACACTTCTACTTCATTTGCTACTGCTACGATGCCTGCTGCCCATGCTGTCGCGACTCCACCGTCTGAGTGGATCATTGATTCAGGAGCTACTGATCACATGACCGGGTCCTCCACAGGTTTTTCTTCCTACACTCCCTTGTCCGGTAAGGATAAAGTTGTCTCCGCTAATGGCACTTTATCTCCTATTGCTGGAAAGGGGAACATCTCTTGTTCCCCTTCTCTTCCTCTTTCATCTGTTTTGCATGTCCCATCTTTTCCCCGCAGCCTCCTTTCTATTAGCAACATTACTTCCTCTCTTAACTGTTCTGTAACTTTTTTTCCTGGCTCTTGTGTTTTTCAGGAACTGGGTACGAGGCGGATCATTGGCAGTGGTAGGAATCACGGTGGGCTGTACTATCTGGACGCTACACGCCCATCCCTTGCTCTCTCTTCTTCTGCTCCAGCTAGTGTGGTCGAGGCTAGACGCTGGCACTTACGCCTTGGCCATCCCTCCCCTGTTTATCTGTCCAAACTATTTCCTGCTTTATCTCCTTTTGTTAAGCATTTAAATTGTGACGTATGTGTTATGTCAAAACATGTCCGTCACTCTTTTTCTCATTTATCTTCTCCTTGTAGTCTGCCTTTTGCTATTATACATTCAGATGTTTGGGGACCATCCCCTGTCGTTTCTTTATCCGGCTATCGGTGGTTTGTCACTTTTATTGATTGTTTTTCCCGCACTACTTGGGTCTATCTTTTAAAGAAAAAAGGTGAAGTTTTTTCTGTCTTTCAAACCTTTCATAAGATGGTACAAACTCAGTTTGGTAGTACCATTCGTATCCTCCGTAGTGACAATGGGGGGGAATATGATGACCGTGGGGCGTTCGGCGTCTACCTCTCTACTCATGGCATTATTCATCAAACCACCTGTGTCTATACCTCAACCCAAAATGGTGTGGCCGAGCGGAAGAATCGACATCTTCTTGATGTCGCTCGTTGCCTTCTTACCAGCATGCACCTTCCAAAGTATTATTGGGGTGATGCCATTTTGACGGCCACTCACCTTATCAACCGTCTTCCTAGCCGAGTCCTTGACTACACGACTCCTCTGGCTCGTCTCTCCACTACGCCTGCTATTCCTCCTTCCTCTCTACCACCCCGTATCTTTGGGTGTGTTTGTTTTGTTCATGTCCATCAGCCTCTTCGGGATAAGCTTGATCCTCGAGCTCTCCGATGTGTGTTCCTTGGATATTCCAACACCACAAAAGGATATCGATGTTACCACCCTCCTACAAGACGTTTTTTTTGTACCATGGACGTCACGTTTCGGGAAGAGGAACCTTATTACCTTGAGTCGACTCCTACTTGTCGTCAGGGGGAGCGCGATGTCCTTGATACCTTACCTGTTTCTCCTGTTCCTCTTCCTCTAATTCCAGCCATAGCTACTCCCTCCATACCTCCTGTACCCACTCCATCATCCACTACGGCTACTTCCCATACACCCACACCGACACCTACATATTTTCCCACATATCATCACCCATCTCTCCTCACTCCTCTACCTCATGTCTATCACCGCCGAAAATCAGATAAACAGTCCACTGTTGCTCCACCAATGCCAATGCCGTCATTGGACTCAGATTCCGATGCTGACCTGCATGTTCCCATTGCTCTGCTAAGAGGTAAGGCTGCATGTACGGAACATCCTATTTCTAACCACGTTGCTTATGATCATCTCTCTAAGCCCCACCAGGTGTTTATATCTTCTCTATCCGAAATCTCCATTCCTAAGACATGGCAGGAAGCGACTGGTATTCCGGCATGGGTCCAAGCAATGAAGGAAGAAATGTCCGCTTTGGAAAAAAACCACACATGGGATATCACTCCTCTTCCTCCAGGCAAGAAACCCGTTGGCTGCAAATGGGTTTTCTCAGTAAAGCAAAATCAGGATGGGAATGTTGAGCGATACAAAGCTAGATTGGTTGCTCGTGGTTACACACAGACTCAGGGGGTTGATTACCAGGAAACCTTTGCCCCGGTGGCAAAGATGGACTCTATCCGTGTTATCATATCTTGCGTGGTGATCTTAGATTGGGAACTTTACCAACTGGACATTAAGAACGCGTTCTTACATGGTAACCTCAAGGAAGAAGTATACATGACTTTACCCCCAGGTTTTATGAAAAAGGGACAAGAGCATCTCGTTTGCCGTTTATGGAGATCTTTGTATGGGCTAAAGCAATCTGCAAGGGAGTGGTTTGGTAGATTCTACAATGCCATGATCAAGTTTGGTTATAAGCAGGGACACTCAGATCATACTTTATTTATCTGGAGGAATGAAGGGAAAATCGTCATAGTCATTGTCTATGTTGACGATATTGTGATCACTGGAAATGACTCGGATGAAATTGCAAAGCTGAAAAAGCGTCTATCAGCTGAGTTTGAGGTAAAGGACCTGGGAAGACTACGCTACTTCCTCGGGATTGAAGTCATCCGTTCTGACAAGGGCATCTTCATCTCACAACGTAAGTATGTGTTGGATTTGCTAAAGGAGACTGGCATGCTCGGGTGTACCCCTGCTAATACCCCTATGGAGGAAAACCATGGGATTGATGAGGATAGTGATGGTGATCGCACTGATGCCTCCAGTTATCAGAGATTGGTAGGAAAACTTCTATACCTCTCACATACTCGCCCAGACATCACTTACGCTATTGGGATCTTGAGTAGGTATATGCATGCCCCAAGGGTAAAGCACCAGGAGGCTGCCTACCGTGTCCTTCGGTATTTGAAGAAGGCACCTGGACGGGGGCTAATGTTCTCCAAAAATGATCATTTAAAGATTGATGTCTACACCGATGCTGACTGGGCTGGTAGCCATGACGACCGAAAATCTACAACGGGTTACTGCACCTTCATCGGAGGAAACCTGGTGACGTGGCGCAGCAAGAAACAAAATGTAGTGGCACGGTCCAGCGCAGAAGCAGAGTATCGGGCAATGTCACAGGGTCTCTGTGAAGGTCTTTGGTTGCGTACCTTATTGCAAGACCTTGGACTTCAGAAGGACACACCTATCTCTTTGTACTGTGACAACAAAGCGGCTATCAGCATAGCTCATAATCCAGTCCAGCATGACAGGACCAAACATATTGAGGTGGATCGTCATTTCATCAAAGATCACCTTGACAAAGGAAACTTAGTTACCCCCTTCGTCCATTCCAGAGACCAGCTGGCCGATGTCTTCACGAAGAGTTTGGCATCCGATGTCTTCATCGACGATATCTACAAGCTTGGGATGACCGACATATTTCGTTCGACTTGAGGGGGAGAGTTGAAATTCAAGTCGCATTATTAGTTCATTTCTGTTATACCCTTAAGGGTAATTATGTAATCTGTATTTATTTCCCCTCTACTCTATATATATGAGTAGTGGGAGCATTTTAATAGTAGATCATTGTGTTCAACTCGGGGTAGTATTTATTAAAGATAGGGTGGTAGAAGATAGGATGGCTTTGTTTAACACAGTTGTGTTGATATTTTCCTTTTGTAGTGCTGATAGGAAAAATCATTATAAACTCATGAAAAAAATGTCTTGCTCCATAAGTCAAATCATATGCTCATGAGGTCAAAGACGCGCACTTGCAAAATCTTAAACATATTTCTCGTATAAACAAAAAATAATTTTTTGAAAAAACTAAGCATGAGTAAACGGAAAGTCAACAAGGTTAAGTGATTAATTATTGATGCAACATGGAGGGTTGAATATGTACCAATAATACAAATAAATATAATTAATCTTAAAAAGTATTGTCATTAAAATTAGAAAAGCAAAGGATATATGGGAAGTGCAAAATAGACTTAACACCTCTTATAGCATTCAACAAGAACGAAACGAGAGGGAAGATTCATAATGCCAATTCCAGATAGTTATGATAAAGCTAACGGCAATATGTGGATGATCACAATCTTCACAAGATATAAAGGCATCAAGAGAGGGAATGAATCAAAGGAGGTTGGATAAATTCTGATCAAGGCATGCCTATTGATCATTGTTTTGAGATATCTACAATTGAATTAATGATTGATACAAGGTTTTTGGCCCTGCTCGGCAGGTCGACGATTCACAATTGCGTTGTCGACGGAGGCGGAATGGAAGAGCACCCAAGCACTTTCGTTGTTCCAGGCTCCATCTAAAACTGGATGCATGGGCTCCAGTAGGTGTTCCTCCATTCCGTCGTTGGTGCCAGCCGGCCAACCTAACAGGCCGTTAATCTTTCAAGAACTTGGTCCCTCAATCCAGCATGTTAGGAAGGTTTCATATATCATGCCAGGCCTTCTCGGCCTTGCTCCAATAGAGAAGATAAACAGGTATAATAATCCTAAATGTAAATCTCTGAACGTCAGGAAGGAACTCAAAATGTCCCTGGAGAGAGAGAGAGAGAGAATGCTGAATTGAAACATTTTATGCCAGTTTACCTTCAGAGCCCTGTGGTATGCAAATCCAGGAACTTTGATTGCCATCGCCCTTATACCATAGTTGAGATCAGTGTATACTCTCTCCAAAGACTCCATTACACTTTCACCCTCCACGCTCAGAAAAATATGCATAATAATCCTAAACGTAAATCTCCGAACCTCCGTAAGGAACTCGATCTGTCCCATCTCTGTCCACTTCTCCAGAGTGGATACAACAGTTTCTTCAATGAATTTCAGGTATGTGGAAAGTGAATCAGGACCGTTGATGGGAGCTGACGTCAGTTTCCTCAGCCACTTGTGCTCCTCAGGAGAAATTCCTATGAATGACTTTTTTCCAACAAGTTCAACAGCAGCCTTTGGCCATCCTGTTACAAAGTGCTCATCATCCATCAATACTTGTTTGCAGGTTTCAGGTATAGTAACCATAATTGTTGGGCTTCCAAACATGAATGATTTGTATATCCCTGTGCGGCCATATCTGCGATCATTATTAAATTTTTCATCTTTATAGTTGCGAAGATAGTCATAAGAAACTATAAATGGGGAAGGAAAGAAAGTCAACTAAATCAAAAAAGAAAGAGCAAGCAATCACGCTCCACCTCTAGTGACGCAGGGCGAATCTATAGGTGGCGGGAAACCTGCGACCTAACCCTACATGCTATGCAGATCTGACGATTAGATCACAAATTAGATAATAAATAATAATCATCCCACGTAGTTAATGCACAACAAGACAAAGATAATTTATTTAGGGCGAAACAAGCTTAAGCTTTCCTCCGCGTGGAGGGCCAAAGCACGAGCGCGCGGCGAATAAACCCTTCCTGCAATTAGAGATTAATCCGAGAACAAAATACTATAATGAATAGAAAATCCCGAAAACATGTAATAATCCACAACCATAACAATGTTTACAACCGAACAAATCAATACAAAACACAATACAAATATTAGGGCTGCTGTAATAATAGTAGATCTGAACGTTTGGGGGCTCAAAGAGGGATTTCGGTGGTTGGTGGACCGGATCGGGTAAGGGGAGGGTTGGTTGGGGATTAGGAGGATTGGATCGGGGCAGGGGATGGCTAAAACCGGGATAAAATAGCTGAATCTGGACAGGTTTGGTGTTGGGTGCTGTTTTGACGTGGATCCACAGGGTTGGGGGCTGATGGCAGCAAAGGGGAATAGGCGTGGTGGCTGGATTTGGTTGAAACAGTCCAGATTTGGACTGTTTTGGGGAGGAAAACAGCCAAGGGGATGTAGGGGAGATGCGGTAGGGAGGGAGGGGCTTTTACAGGGCTCTGGAGGGGATTGGGGCGGCTGGATCTGGGCTGGAATGCCCAGATCAGGTCTAGTTTGGGCTGGAAAAAAAAAGCCAGAAGGTTGTTTTATGGGGTGCTGGCGGATGGCCTGAGAAGGGGGAATGGAGGGGGTGTTGGCGGATGACTTGTACAGCAGGGAGTTCCTACAGGGAGGGTGGCTGGAGGGGGGGGGGGGGGGGGTCGGGGGGCTGGCAATGTTGGACAGCAAGGAGAAAATTCCTGCAGTTAGGGTGGCTGGAGGGGACAGCAAATTAGGAAAGTTGGAGGGTGGGGGAGGAGGAAAAAAAAAAGATACAAGACCTTATCCAATGAGTCGTCACTAAGGGGTTCCACGGAGTCGGCATCGCGGAGGAGATCACCGGAATGAAGGAAGACACTCTCTTCTCCAAACATTCAGCAATGAGAAATGAAGGCAGCCCTAAACCATCAATTTATAAGAAATAAAAATTATGGCACCCGGAATCAACGGCTATGATTGGTCGTTGGTCTCGGGGTCAAAACTACATGAAATAGAATCCGAAAAGTACAAAACTATATATGAAATTGATTCGCAACGTGAATCCGGACGCATCCACGGAGTCGGGTCGTCGATCCGGGCACGTCATATATGGTAAGTGTCCAAATCATCCCCGAATGGGCCCAAAGCTCGTCCTCGTCTCTGCTCCGCATCATCTAGTAATTTTTTTACATATTTATATTACATGGCGTCATGAACTATGCATTACTCTGATATGCTTTCTTTTGAGAGAAGAAGCTTTGTTTCTTTGTTCATTCCAGTATAGCATATAGCTATATGGGGTGATGCAACCTTGTATAACATTCCAACTATTATCACAAACAATCAATTTTATTCTTCATCTACAAGAGAAAATTTACAGAAGATAAACTTGAAATGTACATGTATAAATTTATTTAAGAAGCTTGTAGAAGTAAATCGATGCCTCTATCAATCTACAATGCCCGAAAAGTGAAAATGAAAAAAATTATTTTTTTCAGCTCAACAAATAATAACTTTTCCTGCACTAAAACATAAAACGTGAGAGATAAAATCATAATGTATGCTCACGCCTGATCTAGAGGGTTGATTCCCCCAAAGAGCTTTCCTCCACTTTCATATATAGAAAAGAATGGACACATACCTAATATTCCAAATACACCATTTGGGCGACATGCGCAATTAAAAGCCAGTGTGACACTAAAAATAAGAGTGCACGGTGAGTAAACTGTGAATTAAAGTCATCGCACTTGTACCAATTCTCCAATCCTCAAAATAAACCTTGTTCATAAGGTCGAGGCCCGAAGGGGTCGTGAACGAGCTCAAGGGACTCCAAGTCCGCGAAGGTGGGGTCATCAACTTCGGCAACGATCAGCAAGCACAGTTCCTTAAGAGGACATTTGTGTATTCGAGAGTTTGTGTTCTAGCAGCGAAAACAAAGGTCATGCTGATGGAGCTCAGGGTACTCGTGGTGGAATAAGTGTTGGGATAATGGAGGCACTGACCGCACTGTCAATAGAGGAACTGGTGGACATGGATGTGGGCCTGATCATTAATGGTACATATGGAGGCGGAGGATTCGATCGATATAATGATAGTGGGGAATCATTGTGCAGGTGGGGTTGAGTCAGTGGCGGGCGGGGTTTGGAAAGTAGCTGTTGTGGGGATGCACGGTGAGAAAAGGATGGTGGGGCGGCATAGAATTCCTTGTTGAGACAATAAGCTTACTCCACAACTAGGGAGAGAGTGAATGGATTGTGAATGAAAAGGCACACACAGATGTAGGGATCCGAACCAGCAAGGAAGTACCCAATAAAATGAACCGGAGTGTAGCAACCTCGAGAATATTAGTGATGTAAGTTAAGATAGAGTCAAATTGATGAACAAAGCTTAGGCTCTCATACGCATTACCTGTATGTTGAGGGTCCTTAGTGCTGGAAGAATTCCTCCTTAAGCACGAGGCAAGAGAGATCATGAATATTTTGGTGTGTCCAATGCACCTAGCGGGGAATGGGGCCTTCCACGTAGATTGTCTCTAATGGGATTTTGTGGTTCGCATTGGTGGCTTGGAGATCAAAGAACCGTTTAGACTGGGCAATCCAGTCTAGAGGTTCGACGTCGTCGTTGTTCGTTGAGGGATAAAGGAATCTCATGTAGGCCACAATGGCGCCATAGGAAGGTTGTGGGGTTAGTGTGGCTGGAGGAGCATGCGGCAATGTGCAAAGATGGTTGAGAGCTCGAGAAGGAGGGATAGGTATTCCAGCCAATCCAAGTCGTTGGATGTCGAAGCAAAGACGTCCTCATCAACGTGATTACATTTATGGCAATGAAATGGATCGTGGGCATGAGGCTAAGAAGCCAAAGAAGGGAAATGGCGGACATGGTAGATTAAAGTGTTGAAATCATCCGCTGTGAGAAGGTAATCCAAGAAAAAGAGTGGTTGTCCTGGTATTCTGGAGGTGACGGAATCTTGGGACACAACAAAATGGGCGTATGAAACAAGTGAGATGTTGGATACGCGTGCACGCTCAGTACTGTCGTCGAGGTAGGAGTCGGCAGTTTATTAGGGCATGACGTAGGGCGGCACCTAGGGGGAGATGCGCGTGAGCTCGGGGATGAGGAAGGAAGCGTGTTGGGATGGTGTTGATCATCAAGGCGTGAGAAGGCGGGTGGAGGGTCTAGGGTTGTCGTGTCATTGGAGAGAATCGCAGGTGAGTGCCGCTCAATGTCAAAGAAGAAACACAGTGAGTCACTGGGAAGCGAGCAGAAGCAGCTCGAAAACGGAGACATCAGAATTACATAAGCAAGTAAAGTAAGAAGTGTGTATTAAGGAACCGCAATACAATTCTAGACAAAATCGTAACGGATGGGGATCTCGATAGTGATGGCGCGAACTTCGACTTTTATTTAATTAGTATGCTGGGGTCGAATTTCGCGGATGATTTAAGTTAAAAACAAATTTTAACGAAAGGAGGCAAGTGCACCTATCGCAAGTAGTACTGGATATTCAGGGGGAATATCGAGGTCGTATATTTCTCGGGGCGTGTTGGTAATTTCTAATCCTCTAGGAGCTACTATTATTTTACCGAAAATAAGGTGTCGGATTTTAATTAACTAGAGGGGCTATATAAAAGTTGTAAAGAGACTTAGAAAATTCGATGAAGTAATAACGCTCGGTACTGAATTGAATTAGAACTAAAATAACTTTTAATAACTAGAGAACCTAAATTTCATTTTAATTAAGGGCAACTTGGCCGTGAAGGTTCCACAAATATGGTCTCATCTTTCTCAAAAAATATCGCTCATCTAAACATTAAGACTATTTGACCGAGCTCTCGTTCGACGAAGGATTCCTCTTAATGTCCGCTTTACTCTAAGAACCCCGTTATTGGGAGGGGAACGCAATCCGGTAGAATTCTGCTCCTCCTCTCTCGAGGTTTAGTGCGCAACTCTCTTTACCCAAGGTTGATCGGTCCATACGCACGACTTATCGGCTAGCTAGCGTATGGATAACGGAAATAGAGCCCACATATCGACATGTAGTTCTACACGTCGTATACCCAGGGTAAACCTTAAGTTCTTTAATTAGAGTGAGAAAAAGACCTTTAATTATTAAAAGCGATTTTTTATGTCCCAATGCTCTTCGATACCGAGTGCTAAGAGCGATTGGCCACTAATCGGAATGGGGACGACTTATGAATTTGATGAGTCGTGAGTTCGAAACAAAGCGCTAAAGGATTGTAAATAAAAACATAAAATAACAAAACATTAAAAAAATGTAAAACTCACTAAAAAGAGAACTCACACACTCAACGAAATCATAAATAAGAAATAAAAGCTAAGTAACAAAAAAGAAACTAAATTACAAGAAAGAAAAATTACAAAAAGTAAACTAAGTTACAAAAAAAGAAAAATTACATAATTGAAATTGCATAAATTGAAATAAAGCAAGTCCCACTCGAACGAGTAGGAGGGAAATAAATGCAAGTCCTACACGAACAAGTAGGAGGGAAATAAATGCAAGTCTTACTCGAACGAGTAGGCAGAAAATAAATGCAAGTCCCACTCGAACGAGTAGGCGGGAAATAAATGCAAGTCCCACTCAAACGAGTAAGCGGGAAATAAATGCAAGTCCCACTCGAACGAGTAGGCGGAAAATAAATGCAATTGCATAAAGTAAACTAAATTAACAAAAAAAAAAAATTACAAGAAATAGAAAGGGGTAATCTCATACACACACACTCTAAATAAATTAAAGAAAGCAATAAAAAAAACAATAAAGACTACCTCATACACACACAATCTACATAAATTTGAAAGAGCAAAATAAAGACAAAACAAAATAAAGATAAACCTCATACACTCACACACACAAATTAAAGAGAAAAACAAAGTGATCCAAAAATTAAAATAACAACATATTCATTCTTATAACTTCATAAAAGTCATTAAAAAGTGGAAATAAAAATTAAAGAAATAAAAAGTTTACAAAATAAAAATAACTAAGTTAAAGAAAAAATTAAAAACACTTTAAATCCACCTTTATAAACCCATAAGTACAAATAAAAAGTAAATAAAAAGCATAAAAGTAAAACAAATCTAGGGAAAATGATAAGAAAGGCTATCATAAAAACACATAACCATAAGAGAAAACATAAAGCAAAACAAAGTAAAAAGAACATTGAAAACATAAAGAACAAGTTTACTCTCATACACCCACACACCCATAGAAAATAAGGAAAAACAAGAGATAAAAAGAGAAGAAAAGTGGGGCACTCACATACAAACCATCACAACACAAGGATGAAAAATAAAACCTATTTTATTAAGGAAAACATATGGTTACAAAAGCTAAAAGAAACATTAAAGAGAGGGGGAGAAATATCCTTACATAGCAAGAAAGAGCACCCAAGCAACCCACAAACAGTAATTTTGGTCCAAAAAAAGTGAACTCTTAGGTCTTACAGAAATTTTCTATTTATAGACAAAAAATCAAGATTACACGCCCCAATCACGGGCGTGACCGAGGGGCGTGTAAGGTTGGTGTGCTAGAGAAGCCGAAAACTTGGTGACTGGTGGAGTTCACATGGCGGTCACGGGCGTGACCGAAGGTCACGGGCGTGTAGGGGGCGTGACTGGACACCTGGCAAGTTGATGTCGGCAACAACAAATTCTGAAACGGATTGAAACATCATCAACCAACACGGGCGTGTCGGGATGACACCGGCGTGTTCCACTCGATGTTTCATGGATTCACAGCAGGCAGCAGTTTTTCACTAACATCAAAGTGGCACGCCCCGGTCACGGGCGTGACTAAAGGTCACGGGCGTGTACCATGAAATTTTAACATTTTCTGCATAATTTTTAGGAGAAGAGAATAGAGCAAAGTTATGAGGGAATATACAAAAAGAAACATTTTATTGAACAAGAAAAGCTAAAAACAACGAAAATAACCTAAAACTACCTAAATTAAGTACTGTAAAATACGTATATATACAACTCATCAGATAGATAGCTAAAATGGGTAGACCATATTAATTGATAGAAATAAAAACTAAAATTTGCAGCTTGAAAGCGAAGACGTTAGAATTACAAAAGCGAGTAAAATAGGAAGTTTGTATTAAGGAACAAAAGCGAGTAAAGTAGGAAGTTTGTATTAAGGAACCACAATTCTATTCTAAATGGAATCCTAACTGATGGGGATCTCTGCGGCAAGCCAAAATGGTCATGCCATATTAATTGATAGTAACAAAATTAAAATTTGCACCAAAAGATAAAATGTGAGGGGTAAAATCAAAAGGTATGCTAGCGCCTATTTTTGAGGGATGTTCCCCCAAAAGAGCTCCTCCCTAAGAGAGTTACTACTTAAGACACCAAAAGGTAAACCTAAGACTCTCTTCACTCCCTTATATAAGTGAAAATGAAAACATACCTAATATTACAGAAAATGTCACTACAGCTACAAACACAGTTAAAAGAAAAAGTGTGATACTAAAAATTGTTAGATCTATAGGCGCCCTTAGAGGGAGGTCAATAAGGGTGTTTAAGAAATTTAAATTTTATTAAAAACTCTCTATGAAGAAAATTTGAAGGTGATGACGAAGGCACGTTAGGGATTGGAGTTGTCGTTGTGTTCTTCCTTCGTGTAGAATGAGCGTTGTTTGAATCCCCCTTCGATTTTCTTGCTGAACAAGATTGGAGTTGGAGTTGAGTTAAGTCTATCTTTATTTAATGGTGGCGATCCTCTCCATTTTTTGTTAAGGCACGCTGGAGATTGGAGTTGTCGTTGAGTTAAGGCTATCTTTATTTTGCCTCTTTTGTAAACCTTTTTATATAAAATGTGATGCATCATAAGAACCCTTCATGATCATTTTGACCTAAGAAACTAGAATCCAGTACTTATTGTAACACCTCAAAAATATGAATCAGGTGAAGTCACTTAAGCGAGCTAAATGACTCAATTGATCCAAATTTAGTTCTAATTTGTTAAGTTGACCAAATAGGTAAAACAATGGAATTATGACCTAGTGGGGAATATAAGGTCACTAAGAGCTTATAAGGTTCTATGGGGGTCAAATGGGCTAAACTAATCAAATGGGTCAACTTAACTCATTAGCCCAGTTGGTAACCAATTGAGTAAGACGGGGCACAATTGGACTACTCTTGATCCAATTGAGTCACAAGAGACTTAAACATAATTAAGTCAAAAGTAACTGAATGGTGTCAATTTCACCCAAATGACCCAAACAAAGACCAAGTGGATTAGGTTTTGGCCAATTGGGTCAGCCCTGACCCAATTGACCATTCTCGACCCATTAAGAGTGATTATCCAAATTGATATAATATAGAGGTGGGGAATGCAAATAAATTGAAGTACTTGGAGAAATCAAGCATATAATATGCCTTTCCGCTCTCTCCCTATAAAACAGAAAGAATGACCATGTTTAGTCATTTGAACGCATTAACAACACGATTTGAGCTCTTCATTCCCCGTACAAGAAACATGAGCAAATGATAAAACTGAATAAGGCAACTGGAGGGAACTAGAGGAGCTCGGCTTGAGCTCACAGTGAAGTTCGATGGTAATGGATCCTTCTCGGTGCTTCAGCTGCCACTCCTGTGATGAGGTGATCCTCTCTCCCTCCTCTGAGCGCAAATCTTGGGCACTTAATGGTCTAACTATCCTTTTCTAGATATTAAGAATTTCTCTCTATGTAATTCCATAACTTGTCGGCAGCGGTGATGAGGCCATGGATCCCTTATTTCCGTCTCTGGAGGGAATTCAAAGGATCTTCAAAATCGAAGGATCAAGAAGTCCAAAGAAAAACAGAGCACTCTAACGATCTGACCTCTCTTGTCACCACCGAAGATCGGTGAAGGAAGCTTGCCTCCCCGGATAACTTCTCCGGGAGAGTCATAATCACGTCGTTGATCTGGAAGTGGATCTAGATTGTGCAGTCAATCTAGAAATGGATCAGGATCGTGCGGTCAAGGCACTTACCCTTTTCACTCATATGCAAATTTGGCTCACTCTAACCATATTAGTTTGGGGTTAGCCCAGATTAGGCTTGTGGCACCAATTCAGTGCCATCAACTAAAACTCGACTTGGTAAAGCTCAATTGGGCTCATCCTATTCTACTAAATTTTATCGTTCATTTATTGGAGGTAATCCTATGACATGGTTAAGTAAAAAAATAACATGTTGTGACATCGAGTTGGTGAGAGGCCTGAGGGCTTGTAAGTTGTAACTTATTGCCATTATGAAGAATAGTGATGTAGTTGAAAAATGTCCTAGAAATTTGTACTGTGATAACTTACAACCAGTTCAATATGACCATATCAAATATAACGAAGTAGATCGGTATTTTATCAAGGAGAAGAGTGAAAGGGTATCAATAGTGTATCCCTTTTGTTCCATCTAACAAACAATTAACCGATGTTTTCACTAACAAACAGACAGTAGTTCCACATTGATTGAGAATGTCTTTGTTGAGCTTATTGACAAATTGGGTGTGAATAATATCATGGTCAACTTGAGGGTGATTGTTAAGAGTCTATTTTTCTATTGTCTATTTTGTATTTTTTTTATACTCGTGCTTAAATAAAATAATAATTGAAAATTGCATATTAACTTATTAGGTATTAATAAATCAATATGTTACTATCAAATAATTAATATCAAGAATATGAATGACAAATATATGTGAATGGTTGAGCTAATATTAGTTAAAAAATAGTAAATTAAATGGGTTTTTAAAATAAATGAGATAAGTACTTAAGGAATTTAATGATTCAAACAAATTAGATTAATTAACAAGACTCATTAGTTATTGATAATAGTGTAGGTTATTAAGTTAATTAGTAAGTAATTAATGACTACTCACCAAATAACTCTAGTTAATTCTTCAAAAATTAAATAAATGCAAATAATAATTAATCATGGATTACTAAATGCTAAGATATTAAATGAGTACAAAAAGGATTTACAAATCTTATAAATAATAATGAAGCGGCTTAATTAACAAATTTATTGAGTTTATTAAGTAAACTAATTATGTATTTAACTGTCTAATTATTCATATTAATTAGCTTTATTAGACAATGCCTTACCTAGTCGCTCACGGTCTAAGCTATAAGACTAAGGCTCCGTTTGGCATGGCGTTTTTGCTCTGGTGAGTTTGGAGAAAAACACCACCATAGAATGCATGTTTGGCAAGACAATGATTATGACCGCCTCCAAGAAAAAGATTTTACTAGTTTTGAACATAAAATGTATGAAATTCCTTAGGTGAGGCCGTGCCGTAGTTGTCAAGTCGCTCAAAATGGGCGGTCTTGATCGTCAAAGCAGCTGTGGTCGTCAAGAGTAGACCCGAACAGGTCGGGCGGCCTGCTCCCCATCAGGTCGAGCATTCACGAACGATGGTTCATAACCAACGTGCCCATGACCACCACCACTGCGCCAAACCAACCCTAATTTTGAGAAAATTAGGGTTTAGTCTGTTCAGCTTTTCAGGTTTATATAATTTTGTAATCATAACAAAAAAAATTGATTTAGTTGTCCTAATCAAAGATCCCCGATTCACTTTCAGGAAATTAGGATTAATTACATACCAGAAACTGATATTGATTGCTTCGAATCCGAATGAAATTAAAAATAATCAACAGAAAAAAACAAATCTCGCTATCAACTCTCAACTTTTAAATCTAAGATTTAATCTTAATCCATAATTAAACAATAATCTTACATGGATTAACGTTAATTAAAGAAAGACGGAAACGAGAGCCGGAGAAGGGGGAAATGGAGGGGCAGACCTGCCGACGAAAGAATCGATGAAGTAATCCGGAGCGCCGGACTTGAATGCCCGGAGAAACGCCCACATATTGCCGATGAACGGCAAGCCCAAATCTCCCGGCGGCAGCCGTCGACGCAGATCGTCGCCGAGCTTTCTCTCGTACGCCCACTCGTGCAACCACATCGCCGCCCACCGCAGCCCTGCCGCCGCCGCCGCCGCCACAGCAACGGCCGCAGTCGCCGCAGCCACCCCCCACCAGTCCCACTCCAATATCCCCATACTCGATGCTCTCATCTTCGCCCTCTCCTTCCTCTTGAAAGTGCGATGAGCAACTTTTTGAGGAGTGGTTACGTGGGTATTCGAAAATGGAGGTGAAAAGAAGAAGAGTGAGAGTGATAAGGATTTGGATCCCCTAAAGTGGACAACTATTGGGTGGAGTTCGATCCGTCTCGCGCGATGATTTGAAATTCAACGCACGAGATTTTCCGTTTTTTAAAATTATTTTTATTACTTTTTACTGTTTATTTTTGTCTTTTAGCACCTGAATTCATCTCGTCATAGAATTGGTGAGATGAATCGCTCTCGCGCGTTAGATCAAACTCCAAACTGGAGTTCTCCGTACCAACTCCAGGGGATCCGGATCCGATAAATGAGCGATCAAAGATAGTTTGACCAACCAAAAATAAATAAAAAAAAGCACTTTAATAACTCATTTAATACCCTCAGCTAGATGTAGTAGAAATGATCTCCATCATTAAATGGATGGTATCCATTTTATATGAAATGAAGAGGATCATGATTCGACGATAATTGCCCCATTGCTAAAAAAATATAACTAAAAATGGAAGTGTCATTTCCTTTGTATAGAAATGAATATTGTCGAATTAATCAATTCAATTTTTCATTTGTTAGATTAAATTCAATATTAGAATTACACATTGAAAAATGTGCATTCAAGCGAAAAAATACATTCGGGTAATAAATGCATGCCCGAAAATTTGAAAGAAAATGTGTGCGACCAGGCTAAAAGCGAGTGCCCAGTCGAATATGTGTGTGCCCGAGTGAAATGTGTGCAACATGTCAAAATGTGCGCACTCGGGCGAAACAGAGTGCACCTTAGAAAAAAATGTGCTCCCTGGTAAAAAAAGACACGATCGGGGGCGAAGAGCTCGTGCTCGCGCGAATAACACGCGCCCCGGAAAAAAATGCGTGTCTGGGATAATAACACTGGTGCTTAGGCGGAATAAACATGCTCGGGCGATGTGCGCCCGAGCAGAATACACACACCCAGCAAAATGCGTGTGTATGGGCAAAATACATGTGTCAAGCCAAAAAAAGCGTACTCGAAGGAAAGATGAGCGTTGTGGCAAAATACGTGCCAGAGCGAAAAACACTCAACCGGGCAAAAATCGCTCCCCAGGGCGAAAAATATGCGCCCAAGAAAAAGAACCACAATTTAAGGCGAAAAGAACGGATGGGTAAAAAATGCCCTCAGGTGAAAAAATGTCTTGCACGAAAAAAAAACGCCCCGGCAAAATTAGCGCGAAAAAAGCTCGGTCTGACAAAAAAACACGGTCAGTTATCCAATCCTTATTTTGATTGTAAATAATTGGTTTTAGCACTACAAACAAAATCATACTATACGAAACATATGTCACAATATCAAAAATATTGTCGATGAACTGCATGTTTTGCCCTTTTCGGTAGATGACCTACAAGAACTTTCTAGGAGGTCATCCATCTCAGGACTACTCCCACAAAAGCATGCTTAATCTTGAAGTATTCAACACAACTCCACGAGTTGCTCCAAAAAGACGTCTCTAATATTGTGAACTGCATTTTTTATTAATATTTAATTCAGTTCTAAACATTACAAATTTGCAACATTTTAAAATTTCAATTCATGCGGTTGAATTCTATTCTGCACTCGAATAAAATTGTTGATAAATTCCATTTCTGCCGATTGAATTTCATCATGTAGCCGAACAATAAAATTGAAATTCTGCACAACACAAATTTCTGCATATTTTGGTATTCGTTGAAAAGTCAATTCTCTGCATATGAAAGGACCCTTGTGTACCAAGTTTTTGTATTCTGAACACAGCAATATCCAAAAAGCTGAAGATCGAACAGTAGCCTCCCCTCAAAAGTATTGTGGTGAGCAGTAGTCGTCATCTGTATTTCTGAAACTCTCTTAAGCTCCGTTTGAGGGACTTAGGCCTCGTTTGGCGGGACTTATTTTCATCGGTCAAGCGGTTACGACCGCATGTACCGGACCTTATTTATGGTCCGGTACATGCGGTCGTAACCGCTTGACCGGTGAAAATAAGTCCCCCCAAACGAGGCCTTATTTTCACCGGTCAAGCGGTTACGACCGCATGAACCGGACCTTAAATTAAGGTCCGGTTCATGCGGTCGTAACTGTTAGTGTATATTTGGGCAAATTAACGGGTTCGGAGGCATAACGGGTTGTGTCGGGTACACGGTTAACCCATACCCGTAGAAACTCCTTGAGTTTCTCTATTTATACCCACCTAGGGGCAACGGATAGGGGATTCCACTTAGATCCCCATCCGGATGCTTCGAGCAACAATCACAGTAATCGCTTGACCGGTGAAAATAAGTCCCCCCAAATAGAGCCTTAGACGGTCAAACTTATGAAGCCCGTCATCAGAAGTCTGGAGCGGCACTGTCAATATTGAGAGGAATGAGGGAACTTGTAATCTGTATCTGAATCTGGAGAAGCCAATACTCACCTCTGTAACCTGTGGACTTCTATCTGTGTTTATCTATTTCTGCCATGCTCTCTGATTTGGCTGTTGGTTTGCTGTTTTCAACTCCCTTTTCCCCAGCCGAGCTCTCATCTACATCTTTCCTCTAATGGCAGAAGGCACGAGAACGAAAAACACGCAACAACAAAATCAACATTGCAGAGAATCCCTCAGGGTTCTAGCGGCGAACTTCGCCGCCAACACCATTAGTCTCCACAGGAGTAAATTCCTCCACTGAAGTGACGAAAACGATTGCAATCCCAAACCACAATAACCCTACCAAATTCCTCGGATATCATCTTCATCACCGCGTGACAATCACGACAAATTCTATGATTTTTAATGATTCGAATCATCGAACCTGGACTTGGGCTGATCAAACTGTTGAGGTATATTTATATACGTGTGTAAATGGGCTCCTTAACGAGTCGGTTAGGATCCGATAGGAATCCAAACCCGAGTCGTGGATTTAGGGTTTCGCCTATAAATACCCTAGCTATGGGCAACGAGGAGACCATTCCAGACTTGACGGTCACGCGGATGCTTCGAGCACAACTCTAACACAAACTGCACGCGACAGCCAGCTTCTCGCTATGCTGAGACATGCAAACCTCCATGTCTTCTTCATTAATGTCAAAGGAAACACCAAATTGGAGCCTTTAAACTCACAAGTTTTCTTATCTCATCCAACATCATGTAAATCCTACCAAATTGGAGATGGGAATTGTCACCTGAGAAGAATTCATGAACAACACCTTTTATTTCACATCTTCGATCAATCTCGATCCAGGAGGCTTAAGGATTCGCTGCTCCTTCATAAAGTTTCTAACTTTCTGCACGATATCCCATTTCCTGGATTCGGCATACAAATTGGACAAGAATGTGCGCGCTCCCGCATTCTCGGGATTCAAGAATGATGTTTTGGAGCGGTGGTGGTGGGAATTGAAGGGTTAACAAACAGATTCTTTTAGCATTGACGTTTTTCCGGAATGAAGTGGAGCAAAAATGCTCAAACAAACAGAGCCAAAGTCAACATTGCAGAGACTCCCTCGGAGTTCTAGGGGCGAACTTCGCCACCATCACCAATAGTCACCACAAGAGCAAACTCCACTGAAGTGACGAAAACGATTGCAATCCCTAACCACAATAACCCTACCAAATTCCTCAGATATCAGCTTCATCACCGTGTGGCAATCACGACAAATTCTAAGATTTTTAATTACTCGAATCACGGAACCTGGACTCGTGCTGATCAAACCGAACGCAACCGCCAACTTCTCGCTATGCTGTGACAAGCAAACCTCCTTGTCTTCTTCATTAATGTCAAAGGAAACACCTCATGTTGGAAAGTTGTGAGCTTTTAAACTCAACAAGTTTTCTTATCTCATCCAGCATCATGTAAATCCTACTAAATTGGAGATGGGAACTGTCCCCTGAGAAGAATTCATGAACAACACCAATTATTTCGAATCTTCGATCAATCTTGATCCAGGAGGCTTATGGATTCGCTGTTCCTTCATAAAGTCCCTAACTTTCTGCACGATATCCCATTTCCCGGATTCGGCATACAAATTGGACAAGAATGTGTGCACTCCCGTGCTCTCAGGATTCAAAAATGGTGTTTTGGAGCGGTGACGGTTGGAATTGAAGGGTTAACCAACAGATTCTTTTCATTGACGTTTTTCCACAATGAAGTGGAGCAAAAATGCTCAAACAAATAGAGCCAAAATCAACATTGCAAAGACTCTCTCGGAGTTCTAGCGGCGAACTTTGCCACCATCACCAATAGTCTCCACAAGAGCAAACTCCTCCACCGAAGTGATGAAAACGATTGCAATCCCTAACCACAATAACCCTACCAAATTCCTCGGATATCATCTTCATCACTGCGTGGCAATCACGACAAATTCTAAGATTTTTAATGATTCGAATCACGGAACCTGGACTCGTACTGATCAAACCGAACGCGACAGCCAACTTCTCGCTATGCTGCGACAAGCAAACCTCCTTGTCTTCTTCATTAATGTCAAACGAAACACCTCCTGTTGGAAAGTTCTGACCTTTTAAACTAACAAGTTTGCTTATCTCATCGAGCATCATGTAAATCCTACTGAATTGGGGGTGGGAACTGTCCCCTGACAAGAATTCATGAACAGCTCCATTTATTTCGATCAAGCTCAATCCAGGAGGCTTATGGATTCGCTGCTCCTTCATAGAGTTCCTAACTTTCTGCACGATATCCCATTTCCCGAATTCGGCATACAAATTGGACAAGAACACGTGCGCTCCCGCATTCTTGGGATCCAATTTAAGTATCTCTTTTACAACAATTTCTCCCATTTTTGTGTTTTTGTGCACCATACAAGCGGCGAGAAGGGAGCCCCAGAGAACAACATCTGGCTTCACTGAGCTCCTAATGATCAAACCCATGGCCTCCTCTAGTCGCCCAGCTCTTCCGAGAAGGGCCACAATGCAGCCATAATGCTCAATAGTTGGCTCAATATTGTAATCTTCCTTCATTTTGGAGAAGATTCTTCTTCCCTGTTCTACCATTCCGGCGTGGTTGCAGGCGCACAACAATGCGGTGATGGTCACGGAATCCGGGAGAACCTCGAATCTCTGCATTTCTTCGACGAGATCGAAGGCCTCTTTGGCATGACCGTGAAGAGCCAGCCCGCCGATCATCACACTCCATGTTCGCACGTCCTTCTCCTCCATCTCCCGAAACAGAGTTTTCGCGCTGTCGATCTCCCCGCACTTGGAGTACATGTTTATGAGCGCCGTTCGAAGATTCAGAGTCAAAATCAAGCTGTTTCGGTCGATATAAGAATGGATCCATCTTCCCATTTCCAATGCCCCGAGGTGTGCGCAGGCTGAAACAACGGTGAGCATCGTGATCTCGTCGCCGCGGACATTGCCGGAGTCTTGCATCTCGTGGAACATCTGAATCGCTTTGATGTGCCGACCGGATGCCGCGTAGCCCTTGATGAGGGCATTCCAAGAGGTGATGTCCCTTTGAGAACTTTCGTCGAACAGTTGATGTGCAGTTTCGACGGACACTAGAACAGCATGGAAGCTGATGAGGGATGTCTGGATGAAGGGATCGAGGCCGTCAAGGCCTCTGCGGATGATGGTGGCGTGGAGGGAGAGGCCGATGCGGCGGTCGTCGAGGTGCGCGGAAGCCTTGAGGAGGAAGGGGTAGGTGTAATTGTTGGGGGGGAAGCCGCCGGCGAGCATTTGGCCGTAAACAGAGATGGATTTCTCCGGCGAGCGGCTGTGGGCGAAGCCGCGGATGATGGAGTTCCAGGAGAAGGTGTTGAGGGGAGTGCAGGGGTGGGAGATGAAGGTGAGGGCGTAGGGGAGATTGGAGGGGTGGGAGTTGGCGATGCCGGAGATTAATTTTCCGGCGACGACGGCGTCGTGTATTTCGCCGGATCGGAGGAGCTTGGCGTGGGTTTGTTTCAGCAGCTTCGTGGCCGGAGAAGGCGAGAGGCGCGATTTTTGGGAGAGGATTGTCGGAGTGCAGTTTGCGCCGGCGGTGCGGATGGCCGGGATTGAAGATCTCATGTCTTCGAGGCTGGTTGAGGAATGACTAGACAATGGGATAAGGCTCTCATCGGCTCTCCGGCGGCATTCCGGCGAGGAAGCAGCTCACCGGAGTTTGCGACTGGAGGAAGGGGGCGGGGTCTCCATTTTAGAGCTTTTTGCTCTCGAAATCAGGAGTAAAGGCACGGGTTTTGGCACTTTGCACTCTCAAATTACTCTATTTTGATATTTTGCATCGTGATTTTTTTAAATTGACATTTTGCATTTTTTAATTACAGATTTTTTGTATTTTGCACCTCAAAATTGAAATTCAAGGGGTATTTAGGTTTAAGCATCACTCAAAATACTCATTTTGGTTCTTTGCACCCTGAACTATCTTATTTTGGTTATTTATAAAGTGTCAAAATGAATAATTTGGGTAGTAACTAGACCTAAATACCCCTTAAATTTCAGTCTTGGAGTGCAAAATGCCAAAAAATATAATTAGGGGATGCAAAGTGCCAATTTTAAAAATTCAAGTTGCAAAGTGCAAAATTAGAATACTTCGGGAGTGCAAAGTGTCAAAATATCAGAAAAAGCAACTGACGGCGGAAAAACAACTTCCCTGGGGCGTATTGCTGGTGTCGTTTGCGCCCCGCCGGAGTGTCAAACAGAGCCTTAGTGTCGTATAGAATCATTTTTATTACCTTTTGACAGATTTTTAGGATGACTGTGAGGGACAGATTTACATAGGGGCGAGTATGGGCAGCCTCCTACACTAAATTTTTTAAAAAAAAATTAAACTAATACAAAATATTTTTCAAGAATTAGTACATAAATAAAGTACAGATTACTAATATGTACTTAAAAATGCCAAACTCAGTTGATAGAAGATGAATAAATATTTTTGATGGTCGTGAGACCGAGTCCTGTACAGATCATTTTTTTTAACTTTTATACACGCTTTTCTTTTCATATTTATATTTATGATAATTTTTTCTAATGATAATAATGAATTTGAAGTGGAATTTGGAAAATAAAAGTCAATTTATAAAAATTTTATTTAAAATTAATTTTGCTAAGCAATAATTCACTATTTATTAATAAAAAATAATTACCTTTTACAACAATAAGTATTTAATTTGGAGTTGACTCGTGATTGATTCGAGTTTGCTTGAAATCAAGTCAATTTCTAGTCGAATCGACACAATATCATCCCTAATGTGGACAATAATATGTTAAAGTATTATAACTAATAAAAAAATTAAGTATATAAATAAATAGATTATTGTAAATAATTTTTATGCAACATTAGTGTAATAGACTTATCTTTTATTATCTTTGTCAATTTATTTTTTAAGTAATTTTATATAATGTACAAACTAAAAAAAAATTTGTGTCCACGATTAGTGACTGCTTTTACGTGAGGTGGTGATGCTCAGGAGAAGCAACTCCTACATGTCTGCAACTCTGCAAGCATGCATGTCATACTTTTAGGTGAAAGAAGATACAAGAATGAATCGAACCTCACATTAAAATTAGAGATAAAGTTGTTGGTCTTAAATAATAATTTATATCCTTAAATATTAGAGTCATCTTTACAGGGAAACTGGTGAAGTTGTGTTAGAAACTCAAAGACTAGGCGTGCTTCAGTAGGGGTGGTCTTTAGATGGGTGACCTCCTGAAAAGTGCTCGTAGGCCACCTATGAAAAAAAGGGTAAAATCATGCGGTTCAGCTTAGTATGGGTCATAATTAACTAAATCGGGCAATACTTATGATAGAGTTAAACGTTATAGGTAGTATCCATGTTAGTTTACATTACAACACGAAGTTGACACGATTAATTCAGTATAATACTACCACCATCCAAATTTTCTCTTTGTTTCAATAAAAAAATTTATTAACTCAAAACTTTACCACTACCATTGAATCTATCAAATGCAAATGCAGTGTCCCTCAACACCCCATACCATGTATAACAACCTCATTCCGTCACGAATAATATAACAGAAAATTTGGTCGGGACCCCGCGACATATTACACAAACAGACTAAAGGGTTATGAAATGAAACCATGATTTTTTTTATTTTGAAAATACACCATAACACAGAGTTGCATTCTAATGCAAACATTTATGAGCTATAAACACAATTACCCAAAAAGGAATGTCCACTAATCAAGACACCAAGAATGAAAAGTTATACACCACATAGTTTTGGCCTCAAGACCTTACATCAATAAAGTTTCTCCAAAACAAAAGCGGATTTCATACATCGGCACGTAGGCCGGCAAGACATGATAACTATAGCAAAAGAGCTCCAGCCCGCTACTTCCCGCTTGGCTCCGCAACACTTGCGCGTAAACCATTCCACCAAGCGGTGACAAACATGGCAACGATCAGCTGGAGTTGACCAAATTATAACAACCTCACCCCTTTCTCGGGGTGGTGGTGCTTCTTCTTCCCTGCAATCAATTAACATGTTTACATATTTAGTATAAACGTGCAACTTAAGCACCACACATCATAGGCGTTGGCACAACCAGTCAAATGTCTCGTGCACTCAGGGCACCTTAACGGTGTACCAAGTTTCCCCGAGTCCCATCTTTTTCCATCACATGCATACGATAGTGCATAAAGCACCCCAACGGTGAACTCTGCTAGTCCATTGTCATTCTCAGTCCCAGACTGGATGGTTCCGTTTGAACATTATTAGCCAGACCTATAGCCTCGACTCACCCTTATGCCAACGGCAATTGCCACGTACTTTAGGTCTATTTAACCGAACGACATAGAGCGGGTACAGTTCATCTCTTTCACGTTGCTCAAATCATCGTGCCAATTAACGACAATGGCGCGGGTCAGCATCCCCTTTCCCGTACACGACATATCGCGTGTTTTGTTCCAAGGTTGGCACTCGTGACCACCAAAGTTGGGCACCCAAGGCGCGCAACTCAACACGCTAGCACACGGTCTCCGAGAGACTGGTTACGCACACAGCACAACAAAAGCTCCTCGGGAGCTAATGCTAACGATACATCGATCATATACAAACATTGGGTGTTTCTTGGAGCACACCTCCAGCACTAACTGTCGCTCCGGGCAGACCCCCATTTTGAAGCATTCAACTTCCACAGAGCCTTCTTCGGGAACCCACAAAACATCACCAATCCAGACCACAAGTCTAGATGGGCTTCACATAGCATGCCTAAAACAGTACTCGCGCTCCCGGGTACTAAATGCAATTAAAATAGCGGGAATGTACACATCGACCCGTCGGAGAGCACCCTTACCCCACCCATCAGTGGGGTGGGGCTTCCATACAAACATGATAAAATTAAGGGTTTCACCCGTCTAATAAGAAAAGTCGTTACCATTGACGCGTGTTTTGGATCCATAGCTCGGTCATCATGGATTTGATCTCCACACACTGATCCGAGCTCCAAATCGAACACTTTGTCGCGATCCCTAGCTAAACCCTAATTGCTCACCACGAACACCTCCGGACGGCTTCCTCCCGCAAGCGTAAGCCTAACCCTAACCCCTCCTAGTCGGCCAAGAGGAGAGGGAGGTTGGCAAGGGAGAGAGGGGCGGGGTTTCTCTTTGTTGGCGGCGGCCGAGACAGGGAAGGAGATGGGAGGTCGGGCTCGACCCTTCCAGTGGCGACGGGAGAGAGGAATGGGGCTCCGGTAGTAGTGACAAGGGAGAGGGAGGTCAGACTCGACCCTTCTAGCAGCGATGGGACAGAGGGACGAGGTTCTGCTCCTCCTTCTAGCGGCGATGGGACAGAGAGGGGCGTCGGACTCAGGTATTGCGCGTGAGAGAAAAGCCGAGAGAGAGAGAGATCATGAGAGGGAGAGGAAATCATCTCGGTTTGTGTGGGGATTGGGGGACTTTATGTTTTATAAAAAAAACCTAGCTAAATTGATATTCGCAGACCACCCCCTAAAAGCACACCCAAACTCACAAACCGCACACGGACGTCCACTATCCGATCCGCACACCGACTTCATAGACTTTAGGGATCATAACCATTATCCCCATACCACGTCCTCTAAATGCACACCAAAATAACTTCGGTTAAATTTGGAGCGTTACAATTCTCTCCTCCATAAAGAAATTTCTTCCCAAAATTTAAAATACGAATAACGAAATGAAATTCGTCATACCTGAGTAAAATAAATCGGGGTACTCCTTGTGCATGACCTCTTCTGGCTCCCAAAAGAGCTCCTCGCGACCACAATTGTCCCAACGAACTCTCACCATCTTGATGGGCTTTCTCCGTAACTGTCATATGTCGTCATCGACGATGCAAATCAACGTCACCTTGGTAGATAGACCATGATCCACTGGCACACTATCGGCCTCCAACACAGAATCGGGCTCCCGCATCGCCTTTCGCAACACAGAAAGGTGGAAGACGTCGTGCAACCCACTCAACTTCGTCGACAAACCAAGTCGGTATGCTGCCTTGTTGATGCGCTCAGTGATCTCGAATGGCCTTAAATACCTGAGACTCAACTTCTTCAAGCGTCAAATTCTCGTCACTTCCTTGAAAGGCATTATCTTCAAGTACACCCAATCTCCAACTACGAACTCTCGTTCCGGTCTTTGGCATTGCAATACTTCGTCTAACGATCTTGAGCAGTCAATAACAGCTCTCGAATGATCCATATGAACTCATTCATTTCCTTAATATCTGTGCATTTCACTAACTTGGTATCACCGGTCACTGCCCATGCTAAAGAAGTACGTCACCTCCTACCATATAGCACTTCAAATAGAGCCATCTGAATACTTGTCTGATAAATGTTATTATAGACAAACTCTGCCATGAAAAGGTGATCTTCCCAACGCTGTCCAAAATCCAAAATGCACATACGCAACATATCCTCCATCGTCCGATTTGTCCTCTCGATTTGCTCATTCGTCTGTGGATGGAATGCGGTGCTAAACTTGAGCTTTGTGCCCAGTAAACGATGAGCATGCCTCTAATCGTTGAACGTAAACCGTCCATCACGGTCGCTAACAATACTGCTAGGGATGCCATGTAATCAAATGATGTTCTCCACATATAGCTTTTTCAACCTCTCCACTGAATCACTTTTTCAATTTGGAATGAAAAGCGTAACCTTAGTCAACCGATCAACAATCACTCAAATCGAGTCATTTTTCTGCAGCTACTTTGGCAATCCGTGCACAAAGTCCATGGAAATATAATCAAATTTCCACTCCGGGATTGACATTGACTTCAAGAATCCTCCTAGTCGCTGGCCCTCGGCCTTCACCAACGTGCACGTTTGGCACTTTGTCACGAAAAGAGTTGTCTTTCTTCATCTCTGGCCACCAGAACATCGCTTTCATGTCTTGATACATTTTTGTGCTTCCAGGATGAATCACATACTTGATGAAATGAGCTTTGTACATCAATTCATCACACAATTTCTCATAATTAGGAACACAAAGCCTGTCATTCTTTCATAATATCTCATCCTCAAGTAGAAACTCAACGTTCGGCCCCTCGGCGGGCTTCGACAAATAGTGACGCATGCTTGGATCAAACTCCAAGGCAGATCTCACATGGTCGGCAATGTCATACGCTCGTCGTGAGCTAAAAATCCAACTCGCTTGCGCGACGCTTAACGACTCAAAGCGTCTTCCATCACGTTCCCTTTCCTATGGGTATAGAGTATATCGAAAGTGTAATCCCCCAGAAATTCCATCTATCTCCTCTGACGCATATTCAGATCTTTCTGATTTAGTAAATACTTCAGACTCTTATGGTACGTAAAGATTTCGACCTTCACACCATACAAGTAATGTCCACACAACTTCAGAGCAAATATCACGACCTCCAACTCTAAATCATAGACCGGGTAATTTCTTTCATGCACATTCAGCTGGCGCGAACCGTAAGCGATAACTTTCCCAAATTAACACAACACAACCCAAACCACTGCTAGAGGCGTTATTATACACCTGGTAACCTTTAGTCCCACACAACGAACATAGAATTGGGGCGGAAATCAGTCGGCTTTTCAGCTCCTCGAAAGCTCGCACGCACTCCGGCGTCCAGACGAACCGTTGATCCTTCATAGTCAACGTAGTGAGGGGAAGTGCAATCCGCAAAAAAATTCTCCACAAGCGCCTGTAATAACCGGTAAGTCCCAAGAATCTCCGGACTTCCGTTACATTCCTCAGCTCATGCCACTCTCGGATCGTCACAACTTTCTCCGGATCTACCGCAAAACACTCTCCACTAACAATGTGCCCTAGAAATGCCACCGATGGTAGCCAAAACTCGCACTTGGAGAATTTTGTATACAACTGATGACTCTTCAGAATTGTCAAAACTATACGAAGGTGGTCGACATGATCTTCCTCGGACTGCGAGTACACCATAATATTATTGATGAAGATGATAACAAATAGATCCAGGTACTCCCGGAATTCTCTATTCATCAAATCCATAATAATTGACGACACAATTGTGAGCACAAAGAGCATCACCGTGAACTCATAATGCCCGTAGCGGGTGCTGAAAGCTGTCTTTGGAATGTCCGACTCCTGAATCCTGAGCTGATAATATTCAAACTTCAAATCTAACTTTGAGTACATCGTGGATTCTACCAACGGATCAAACAGATCATCGATGCGGGGAATCAGATATTTATTCTTTTCTGACAATTTGTTTAACTCCCTATAGTCTTTGCATATGTGCAAACTACCGTCCTTCACAAAAAGGATCGGTGCACTCCATGGTGATGAGCTCCGACATATATACCCTTGCTCAAGCAACTCATGCAGTTGTACCTTCAACTCTGACATCTTCTTTGGCGCCACACAATAAGGAGAGCGTGACACGGGTTTGGCACCCGACACAAGCTCGATGCAAAAATTGATTTCCCTCTGAGGCGGAGCCCCAGAAAGCTCATCTGGAAAGATGTCTGCAAATTCCAACACAACTGCCAAAGAAACTTTGGATTATTATAATCATGCATAATTCAAACAAAAGGGAAAACCAAAGAAGCTCTGACACAAAAGTTCGCCACCCGATTGACTTCCCGACGAACATGGTAGAAGGGCACTTGAGTAAAGTTAGAGAGGAAGGCCAAGTCCTCGGCCGCAAGAATGTTGCCCGCCTTAGTCCCACTTCGAATATTGTTGTTCGTGCAATAGTCAATAAGGTTTCGACAATCGCCCTCTACTATGGCACCCTTAACAATATACATATCCGGTCGAATGAAGCGTCGCAGTGTCGGAAGTGCCTCCAGCTCAACACCATCTTGGGTACCAATGTATTGATTCCCGTCCGACGGCAAGGAGCACTTGGCCAGCATCGTCATAGGCAACAAGACCAACCCCCACCAGACGGTTTGAGGAGAGGGCGCCATCAAAGTTGAATTTGATTCAACCGAGACGTGGGGGCACCACAACTTGAAGGGAGTCAGCCTTGCCGGCTAGGAAGTTCCCTATTGCTCTTGACTTGGATACTCATTCATGTCCAATGGAGAAGCTCTTCGATTACATTCACAAAGAACGTGACACTCTAATTGATCCTAGATGCGGGCGAGATGTGGGTGAAACCCGCCAAATGATACCGCTGTCCAAATAATGCAACCAGCCACATATTCGTCACATGAGAGAGCGAGATAAAAAAAAAACTTCTCAGCTAACTTAGTCTTAAGTTTTTTGAGAGAGTTCACTGTAGCGAGAAAAAAAGGAATGTCCATAACACAGAGTTGCATTCTAATGCAAACATTTATGAGCTATAAACACAATTACCCAAAAAGGAATGTCCACTAATCAAGACACCAAGAATGAAAAGTTATACACCACATAGTTTTGGCCTCAAGACCTTACATCAATAAAGTTTCTCCAAAACAAAAGTGGATTTCATACATCGGCACGTAGGCCGGCAAGACATGATAACTATAGCAAAAGAGCTCCAGCCCGCTACTTCCCGCTTGGCTCCGCAACACTTGCGCGTAAACCATTCCACCAAGCGGTGACAAACATGGCAACGATCAGCTGGAGTTGACCAAATTATAACAACCTCACCCCTTTCTCGGGGTGGTGGTGCTTCTTCTTCCCTGCAATCAATTAACATGTTTACATATTTAGTATAAACGTGCAACTTAAGCACCACACATCATAGGCGTTGGCACAACCAGTCAAATGTCTCGTGCACTCAGGGCACCTTAACGGTGTACCAAGTTTCCCCGAGTCCCATCTTTTTCCATCACATGCATACGATAGTGCATAAAGCACCCCAACGGTGAACTCTGCTAGTCCATTGTCATTCTCAGTCCCAGACTGGATGGTTCCGTTTGAACATTATTAGCCAGACCTATAGCCTCGACTCACCCTTATGCCAACGGCAATTGCCACGTACTTTAGGTCTATTTAACCGAACGACATAGAGCGGGTACAGTTCATCTCTTTCACGTTGCTCAAATCATCGTGCCAATTAACGACAATGGCGCGGGTCAGCATCCCCTTTCCCGTACACGACATATCGCGTGTTTTGTTCCAAGGTTGGCACTCGTGACCACCAAAGTTGGGCACCCAAGGCGCGCAACTCAACACGCTAGCACACGGTCTCCGAGAGACTGGTTACGCACACAGCACAACAAAAGCTCCTCGGGAGCTAATGCTAACGATACATCGATCATATACAAACATTGGGTGTTTCTTGGAGCACACCTCCAGCACTAACTGTCGCTCCGGGCAGACCCCCATTTTGAAGCATTCAACTTCCACAGAGCCTTCTTCGGGAACCCACAAAACATCACCAATCCAGACCACAAGTCTAGATGGGCTTCACATAGCATGCCTAAAACAGTACTCGCGCTCCCGGGTACTAAATGCAATTAAAATAGCGGGAATGTACACATCGACCCGTCGGAGAGCACCCTTACCCCACCCATCAGTGGGGTGGGGCTTCCATACAAACATGATAAAATTAAGGGTTTCACCCGTCTAATAAGAAAAGTCGTTACCATTGACGCGTGTTTTGGATCCATAGCTCGGTCATCATGGATTTGATCTCCACACACTGATCCGAGCTCCAAATCGAACACTTTGTCGCGATCCCTAGCTAAACCCTAATTGCTCACCACGAACACCTCCGGACGGCTTCCTCCCGCAAGCGTAAGCCTAACCCTAACCCCTCCTAGTCGGCCAAGAGGAGAGGGAGGTTGGCAAGGGAGAGAGGGGCGGGGTTTCTCTTTGTTGGCGGCGGCCGAGACAGGGAAGGAGATGGGAGGTCGGGCTCGACCCTTCCAGTGGCGACGGGAGAGAGGAATGGGGCTCCGGTAGTAGTGACAAGGGAGAGGGAGGTCAGACTCGACCCTTCTAGCAGCGATGGGACAGAGGGACGAGGTTCTGCTCCTCCTTCTAGCGGCGATGGGACAGAGAGGGGCGTCGGACTCAGGTATTGCGCGTGAGAGAAAAGCCGAGAGAGAGAGAGATCATGAGAGGGAGAGGAAATCATCTCGGTTTGTGTGGGGATTGGGGGACTTTATGTTTTATAAAAAAAACCTAGCTAAATTGATATTCGCAGACCACCCCCTAAAAGCACACCCAAACTCACAAACCGCACACGGACGTCCACTATCCGATCCGCACACCGACTTCATAGACTTTAGGGATCATAACCATTATCCCCATACCACGTCCTCTAAATGCACACCAAAATAACTTCGGTTAAATTTGGAGCGTTACAATTCTCTCCTCCATAAAGAAATTTCTTCCCAAAATTTAAAATACGAATAACGAAATGAAATTTGTCATACCTGAGTAAAATAAATCGGGGTACTCCTTGTGCATGACCTCTTCTGGCTCCCAAAAGAGCTCCTCGCGACCACAATTGTCCCAACGAACTCTCACCATCTTGATGGGCTTTCTCCGTAACTGTCATATGTCGTCATCGACGATGCAAATCAACGTCACCTTGGTAGATAGACCATGATCCACTGGCACACTATCGGCCTCCAACACAGAATCGGGCTCCCGCATCGCCTTTCGCAACACAGAAAGGTGGAAGACGTCGTGCAACCCACTCAACTTCGTCGACAAACCAAGTCGGTATGCTGCCTTGTTGATGCGCTCAGTGATCTCGAATGGCCTTAAATACCTGAGACTCAACTTCTTCAAGCGTCAAATTCTCGTCACTTCCTTGAAAGGCATTATCTTCAAGTACACCCAATCTCCAACTACGAACTCTCGTTCCGGTCTTTGGCATTGCAATACTTCGTCTAACGATCTTGAGCAGTCAATAACAGCTCTCGAATGATCCATATGAACTCATTCATTTCCTTAATATCTGTGCATTTCACTAACTTGGTATCACCGGTCACTGCCCATGCTAAAGAAGTACGTCACCTCCTACCATATAGCACTTCAAACAGAGCCATCTGAATACTTGTCTGATAAATGTTATTATAGACAAACTCTGCCATGAAAAGGTGATCTTCCCAACGCTGTCCAAAATCCAAAATGCACATACGCAACATATCCTCCATCGTCCGATTTGTCCTCTCGATTTGCTCATTCGTCTGTGGATGGAATGCGGTGCTAAACTTGAGCTTTGTGCCCAGTAAACGATGAGCATGCCTCTAATCGTCGAACGTAAACCGTCCATCACGGTCGCTAACAATACTGCTAGGGATGCCATGTAATCAAATGATGTTCTCCACATATAGCTTTTTCAACCTCTCCACTGAATCACTTTTTCAATTTGGAATGAAAAGCGTAACCTTAGTCAACCGATCAACAATCACTCAAATCGAGTCATTTTTCTGCAGCTACTTTGGCAATCCGTGCACAAAGTCCATGGAAATATAATCAAATTTCCACTCCGGGATTGACATTGACTTCAAGAATCCTCCTAGTCGCTGGCCCTCGGCCTTCACCAACGTGCACGTTTGGCACTTTGTCACGAAAAGAGTTGTCTTTCTTCATCTCTGGCCACCAGAACATCGCTTTCATGTCTTGATACATTTTTGTGCTTCCAGGATGAATCACATACTTGATGAAATGAGCTTTGTACATCAATTCATCACACAATTTCTCATAATTAGGAACACAAAGCCTGTCATTCTTTCATAATATCTCATCCTCAAGTAGAAACTCAACGTTCGGCCCCTCGGCGGGCTTCGACAAATAGTGACGCATGCTTGGATCAAACTCCAAGGCAGATCTCACATGGTCGGCAATGTCATACGCTCGTCGTGAGCTAAAAATCCAACTCGCTTGCGCGACGCTTAACGACTCAAAGCGTCTTCCATCACGTTCCCTTTCCTATGGGTATAGAGTATATCGAAAGTGTAATCCCCCAGAAATTCCATCTATCTCCTCTGACGCATATTCAGATCTTTCTGATTTAGTAAATACTTCAGACTCTTATGGTACGTAAAGATTTCGACCTTCACACCATACAAGTAATGTCCACACAACTTCAGAGCAAATATCACGACCTCCAACTCTAAATCATAGACCGGGTAATTTCTTTCATGCACATTCAGCTGGCGCGAACCGTAAGCGATAACTTTCCCAAATTAACACAACACACAACCCAAACCACTGCTAGAGGCGTTATTATACACCTGGTAACCTTTAGTCCCACACAACGAACATAGAATTGGGGCGGAAATCAGTCGGCTTTTCAGCTCCTCGAAAGCTCGCACGCACTCCGGCATCCAGACGAACCGTTGATCCTTCATAGTCAACGTAGTGAGGGGAAGTGCAATCCGCAAAAAAATTCTCCACAAGCGCCTGTAATAACCGGTAAGTCCCAAGAATCTCCGGACTTCCGTTACATTCCTCAGCTCATGCCACTCTCGGATCGTCACAACTTTCTCCGGATCTACCGCAAAACACTCTCCACTAACAATGTGCCCTAGAAATGCCACCGATGGTAGCCAAAACTCGCACTTGGAGAATTTTGTATACAACTGATGACTCTTCAGAATTGTCAAAACTATACGAAGGTGGTCGACATGATCTTCCTCGGACTGCGAGTACACCATAATATTATTGATGAAGATGATAACAAATAGATCCAGGTACTCCCGGAATTCTCTATTCATCAAATCCATAATAATTGACGACACAATTGTGAGCACAAAGAGCATCACCGTGAACTCATAATGCCCGTAGCGGGTGCTGAAAGCTGTCTTTGGAATGTCCGACTCCTGAATCCTGAGCTGATAATATTCAAACTTCAAATCTAACTTTGAGTACATCGTGGATTCTACCAACGGATCAAACAGATCATCGATGCGGGGAATCAGATATTTATTCTTTTCTGACAATTTGTTTAACTCCCTATAGTCTTTGCATATGTGCAAACTACCGTCCTTCACAAAAAGGATCGGTGCACTCCATGGTGATGAGCTCCGACATATATACCCTTGCTCAAGCAACTCATGCAGTTGTACCTTCAACTCTGACATCTTCTTTGGCGCCACACAATAAGGAGAGCGTGACACGGGTTTGGCACCCGACACAAGCTCGATGCAAAAATTGATTTCCCTCTGAGGCGGAGCCCCAGAAAGCTCATCTGGAAAGATGTCTGCAAATTCCAACACAACTGCCAAAGAAACTTTGGATTATTATAATCATGCATAATTCAAACAAAAGGGAAAACCAAAGAAGCTCTGACACAAAAGTTCGCCACCCGATTGACTTCCCGACGAACATGGTAGAAGGGCACTTGAGTAAAGTTAGAGAGGAAGGCCAAGTCCTCGGCCGCAAGAATGTTGCCCGCCTTAGTCCCACTTCGAATATTGTTGTTCGTGCAATAGTCAATAAGGTTTCGACAATCGCCCTCTACTATGGCACCCTTAACAATATACATATCCGGTCGAATGAAGCGTCGCAGTGTCGGAAGTGCCTCCAGCTCAACACCATCTTGGGTACCAATGTATTGATTCCCGTCCGACGGCAAGGAGCACTTGGCCAGCATCGTCATAGGCAACAAGACCAACCCCCACCAGACGGTTTGAGGAGAGGGCGCCATCAAAGTTGAATTTGATTCAACCGAGACGTGGGGGCACCACAACTTGAAGGGAGTCAGCCTTGCCGGCTAGGAAGTTCCCTGTTGCTCTTGACTTGGATACTCATTCATGTCCAATGGAGAAGCTCTTCGATTACATTCACAAAGAACGTGACACTCTAATTGATCCTAGATGCGGGCGAGATGTGGGTGAAACCCGCCAAATGATACCGCTGTCCAAATAATGCAACCAGCCACATATTCGTCACATGAGAGAGCGAGATAAAAAAAAAACTTCTCAGCTAACTTAGTCTTAAGTTTTTTGAGAGAGTTCACTGTAGCGAGAAAAAAATTAGTACGCGTAACACACGATACGAGAGAAAATCTGATCGTCTGATCCACACAAATACAGTCGTATTTGAAATTCAAAAATACGATCATATTTTTGCGCAAAATCTCACTGTGTAAATTCAGATCGTGCGGATGGAATTAATCCCGCACAACCAAAAATATGGAGCTTATACTTACCAATTTATTTTGAGAGTTGTTATAAACAAATCAAGTTTTGATATATACAAACTGATATTTAGAATTTTTTAGGATCATTTGAATTACTATACACAAATCATATAAATACCTAAAATTAACTAAGAAATCATTCCTAACTATTGAAATCGAAAACTCGGTCTCGATGGAGTTCACCTTTGGAGAAGGGGTGATCGCACACCTACTTCTCTCCTGCAAAAAAACAACAAAGAAAAAGAACAAGGGACTGGACCAAAGGTCCGGCGCGGAGGACCCACCACACACCTGGAAGATCACTGAGCGCTTCCTCTCCTTAGTCAAATGTCGGGCTAAGGTACCTCAAAAAAGGTTAGAAGACTGAGAGGCAGGTAAGCATGCCTTCTGAGGTACCCCTTGGGTCCTATTTATAGATTTCTGAAAACGGCCTGCAAATAACCAACCTTCGCTGTTCTGAAAAGTTATGTGCAGCCCAACTAGGCCTGCCAACAGCGCAACTCCGCTGTTTTAACTGGCTAGGGGCAGGCCAGCGGGGGAAAATGGTAAAAACACCTCACAGATCCCTGAGTGAGTAACCCTCAACAAACCCTACTCGGCAAGGACGGCGAGTACTCGATGGAGCAGGCACTCGTCGCCTATCTTCGATTTTGGGCGAGTACGGGCCCGGCCTGCCCTACTCGCATGTCGTGGGCTTGCTGATCGGTTCGAATTCGGCGAGCGACTCAGAGCTCGACGAACAGCTTAGAGCTCAGCGAACAGCCCAGAGCTCGACGAACTGGACTTGGCGAGCTGGGCTTGGCGAGTACGAGCTCACCTCCCCAAGGTATCTTACCCCACCTGGGCGAGCCGGAGACTGCCGAGCTATCCCTCCTGTCGAGCTCTCCTTCCTGCCGAGCTCGGTCAGGGACTCAAACTGCCTGATTTGGCCATTCTGGCTCCTGCTGACCCACTCACCGGATACGAGGTTGTACACAATCTCCACTCTTTGCGAGGTTGGCACAAGCTCGGAAAGAAACATCCAACCCCACGAGATTCGACGAGTGTGGGAGGAGCCAGGGCTATAAATATGCACCTGCGTACCTGGGTGACCTTTGTCACTCCCCTTTACTCTAAATTTGTCGAGATGCCTTTCCCCAAGGAGCTCCAAGAGAGGCTTGTGAAGGCTCGTGAGGTCTCCTCTGCCCGCGTCGCCAGCCTAACCTCCATTCCCCTTAAGATCCCGCGGAGCGTCCCGACCGAGTCCAATTCCGCCAAAAGGGCGAAGCCAGATGTCGAGGCATCTGAGCGCGTCTTCCAAGACCTGAAAATGACCCTAGAGCCTAACACTGGCTCCTCTACCCTTCCCACCCCTTGGAAGGAGGGGAATTTCATTGACCTCTGCGCCGACCTAGATTGTTGGGGTGGGGATGGCGAGGTCACCTCTCCACGAGCTGATATTCTTCCTGCCGACCCACGGTTTAATACTCCGGAGGCTCGTCAACGTGACATGTCTCCGCCCTTCGGGACTCTAGGGTTGAGCTCGCAGAGGCCGGACTCGCCAGCTCGCGCCCCCTTTTCCCAGCTCGCTGAGACCTCGAGGGAGGGTGTTGGAACCATCCCAGTGCCAGGCTTCAACCTTCTTCCACCTCGAATACAGCCTCCGGGCCGCGGTAAGAATCTGAAGATGTCCCCACCTCGCCTCTCCTTCGAGGCACCGAGCTCTTCAGGCAAGTCGTCCTTTATTGGTTATTCATAGTTTCCCCTGGTGTGCTCGCCCTTCACATTTTTGTTCAACTATTCTTGCAGCCTTCTTCAGTCAGTCGGAGGCCGACGAATCCCTGGAGCGAGCTCGCTACTCGCCCTTTCCTTCCCTGAAGACCTTGGAATCCTTCCTGGACGCCGAGCTGGGGGGCCCTGAGCTGACGAAGAGAGGAATCGAGGTCATCAAGAAGATGGTACGCGAGCTCCACCGGTTGCGGGAAGAAAACGATGTGTTGCAGTGGGAGTGCGCGTGGCTAGTAGGCGAGGCGAGGGAGGACCCAGCGGGCGAGGCGAAGTCCCTTTCACCGTTGCTGGAGGAGTTGAACGAGAACCTTCTGGCAGCCCGGGGATGTTTGAGGAAGATCCACGAGCTCCATGACTCGCGCCGACCTGCGTGGAACGAGACGCGATACCGGGGGAGGTGAAGAACGGCCCCACTGCTGGGCCTACCGGGACTCGCCTCCCCCCCTCAACTCGCGCATGTGTCGAGATTGCTGCTTTGTTTGCATTTAATTTCTCTGAACAATATCCCTCTTAGGCCTGTAATAACTTGGAAATATTTTCAGATTTTATTGCTTGTTGTTTGAATATAATATTCTTGATTGACACATGATGGGACAGGTCTTGGAAGTCGGCGAGCTGGGTTAGGCGAGCTGGGTTAGACGAGCTGGGTTAGGTGAGCTGGACCGATCGGTCAGCTCGAACCTCGATCCCTTTTACTATAAATAGGCCCCCTCACCTACCTTGACTTACTGTGTTTATTGCTTATGTACTTTCCTCCTCTGCTCGCCTCCTTCCTGCCTACACTCGCTCCCTACACCTTCTGCGAGCATGGGGAAGACCAACCCTGACTCTGATGGTCACTCCAGTGCGCTCAGCACTTCACCGACTATTGTTTTCTTGAGGGGAACACGACGGAGGAGGAGTTCGTCGTGTTCAACGCCGACTTCAAGCCCCCTGGCTTCGAGGCGCGCCGGCCCAGGGAAGGCGAGGTCATCAACACTTTCTACCCCGAGGAGCTCGCCTTCCCTATCTCGCATTTCGAGGTGGGGTTGCGCCTTCCGCTCTGGCCGGAGATCCGCCAGATCCTCAAGTACTTTGGGGCGGTGCACGCGCAGCTGAACCCGAACTCCATCGCCATGATGGTGGCGTTTGCGATCTTCCTCCGTTGGGAGCGAATCGAGTTCAACCTAACCGTGTTCATGAAATTCTTCACTTACAAGGCAAATCCCGACGACATCGCCTTCTTCGGGGGCTCCTTTATCAAGGTTCGCGAGATCGCAAATAAACACCACAAACTGGATGACCAAGATCGTCATCCTCAAGGGAAATCTCGGTAACGTTCCCTACTCGCCGCATCAAAAAAGCGAAGAGGTATACCGACCCCCCACCGTCTCCGACAACGACGCCGAGCTCCATAAGTTTTTCCTCCACAAGGACTTCGAGGTCGCCTTCCTCCGAAGGGGCCTTGACTCGCTCCTCCCCTTCCTTCCCGGCGAAGGTATATCTTTCAACTTTTATCCTTGCCAGATCTCGCCATGTCCATCAGAATTTTCACTAAGTTATTTCTACAGGGGAGCGACTGATTCCCGAGAACTCGCCT
Organism: Platanthera zijinensis; assembly: GCA_039513925.1. NCBI lineage: Eukaryota > Viridiplantae > Streptophyta > Magnoliopsida > Asparagales > Orchidaceae > Platanthera > Platanthera zijinensis. Next base: position 10,851,190 of record CM077082.1, on the reverse strand, counting down.
TTTGCGGATCCGGGACTACTCGCCGACCCACTCGCCCGCGGGAAGGCGGCTACTGTCGCCTATCGAGACGAGCTGTCATCATCCAAGTCCTCTGGCAAGAAGCGGGCTGATCCCACGGGGTCCAAATCGCCTCACCGCCATCCACCGCAGAAGAAGCTGAAGGCGGTGGTGGTTTCTCGGGCGAAGCAACAATAACAGCCCAAGTACATGAGCTCTCTCGAGACCACCCCGGATGGATCGTCGGGGAGCCCGCTGAAGGAGACAACGGGCAAAGAGCAGGAGGGAGGCGAGCCCTCTACTCCTACAGTCAAGAAGGCCCCAGCCCGCGAGTCGGGCCCGCCGAAGGGCCATCCCCTCTTCGGCCTTGGCGGGAGGTGGAAGGACTCGGCCGGCGAGCCCATTGTCCAGTGGGACGAGTCGGCCCACAGAATCTCCGTCTCCACCCTCCAATCCTCCTGGGCCGACTGGGAGCCCTCCTTAGGTCATGCCTATGCGCTCGGCTTCGACCTCTACAGGCGCGAGGATGCCGCGGCCTACAAGCGCATGACCCTGCACCAACTCGGTCATGAGGGTCTGCAGGCCCATATGCGGGCATTGGATCTCCACCACATGGTGGTTCGTCGCGGCTTCAACCTCAGCCACCTCCTGCAGAAGGCGAAGCAGAAGCGCGACCTGGCCCAGGATAAGGTTGTTGACCTGGAGAGGAGGCTCGGCATTGCCGAGGACTTGCTCGTCAAGGGCGCTGGCGGACTGGTGAGCACTGGTTACCCCTTCCTCTTCTCACTTGGGATTTTTAGCTTCAAATTTACTTACCTGTTCTTTCCCCAGGATGCCGAGGCCGCTAGGGAGCTGCGGGCTCACGCTGTCGGACTGTAGGAAGAGAATAATCAGCTCCATGCTCGCTCTGCCGAGCAGGAGACACACGCCGCCGATCTAGAGGCTCGCGCCGCTGAGCTGGAGGCTCGCACCGCTGGGATGGAAGGGAGGAACGCTAAGCTGAGCGAGGAGAATAAGGGGCTTCATGGCAAAATTGCCCGCCAGGCGGAAGCCTTCCTCCCTCCAGGTGGCAGTGAGCCCCCCTTCCCATACAAGAGCCCGAGGATCTTTGACAAGGCTGAGGTCGTTGAAAGGCTGCGAGTCAACTCAATCGAATCCGCCGAATGCACCCTGCAGATTATGAAGGATATGCAGGTGCTGGTGGAGGGCTGCGAGGAGGTCACGGTCCGAGAGCTCATGCCGAGTCTGTTCCCGCCCACGCCACCCAGCGAGAAGGAAGACAGCCTCGACATGTTCTTCAGGAAGGACTTCAAGGATAATCCTTCTGGCGGGGCGGGCGGAGATCGCCAATCCGGGGGAGGAGGCGAGAGCTGACCTTCCCTCCTTTTTCTTTCTTTCTTGTAACTCTCTCTCCCCTCTTTTGTAACCTCGCTTAGGCGAGCTCTCCTTTTGTAATCATTTTATACTAAATGAAAAGTGAATTTTTCTATCTTCTTTGCTTTGAACTTTCCTTCTGTAACACCTCCCCTGTAAAGACCATGTAATATAGGTCTGGCCGGGGCCCCACAACATACGGACGCCACAGCTTTAGTATTAAAAGATGATATGAAAACTACCCAATCTCAAAACTCCAGACAACCATAGCGGAAACAGAACACTAACAGACAGAAGTTATCCACTAACAGTAGAGTATCAAATGGCCTTAAGGCCTTACACAATAATAGTCCGACAATAGAAAAGTGCCAAGCACTCCTAGGCTACCTCGGCATGCAAGCCGGACATAACAAAACAACAGTAGTGAACACAAAAGGAAAAATCCAAGCACAGCAACACTTCATGAGGCTTAGGGCTTTTCGCCCGGCGCGCTAGCTCCTGCATGCGATCCTTGCCCTGTAAGGATTTGAAGTAACGTGGGTCAGCAAAGGCTGACCTCTACTATGTAACAAGCACATCTCCTCCCGGCCGTCCCTAACGGACCCCGGGGTACCACTCCACCTGCAAGTTAGCACTTCGTATACCAAAAGAGCATATATATTAAAGCAGTAAAACAGGCTTGGATGTCTCATACAGCATACATGTTTTCTATGTTTTGTACAAAGTGAAAGGGGTCTACTATGCAACATGAATGCAACCCGGGTTTCACCCAAGGCACCCTAGCTTGTATGCATCTAGCACAACATCAAACGCTGGGTACTTCCGTTTCCCCATTAGCTTAAAGCCATAACCAAAAGGGAACCACCATGTCCCTAACGGCACACACGCCGTCACACAGAACCTTGCAAAGGCCCCACCCGCACAAGGGTCATAAACCCCGGGCTTGCCCGCACATTCTGACTTCGCACGTCAGGGTTCCGTCTCACACTGATCGATTCTAAGAAGCCTTGCTGGACCCCACCCGCTCATGGCTACATTGCCCGGGCTTGCCCTCCGCTCGGCATTCTCGTCAGTCTCACACAAGGGGCTAGTATCGCCGGGAAACTTTCCCCACATGACTTGCACGTCACGGGATAGCCAGCCGACCACAGAGACATAGCCGCGCCTTTGCACAACACAAACAAAGGTTTCCCCCACCCCAATCACCATTCGCACCGTATCTTTCCCATGCTCCAAGGAAACCATCTACCGCACAAAGCGGAGCTAACCTTGTCTGGTTCCGACTACGAGTACTCACTCAAATAAAAGGGGGAAAATGCATACACACAACGGCGTCTTGCCGCAACGGATTTCTACCGAATCCTCAAAGCTCGCTATGAAACATCACCGGGTCGGACTAACGGTCGTGACCACGGCTTCACCCACAATGCCTAATCCTCTAACGGAGCGGATCTATAATGCAAGCATGCCGGGATGAACATACTCAACCCGGAGGTTCCTCTTGAACCTTGGCTACACGAATCCCTCTCATTTGAGAGAGCCGGTGCTCAAAACACGAAAGGAAGGGGATGCTATTCATGCATCCTAAATCCTAAAAACCGAGAGGAGAAGTGTCGTTACCTTCCGTCCCCTCTTCCTAGCCATGGAGAAGATTTGCTCGGTTGAAAACCACCGCAACGCTCCCACCTTCGCGGATCTGAACTCCGCTCGCGAAACGGACCTCCGAAGCTTCGCCGGCGGCCGAAACTTGGCCTCCTTGCTCTCCCTTCTCTCTAGAACTTAGAGAGATAAAAGAAAGTGGGGAATGAGGGTTTGGAACCCTATTCCCGGCCTTAAACCGCCTAGGGAGGCTCCCCACCATTGGATCCTCCCAAGAAAAGAATGAATGGCCACGATCGGAACCCAAAATAAAAAAAAACTGGGCCGAACACGGGTTGCAACACGGCCGTGTGCAGGGCCGTGTCAACCATTCGCCGTCATCCCAAAATTTCCAACCAGAACACGGCCTGGAACACGGCTTCTGACACGCCCGTGTCAGACCCGACACGGCCGTGTCTCAGCTGACACGCCTGGGTCAAGGCCCGTGCTCGACTCCTCCAAACCACCCGAGAAGGACACAGCCAGGGACACGCCTGTGTCCAAGGCCGTGTGCCTTCTTGCCGATCATCGACCAACATAGCTCGACGGCCCAGGAACAACACGGCGTGTGACACGGCCCGTGTCACAGGCCGTGTGCCTACCCCCAAAACCCAAATTTGCCGAAAAGACGGCGTCGGGTCCTCTTCCAAGATTTGGGGTGTTACAACTCTCCCCCCTTACAAGAATTTCGTCCCGAAATTTAAAACATGGAAAGTAAACAAAACTAAACGGTACCTGAGGAGAAAAGCTCGGGGTACTCCTCCAGCATGGCCTGCTCTCGCTCCCATGAGAGCTCCTCGCGGCCACAGTTATCCCAATGGACCTGTACGAGTCTAACCTCCTTGTCCCGCAGTTGCCGAACCTCTGAATCTTCTATCCCGATTGGACGAACTCGCGTCCTTAAGTCTTCCTCTACCGGCACCGCCGCCGGCTCAATCACCATGCTGGCTTCTAACAAGGCTTTCCTCAAGACGGAGACGTGAAATACGTCGTGTAATCCACTTAGCTCCGTGGACAACGCTAACCGGTACGCTGCCTCTCCCACTCGCTCGGTGACCCTGAATGGTCCCAAAAATCTCGGACTCAGCTTCTTGAGTCGGCGAATCCGTGAAACGCCTTTGAATGGCTTGATCTTAAGATAAACCCAGTTGCCCACCGCGAACTCCACATGCCTGTGGCGAGCGTTGAAATACTTAGCTTGCCGATCTTGAGCTACCTTCATGCGCTCTTGAATGGTTCGCACGAGCTCACTAGCGTCGGCTACCACCTCTTTTCCCAAAATTTTGGTGTCTCCCGCCTCTGTCCAAGACATCGGTGTTCGACACCGCCTCCCATACAAAGCTTCGTATGGCGCCATCTTGATACTAGCTTGGTAACTATTGTTATAAGCGAACTCCACCATGAAGAGGTGATCCTCCCACTTCTTGCCGAAGTCAAGAGTACACATCCTCAGTATATCCTCAATAGTACGGTTCGTTCTCTTGGTTTGCCCATCGGTTTGAGGATGAAAGGCCGTACTGAACTTCAGTTTTGTGCCCAAGCTCTTCTGCACCAACCGCCAATCCTTAGACGTGAAACGTCCATCCCGGTCGCTGACTATACTCTTCGGAATCCCATGAAGTCGTACAATGTTGCGGACGTACAACTCCACCAACTTTTCCACACCGTCCTCCTTCCGGTTTGGGATGAAATGTGCCACTTTGGTCAAGCGGTCCACAATCACCCAAATGGCATCATTACCCTGCTGCGATCTAGGCAACCCATGCACAAAATCCATGGAGATGTCCTCAAATTTCCATTCGGGGATTGGAAGAGGCTTCAAGAACCCGCCCGGCTTCTGACACTCGGCCTTCACCAAGGCACAAGTTTGGCACCGACTCACAAACAAAGCTACGTCCCGCTTCATCCCAGGCCACCAATAGGACTTCTTCAAATCCAAGTACATCTTTGTACTGCCAGGGTGAATGGAGTACTTAGTGAAGTGGGACTCAAACATCAACTCCTCGCGGAGCTTGCCGAACTGCGGTACACAAATCCTTCCGCCCTTCCTCAGAATCCCATCAACCATCTCTTAGACGCTACCCTCGCCCTTTAGAGCTTCCTCCACGAAAGGTTGGAACTCCGCATCCACACGGGTCGCTTCTCGAATACGATCGCATAAGTCACTTTGCATCTCAATCCAGTTTAGTCGAGCAACGCTAGACTTGCCTCTTGCCACACATTCCAAACCCAGGGACTCCCAGTCCCGCCTTAACCGCTCATCGTGAGCTTCAATCCAATTTCCTTGCCCCGAGTATTTCCTGCTCAAAGCATCTGCCACCACATTGGCTTTCACCGGCGTATACTGAATCGCCACCTCGTAGTCCCCAAGGAACTCGGCCCACCTGCGCTGCCGCATATTTAGGTCCTTCTGATCTAGGAGGTACTTCAAACTCTTGTGGTTCGTGAAGATCTCCACCTTTGCACCATAAACGTAGTGCCTCCATAACTTCAAAGCAAAAATTACCGCCGCCAACTCCAAATCATGGACGGGGTAATTTCTCTCATGAGCCTTCAGCTGCCTCGACCCAAAAGCTATCACACTACCATGCTGCACCAACACGCACCCTAAACCGCATCCGGATGCGTCGCTGAAAATCTGGAATCCTTCGGTCCCCTTTGGTAGACTTAGGATCGGCGCCGTCATTAGCCTCTCCTTCAGGGTTTCAAATGCCTGATTGCACTCTTGAGTCCATACAAACTTCTGATCCTTGCGAGTTAGTGAAGTGAGGGGTAGAGCTATTCGCGAAAAGTTTTCCACAAACCTTCGGTAGTACCCGGCTAGTCCAAGAAAACTACGGGCTTCCGCCACGGTCCTCAAAACTGGCCACTCTCTGATGGCTTCTACTTTCGTTGGATCTACCGCCACCCCATCCCCACTAATCACATGGCCTAAAAATGCCACCTTCTCCAACCAGAACTCGCACTTGGAGAACTTCGCATAAAGCTGGTTCTCTCTCAATACTTGCAACACTGTCCTCAAGTGCGACTCGTGCTCCGCTTCCAACTTGGAATACACCAAAATGTCATCGATAAAGACGACTACGAACCAGTCCAAGTATTCGCGAAACACTCGGTTCATCAAGTCCATGAACACGGACGGCACGTTCGTCAACCCGAACGGCATCACCGAGAACTCAAAATGACCATACCTCGTACCAAACGCTGTCTTGGGTATGTCTTCGTCACGAATCCGCAACTGATAATATCCTGACTTTAAGTCCAATTTGGAGTACACCACCGACCCCACCAATTGGTCAAAAAGGTCGTCTATCCGAGGAATCAGATACTTATTCTTGACAGTCAATTTGTTCAACTCTCGCTAGTCTATGCACAAACGCATACTACCGTCCTTCTTCTTTACGAATAACACTGACGCACTCCACAGTGAAGAGCTGGGTCTGATATACCCTTGCTCCAAAAGCTCCTGCAACTGAACCTTGAGCTCGGCCAACTCCTTTGGTGCCATCCTAAAGGGTGGACGTGACACCGGTCTAGCCTCGGGCACTAACTCGATGGAGAAATCAATCTCCCGCCGAGGAGGTGCTCCCGGTAGCTCCTCAGGAAATACATCTCCAAACTCCGCCACCACGGGCACTTCTCCAAGAGACAGCCTAGAAAGGCTAACCTCCAACAACGCTACTAGAGCTACACCTCCCTGGTTAACAGCTCGCACTAGTTGAAGTGCCGAAATAAGGGAACAGGCCACTCCATGCAGGCCCTCAAACTTGACTTCCGCTTGCCCCACGCCCCTCAGGGTTACCACCTTGGACAAACAGTCGATACTGGCACGCTGCTCCGCTAGCCAGTCCATCCCCAAAATCACATCGAACTCGGACAACGGCAAGATCGCCGCTACCAACATGAAGTCGACTCCCTCAAGACTCCAACAAATCCGCACTTTAGCCCTGGTTGTCATAGATGACCCATTGGGCATGCGCACTTTCAACTCTGAGTCCGTTGAGAAGGACTCAACTCCAATCCTCCGGATGAAACTTTCCGCAAGGAAGGAGTGCGACGCTCCCGTATTAAAAAGTACCCTAGCGGGGTACCCAGATACCACTACAAAGCTTACACACATGCAACAAACACAAAAAGGCTTGAAAGGAAGAAATCTAAGGTGCAGGTTGAACTCTCATACCTGTCACCACATCGGTTTGGCGGATTGCTTCCTGCTGCCCAAGGTTGTAGGCCCTTGGCTGCACTAGTTGAAACTGGGAAGCACTCGACTCCGCCATCTTCCCCTTCTCTGCTGCACTGGGGCCGGAGCGCAGGGTCTGCTCCTGCTTTGGCTCTTGCTCAGCGCCCCCTTGGGTACAAAATCTTGCTATGTGTCTTGGATTGCCACAACTGTAACACGTCTGCGGTCCCTTAGAGCGTGACCCTCCGGACGTCCAATTACTTTTCTCGCCCGACTTAAATGGGGGAGGCTTCTTCTTCCATCAGCTCCCTTCCGCCTTTCCATGGGACTCAGCAGGCTTCTTCTCTTCCCCCTATTTGGGTATGAAACCCTTGCGATGCTGGGATCGCTCCATGTCACTCTCCAAAATTCGGGCCGCCTCCACCAATTCGTTGAAACCCGCACGTTTCATCGATATGAGGGGTTGTCTTAGATTCTCCCTCAACCCATGATAGAAGAGATTGTCCCTCTCTTCATCGTCTGCCATGGTCGTTCTCGCATAACGACCCAAGCGAGTAAATTCCTGAACATATTCATCCACTGACTTGTCTCGCTGCACCAGATGTAGAAACTGCCTCTGGAGGGCTAACCTTGTTGATGCGGGAATGTACTTCTTCAGGAAGGCATTCCCAAACTCCTCAATGGACGGTATGCGTCCTAGAAACTGCCTGCCACTATGGCTCACCCACCATAACTTGGCATCTCCCTCCAACATAAAGGCTGCGAACTCTGCCTTTTTCTCATCTGACGCCTCTGCCGCCCTTAGAAGCTCCTGAATTCTAGCCCACAAATCCTCTGCATCTGTGGGTGTGCCGATTCCCTTGAAGGTTGGAGGGTGGAAACTCAGAAAGTACTTCATTTTCCGGTCCCCATGCCCGATAACCACTCTCTCGGCCTGCGGCTCTGCCCGCCTGGCTTCCTCAACCGGCACGGTCGCTGTCGTGTCCGGGGTAGCAGGAGTTGCTACTTGAGCAACAGGAGCTGCTACCTGTGCTGTCGCTGCAGCTTGGGCCTCCACCATCGCATCTGCAAGAATATGGCAGAAGTCGGCCGGTGTGACCCCCATCCCTAACGGTCCTTGCGCAGTCGCACTACTTGCCGAGAGCTCTTCTCTTGGCCTCGAGGTCCCAGCCTCGTTGCTTGCACTCTAAACACAAGCAAGAAAACGCAAATCAGTCTCTAATCGCAAGACTCAAACACCAGGACACTCGTGGTCCCGCGATACTCCTATGTGGATAGCTTCTTATATGCGACTCGGCTTATACTTTCGACCGTGAAACTTCTCATTGGAACGCTCAACCTCCCTCTGATACCAAATTGTAACACCTCCCCTGTAAAGACCATATAATATGGGTCCGGCCGGGGCCCCACAACATACGGACGCCACAGCTTTAGTATTAAAAGATGATATGAAAACTACCCAATCTCAAAACTCCAGACAACCACAGCGGAAACAGAACACTAACAGACAGAAGTTATCTACTAACAATAGAGTATCAAATGGCCTTAAGGCCTTACACAATAATAGTCCGACAATAGAAAAGTGTCAAGCACTCCTAGGCTACCTCGACATGCAAGTCGGACATAACAAAACAACAGTAGCGAACACAAAAGGAAAAATCCAAGCACAACAACACTTCATGAGGCTTAGGGCTTTTCGCCCGGCGCGCTAGCTCCTGCATGCGATCCTTGCCCTGTAAGGATTTGAAGTAACGTGGGTCAGCAAAAGCTGACCTCTACTGTGTAACAAGCACATCTCCTCCCGGCCGTCCCTAACGGACCCCGGGGTACCACTCCACCTGCAAGTTAGCACTTTGTATACCAAAAGAGCATATATATTAAAGCGGTAAAACAGGCTTGCATGTCTCATACAGCATACATGTTTTCTATGTTTTGTACAAAGTGAAAGGGGCCTACTATGCAACATGAATGCAACCCGGGTTTCACCCAAGGAACCCTAGCTCGTATGCATCTAGCACAACATCAAACACTGGGTACTTCCGTTTCCCCATTGGCCATAAACCCCGGGCTTGCCCGCACATTCTGACTTCGCACGTCAGGGTTCCGTCTCACACTGACCGATTCAAAGAAGCCTTGCTGGACCCCACCCGCTCATGGCTACATTGCCCGGGCTTGCCCTCCGCTCGGCATTCCCGTCAGTCTCACACAAGGGGCTAGTCTCGCCGGGACACTTTCCCCACATGACTTGTGTGTCACGGGATAGCCAGCCGACCACGGAGACATAACCACACCTTTGCACAACACAAACAAAGGTTTCCCCCACCCCAATCACCATTCGCACTGTATCTTTCCCGTGCTCCAAGGAAACCATCTACCGCACAAAGTGGAGCTAACCTTGTCCGGTTCCGACTACGAGTACTCACTCAAATAAAAGGGGGAAAATGCATACACACAACGGCGTCTTGCCGCAACATATTTCTACTGAATCCTCAAAGCTCGCTATGCAACATCACCGTGTCGGACTAACGGTCGCGACCACGGCTTCACCCACAATGCCTAATCCGCTAACGGAGCGGATCTCTAATGCAAGCATGCCGGGATGAACATACTCAACCCGTATGTTCCTCTTGAACCTTGGCTACACGAATCCCTCTCATTTGAGAGATCCGGTGCTCAAAACACGAAAGGAAGGGGATGCTATTCATGCATCCTAAATCCTAAAAACCGAGAGGAGAAGTGTCGTTACCTTCCGTCCCCTCTTCCTAGCCATGGAGAAGATTTGCTCGGTTGAAAACCACCGCAACGCTCCCACCTTCGCGGATCTGAACTTCGCTCGCGAAACGGACCTCTGAAGCTTCGCCGGCGGCCGGAACTTTGCCTCCTTGCTCTCCCTTCTCTCTAGAACTTAGAGAGATAAAAGAAAGTGGGGAATGAGGGTTTGGAACCCTATTCCCGGCCTTAAACCGCCCAGGGAGGCTCCCCGCCGTTGGATCCTCCCATGAAAAGAATAAACGGCCACGATCGGAACCCAAAATAAAAAAAATTGGGTCGAACATGGGTTGCAACACGGCCGTGTGCAGGGCCGTGTCAACCATTCGCCGTCATCCCAAAATTTCCAACCAGAACATGGCCTGGAACACGGCTTCTGACACGTCCGTGTCAGACCCGACACGGCCGTGTCTCAGCTAACACGCCTGGGTCAAGGCCCGTGCTCGACTCCTCCAAACCACCCGAGAAGGACACGGCTAGGGACACGCCCGTGTCCAAGGCCGTGTGCCTTCTCGCCGATCGTCGACCAACACAGCTCGACGACCCATGCGCAACACAGCTTGTGACACGGCCCGTGTCACAGGCCGTGTGCCTACCCCCAAAACCCAAATTTGCCGAAAAGACAGCGTCGGGTCCTCTTCCAAGATTTGGGGTGTTACACCTTCTGTATACACTCGCCCGCGAGCCCTCCTCTTTGCTGGATCTCGCTAAGACCGAATTTTCTGCTAGAGCGCATGTTTAGGATTCGTACCCGCGAGTGAATTCCGCGAGCTCGCCCCTCCCCAGTTTAACCAGGAATGGACCACCTGCTGAGCTGGGTTCACAACCACGTAGCTCGCACGCGAGCTGTCCCTTTTCTTGTCGCTGTTGAGTTAAAATTGTCGAAATATTTCACAAGCAAAACTGAAGGGGGTGGAATTCCTTGTTGGAGCTCACCTTCCTCAATAGGAGGCTTAGGACGGGGCTCGTCTTCCCACTGCCGAGCTGGACCCGCTAGTTCAAACTCGTCTATAAGCACCTTCTCCCCCCTACACCCTTAGGAAAACGATCCTCCTAAATAACTCTAGGAGAGGGTGGAACTCCCTCGAGTGATTTTCAGCCCTGTCATCTAGATGAGAGCCTGACATCAGGATTTGCTCGGGTCTGGGGCAGACTCCCTCGAGTGACATCCAGCCCTGCCAGCTAAGAGAGAGCCTGATATCGGGATGACGGGATCTGCTCGAGGTCTAGGGCAGACTCCCTCGAGTGATATCCAGCCCTGCCAGCTAGGTGAGAGCCTGACAGCGGAATCTGCTCGGGGTCTGGGGAAGACTCCCTCGAGTGACATCCAGCCCTGCTAGCTAGGTAAGTGCCTGACAGCGGAATCTGCTCGGGGTCTGGAGCAGACTCCCTCGAGTGACATCCAGCCCTGCCAGCTAAGTGAGAGCCTGACAGCGGAATCTGCTCGGGGTCTGGGGCAGACTCCATCGAGTGATATCCAACACTGCCAGCTAGGTGAGAGCCTGACAGCGGGATCTGCTCGAGGTCTGGGGAAGACTCCCTCAAGTGATATCCAGCCCTGCCAGCTAGGTGAGAGCCTGACAGCGGGATCTGCTCGGGGTTTGGGGAAGACTCCCTCGAGTTACATCCAGCCCTGCCATCTAGGTGAGAGTCTGACAGCGGGATCTGCTCGGGGTCTGGGGCAGACTCCCTCGAGTGACATCCAGCCCTGCCAGCTAGGTGAGAGCCTGACAGTGGGATCTGCTCGGGGTCTGGGGCAGAATCCCTCGAGTGACATCCAGCCCTGCTAGCTAGGTGAGAGCCTGACAACGGGATCTGCTTGGGGTCTGGGGCAGACTCCCTCGAGTGACATCCAGCCCTGCTAGATAGGTGAGAGCCTGACAACGGGATCTGCTCGGGGTCTGGGGCAGACTCCCTCGAGTGACATCCAGCCCTGCCAGCTAAGTGAGAGCCTGACAACGGGATCTGCTCGGGGTATATCAAACGAACATCAACCATTCTCATAGATAGCAACGAGGGCAATGACACTTCAAATTTTATTAGGAAAAAGGAACGCTACTTACATGTTCTAAGGGAAAAAATGTTTCAAGTCATCACCGCTCTAGGTGAGACTTAGGGTCTCGCCCTCTACATTCTAGAGGCGATATCCTCCTGACTTCAATGTTTCTTTTATAATGTACAGACCCTCCCAATTAGGGTTGAGCTTTCCTACGGCGGCTGATCGTCCCGCGACATCTACCTTCTTCAGGACCAAGTCCCCTTCTGCGAATTGTTTGATCCTGACGTGCTTGTCGAAATACTTTGTCATTCTTCTTTTCACTTCCTCCTGGCGGATGGCAGAGAGGTCGCGTACCTCCTCTACCATGTCAAGGGAGAGCCGCAGCTCCTCCTCATTCTCGGCTCTCCACTCCTCCCTATCTTCCCCTGCCTCGACCACCCAAGACGTCCGGACCTCGAAATCTACTAGGAGTACCGCCTCGCACCCATGGGAGAGTTTGAAGGGAGTCTCTCCTGTGGCTGTGTTGGGTGTGGTCCTAAGAGCCTAGAGGACCGAAGGGAGTTGTTCCACCTAGCTGCCCCTCAAGTTCTCCACCTTTTTCTTGAGGAGGTTGACGATGATCTTATTTACCGCTTCCACCTGTCCGTTGCTCCTGGGGTGATGAACCGAAGCAAATTTGAGATCTATCTCGAGTTGCTCAAAAAAACTGATGAATTCGGCGCTACCAAACTGGGGCCCTTTGTTCGTGACAATGGCTTGGGGCAACCCGTGACGACAGATGATTCCCCCCCCCCCCACAAAGTTCCTGATGACCTGGGAGGTCATCTTGTCCAACGCCTTGACTTATAACCACTTGGAAAAATAGTCAATCATGACCAACAAGAATCTCCTCTACCCACTGGCCTGGGGGAAAGGCCCTACCAGATCCATTCCCCAGATTGCAAAGGGTCAGGGCACTGTGATACTCCTGAGGCGCTGAGTTGGCTGTAGTTGGAGGGGGGCGAACAACTGGCACTTGCTACACTTTCTTGCGAACTCTGCAGCGTCATGGCTCAAGGTCGGCCAGAAGTACCCTTGTCTAACGATTCTTCCTTCCAGGGTCCGACTCCCAGAATGGCTCCCACACTCTCCGGAGTGGACTTCCTCTAAGATCCTCGGGACCTCCCTCTCAGCCACGCAACGCGCCAACATCCCTGAGAGGGTCTTCCGGTATAGTTGTCTGTCTCGTACGAGGTAATATGCCTACTTGTACTTGAATTTCTTCTTGTCCATCCCTTCGGGATAGTCCCCTGTGGAGAGGAAGGTTGTGAACAGATCCATCCACGAGGGGTGTTGCTTCACTTCCATCAGCTCTCCCTCCTCGATGGAAGGGCGGAACAGGTCGGTGATGGTACCCCCCCCACCCGGGGACCATGCTTTGCCAGTTGATCTACCTGCTCGTTCTCCTCCCTGGGCACGTGCCGGATGGAGAAAGTCTGGAACGTGCCGATGACCCCCTTTATCTTTGCCAAGTATAGATGTAGAGTTGGCTCCCTTGCCTCAAACTTCCCGTTAATCTGGGAAGTCACCACCATTGAGTCAGTGAGAACCTCTACATCATGGACCACCAGCTCCCTGGCTAGGCGGAGCCCTGCGAACACTGCCTCGTACTCGGCCTGGTTATTGGTGATGGGAAAATACACTACCACTGTTTGCTCGATTCTCGTTCCTTGGGGACTTTCTAAGATCACCCATACTCTCAGGGAATGTTTTCCCGAAGCGCCATCTACCATCTCCCTCCAAGGAACCGGGTGAGTGAGCTCTTCCTTCGCCACCTCGACCATATAGTCAGCAGGAAGTCGGCCATTGCTTGGGCCTTGATCGAGAGACGGGGGACGAAGGTGATGTCGAACTCACTTAGCTCCACCGACCATTTAGTCAATCTGCCTGAATGCTGCACCCCTTCAAAGATGTTGTGGAGGGGGTGATCAGTCACCACTCGAATCGAGTGTGCCTAGAAGTAAGACCGGAGCCTCCGAGCCGAGATGACTAAAGCAAAAGCCAGCTTTTCCAAGATAGGATAACGGAGCTCGACCTTTCTCAATACCCGACTTACATAGTATATGGAGAGTTGCTTCTTCCCCTCTTCCTGAACCAGGACGAAGCTCAAGGCCTCCACTCCGACCCCGGGATACAAGTATAGATCTTACCCCTCCTTCGGCCCTTGGAGCAGCGGGGCCTGAGTCAACTGCCTCTTCAGGTCTTGGAATGCCTCCTTACACTCCTTGGTCCACTCGAACTTCTGTCCTCCCCTCAAAGTTTTTAAAAAGGGGGAGCACTTCTCTCCAGCTCGGGAGAGGAACCTGGTCAATCCTGCCAGCTTCCTTGTCAGCCGCTGCACTTCTTTAGTATTCCGAGGTGACCCCAACTCCACGATTGCTCGGACCTAATCACGATTGGGCTCTACGCCTGCTGGGGTGAGGAGGTGGCCTAGGAACTTGCCCCTGCTTTCCCCGAAGACACACTTCAGGGGATTCAACCTCATCTTATACTCACGCAGGGTGGCGAAGATTTCCTCCAAGTCCCGGAGGTGAGAGTCGACATACCGACTCTTGATCATGAGGTCATCCACATAAACTTCCAAGTTCCTCCCCCTTTTCTCTCGGAAGACCCTATCCATCATCTTCTGATAGGTTGCACCTGCGTTCTTTACCCCAAAGGGCATCATTTTGTAGCAGTAGCACTCATCCCTCGTGATGAAAGAGACATCTTTGACATCGGGGGGGGGGCATCCTGATCTGGTGATAACCTGAAAATGCATCTAAAAAACTCATTACAGGGAAACCGACGGCTAAATCAACCGGTGCGTCGATCCGAGGCAAGAGGTAATAATCCTTGGGACATGATTTATTAAGTAAAAAAAGTCAACAAACATACGCCACCGACCGTCTCCTTTTTTTAACCATTACTACATTGGAGACCAAGCCGGGGTATTAGATTTCAGATACAAAACCAGCCTTGAGAAGCTTGGCTACCTCCTCCCTGATCGGCTCGGCCAACCTGTCCACCATGGATCTCTTCTTTTGCTGAACGGGGAGAGCTTTCGTGTCCAGGTTGAGGCGATGATAGGCCACGTCGGCGTCGATCACTGGCATCTCCACGACGCTCCAGGCGAAGATGTTCACGTTCTTCTGGATGCACTCCAGCATCCTACCCCGGGCTTCCGGGGTCAGCCCCCTGTTGACGCGAACCTTCTCCACCCTGCCTCCCAGGGTGAGGACCTCCATCTCCACCACCTCCTCTGCTGCTTCCAGCGGGACTGCTCCTCCCATTCTTCAACGTTCCCCCCTCCTGGGGCAAGGACTTCCTCTCCAGCCTCATCCACGACCATCGCCTCGGCCGACCCCTGAACTTCTTCCGCCACCTCCACTTGGGTGCGACTCTCCTCTACCTCCATCTCCTCTCCGTCAGCCTCCTTCTCTGCCTCCTCCACCATCCGCACCATCTCCTCAGCCCCCTCCTGCCAAGAGAAGAAGTTCACCGCCATGACGTAGCATGAACCCCCGGCGTAGGTCCTCGAAGCAACAGATGGAATTGGCCGGCAACTGGTGGAACCACTCTCTCGCCTTCTCCTTGAGGGTGATGACGAAGAGCCTGCACTTAAATCCATCCGACATCTGTCGGATCGAGACCACGTCCTCAAACCACTGGACGTGTTGAACCGTATCTCCCTTCCCGGTGTAGTAAGACATCTCGAGCTCCCTGAACCCCTCTGGAATCAGAGCAGAAGAAACCAGCTCGCTGAAGGGGATGTCTCCCCCTACCGGGCGAGTTGGGGGGTCTCACACCTCCATCTCGCCGAACATGTCACTGCTTGCCGAGCCGGGGAAGAGCACCCGCCTGAGGAGCTCGCCGCCTCTCCCTTCCTCGGCGATCTCCTTCCCAGCCCGCCTACCAGGAGCATCCTCGTCAAGGGCTGGAGCTACGAGAACAGGGACCGCTGGAGTCGAGCACTCGGCACGCGCGGCAAGTGCGAATCTGACCAAGCCGAGTACCTCCTGCCTGAAGTCCTCGAACATCCCCATTGTGGCGAGAGGGGGAGGGGGTGTCGAGACGCCCCTGTCTGATCCTTGCCCTTCTCCTATCATTGAACTCGCTGAAGATTTTATGTGTTGACCACGCTCCACGCTCATCGCATAAAAATGTTGAAACCGAAAACTCAGTCTCGATGGAGTTCACCCTTGGGGAAGGGGTGATCACACACATACTTCTCTCCTGCAAAAAAACAACAAGGAAAAAGAACAAGGGACTGGACCAAGGGCCCGACGCGGAGGACCCACCACACACCTGGAAGATCACTGAGCGCTTCCCCTCCTTAGCCAAATGTCGGACTAAGTGTTGAAACCGAAAAATCGGTCCCTGAGGAGCTCGACCCTTGGGGAAGGGGTGATCGCACACTTACTTCTCTCCCCACGAGCCCAAATGACAGAGGAAAAGGACCAGAGACAGACCCAAGGCTCAAGCACGGAGGTCCCACCACACACCCGGAAGATCTTAGAGCGCTTCCCCTCCTTAGCCAAGTGCTGAAGCTAAGGTACCTCAGAAAGCACTAAAAGACTGGGCACAAGAAAGCGCGTGCTTCTGAGGTACCCCTTGGGTCCTATTTATAGGAAAAGATGGTCTGCAAATATCCAATCTTCACTGCTTTCGAGGACTATAGGCAGTCAAAAAGGGGGTAACATGGTAAAGATACACCACGGCTGAGGGGCAAGCTGGCCCTGAGATAACGTCCACTCAGCAAGGGCGGCGAGTACTGGAGCGGGAGAGCTTCACCCTATGCCGAGGTAAAAGGCGGTGAGGGCGCTCGCCCCACTCAACGCCACAGGCCTAGCTCGCCTCGCTCTGGGCCTGGGCGAGTTGGCTCTGAAGCCTCTGCTCGCTGGTGATGGACGTGCTGGCACTCGCCCGCCCCTTGGCTCTGGGCGAGCACGTACTCGGCCGGATCTACTCGCCTGATGAACTGACTTCCTTCCGCCGGGCTCAGCTCTACGAATTTCGAGCTCGGCTCGACGATTGCCGAGCCCGTACTCGACACGATGGGCTCGACATGCCCTGCCGAACTCGTTTGGGGCTCTGGGGCTGTCTGAGCTGGCCGGTTGCGCTCCTGTTATCCCACTCGCTGGATACGGGGTTGTACACAATCCCCTCTCTTTGCGAGATTGGCACAAACTCGGAAAGAAACATCCAACCCCCTAGGATCCTGCGAGTGCGACAGGAGCCAAAAGGAATCTCTTGGTGGGTCCTACCGATGGCTATATATACATGCCCAGCACACCCGGCTGACCTCCGCCCTTCCCTTTACTTAAGCCCTGCCGAGATGCCCCTCCCCAAAGAGGTCATGGAGCGACTTGCGAAATCTCGCGAGGAGACCGCCCTCCGCGCTGCGGCCCTAACTGATCTTAAAGTCCCGGCTTGCCGCTTTACTGAATTCGGTTCGATGACTTGAAGAATACCCTGGTCAATGGCTCCGACTCCTCCAACCATCCTGCTCTGGCTCCCAAAGATAAAGACTTTGTGGACCTCACCACCGAACAAGACCATGGTGGTGAGATCTCCACGCCGAGGGTCGAGAATCTCCCTGCCAAGGCGTTTGAGGCATCTTCTGACCCACGTCCGCAAGACTCGCTCCCTGCCACCGAAACCATGGGGCTGGACTCGCGGAAGTTGGGGTCGCCGGCTCGCACTCCTTCTCGACAACCCTCTTCCGCTCCCGCGGCTACTAGGGAGGACGCCGAGCACACATCCGCTCCAGATTCCCCCCAAAATTCTGAAGGTATATCTCTGATCCCCTCACATTGCGTCTGATTTCAATTGGTGCTCGCTCCTCCCACTCGCTATCCTGACTCTCTTGTGCAGGCCTTCCTAGCCGGTCTGGGGCTGATGATTTATCCGAACGGGCTGGCTACTCGCCTCTTCCATTACCGCGCGCTCTAGACATCTTCCTGAACTCAGAGGTGGATAGCCCCGAACGGTCGAGGCGAAGCCAACTGGTCCTCAAAAAGTTAGTGTACGAGCTCCACAAGCTGAAGAAAGACAATTCCAGGCTGCAGGAGGAGTGCGCGCAGCTTGCTGGCGAGGCGAGGGTCAGCTCGGTGTATGTGGCGACGTCTTCCTCCATTCTCTTTGACGAGATTGATGAGAACTTGCGAGCGGCGAACAGGAACCTGGGGCAGCTTCAGCAACTCTTTGCGAAGCGGCTGGCGACATCGGGCCGGCGAGAACGGGGTAATTAAGTACGGCTTCCTTGCGAGCCGACCGACACTCGCCCCTGCTGTCGTCTGGCGACAGCGTCTGCTTTTAACTTTCCTTGTTCTGGACAATTTGCTCTTTATGCTAATAAATTGTATAAATTTTCGTTATGCGAGCGTGTTTTATTTCTTTTGAACGGTGCGTGCCTTTTCGAATTTCTTATCCAGACTCGCCGAGGTCGGCGAGCAGAGAGCGGCGAGGCGGAGTAAGCGAGCCGGGCTGGTCAGTCGGCTCCGGTTCTCCTCCCCTTTTTCTATAAATAGGGATCCCCACCTACCCCCTGGCTACGCCTTTATTGCCTTCTTATCTTTCCCCTCCTTGCCTCCTTTGTCTTCTGCTCGCGTGCTTTCCTCCCCCCGGCGAGTATGGGAAAGGGACACCCCGATTCCGATGGTCGCGCCAAATGCGCCCAGAACTTCGCCGACCATTGCTTCTTCGAGGGCAGTACCACGGCGGATGAGCTCGCCGAGTTTGTGGCGGACTATGTTCCTGCTGGTTTCGTGGCCCGCCTCCCGGCGGAGCATGAGGCCATAAACTCCTTCTTTGAGGATGAGCTCGCCTTCCCCATCTCGCATTTTGAGGTGGGGTTGCGTCTGCCGCTCTGGCCTGAGGTCTGTCAGGTCCTTAAGTATTACGGCATCGTGCCCGCGCAGCTCAACCCCAACGCCATCGCTATGGTAGTTGGATTTGCATGCTACCTCCGCCGAGAGCGGATTGAGTTCAATCTGAACGTCTTCCACAAACTCTTTTCTTACAAGGCCAACGCCGACGGGGTCGCCTTCTTCGGTGGTTCTTCCATAAAAATCCGCGAGGTCGCCAACAAGAACCACAACTGGATGTCGAAGATTGTCTTCATCCGGGGTGACCTCGGCAATATTCCCTTCTCGCCCCTACAGAAAAGCGAGGAGGTGTACCGCCCACCGTCCGTGTCTGGCAACGATGCCAAGCTTCACAAGTTCTTTCTTTACAAGGACTTTGAAGTCGCCTTCCTCCGCCGCGGCCTCGGATCCCTGCCGCCCGTCCCTCCTGGCGAAGGTACGTATTGCCAACATTCTTTTCATCACACTCGGCATGGTCGGTCAAAAATCCCTTTCTTCGACTAAGTCTTTTTTGCAGGGGAGCGACTTGTCCCGGAGAACCCTCCCTTCGCTGACCCGGGAGTATTCTCAGACCCGCTCGAGCGAGCTCGGGCTGCGGCCGAGGCGTGCCGAGAAGAGAAGGTGAGAGGCAAGCCTTCCAGCAAGAAGCGGCTGGAGCTCGGAGGGCCAAGCTCGCTCCACCGTTCCTCGGCCCCTAAGCAAAAAAACCGAGGGTGATCTTGCGAGGCCAGCCACAATAACCCTCGTCGCCTGTCAGGTTCATGAGCTCGCCGGAGGTTTTTTTCTGACGAAGCCCCGGCGAGCCCGCTGAAGGAGGCGTCATCCCCCCGCGGGAAGAAGTGTGGGTCCTCCTCCCCTCCCTCCGTGGAGGAGGTTGCTCTCTACGATCCGGGAATTCCAAAGGACTACCCCCACTTCGGCAAGGGGGGAAGAAGCAAGGACGCGGTCGGCGAGCCGATGCTGAGTTGGGATGAGGGGGCCCACCGAATTTCTGTCTCTACTCGCACCCCTTCCTAGGGAGCCCGCCGGCCTCCTACGGGCCACGAGTTCGCCCTTGGTTTCGGCCTGTACGGCCGGGATGGCGACGAGGCCTACAAGAACATGACTCCTCGGCAGATAGGCCACGAGGGTCTGCAGGCCCATCTGCGGGCCTTCGAACTCCATCACATGTTGGTTTGCCGCGGCTTTCAGCCCAGCCAGCTCCTGCAAAAGTCCGAGCAGGAGCGCGACCTGGCGACGGAGAGAGTTGTCGACGCGGAGCGGCGGTTCGACATCGTCGAGCACTTGCTCAATGAAGCCTCGGGCGAGCTGGTAAGAATTGACCAACTCTCATTTTGACTTAGAAAATATTTTCACCAAGAATCTGACCTCTTTGTCTTTCAAGATGCCGAGTCCGCCAGGGTGCTACAGGCCTGCGCTAGCGAGCTGGAGGGCAAGGTCGCCCAGCTGCGGGTCCGACTCGCTGGTCAGGAGACCAGTTCGCACGAGCAGGAGTCCCATGTTGTCGAGCAGGGGGTTCTTACTGCTCGGTCGACTGCCGAGGTGGAGGTGCTGAAGGAGAAGAACCGTGATCTCCAAGGCGAGGTCCGTCGGCTGACGGAAGCCCTTTTCCCCCCGGATGGCGCTGAGCCCCCTTTTCCCGATAAGCGGCCTCGGGTTTTCGGCGAGGGGGAGGTCATGGAGCGACTGCGAGTCAACTCGATCGAGTCTACCGAATGTCTCCTGGGCACTATGAGGGGATCAGGGATCCTGGCAGAGGGCTGTGAGGAAGTGGCGGTCTGAGACCTTCTGCCGAGTCTATTCCCGCCGTCACCGCCTAGTGGGAAGGAGGAAAGCTTTGGCTCTCTTTTCGATGAGGCGAAGGACAAGGAGCCGCTGCTCAGAGACGGGGAGGACCATCCTTCGGGGGAGGAGGGCGAGAGCTGACCGGATCTCCTCCCCCACTTTCTTCATTCTTCGTGTAATCTGTTCCCCCCCTTTTGTAATCTTGCCGAGGCGAGCCCCCCTTTTTGAAATTATAATGATAAAGAGTTTTCTATCTTCTTTTTACCTTCAACGCTAGAATGCACGTGAGTTAGGATTCGCACTCGTCGAGGGGCCCTGAGCGTCGACAGCGGCCAGACTCGCGAACACTCTGCTTGCCTGCGAGTCATTCCCCGCTCTTCTTTGTCGAAAATTCACAACGCGTCTGGGGTAAGGCCGCCACCGGTTCCCGCCTAGTATACCGAGAAGTACCCTTTGCCGAGCAGACCTTCGCGAGAACTGGCTCGCCTGTGAGGTGCACTCTTCTCTCAACCAGAGGTGGGATAGAAAATCCCCTTAACAGAAAACCAAGGGGGCAGGGCCCCTTGAGCTCGCCTTGCTGACTGGCGGGTTTGCTCGTTCATGCTTGCCATGTGTCAACTTTCAGGTCCACCCCCCGGGTCGTAACTGAAGGATTTCACGTGCGATAGTGGGGCGAATTTTAAAAAAAAAATTCCTAACACCACATAACACATAAGGATCGGATATCCCAAAACAATGCAACAAAGGCTTAACAAAATAAACCCTAACTCATCACATCTAATCCATCACAGGCGTTGGAAATTATACCTCTAGAGAACAATCTCTAGGCGGAAGAGGAAAGCGCGCCGGAGAGAATGAAAACGATCCCACCGCAACAACGAGGCCGATCGCCTCGCCTCTTGGTTCACCTTGAACCCGAACAATGTCAAATCTCTATTCCGTTGATGGGGAATAGAGACACTAACTCAGATCTACTCTCCTCTTGCACCGATGACTCCAAGTGGCCGAATCACACTAGTCGCCGGGTAGGGAAGAGGAAGGTGGAGAGGGATCTAAAACCGTTGAGGAGAAGGAGCAAACTCAAACCATCACTCAAGCCATGGCCGACCGGGAAGAACCACCTAAGGTCGGCGAACGGCACGGAGATGGCGGCGGCAAGCTTGCCCGGCGACGGAGCAGCGGACGGCGATGCCGACGACAAGCTAGCCTGGCGGCGGAGAGAGGGCTGCACGACGATGGCGGCCGAAACTCCAGATCGCAGATCCCCTTTTTCTAGTTTTGCGGCTAGGTTTTTGACAAAGGCAAAAGCCCCGGTGAAAAACCTTCTCTCATCCACGGTTTACAAACTATATATATTTTTATATGAAATTATATATAAATCTATATATATATATAATACTTTTATATATCTCATATATATAAATAGTCACGCATATATATATTTATATATATAACTTATATACATATATATATATATATATATATATTTATTTATTTATTTTTGTATGTGTGTATACAACATACACATACACATGCTACAAAATATATATAATCCCATAACTCCAAAAACTGTGCGCTCCTACCAAAACAATTACGACGACTCGCTCCATCATAATTTTAATCCTTTTTGATAGTCGCACAAGAATTCTATCTAAGCATGTCGAGTCACGACATTAGATGTCCGCACTTATTATAGTACTTAGATTAAATGTTCCATAAAATCAAATACTCTAAATAAGCCGAACGGATGTTGTTCCCGTTCATTTGGTGCGACCTTAAAGAGGAACCATGTCGTCGAGGCTATAATATAACATCCTATATTACTGACTATAAGAGGCTTTGTCACTGCATTATAGTCGCCCCAATAACATGGTAACTAGGTAACGCAATGAACGACCTTCGTCTATTTCTTTATCACATGATTTCATAAATATTGTGCAAACTAGGACTGTGTCATTTCGCACTATATTTGTCTTTTTTGGTCTCACAAGTGAGTTGTATTTATAACTACGTTAGTTATAATGCATGTTATACAACCTCGCTTGGCCAAGGGGCCCGACTATATCATTACCAAAATAATTTGTGGACAAACTGATATTTTGATTTGCATATTTTCTACGAGTAAGTATGAACAACGAATCATAGTATGTATCATTATCAGAGGATAATTTTCAACTATAATCACGTTGCCCACACTGACACGCTAAATCTACACATCTTGTATCTCCAACTTAATAGACACGTTGAAGTATTATTGACACTTAACACATTCCACATAATGCTACAACATAAAATAGGTCACTCTCAATATGTATGAAATCACACGCATACACACTCATATGATTAAACGATAATCCTTTATCAACATTTATAGAACTCAAATGTACTTTAATCGATATGACAATCTTAACTCGGCAATCAACGTTCCTCTTTGATTACCACGATTGTGAGGATAACTTAAGATTACATGACTCAATAAAAACCATGGTTCTATGGTTCAAGACCAAGCGCATCTTCTCAAACCTTACATGATATAAGTCATATAATCAAGGAACAAAATGTTACAACATTCTAAAACATGAACATAAGCAAAAAGATAACTTTCAAAACACCATTTCCTTCAGTCTCCCACTTGTTTTCAAAGTTTCTTAAATTATAGAAACTACAAAAGAAAGGAGCAACCTTAAAATCACCTATCAAGCCACTCTCCATGGTCATGTAACCCCATGGATTCGAAATGAATTTCACCCTTAGCTTGAGATAAAGGTTTGGTGAAAGGATCAGCTGTGTTGATGTTAGTGTCTATCCATAAAAGTGCAATCTTCCCTTCCTCGATGAAGTCCCGCGTTACAAAATACTTTCTATCCATGTATTTTGTCTTGTGATGCGACCTTGGCTCCTTAATTTGAGAAATGGAGGCACTATTGTCACAAAACAATTTCAAGGGGGCTTCACTTGATGGAACAATTCCAAGTTCTTCGAGGAATTTCTTTATCCAAACTCCCTCTTTGCTAGCTTCCGCAGCTGCCATGACTTCTACTGCGGTGGTCGAGTCAGCGGTAGTTGATGGTTTCCAACTACGCCAACTCACGGCTCCACCATTCAGAAGAAAAACGAACCCAGATTGAGATTTCCTGTCATCCGGATCTGTCATGAAACTAGCATCCGTGTAGCCTTCTACAACTAGTTCCTTATCCCCACCAAAAACAAGAAACTTATTCTTGGTCCTTTTCAGGTACCTAAGAATATTTTTGACAGCGGTCCAATGATTAGGACCGGGTGAAGCTTGATGTCGGCTCGTTATGCTCAGGGCATATGCAACATCCGGTCTTGTACAAGTCATGACATACATGATGGACCCTATGGCTGAAGCATAAGGTACATTCTTCATGTATTCAATGTCCGTGTGCGATGAGGCACAATGAGACTTGCCCAACTGTAAAGATGTCTTCATTGGCACATTTTCCTTCTTAGAGTTTTCCATATGAAACCTTTCTAAAACTTTGTCAATATAAATACTTTGACTCAGGCCAATGAGTCTTCGAGACCTATCCCTATATATCTTGATCCCCAAGATATATTGAGCTTGTCCCATGTCCTTCATTGAAAAGATGATTTTCAATGAGTCTCTTGTTTGTTCCATTATAAGTATATGATTGCTCATTAATAATATATCATCTACGTACAAAATCAAAAATATGACGTGACTCCCACTAACCTTCTTGTATACACAAGGCTCTTCCTTGCTTTGAATAAAACCGAGAGTTTTAACCTCATCGTCAAAGCGTTTGTTCCAACTCCTTGATGCTTGCTTCAAACCATAAATGGCTCTTTGAAGTCTACATACTTTCTTGATATTTTCCGGATTTTCAAAACCTTGAGGTTGTAACATGTATACCTCCTCAACTAGTTTTCCATTTAGGAAAGTTGTTTTGATGTCCAACTGCCATATTTCATAATCATGGAAGGCGGCGATAGCCAACATGATCCGAATCATTTTGAACATTACAACCGGCGAAAAGGTTTCATCGTAGTCAATCCCCTGGACTTGGCTAAAACCTTTTGCTACAAGCCTTGCTTTGTAGGTTGTCAAGTTCCCATTCATGTGCATCTTCCTCTTGAAAATCCATTTGTTGGGAATAGCTTTCTTTCCTTCGGGAAGGTCAACCAAGTCTCATACTTGATTGTCATACATGGATTGCATTTCGGATCTCATGGCCTCTATCCAGGCCTCTGAATCTTTCCTTCCCAATACTTCTTCATAGGTCAGGGGATCTTCAGTGTCTATTACCAATACATCATGAAAACCCATGTAAAGGTCGGGCTTTCTTGTTACCCTGGTAGACCTTCTGAGTTCTCTTTGCTCATCTCGTTCACCTTGAGGCTCTCGAATTTCTTCTACAACCTCATGTGGAATTAATTCATGTTCAATACGAGCCAAACAATTGTCGGGTGGCGCATTGCGAAGCTCCTCAACATGAATTTGTGGAGGTGGATTGACCACACTCCCACTGAGCAAAGGAACTATATGTGATGGCTCGTGGTCATCTTGAATATCAAAATTCATATCATGATCACATCCTTGTAGGTCCTCTTGAGTTTCCTCAAGTATTATCCTACAATCACATCCCTTCATCCTTTCGAGAAACTCTTTCTCCAAGAATGTAGCACCTTTCTTTACAAATATAGTATTTGTTGACTTGTGCCAAAAACTATACCCTTTAGTTTCTCTAGGGTATCCTATGAAAAAGCACTTGTCCGCTTTGGGTTCTAACTTTGTCGATTGCATACGTTTTACATATGCCTCGCAACCCCAAATCTTAAGGAACGATAAACTGGGCGGTTTTCCAAACCATGCATCATATGGAGTTTTATCAATAGATTTTGTTGGAACAATATTTAAAGTGAGAGTTGCAGAAAGAAGTGCGTGACCCCAAAAATATAAAGGCAGATCGGTCTGGCATATCATGGAATGGACCATGTCAAGCCGGGTTCGATTTCTCCTTTCGGAGACACCATTCCACTGCGGGGTGCCAGGTGGAGTAAGTTGTGGTACAATACCACACTCCTTCAGGTAAGTAGTGAACATGTTGCTCATGTACTCACCTCCACGATCGGTCCTCAAGATCTTAATTCTCTTGTCAAGTTGGTTCTCTACTTCATTTTTGTACTCCTTGAATTTTTCAAGGGATTCACTTTTATGCCTCATGAGATAAACATAGCCATATCGGCTATGATCATCCGTGAAGGTAATGAAGTACCTATAACCTTCTCTTGCACTCGTACTCATTGGACCGCATACATCTGAATGTATCAATTCCAGCAAGTTATTCGCTCTTGCACCTTTCTTGCTGAAAGGTGTCTTGGTCATTTTTCCAGCTAAACATGATTCGCATGTCCCAATTGCATCCAAATCAAATGAGTTTAAAAGATTTGTTTGATGCAATTTCCTTATGTGTTTCTCATTTATGTGACCAAGACGATGGTGCCATAAGAGTGTCTCATTCATATGAGATATCTTGAGTCTTTTGTTATTAATATTCATTACATGTTTATCCTCAACTATATTAAGCAAATACAAACCATTGGAAACAATAGCATTTGCATAAAATAAACCATCTTTCTTAATTGTCATTTGCGAATTAACAATCACAAAATGAAAACCTTCTGCATCTAAACATGATACAGAAATAATGTTTCTCAAAATAGAAGGGACATGATAAACGTTTTTCAAAAATAAAACTAAACCACTAGATAAACGAAGGTCTAGGGTGCCAACTGTAACCGCGGAGATTCTTGCACCATTCCCGACCTTTAGCACAACCTCTCCTTTCAAGAGCGTTCTTCTATCCCTTAGTAACTGCACATTAGAAACTAAGTGAGCACATGATCCGGTATCAATTACCCAATCAAGGATAGTTGTGGTTAAGTTTAAATTCAGTTCAATAACATATATACCTTTAGGGCGCTTGCGTTCAATCTTGCCTTCATCCAAGTCCCGTTTGTACTTGGGGCAGTTCATCTTGTAGTGTCCCTTTTCATGACAATGGAAACACTCGGTGAGATCTGTAGGAGAGTTCTTCACCTTGCTTCCCTTGGAGTTGCTCACATGAGCTCCTCCCTTATTGCCTTTCGAAGAGAAACCTCTACTTGAATTTTTGATTGCACCTTTGCCTTTATTCTTAAAGAGCTTCTTGCTACTCGACGCAACGGCCAAGACAGAATTAGCCTTTGTCTTGCCCATGTCCACCTCAGCAGTTTTGAGGGCATTGTGGAGTTCATTCATGATCATCTTCCTTTCACGCATATGGTAGTGCATAATGAAATCCTTATAGGAATAAGGAAGCGACCCCAGTATGATATCCTCAGCTATGTCATCGGGGAGTTGAGAATTCAGTTTCTCTAATTTCTCTAGATAGCCCTGCACCTTTAGGAAGTGCACTGAGACAGATTCACCCTCCATCATCTTGCACCTTGTGAGTGCTATGGTGGTCTTGTAGCGCTCTTTCCGAGCACTATCGGTGAACATATTCTCTAATTGCGCTATGATTTCCTTTGCGGGAGTATCGAGAAATTTCCTTTGCAACTGATCGCCAATGCTGGACAAGATCAAAGTTTGCACAACACGCTGTTGTTCATTCCACTTCTTTTGTTCCTCCTTTTCAACATCGGTTGGTTTGTCTTTCTCCTTCACTTCTGGGCATTTGTCATCCAGAATTTGTTGGAGATTTTCCAAACGCAACACGATGTTCAACTTGAGGATCCAATCAGAATAGTTTGAACCGTCGTTTGCAAGAGGACTCTTATCAATCATGGAACGCAGAAAATTTGGAAGAGTTGACATGATTCTAAAGAAAAGAGAAAACAAAATTTTACTTGAAGTTCATATAAATAAAAACTGTTATTGCTATGTCAAAAGAAATAAACACTGCATCGCAAAAGATCCTTTCCGAACAAGTGGACTCATCCATTCGTTTGGTTAGGTAGGTACAAGCACCAATCATAACCTTTAAGCAAAGCTTAACCCTTATGACTCTTGAACAACATATTATTTCATGTTCTGAATAATAAAATACAATAATATGAAAACCTTTTCCCAAGAAATTCAAGCCTAGATCTCGTAAATCTTGTTTAAGAAAACTCATTTTATTGGGCAACTAGTGTGGACGCAGTATTCCCACAAGAAGAGTAAATTGTGCCTCACACAGATTTAATCTCCTGTGGCCTAATACCAGGCTCACACATGTTCCACCATATCTAGTGATTAGAATCACACTCATGATCTTCCAGGATCACTAGCTTAAGTGGATAAAATGAGAAGGAAAGCATCTTAAATTTTTCACTTCGCATTCCAACAGAGAATGGAATAATTCCAAAAAATAACCTAACTCACGGCATTCTAAAATTACATTCATCACAAACAATTACATTCCAGAGTTTGCAAAAATAAAAATAAAAGAATGCCAAAGATAGAATAAAACCCGCTAGTCGGAACCCTAACATTGGATAAGCCCATGTACTCAACCCTTCATGATTCATCCAGATCATTTTAAATCCAAAAAAAATAATCTCCTCATAATCCATACAAGGATGGATTACGCAATATGAATCAAAAGGGTTAGGACATAGCAAATACAAACCATTAGGCACCAAAACTAGCAACAAAGGAGTTACATTGAAATGAGATATCCAACCTGGCTCTGATACCACTGAAGGATTTCACGTGCGGTAGTGGGGCGAATTTTAAAAAAAAAATTCCTAACACCACATAACACATAAGGATCGGATATCCCAAAACAATGCAACAAAGGCTTAACAAAATAAACCCTAACTCATCACATCTAATCCATCACAGGCGTTGGAAATTATACCTCTACAGAACAATCTCTAGGCGGAAGAGGAAAGCGCGCCGGAGAGAATGAAAACGATCCCACCGCAACAACGAGGCCGATCGCCTCGCCTCTTGGTTCACCTTGAACCCGAACAACGTCAAATCTCTATTCCGTTGATGGGGAATAGAGACACTAACTCAGATCTACTCTGCTCTTGCACCGATGACTCCAAGTGGCCGAACCACACTAGTCGCCGGGTAGGGAAGAGGAAGGTGGAGAGGGATCTAAAACCGTTGAGGAGAAGGAGCAAACTCAAACCATCACTCAAGCCATGGCCGACCGGGAAGAACCACCTAAGGTCGGCGAACGGCACGGAGATGGCGGCGACAAGCTTGCCCGGCGACGGAGCAGCGGACGGCGATGCCGGCGACAAGCTAGCCCGGCGGCGGAGAGAGGGCTGCACGACGATGGCGGCCGAAACTCCAGATCGCAGATCCCCTTTTTCTAGTTTTGCGGCTAGGTTTTTGACAAAGGCAAAAGCCCCGGTGAAAAACCTTCTCTCATCCACGGTTTACAAACTATATATATTTTTATATGAAATTATATATAAATCTATATATATATATAATACTTTTATATATCTCATATATATAAATAGTCACACATATATATATTTATATATATAACTCATTATCTCTAACAACCCGTTCCGAGTCGGACCCGACACGAGCGGACATATAACTCATTATCTCTAACAATCTCCTCCTATGTCCGCTGTGAACCCGACGTCGGAAAAGGGGTGGTTTGTGAAATGTTCAGCCAAACGTGAATCATTCACAACCGTGTCCGACACCTGTTAAAAATTATTAGACTTAATAAGAAAAAATAGTATTCACGCATAAACAGAATGAAAGTTCAGCCACATCACAGTATGTCTCAGATACAATTTAGGCGCAGGCCCTAAACGCCTAGCGTCCCAAATCAAACAGAGAGCAACAAAAGTCCAAACAAACAGGTGAAAGAATAAAGAGAGCTAAACAGTGCTCTGAAACAGAGATACCAAAAAGAAGTCTAACAATACTCTAACTGTCAATATCCAAACGATCATCATGATCAGGATCTCAGTCAACTAGTGCTCCTCCTAGATCAGCAGCCCCTATAATTTCCAACAGAGAATTTCATTTTTAGAATGAATTCAAACCTTAGAAATATACAAATATCTAGTTCTACTAAAAGAACTTAGTATTATCATTTCCACCATTATTAGTGTTGGCTGGGAGGACGCTTCTATAGAGTATTATAGATTAACCGCAGAATCAGTTATCTGTTTCCAAATGAAACGATTTACTGACTTCTGGACGCAACAGCTATATCTGTGTTCCTATATAGAATGTCACGGTTACTGCTCTTCTAGAGTTGACTGGAACTCATCAAGTTTGGAATGGAACCAATCAACAAGAGAAAAGTCCAACCAAGTCAGATCGTGTTATCAAGTTTGGAATAACACTCTCCTCCAAGGCAAGATAGTCGAATCTAGATGAAGTTGTTAGCATCAGATTTGGAATGAAACAACTTACCAGATCCGTATTAAGCAACCAAGGGCATCAACGGAGCACAACATGCTTGTTTGACAAAGGAAATCTGACTAATCAAAATATTTGGACAAAGGCTGAGCTAAGTCGCCTAGTCTTGACCTAAGGCTGAACTAAATCGCCTTTAGTCCCATTTCCCCCACTGTTTTGATCAGTCTGTCTTTGGGCATTCCTTTCGTCAATGGATCAGCCAGATTATCCTTCGAACGCACATCGATCAAAGTGATAATTCCTTGTTCTTTTAGATAATTCAACAAGGCATGTCTCAGTCGTACATGTCTCCTCTTAGTGTTATAGAGAGCATTCTTTACAACTTGAGCTGCTGCTTGATTATCACAATACAAGCTCAACGAGTTGACTTGTAACCTAGACAAGGGTATGTCTAGAATCAGGTTTCTGATCCAATCTGCCTCTTCACCAGCTGAAGCTAAGGCAAACAACTCGGCTTCCATAGACGACAATGCTATACAAGTCTGTCTTTTGGATTTCCAAGTAATAGCAGCTCCACCCAAAGTGAATATATATCCACTGGTAGACTTGCTGTTCCCAATTTCTGAACACCACGAGGCATCAGAGAATCCATCCACAGCAGGAGGATAGCCAGTATAGCACAAGGCATGATCTTTAGTACCTCTCAGGTATCTCATCAGCCTATCTAGGGCATCCCAATGCTCTTTGCCTGGACTACTGGTAAAGCGACTCAGCATGCCAACCGTGAAGGCAATGTCTGGTCTTGTGCAACTTGTGGCGTACATGAGACTACCAATTATTTTAGAATATTTTAATTGATCAATGCTGGTCCCTTCGTTAGGACTCAACTTAACATTGTGATCAAACGGTGTCTCAACTGGCCTACAGTCTTTATATCCCCAGGTAGAAAGTAGTTGCTCTATATAGTGAGCCTGGCTAAGGGTTACTCTACCCTTGTCAACTCTAACTTTCATACCTAATAAGGTATCCACAGGACCAAGGTCCTTCATGTCAAAAGCTTCTGCGAGAGTGGATTTGACATCCCTCACTGCAGCAAGATCCGAACCCAGAATCAACATGTCATCCACATATAGACATATGATGACTGTTTGATTGGATAACGAGCGGTGATAGAGACACTTGTCTGAAAGACTGGACTGAAATCCAACGCTCTTTACCACTTGATCAAACTTCATGTGCCACATCTTAGGCGCTTGTTTAAGCCCATAGATTGATTTATTTAGCTTGCACACTTTATCTTTTAGATCTTTATGAACATAACCTTCAGGTTGTGTCATGTAGATCTCTTCATCAAGCCCTCCGTTTAAGAAGGCTGTCTTCACATCCATCTGATGAACTATGAAGTTTTCGATAGACGCTAAAGCTAGAAGAATCCTAATAGTCGATAGGTGACACACAGGTGAATAAACGTCGAAATAGTCTATTCCCCCTTGTTGCTTATAGCCTTTAGCTACTAGACGCGCTTTATACCTGGCTATAGACCCATCACTATGTAATTTCTTCTTCAACACCCACTTGCATCATAGGATTTTCGCTCCTTTCGGCAGGTCAACTAGATGCCAAGTGTTATTCTGTAGCAGCGAGTCCATCTCATCATCGATGGCTTCTGCCCACATTAATGAATCTCTAGATCTCATTGCTTCCTGATAGGAGAATGGATCATCCTCTAAGTGGTAGGTGACGAAATTCTCACCAAAATTCTTAGGGATTCTATCTCTTGTAGAGGCTCTAACAGGAACATGTTCCACCTCTAGAGGTTGGGAAGTAGTGCTAGAGGGGCCAGCTTCAGGTTCTACAGTAGATTCTACAATCACATCAGTAGACCCGGAGACGGTTAAGCCATGATCTTTGATAAATTTGTGTTCAAAGAAAATAGCATCTCTAGACTCTATCACTGTATTAGTGGATAGATCCAGAAACTTGTCAGCTGCACTATCTTCTGCACTACCTAGATAAACACATGTTATTGTTCTAGGTCCCACCTTAGGTCTCTTAAGGTCTTATAACCGCACATAAGCGATACAGCCCCAAGTCTTCAGAGTGTCATATCTACAAGGATGACCATGCCACAACTCATACGGGATAGAGATGAGCTTGGAGTGAGGCACTCTATTTAGAATGTGATTCGCAGTCAGCACTGCTTCTCCCCAAAACGAATTAGGCATGCCAGCTGTTAGGAGCATAGAATTCAACCTTTCTGTTAAAGTTCTATTCTTACGCTCAGCAACGCCATTAGATTGAGGTGAGTAAGGAGCTGTGGTTTCAAGGATTATGCCCTCATAGGCACAAAATTCCCTAAACTCAGTTGCAGTGTATTCTCCTCCTCGATCACTTCTAAGTCTCTTAATTTTAAGATTCAACTGATTTTCCACACGAGACTTAAAAATTTTAAAAGTCTCAAAGGCCTCATCTTTCGATCTCAACAAATACACATGACAATATCTCGAAAAATCGTCTATGAAGGTAATTAGATACTTCTTTCCCCCTCTAGTGATATGACTTCGGAAATCACAAAGGTCTGCATGTATCAATTTTAGAAGTTGTGTGCTCCTAGACACTGACTTGAAAGGCGTTCTAGTGATTTTAGTTTGCGCACACACCCCACACTTGTCAAATCGAATAGACAGATCTAAAGGAATGTTTTGACTCTTAGCTAGGTCTAGCATTTTCCTATAGTTCACATGTCCTAGTCTGTTATGTAGCAACTTCGGATCAATAAGATTAGAACTCACTTGGTTAATGCTATCGTTATTTAGGCTAAGTCTGTACATTCCGTTGATCATATACGCACACCCAAAATAATGTGAATTGACCATTAAGGTCATTCTACCGTTTTGAGTCGTGAAGGACATCCCAGCCTTATCTAATAAGCTAATGGAAATCAGATTTTTAGTTATAGATGGAACTACTTTAACATTAGTTAGAAATAAAGTTTTACCTGAAGAGAGGACCAGCTCAGCTGTCCCAGCATGAGTGACAGCGGTCTCTCCTCCATTGCAATTTTCCACCTTCTCCTCGACTGTCACGACCTCTGAGAGAAGACCTCTGTCATTAGTGACATGACAGGTAGCACCACTATCCAGCCACCACTCTGAGGATGTACTGCAGTGACTACTCCCGACCATAGCCACGAATGGCCTGGGATCCGGGTCGTCGACCGGCAGATGTCCATTGTTTTGATCCTCAAGGCGGATGAGTCTCTTGAGATCATCTAGAGTGGTCTCCTCCTCCAGTCGGGATGTGATCCACCCAGGAGGTAGCTTGTGCAGAATTAGACTCACAAAGAGACTATCGGATATTACGGACTGTTCGTCCGCCAGCTTGAGACGCAGTTTTTCCAGTTCTACAATTTGGGAGGTGATTGAAAAGTTTGCATCAAATTTAAAGTTAAAGAATTGCTCGCTGACAGGAATTCTCAACGATCCCTCCTCTTGGAAGCGCGCGTTCAAGCAATCCCAAAGTTCCTTTGCAGTCTTACAGCCACCGTAGTTCATGGCGAGACGAGGACATAAGGATCTTCGGAGGTAATCCCTGCATAAAACATCGTCTTTTCCCCACTGAAATACGTCCACATCCTCTCGGGTAGTGGTGTAATCGCTCAGAACTGTGTAGAAAATATCACGTTCTTTCATCCCTAGCTTGACGTGCAGTTTCCAAACTTGGAAATCAGAGGGAGCAAACGACTGAAGCTCCATTATGTCGAGTGAGCTACACCTCGACATATTAATTCAGCTTGAACAGAAAACAAGTAAGATGTCACCTGATCCGTGCGAGAGACGACCCAGTATCTTCGGATCCAATCCAAGAAATGTGTTCGCTCCTCTTCGACTGAGAACAGACGTCAAAGACTTGAATAGAGCACCAATAAACCTTAAAAGCACGCCTTCTCCACCGAGTGAGATCCAGAACTGAAATTCGATCACAATCCAAAAACTTCCAAGATCTGGATTTTCCGAGAGACTAGATATGGATCTATGCAAAATTCATGGATCACTGGATCAGGCAGAGAACCAAAAACTCCTGGATCTATGCAGCGACAGGAATATTAAAGAAGAACTCCTGAAGAACGGCAACTCCTGCAACACGGGCAAGCAAGAAATGCAGCGCACTGGATCTCCCAAGAAATGGATCAGCTTGCTCTTCCTTCAGTCAAAAGCAGAGGAAAAAAAAAGGAAATTCCTTTGATGTTGTCCCGAACGGCAACTCCTGTTGTCTCAAAATTTGATACAAAATTCTCCAAGACTTCCTTCTTCTTATTACCAGATGGGAACCAATAGGTGATTGCAGAAAAAAAAATTGAGAGCAGGCAAGCAATCCTTTCCGGCGACAAACAGATCTGTGCCTTGAAACTCCCCACCAGATCTAAATAGAGGACAAATCTGGAGAAGCTTCTACAACCAATCAACAACCAGATCTAAAAGAAAGGCAGCAAAAACGTCTGGATCCAGGCTCGGATCTACAAAAGCAGTGAAATCCAGACGGCGAGACAGAGATCGGGAAAACCAGGGAGAAGCGGCAGATCCGTGAAAATTTGGGAAATCCGGGATGACCTGACGGCTCCTTCGTGGATCAGCACCGGGGCAACGACCTTTCAGTCTGATCGATCTCCTTCAAACAGCGACGGGAAGACCAGATCTGCGACGGGAAGCCCGGATCTGCGAGCGAAGATGGCGACGACAGATTTCACGATGTACAGAACTGCGACGACAGATCTGCGATGCCCTATACACGGCAGCGGCGACAGATTTCGCGATGTACTGGATGGTCGACGGACTCGCGAACTGGAGCGACGATGTAGCGGCGCTCGGGATTTCGCGACGAAGAGCGGCAGAATCGCAAGCAGAAAACCTAGCGGAGCGAACAATAGTTACCTTGAGAATGTTGGGTTGGCTCCGCTCAAGGTATTCTACGTATACCTATCAAGTTTGGAATAGGTATATATAGTACCTCCAGCGTAGAGCGTAGCCCTAGAACGACACGAACCCAACAACCCGTTCTGAGTCGGACCCGACACGAGCGGACATATAACTCATTATCTCTAACACTTATATATATATATATATATATATATATATATATATATATATATATATATTTTTGTATGTGTGTATACAACATACACATACACATGCTACAAAATATATATAATCCCATAACTCCAAAAACTGTGCGCTCCTACCAAAACAATTACGACGACTCGCTCCGTCATAATTTTATTCCTTTTTGATAGTCGCACAAGAATTCTATCTAAGCATGTCGAGTCACGACATTAGATGTCCGCACTGATTATAGTACTTAGATTAAATATTCCATAAAATCAAATACTCCAAATAAGCTGAACGGATGCTGTTCCCGTTCATTTGGTGCGACCTTAAAGAGGAACCATGTCGTCGAGGCTATAATATAACATCCTATATTACTGACTATAAGAGGCTTTGTCACTGCATTATAGTTGCCCCAACAACATGGTAACTAGGTAACGCAATGAACGACCTTCGTCTATTTCTTTGTCACATGATATCATAAATATTGTGCAAACTAGGACTGTGTCATTTCGCACTATATTTGTCTTTCTTGGTCTCACAAGTGAGTTGTATTTATAACTACGTTAGTTATAATGCATGCTATACAACCTCGCTTGGCCAAGGGGCCCGACTATATCATTACCAAAATAATTTATGGACAAACTGATATTTCGATGTGCACATTTCCTACGAGTAAGTATGAACAACGAATCATAGTATATATCATTATCAGAGGATAATTTTCAACTATAATCACGTTGCCCACACTGACACGCTAAATCTACACATCTTGTATCTCCAACTTAATAGACACGTTGAAGCATTATTGACACTTAACACATTCCACATAATGCTACAACATAAAATAGGTCACTCTCAATGTGTATGAAATCACACGCATACACACTCATATGATTAAACGATAATCCTTTATCAACATTTATAGAACTCAAATGTACTTTAATCGATATGACAATCTTAACTCGGCAATCAACGTTCCTCTTTGATTACCACGATTGTGAGGATAACTTAAGATTACATGACTCAATAAAAACCATGGTTCTATGGTTCAAGACCAAGCGCATCTTCTCAAACCTTACATGATACAAGTCATATAATCAAGGAACAAAATGTTACAACATTCTAAAACATGAACATAAGCAAAAAAGATAACTTTCAAAACACCACTTCCTTCAGTAACAACGTCCATTGAGACCCCGACCCTGCCAGCTTGGAGGGAGTCTGACAAGCGGGAGAATCGAGACCTAACCCCAGAGCGAGAAGACTCGGAACATTTGCCTCTCCTGGGTGCTACCACCGGGCCAATCAGCAAGATGGGAGCCTGAGGGCGGGTGTTGAATATCCTCCGGGCTCAGCCCTAGGGTCATAACGACGTCCATCGAGACCCCTGCCCAGCCAGCTTGGAGGGAACCTGACAGCGGGAGAATCGAGACATAACCCCAGAGCGAGAAGACTTGGAACATTTGCCTCTCCCGGGTGCTACCACCAGGCCAGTCAGCTAGATGGGAGCCTGAGGGAGGGTGTTGAACATCCTCCGGGCTCAGCCCCAGGGTCATAACGATGTCCATCGAGACCCCTGCCCTGCCAACTTGGAGGGAGCCTGACAGTGGGAGAATCGAGACCTAATCCCAGAGCGAGAAGACTTAGAACATTTGCCTCTCCCGGGTGCTATCACTAGGCCAGTCAGCTAGATGGGAGCCTAAGGGCGGGTGTTGAACATCCTCCGGGCTCAGCACCAGGGTCATAATGACGTCCATCGAGACCCCTGCCCCGCCAGCTTGGAGGGAGCCTGACAGCGGGAGAATCGAGACCTAACCCCAGAGCGAGAAGACTTAGAACATTTGCCTCTCCCGGGTGCTACCACCAGGCCATTCAGCTAGATGGGATCCTGAGGGCGGGTGTTGAACATCCTCCGGGCTCAGCCCCAGGGTCATAACGGCATTCATCGAGACCCCTGCCCTGCCAGCTCTGAGGGAGCCTGACAGCGGGAGAATCGAGACCTAACCCCAGAGCGATAAGACTTAGAACATTTGCCTCTCCCGGGTGCTACCACCAGGACAGTCAGCTAGATGGGAGCTTGAGAGTGGGTGTTGAACATCCTCCGGGCTCAGCCCCAGAGTCATAACGACGTCCATCGAGACCCTTGCCTTACTAGCTTGGAGGGAGCCTGACAGTGGGAGAATCGAGACCTAACCCTAGAGCGAGAAGACTTAGAACATTTGCCTCTCCCGGGTGCTACCACCAGGCCAGTCAGCTAGATGGGAGCCTGAGGGCGGGTGTTGAACATCCTCCAGGCTCAGCCCCAGGATCATAACGACGTCCATCGAGACCCCTGCCCTGCCAGCTTGGAGAGAGCTTGACAGCGGGAGAATCGAGACCAAACCCTAGAGCGAGAAGACTTAGAACATTTTCCTCTCCCGGGTGCTACTACCAGGCAAGTCAGCTAGATGGGAGCCTAAGGGAGGGTGTTGAACATCCTCCGGGCTCAGCCCCAGGGTAATAATGACGTCCATCGAGACCTCTGCCCTGCCAACTTGGAGGGAGCCTGACAGCGGGAGAATCGAGACCTAACCCCAGAGCGAGAAGACTTAGAACATTTGCTTCTCCTGGGTGCTACCACCAAGCCAATCAGCTAGATGGGAGCCTGAGGGCGGGTGTTGAACATCCTCCGGGCTCAGCCCCAGGGTCATAACGACATCCATCGAGACCCCTGCCCTGCCAGCTTGGAGGGAGCCTAACAGCGGGAGAATCGAGACCTAACCTCAGAGCAAGAAGACTTAGAACATTTGCCTCTCCCGGGTGCTACCACCAGGCCAGTCAGCTAGATGGGAGCCTGAGGGCGGGTGTTGAACATCCTCCAGGCTCAGCCCTAGGGTCATAACGACGTCCATCGAGACCCCTGCTCTGCCAGCTTGGAGGGAGCCTAACAGCGGGAGAATCGAGACCTAACCCCAGAGCGAGAAGACTTAGAACATTTGCCTCTCCCGGGTGCTACCACCAGGCCAGTCAGCTAGATGGGAGCATTAAGGCAGGTGTTTAACATCCTCCGGGCTCAGCCCCAGGGTCATAACGACGTCCATCGAGACCCCTGCCCTGCTAGCTTGGAGGGAGCCTGACAGCGGGAGAATCGAGACCTAACCCGAGAGCGTGAAGACTTAGAACATTTGCCTCTCCCGGGTGCTACCACCAGGCCAGTCAGCTAGATGGGAGCCTGAGGGCGGGTGTTGAACATCCTCCGGGCTCAGCCCCAGGGTCATAACGATGTCCACGCCAGCTTGGAGGGAGCCTGACAGCAGGAGAATCGAGACCTAACCCCAGAGCAAGAAGACTTAGAACATTTGCCTCTCCCGGGTGCTACCACCAGGCCAGTCAGCTAGATGGGAGCCTGAGGGAGGGTGTTGAACATCCTCCGTGCTCAGCCCCAGGGTCATAACGACGTCCATCGAGACCCCTTCCCTGCTAACTTGGAGGGAGCCTGACAGCGGGAGAATCGAGACCTAACCCGAGAGCGAGAAGACTTAGAACATTTTCCTCTCCCGGGTGATACCACCAGGCCAGTCAGCTAGATGGGAGCCTGAGGGAGGGTGTTGAACATCCTCCAAGCTCATCCCTAGGGTCATAACGACGTCCATCAAGACCCCTGCCCTGCCAGCTTGGAGGGAGCCTGACAGCGGGAGAATCGAGACCTAACCCCAGAGCGAGAAGACTTAGAACATTTGCCTCTCCTGAATGCTACCACCAGGCCAGTCAGCTAGATGGGAGCCTGAGGGCGGGTGTTGAATATCCTCCGGGCTCAGCCCTAGGGTCATAACGACGTCCATCGAGACCCCTGCCCTGCCAACTTGGAGGGAGCCTGACAGCGGGAGAATCGAAACCTAACCCCAACCCTACCACCAGGCCAGACAGCTAGATGGGAGCCTGAGGGCTGGGTGAGTTATTGTTTCAGTTCCTGGAATGCCTTCTCACACTTCTCGGACCATTCAAACTTCTTTCCCCCCTTCAATGCTCTAAAGAAAGGGGAGCACTTTTCCCCAGCCCTGGAGAGAAACCTGCTAAGCCCGGCCAGCCTCCCCGTCAGCCGTTGGACATCCTTGGCGTTCCGGGGGGGCCCTAGCTCCATTATTGCCTTGACTTTATCAGGATTTGGTTCTACTCCCGCGGGAGTGAGCAGATGTCCCAAGAATTTTCCCCTGCTGGCCCCGAAAACGCACTTCAGGGGGTTCAACCTCATCTTGTATTTACGCAGGGTGCCGAAGGTCTCCTCCAGATTCCGGAGGTGGGAGCTGACCTCCCGACTCTTTATCATCAATTCATCCACGTATACTTCAGGGTTCCTCCCCTTCTGTCCCTGGAATACACGGTCCATCATCTTCTGGTAGGTTGCCCCTGCATTTTTCAACCCAAAAGGCATCATCTTGTAGCAGTAGCATCCATTGTCTGTGATGAATGAGACATCATTTATGTCGGGAGGGTGCATCCTAATCTGATGATAACCTGAAAAAGCATTTAAAAAACTCATTACAGAAAAACCGACGGCTGAGTCTACCAGCGCGTCGATTCTAGGCAAGGGATAACAATATTTCGGGCATGATTTATTAAGAAGTGAAAAGTCTACACTCATCCTCCACCGGCCGTCCCCTTTTTTTACCATTATAATATTTGAGACCCAGCCGGGGTATTGAATTTCGGAGATGAAGCCGGCCTTGAGGAGCTTGGCAACTTCCTCCCTGATTGGTTCGACCAACTTGTCCGTGA
This sequence comes from Platanthera zijinensis, assembly GCA_039513925.1. NCBI lineage: Eukaryota > Viridiplantae > Streptophyta > Magnoliopsida > Asparagales > Orchidaceae > Platanthera > Platanthera zijinensis. The sequence continues at coordinate 10,811,346 of CM077082.1, read as the reverse complement.
CGGACCTCCTCTTCTGTTGGATGGGGCGAGCCTCCGGGTCCAGGTTGAGGCGGTGGCAGACGACGTCAGCATCGATCCCAGGCATCTCGGCCGCGCTCCAGGCGAAGACATCCACATTCTTCTGGATGCACTCCAGCATCCTGCCTTGATCCTCCGGGGTCAACCCCCCGCTGATGCGGACCTTCTCCATCCTGCAATCCTGGGTGAGAACTTCCATCTCCACCACTTCCTCGGCAGCCTCCAACCGGGACTGCTCCTCCCATTCTGCAACATCCTCCCCTCTTGGGGTAAGGAACTCCCCTCCTTCCACGGCCATCGCCTCGACCGACTCCTCGGAGAGTACCTCCTCGCGGGCCTCCCCCTCCATCCCTTCTACTTCCCTGATTTCTTCTCCGACCTCCTGCTCATCCACCTATTCCATCCTCCTCCCCATTTCTTCGGCCTCCTCCTGCAAAGAAATGGAATTTACTGTCGTCACGTAACATTCTCGAGCCGCCTTGGGGTCACCGCGGACTCGGACCTGGATCCCCTCCGCGTTGAACTTAAGGCATTGATGGAAGGAGGAGGGGACGCAGTGGAAGGCGCTGATGAGGGGCCTCCCAAAAATGGCATTATAACTGCTGGGGGCCTCTACTATAACGAATCGGCAGTTCCTGGACTGCCCCCCTAAGCTGACATGGAGACCCACTCCCCCTTCTACTTCTTTCCTCTCCCCCGAAAAATCGAAGAGAGGCCCATCGGAGGCCAGCACCCTCTTGGCTTCTACCTGCATGGCGTCGAAGGGCTTCTTGACGATGATGTTGACGGAGCTCCCATTGTCAATGAGGCTCCGGGAGACCGTGAAATTCTCGATTGCCGTCTGGATGACCAGTGCATCGCAGAAGAGGTCCTCATGACCCGGCATGTCCTCCCTCGAGAAAGTGATCCTCTCCTCTGGGGGTGGGGTCTGGGATGTGGATCCGATGCCCCTTCGGTACATGGTGTGGAGGCTTGCTTTACGGGAAGCTTCGACCCCCCCCCCCCATGGATCACTCTGATCCCTCCTCGGGTCCCCACATCGGCCCGGTCTTCGCAACGATCCCCCTCCGCCTGAGGCCGGTTGTAACACCCCAAAAAGGCCCAAAAAGACTCAACATGAAGTTTGAGTAGCAGGTCAGGTTACACGGCCCTGGGACCATGCGAGCTGAGTTTCCCGAGTTATTTGTATAAACTGTAGACCGTGTACTTTTTGTTATAACAGAGTTATCGCTGCTGAGTTTTATTTCCTTACCGTGCAAATTTCGGGACGAAATTTTGATAAGGGGGAGAGGGTTGTAACACCCCAAAAAGGCCCAAAAAGACTCAACATGAAGTTTGAGTAGCAGGTCAGGTTACACGGCCTGGGACACGGGCGTGTCCCAGGGCGTGTCGGGTGTACACGGCCTGGGACACGGGCGTGTCCCAGGGCGTGTTCTATTTATTTTGCAAAATTGGCCTATTCCGGGCAGAGCCGGACACGGCCTTGAACACGGCCGGGAACACGGGCGTGTCAGGCTGGACACGGGCGTGTCAGCTGCCGTGTTCCGACCCGTGTTCTGGTTGCAGCTCGATGGAGCAGGAGACACGGGCGTGTCTCAGGTTTGACACGGGCGTGTCAGGTCCGACACGGGCGTGTCGATGACCGTGTTGTTCAGTCGGTTCAACCTGTGTGTACCGCTTAAGGGGTACACGGCCTGTGACACGGGCGTGTCACAGGCCGTGTCGGCCAAAAAGTGAAATTCTGGGGAAATCTTGGCCGTTCAGTTTCCTCTCTTTTGATCCAAAGGCTCAGGTGGTTTCTTGGGCTGGATAAGTCGTGAAAGCAGGAGGAATAGCCATTCTTCTTTTATCCTTAAGGAAGAGAGAAAGAGAGAAAGAGAGAGGAAGGAGGAGGAGGAGACCAAGCCACCGGCGGAGCTCCCGTGGTTCGATTCGTGATCCGAAGCCGGCGTTGTGACGGCAAGGCTGCTGCGGTTCTTTCTCACCGGCTAGTTGTCGATGGCACCGAAGAGATCGACAAGGGTAACGATCTCCCTCCTTGGACATGTGAAGTCCTTCTTTTCTGCATTGCATAGGGAAAACCCTTCCCCGCGAGTGTGCGGTGGGTTGTGGTGTCCCTTGGGGTAGATATGTGAAGTCCCCCTTGTTAGAGGCCGGAATTGGAGTACGGCTCTAGGCATGCTGTGTGAAGCCCATCTGGATGGAATCTGGATTGGTGATGCTTGTTTGCATATCGGAGAAGGCTCCGTGATAATGGCTTGCGATGCCTATGGCTTGTGATGCCTTGTTCCTACCTGTTGCTTGGTGCGGCAGGAAGTACTGGACGATGTCCAGGAAATGAAGAGGGTTGGCGGCAACTCTTGTGGCCGTGCGTTGCCACTTTGTGAGTAGTTGAGCCGTTGGGCTGCAACTCGTTGAAAAGGCTGAGTGCCGAACAGGAAAGGTGAAACCGACCCGCGCCTATAAAATGCCATGGATACTTCCGTATTCGAGGTGGCTCGGCGACTTGAGCAACGGGGGGTGGCTGATCCGTACCTGCGTTAGGTCCGTCCGACTTGGAAGCCTGGTATAGGTTTTGTTGGAGCGCCTAATGAGAGTCTTAGGCCCGCGCGCCGGAAAGACTAGAAATGCTCAAATACCGTGTAGACGGTGGTGTTGACCCTAGTATTCCGGTACACCGAAAATGTGCCCTGAGTGCACGGACTGTCGGGCCGGGTGGCCGATGGTTGTGATGGCTTGGATGTGCCTGCGCGCACATAGTTGCTATTGATAATGCCATGCTTGCAGGGAAAGAATGCTCATGCCCCGAGAAAAGGGGTAGGATTGTTATAATTGGGTCAGCTGAATGCTGACCGTTGCATTGTTTGCCACCGGTTGGGTGGATTGTTCCCGTGCAGGTGCTGGAGAGCCAAGTGGTAAGTGATGGGCGGGAGAGCCCTACTGCTGTTGCTGCTGCTGCTGCGGCTAGCCTGGAAGGCTAAGCCATTGTTTTGTTTTCTCTTTTACTCATGTATGGCCGGCCTGCGCGCCGAGGTTTGTAAAACATGATGTATGTTCAGAGGAACTGTAAGGCCTTAAGGCCAAACCCTTGTGGTTGTGTACATTCCATGGTATATATATAAATGTGGTTTTATATATTGGACATTCCGGTTAAGAGTTCAAAGTTGTAACTTAAAGCTTCCGCTAGAATGCTCTGAGTTAGGATTCGTAATTGGTTTGGTATTATCCTGTGACCTCACCGTCTGTTTGTGGCATATAGTGTGGGGCCCCGGCCGGACCTTCTACTATACGTCATCTAACGGATGGGGTCGTTACATTTTGGTATCAGAGGGAGGTTTCGATCCTCCGACAAGGGTAACGATCTCCCTCCTTGGACATGTGAAGTCCTTCTTTTCTGCATTGCATAGGGAAAACCCTTCCCCGCGAGTGTGCGGTGGGTTGTGGTGTCCCTTGGGGTAGATATGTGAAGTCCCCCTTGTTAGAGGCCGGAATTGGAGTACGGCTCTAGGCATGCTGTGTGAAGCCCATCTGGATGGAATCTGGATTGGTGATGCTTGTTTGCATATCGGAGAAGGCTCCGTGATAATGGCTTGTGATGCCTTGTTCCTACCTGTTGCTTGGTGCGGCAGGAAGTACTGGACGATGTCCAGGAAATGAAGAGGGTTGGCGGCAACTCTTGTGGCCGTGCGTTGCCACTTTGTGAGTAGTTGAGCCGTTGGGCTGCAACTCGTTGAAAAGGCTGAGTGCCGAACAGGAAAGGTGAAACCGACCCGCGCCTATAAAATGCCATGGATACTTCCGTATTCGAGGTGGCTCGGCGACTTGAGCAACGGGGGGTGGCTGATCCGTACCTGCGTTAGGTCCGTCCGACTTGGAAGCCTGGTATAGGTTTTGTTGGAGCGCCTAATGAGAGTCTTAGGCCCGCGCGCCGGAAAGACTAGAAATGCTCAAATACCGTGTAGACGGTGGTGTTGACCCTGGTATTCCGGTACACCGAAAATGTGCCCTGAGTGCACGGACTGTCGGGCCGGGTGGCCGATGGTTGTGATGGCTTGGATGTGCCTGCGCGCACATAGTTGCTATTGATAATGCCATGCTTGCAGGGAAAGAATGCTCATGCCCCGAGAAAAGGGGTAGGATTGTTATAATTGGGTCAGCTGAATGCTGACCGTTGCATTGTTTGCCACCGGTTGGGTGGATTGTTCCCGTGCAGGTGCTGGAGAGCCAAGTGGTAAGTGATGGGCGGGAGAGCCCTACTGCTGTTGCTGCTGCTGCTGCGGCTAGCCTGGAAGGCTAAGCCATTGTTTTGTTTTCTCTTTTACTCATGTATGGCCGGCCTGCGCGCCGAGGTTTGTAAAACATGATGTATGTTCAGAGGAACTGTAAGGCCTTAAGGCCAAACCCTTGTGGTTGTGTACATTCCATGGTATATATATAAATGTGGTTTTATATATTGGACATTCCGGTTAAGAGTTCAAAGTACTCCAATTCCGGCCTCTAACAAGGGGGACTTCACATATCTACCCCAAGGGACACCACAACCCACCGCACACTCGCGGGGAAGGGTTTTCCCTATGCAATGCAGAAAAGAAGGACTTCACATGTCCAAGGAGGGAGATCGTTACCCTTGTCGATCTCTTCGGTGCCATCGACAACTAGCCGGTGAGAAAGAACCGCAGCAGCCTTGCCGTCACAACGCCGGCTTCGGATCACGAATCGAACCACGGGAGCTCCGCCGGTGGCTTGGTCTCCTCCTCCTCCTTCCTCTCTCTTTCTCTCTTTCTCTCTTCCTTAAGGATAAAAGAAGAATGGCTATTCCTCGCTCCACCACCGCAAACGGACCAAGATACCTCGGACTTAGCTTTTTCAAACGCCGAATCCTGGACACACCTTTGAAGGGTTTGATCTTCAAATATACCCAATCACCCACCGCGAACTCCACGTTCCGGTGCTGGGCATTGTAGTACTTTGCTTGACGATCTTGGGCTATCAATAGCCTCTCCCGAATAGAGCGTATGAGCGAAGTAGCTTCTTCGACTTCCTTTTTCCCATTCAGCTTCGATTCGCCTGCTTCTGCCCAAGCTAAGGGTGTACGGCATTTCCGACCATACAACGCCTCAAATGGTGCCATACCAATACTCGCTTGGTAGCTATTATTATAGGCAAATTCAACGAGAAATATGTAATCTTCCCATCTCTTACCAAAGTCTAGGGCGCACATGCGGAGCATATCCTCCATCGTCCTGTTGGTTCGTTCAGTCTGGCCATCCGTTTGGGGATGAAAGGCCGTACTAAACGCCAATTTTGTACCCAACATTTGATGAACGAGCCGCCAATCATTCGATGTGAACCGCCCATCACGGTCACTAACGATGCTCCGGGGAACACCGTGCAGTCGAACAACCTGCTCCACATACAGCTTGGCCAAGGTTTCCACTGAATCGTCTCTTCTGTTTGGAAGGAAGTGCGCCACTTTCGTCAACCGGTCCACAATCACCCAGATTGAATCATGACCGCGTTGAGATCTCGGCAATCCGTGCACGAAATCCATCGAAATATCATCGAACTTCCACTCCGGAATAGGTAACGACTTCAGAAAACCGCCAGGCTTCTGGCATTCTGCTTTCACCAACGCACAGGTATTGCATTTAGCCACATAACAAGCCACATCTTTCTTTAATCCGGGCCACCAGAACAGCTTTTTCATGTCCCTGTACATCTTTGTGCTCCCTGGGTGAACTGAGTACTTTGCAAAGTGAGCTTCGTACATCAACTCTTCCCTCAGTTTACCCACATTTGGGACGCACACTCGACCATTTCTCCTTAACAACCCGTTATCCCAAGAGAATTGATCATCCGGCCCATCTTTAGCATAGCGCTGGAGACTTTCATCAAGCTCCGTTGCTCGCCGAATTCTGTCCGTAAGGTCATACTGCACCTCCGTCCAGTTCAAGCACGCATCGGTTGACACACCCTTGTCAACACACGATATCTCCATTGCTTCCAATTCTTGGATCAAACGCTGATCATGCCTCTGCAACCAGCTTGCCCGTACCGGAGTCTGTCGACTCAAAGCATCAGCGACCACATTTCCCTTCCCGGGGGTATAGTGAATCTCGAAGGTGTAGTCCCCGAGGAACTCCATCCATCTTCGTTGTCGCATATTCAGATCCTTCTGATCCAACAAATACTTTAGGCTCTTGTGATCCGTATAGATATCCACTTTGACGCCATATAGATAGTGCCGCCACAACTTGAGCGCAAAGATTACCGCCGCCAACTCCAAATCATGGACGGGATAATTCCGCTCATGCACTTTCAACTGACGCGAGCCATAAGCAATCACTTTCCCAAACTGCAGAAGAACGCAGCCTAAGCCGCTCCCAGATGCATCACTATAGATCTCATACCCATCGGTACCACATGGAGACGTCAACACTGGCGCCGTGGTCAAACGACTCTTCAAGTCTTCAACAGCTCGAGCGCACTCCGGCGTCCATATGAACTTTTGATCTTTTCTCGTCAGCGTGGTGAGAGGTAAAGCAATCCGTGAGAAGTTTTCCACAAACCGTCTATAGTAGCCCGCAAGTCCAAGGAAGCTCCTGACCTCGGCCACTGAAGACATCACTGGCCAATCTCGGATGGCACTTATCTTCAACGGATCCACCGCGATACCCTCTCCGCTTACCACATGGCCTAAGAAGGCTACTGAAGAGAGCCAGAACTCGCACTTTGAGAACTTGGCAAAAAGCTTATTCCTCCTCAGGGTATGCAAGACCAACCGCAAATGGTTTGCGTGATCCTCTTCCGACTGAGAGTATACTAAGATGTCATCGATAAACACAATAACAAACAAATCCAAGTACTCTCGGAACGTTCGATGCATTAGGTCCATAAATACCGAAGGCGCATTACATAGGCCAAACGGCATTACCGTGAACTCATAATGACCGTAGCGTGTTCCAAACGCTGTCTTGGGAATGTCACCTTCCCGAATCCTTAGCTGATAATATCCCGATTTCAGATCCAACTTGGAATAGACCGTTGATCCCGCCAGCTGATCAAAAAGGTCATCAATCCGTGGGATCGGATACTTGTTTTTCTCCGTCAGCTTATTCAACTCGCGGTAGTCAATACACAACCGTAAGCTACCGTCTTTCTTTTTCACAAAGAGAACAGGCGCGCTCCAAGGTGACATACTTGGGCGTATATATCCCTGCTCCAACAACTCTTGCAGTTGGACTTTCAACTCAGCCATCTCTTTTGGCGCAACGCGATATGGAGAGCGGGCCACAGGTTTCGCACCTGGCACCAACTCAATAGAGAAGTCAATCTCCCGCTGGGGTGGTAACCCAGGAAGATCTTTAGGAAACACATCGGCAAACTCTGACACAACTGGCACTTCACCGACACTGGCCTTTGGCTCAACAGCCTGAATTAGCGTGAAGAATAACTCCGCGCCCTTCCGCACAGCATTGACGACTTGGAGTGCAGACAACAACGTTCCGCCAACTCCTCGCATACCAGCGAACTTCGTCACAAGCCCGGTATTCTGGCCCAGTGTAATCTCTTTGGAGTTGCAATCAATAAAGGCACGCTGCTCCGAGAGCCAGTCCATACCAAAGATCACATCAAACTCCGATAACGGTAGCACAGCTGCACTCAAACCGAAATCCCGACTTCCTATTTGCACATCCACATCGCAAGCCCTATCCGCAAGCATCACACAGCCATTCGGCAATAGCACCCTTGTACTATCCACCGTCACATGACTCGGTACCCCAATGCGAGATACGAAATCCTCAGACAGAAAAGAATGCGAAGCACCCGTATCAAACAGGGCTCTCGCTAAGTTATTCCGAATCAGGACAAAGCCTGCAGCACACACACATCATGCACAAGCTAAACAAAACCAAAACCAAAAGCACAGCAAGTAAACTAAATCAACTCGTACCTGTGACGACGTCACTTTGCTTAATCGCTTCCTGTTGGCCAAGTTGATAGATTCGGGGCTGCGCCTGGGAAGCAGAGGAATCCACCACCGCTTTGCCCTTCTCAGCATATGACGCACCCGTCTTCTTTTCCCCTTTGGGCTGCACAACTCGACAGTCACGAGCAATATGCCCCACCCGGCCACAGTTATAGCACGTACGAGCATCCGGCCTTGATGTCGCTCCCGACACAACGGTCGTAGTTACTTGCCCCGATGGCTTGGACCTCTTGCCCCCTTTCTTCTGGTAAAACGACTTGCCTGGGCGAGGTGCTTGAAACTCTGGCTTAGACACCACCAAACCCTTATTCCCTTGCACTCGCCTCATGTCCTTCTCCAACGCGCACGCCGTATCAACCAACGCCTGGAACCCTTGGCTCACAGAACTCGAAAGCAGGAATCGTAACTCATCCCGCAATCCTTCATAGAACCGATTCGTTTTCCTTTGGTCATCCGCGAAGATTGTTCCCGCATATCGTCCCAACCTGGTAAACTCGTGCAAGTAGACATCCACACTATCTTCCCCTTGCTTTAACCGTTGGAACTCGTTTTCCATAGCAATACGTTGCGCCGCTGGGACATGTTTCGCCAGAAAGATTCGAGAGAACTCCTCAATCGACACTTGTGTTAATTGCCTGCCCGCCAAATGGTGTAACTCTACCTCATCCCACCACAACCGCGCCTCCCCTTCCAACATGAAGGTGGCCAAGGTGACCTTGAGAGTTTCCTCCGCCCTAATCGCTGTCATTATCCTCTTGACACGCGACAACCAATCTTCCGCCTGCGTTGGGGATCCCATTCCCGCAAACGTCGGAGGACTGAAGCTCATGAATTGCTTCAACTGTCGGTCAGCTGCTCGTGGATCTACAGCCTCAACCGGCTCGGGTCTTACATCAACACGAACTGGCACTACTGCCGGCTGCGCTTGCCCGGTCGGCTGAATCATGGCAAAGAGCGCCTCAGCAACTAAACGAACAGTTTCCGCAGATGGAGGAGGTGTTGGCACCTCAGCCGGTGCCGCACTCTCATCAGAACGCTGGGGCTCAGACTGCCCAGCACCACTACGTGTCACCTATAGGTGGACAAGACACACATTAGCGAACATATGCAAGCAAAACAACACAAAAAGGAACGCGCAGATTCCTCAAACAAGATTTTGTACATTCCTTAATGGACATTCCAGAGTTCATTAGCCCATCCCTCTGATACCAAAATGTAACGACCCCATCCGTTAGATGACGTATAGTAGAAGGTCCGGCCGGGGCCCCACACTATATGCCACAAACAGACGGTGAGGTCACAGGATAATACCAAACCAATTACGAATCCTAACTCAGAGCATTCTAGCGGAAGCTTTAAGTTACAACTTTGAACTCTTAACCGGAATGTCCAATATATAAAACCACATTTATATATATACCATGGAATGTACACAACCACAAGGGTTTGGCCTTAAGGCCTTACAGTTCCTCTGAACATACATCATGTTTTACAAACCTCGGCGCGCAGGCCGGCCATACATGAGTAAAAGAGAAAACAAAACAATGGCTTAGCCTTCCAGGCTAGCCGCAGCAGCAGCAGCAACAGCAGTAGGGCTCTCCCGCCCATCACTTACCACTTGGCTCTCCAGCACCTGCACGGGAACAATCCACCCAACCGGTGGCAAACAATGCAACGGTCAGCATTCAGCTGACCCAATTATAACAATCCTACCCCTTTTCTCGGGGCATGAGCATTCTTTCCCTGCAAGCATGGCATTATCAATAGCAACTATGTGCGCGCAGGCACATCCAAGCCATCACAACCATCGGCCACCCGGCCCGACAGTCCGTGCACTCAGGGCACATTTTCGGTGTACCGGAATACCAGGGTCAACACCACCGTCTACACGGTATTTGAGCATTTCTAGTCTTTCCGGCGCGCGGGCCTAAGACTCTCATTAGGCGCTCCAACAAAACCTATACCAGGCTTCCAAGTCGGACGGACCTAACGCAGGTACGGATCAGCCACCCCCCGTTGCTCAAGTCGCCGAGCCACCTCGAATACGGAAGTATCCATGGCATTTTATAGGCGCGGGTCGGTTTCACCTTTCCTGTTCGGCACTCAGCCTTTTCAACGAGTTGCAGCCCAACGGCTCAACTACTCACAAAGTGGCAACGCACGGCCACAAGAGTTGCCGCCAACCCTCTTCATTTCCTGGACATCGTCCAGTACTTCCTGCCGCACCAAGCAACAGGTAGGAACAAGGCATCACAAGCCATAGGCATCGCAAGCCATTATCACGGAGCCTTCTCCGATATGCAAACAAGCATCACCAATCCAGATTCCATCCAGATGGGCTTCACACAGCATGCCTAGAGCCGTACTCCAATTCCGGCCTCTAATAAGGGGGACTTCACATATCTACCCCAAGGGACACCACAACCCACCGCACACTCGCGGGGAAGGGTTTTCCCTATGCAATGCAGAAAAGAAGGACTTCACATGTCCAAGGAGGGAGATCGTTACCCTTGTCGATCTCTTCGGTGCCATCGACAACTAGCCGGTGAGAAAGAACCGCAGCAGCCTTGCCGTCACAACGCCGGCTTCGGATCACGAATCGAACCACGGGAGCTCCGCCGGTGGCTTGGTCTCCTCCTCCTCCTTCCTCTCTCTTTCTCTCTTTCTCTCTTCCTTAAGGATAAAAGAAGAATGGCTATTCCTCCTGCTTTCACGACTTATCCAGCCCAAGAAACCACCTGAGCCTTTGGATCAAAAGAGAGGAAACTGAACGGCCAAGATTTCCCCAGAATTTCACTTTTTGGCCGACACGGCCTGTGACACGCCCGTGTCACAGGCCGTGTACCCCTTAAGCGGTACACACAGGTTGAACCGACTGAACAACACGGTCATCGACACGCCCGTGTCGGACCTGACACGCCCGTGTCAAACCTGAGACACGCCCGTGTCTCCTGCTCCATCGAGCTGCAACCAGAACACGGGTCGGAACACGGCAGCTGACACGCCCGTGTCCAGCCTGACACGCCCGTGTTCCCGGCCGTGTTCAAGGCCGTGTCCGGCTCTGCCCGGAATAGGCCAATTTTGCAAAATAAATAGAACACGCCCTGGGACACGCCCGTGTCCCAGGCCGTGTACACCCGACACGCCCTGGGACACGCCCGTGTCCCAGGCTGTTGGGGAAGCTGCTTATCGACTAGCACTTTCAGCGGACTTGGGTGGATTACATGATGTGTTTCACATCTCAGTCCTTCGTAAGGCGGTAAAGGATCCAGCTCAAGTCGTGGAGGCTGATCGGGTACCGGTCGAATATGGGCTAACGACGAGGGTTAGACCCATTCGGATCGAGGATCGAGCCGAGAAACAGTTACGGAACAAAGTAATCGGGATGGTCAAGGTCCGTTGGGACAATTGTGGCCGTGAAGAGCTAACATGGGAGCGAGAGCAGACCATGCGAGCTGAGTTTCCCGAGTTATTTGTATAAACTGTAGACCGTGTACTTTTTGTTATAACAGAGTTATCGCTGCTGAGTTTTATTTCCTTACCGTGCAAATTTCGGGACGAAATTTTGATAAGGGGGAGAGGGTTGTAACACCCCAAAAAGGCCCAAAAAGACTCAACATGAAGTTTGAGTAGCAGGTCAGGTTACACGGCCTGGGACACGGGCGTGTCCCAGGGCGTGTCGGGTGTACACGGCCTGGGACACGGGCGTGTCCCAGGGCGTGTTCTATTTATTTTGCAAAATTGGCCTATTCCGGGCAGAGCCGGACACGGCCTTGAACACGGCCGGGAACACGGGCGTGTCAGGCTGGACACGGGCGTGTCAGCTGCCGTGTTCCGACCCGTGTTCTGGTTGCAGCTCGATGGAGCAGGAGACACGGGCGTGTCTCAGGTTTGACACGGGCGTGTCAGGTCCGACACGGGCGTGTCGATGACCGTGTTGTTCAGTCGGTTCAACCTGTGTGTACCGCTTAAGGGGTACACGGCCTGTGACACGGGCGTGTCACAGGCCGTGTCGGCCAAAAAGTGAAATTCTGGGGAAATCTTGGCCGTTCAGTTTCCTCTCTTTTGATCCAAAGGCTCAGGTGGTTTCTTGGGCTGGATAAGTCGTGAAAGCAGGAGGAAGAGGCATGCTGTGTGAAGCCCATCTGGATGGAATCTGGATTGGTGATGCTTGTTTGCATATCGGAGAAGGCTCCGTGATAATGGCTTGCGATGCCTATGGCTTGTGATGCCTTGTTCCTACCTGTTGCTTGGTGCGGCAGGAAGTACTGGACGATGTCCAGGAAATGAAGAGGGTTGGCGGCAACTCTTGTGGCCGTGCGTTGCCACTTTGTGAGTAGTTGAGCCGTTGGGCTGCAACTCGTTGAAAAGGCTGAGTGCCGAACAGGAAAGGTGAAACCGACCCGCGCCTATAAAATGCCATGGATACTTCCGTATTCGAGGTGGCTCGGCGACTTGAGCAACGGGGGGTGGCTGATCCGTACCTGCGTTAGGTCCGTCCGACTTGGAAGCCTGGTATAGGTTTTGTTGGAGCGCCTAATGAGAGTCTTAGGCCCGCGCGCCGGAAAGACTAGAAATGCTCAAATACCGTGTAGACGGTGGTGTTGACCCTGGTATTCCGGTACACCGAAAATGTGCCCTGAGTGCACGGACTGTCGGGCCGGGTGGCCGATGGTTGTGATGGCTTGGATGTGCCTGCGCGCACATAGTTGCTATTGATAATGCCATGCTTGCAGGGAAAGAATGCTCATGCCCCGAGAAAAGGGGTAGGATTGTTATAATTGGGTCAGCTGAATGCTGACCGTTGCATTGTTTGCCACCGGTTGGGTGGATTGTTCCCGTGCAGGTGCTGGAGAGCCAAGTGGTAAGTGATGGGCGGGAGAGCCCTACTGCTGTTGCTGCTGCTGCTGCGGCTAGCCTGGAAGGCTAAGCCATTGTTTTGTTTTCTCTTTTACTCATGTATGGCCGGCCTGCGCGCCGAGGTTTGTAAAACATGATGTATGTTCAGAGGAACTGTAAGGCCTTAAGGCCAAACCCTTGTGGTTGTGTACATTCCATGGTATATATATAAATGTGGTTTTATATATTGGACATTCCGGTTAAGAGTTCAAAGTTGTAACTTAAAGCTTCCGCTAGAATGCTCTGAGTTAGGATTCGTAATTGGTTTGGTATTATCCTGTGACCTCACCGTCTGTTTGTGGCATATAGTGTGGGGCCCCGGCCGGACCTTCTACTATACGTCATCTAACGGATGGGGTCGTTACACCGGACTTCCTCAATCCGCACTTCCTGGCGGTTCTGCTGCTCCTGCTGCCGCTCCCTGTTTCCCCGTATCTCGAGGAACTCCGGGCACGTGATCATCGTGTGCCACTCCTCTTGATGGTAGTCACAGTAGGGTAGGTCTACCCTGACCTCCCTCCTCCTCCTTGGCTGTCCTCTCCTTCTCCCTCCCAGGGCTATAGCCATGGCTTCCTCCTGATCGGGAAGGGGGGGGGGTCTCTGACCCTGCCTCCCCCTGGGGGTAAAACTAGCCGCGCCCACCTTGGCGGTTATCTCCTCCCAGATAACCCCTTCGTGGCCCTTGATCCTGCCACTCCAGCCTCCAACCCAACCGGTTGTTTGGTTCCTGACTCCCCCACCTGGGCTGCTGCTGCTCTCTCTGTCGAGGCTCGACCCTTCTCTCCTCCTGGGCTCGGCCACCCCTTAGCTTCTCCTCCTCCACGGCCCACCTGGCCAACCTCCGGGCAAACTCCGGGTGTGCTGCTTCCATGTCGGCCTCTCTTGCCTCCCTTTCCAAGAGCGCCTCAAAAGACACTGGAGGCGTCCTCTTCAACTCCATGACGAAGACCCAGGCTGGAGACCCAGGGTGAAGGCCACCATCATGGTGTTCCCTGACATCTCTTGTACCTGGGACAGTTCCTCCTAAAACCTGTCCAGGTAACTTCCCAGGGTCTCCCCTGCTCTCTGTTTGATACGGAACAAGGACTCGGCCTCCCTCTTTCTTTTCTTTGAGGTGGTGAATCTCAACATGAACCCTCGACGCAGGTCCTCGAAGCAGTTGACGGAGCCGGCCGGAAGCTGATGAAACCACTCTCTCGCTTTCTCCCCGAGGGTGATGGCGAAGAGCCTGCACTTGAAGCCATCTGACATCTGTCGGATTGAGACCACGTCCTCAAACCACTGGACATACTGGACTGGATCTCCCTTCCCTGAGTAGTAGGACATCTCCGGCTCTCGGAACCCCTCTGGAACTGGGGCAGAAGAAATGAACTCGCTGAAGGGGCTTCCCCCCTTAGCTGGGCGAGTTGGGAACTCTCTCCCCACCGTCTCGCCGAAGTGGTACTCGCCTGCCGAGCCCGGAAAAAGGACTCGCCCCCTCGGCTCGTGCTCCCCCTCGCTCGCGACTTCCTTCCCAGCTCGCCTGATGGGCGCGTCGCTGCCCAGTGTCGGGTCGGCGACCACGGGAACCACCGATGTCGTGCTCTCGGCTCGTATGTCGAGTGCGACCCTGACGAGTCCGAGCACTTCCTCTCTGAGCTCCGTGGACATCCCTGCCGTCGCGGGAGGGGGAGGGGGTGGCGAGCTCGCCCTGCCTGAACCTTGCCCTTCATCTCTTGCCATCGGACCTGCGGAAGATTTTCTGTGCTAACCACGCTCCACGCTCACTGCACCAAAATGTTGAAACCGAAAAATCGGTGTCTGAGGAGCTCGACCCTTGGGGAAGGGGTGATCACACACTTACTTCTCTCCCCACGAGCCCAAATGACAGAGGAAAAGGACTAGAGACAGTCCCAAGGCTCCAGCACGGAGGTCCCACCACACACCCGGAAGATCTTAGAGCGCTTCCCCTCCTTAGCCAAGTGCTGAAGCTAAGATACCTCAGAAAGCACTAAAAGACCGAGCACAAGAAAGTGCGTGCTTCTGAGGTACCCCTTGAGTCCTATTTATAGGAAAAGACGGTCTGCAAATATCTAATCTTCACTGTTTTTGAGGACTATAGGCAGTCAAAAAGGGAGTAACATGGTAAAGATACACCACGGCTGAGGGGCGAGCTGGCCCTGAGATAACGTCCACTCGGCAAGGTCGGCGAGTACTGGAGCGGGAGAGCTTTACCCTACGCCGAGGTAAAAGGCGGTGAGGGCGCTCGCCCCACTCAACGCCACAGGCCTGGCTCGCCTCGCTCTGGGCCTGGGCGAGTTGGCTCTGAAGCCTCTGCTCGCGGGTGACGGACGTGCTGGCACTCGCCCGCCCCTTGGCTATGGGCGAGCACGTACTCGGCTGTATCTACTCGCCTGATGAACTGACTTCCTTCCGCCGGGCTTAGCTCTACGAACTTCGAGCTCGGCCCGACGATTGCCGAGCCCGTACTCGACACGCTGGGCTCGACATGCCTGCTGAACTCGCCTGGGGCTCTGGGGCGGTCTGAGCCGGCCGGTTTGGCTCCTGTTAGCCCACTCGCTGGATACGGGGTTGTACACTAAGGTATTTCAAAAAGCGCTAGAAGACTGGGAGGCAAGTAAGCATGCCTTCTGAGGTACCCCTTGGTTCCTATTTATAGATTTCTGAAAATGTCCTGTAAATAGCTAACCTCCGCTGTTCTGAACAGCTATGTGCAACCCAACTGGGTCTGCTAACAGCGCAAATTCGCTGTTTTAACTAGCTAGGGGCAGGCCAGCAGGGGCAAAATGGTAAAAACACCTCATAGATCCCTGGGCGAGTAACCCTCAACAAACCCTACTCGGCAAGGGCGACGAGTACTCGATGGAGCAGGCACTCGCCGCCTATCTTCGATCTTGGGCGAGTACGGGCCCAGCCTGCCCTACTCGCACGCCGCGGGCTTGTTGATCGATTTGAATTCGACGAGCGACTCAGAGCTCGACGAACTGGACTTGGCAAGCAAGGCTTTGCGATCTGGGCTTGGCGAGTACGAGCTCGCCTCCCCAAGGTATCTCACCCTGCCTGGGCGAGCCAGAGACTGCCAAGCTCTTCCTCCTGCTGAGCTCGGCCAGGGACTCATACTGTCTGATTTGGCCATTCTGGCTCCTGCTGACCCACTCGCTGGATACGGGGTTGTACACTAACCCTAACTGTCCTCCAAATTTTCTCTCGTCTATTTTGATCCCTCGATTCCCTCGTCGGTGAACTGTTGAAATTCGATATAGCGGAAGACGGGAAATCAGGCGCAGGAACACTCAACCTATCTGAGCCCAAATAAATCAGATGCAAACCAGAAAAACAAGAATCTTGTACTAAACAATCTTTACATGACAAGACATACATGACGAGACATGATTCACCAAAGTAACCAAAGGGAAAGCAGAAACAATTACAAGGAAACCTAACCGCGCGGACTCAAAGAGTTAGCCGTCGGTTCTACTGCTGCACTACAGAGTCCGCACAAACCGCCAGGTCGCCAGACCGCAAACCAATCCGTGTGGACTGCCCGTTATTCCAATGCAAGAAGGAACTCTACTCGTCAATCAGCAAGCCACCTAACCGCAAGGTCGCTTAGCCTCCTGACCGCACGAACTGCTGCTGCCAAACTGAACAGGCCGCCAGAAGCGGACAACTTATTGAACCGGGAAACTAGTTGTAGAAGAGAGACCGCCTAGCCGCAACCCGCGACCTGCTGTTAACCGCTGGTTGCTATTCGTAGAGTCCACACTGTCCCTGACCGCAGTCAGAACCAAGTCGTGGCCTTCCAGCGCTATCCACACTACCTACACAGCACAATCCGGTCAATCTTCAAACTGCGCGGATACAAAGATTCAGTCCGCAGCAACTATCCGCGAGTTCACTTACTGTTCATTCGCTTTTATCATTGATGTGACAAGAGGTCCTATTTATAAGCACGATGAGGTGTGTGGTCACCGCCCTAGCCGATTAGATAACCACCCCAGCCCGCGGCGATCACCAAGTGTATCTGCAAGCCGTGGATAAATAGCCAGTCCGCCACGACCTGTGTAGGATAGCCAGCCCGCCAAGAAGCATCACCAAGGCCGGAGAGAAACCTCTATCCGCCTTATCACCAAAGGCCAAGCCAGGACGCCGCCACCAGCAGAACTCTGCAGCAACACCCTGTCCGCCTATCAGCGGACACCGATCCAGTCCGCACGCCTTACGAACTCAACTCCAGTCCGCATTCCCCAAGCTCGCAACCAAGGCACACAACAACTGCTGCCGAGCTTGGCGGATTGAGAAGCAGTCCGCGCTTAATCGCACGATCACGCCAGACTGAGCCAACATAGACTTGGTTCATAACCAACCAAGTCTACATCACTGGCCACAAGGGTCAATCCGCGCTTACTGGCGGACACTGGCCCCAGTCCGCCAATCCCAGCGAACTCCGACACCAGTCTGCACTAACCGGCGAACCCTGCGGCTTCCACCAGCCGCACTTCCAGAGCTAGACCAAGGCATCTGCCATGCCGGTCTGTCGAGCTCCATCCCAGTCCGCATCTTACCGGACTCCGCAGATATAGAAGCTATCCACCTGGTTACCTGGGATCCAACTGCCTGCTTTGCAGAAGCCGGCCTGGCTGGCCGCCGCCTCTGTTCGCACAGACCACACGAATAGACAACCCAGACCGCCAAGGAACAAGCCGTCTCCAACATCACTGTCGACCTGACTAACCGCCAGTCCTGTCCGCATAGACCGCGCAGACAGGTCGCCCAGGTTGCCCAATCCCCCACTTTCACTTCACCATTTTCAACATGAACATCCCCGAACGATGACACAGCTCGCCGACGAACAACCCCGAATGTCAACACAACTCGTCGGCGAACATCCCCGAACGACGACGGCAGTCCCGACCGACGACAGTGCATATAAGACCGCTCGAAGCCACTCAAGTTTGGATTTTTTCGCCGGCCAAATCGATTAGGAAGAATTTCTGTTTCCTGCGAATCTGGTTTCGACAGTAGACATCGGTAGGAGAATATTCTTTTCGTCGTCGCTCCTAGATCGGGAAAAGATCGAGGTTGAGGAAAGTCTACCGCCCAGATCCAAAAATTCCAGATTTGCCCGTTTTTCTTCCGATTCAATTTTTCTCCTGTCATCACTTGCTGCAGATCGCTCCTTCGCCGTGCTCCGCGTCTTTCTCATCTGGCAAGGCAGGCAGTGATCTTGTTCAGCTATGGAGAAGACCAAAGATTCTAGTACTTCAATTTCTTCATCTTGAAAGGGTCATTAACCTCTGTCAGTTCCAAGAAAGAAAGGAGAAGCAACTCTTAAGCTTCTACTTTGGATATCAATTTCTGTGATTTATAAATCATGATTACTGTAGTTTTTGAAAAAAAAATTCCTATATTAATTTTGCTGATTTAGGCTCCGTTTGGGGGAACTTATTTTCGCTGGTCAAGTGGTCACGACCGCATGAACCAGACCATAATTAAGGTCCAGTTCATGCGGTCGTGACCGCTTCACCGGTGAAAATAAGTCATCTCAAACAGAGCCTTAATATAAAATATGTATAAAAAATCTATTTTTTTTATTTTTAAACTAATTTATATATAATAATTTTATTTACGTATAACAATTTTTTTGTTTACACTAATTTATATAGGTTTTTTTGGCAAAGTACATCATCGAAATATAGGCTTTTGACAAAATACATTCCGAAAGTTTAAAATTGGCAAAATGCTTCTCCCAAAATGGTTTTTGGGCAATATGCACCCTCAATAGCCAAAAAATAAAATGGTCAAAATGTACATTCTAGGATGCACATTGCCAAAAAAACCATTTTATGGGATGCATTTCGTCAATTTTAAATTTTCAAGGTGTCTTTTATCAAAAGCCTATATTTCGAGAATCCACTTTGCCAAAAAAAACTAATTTATATATAATAAATATTTGTATATAATCGAATCTAATTTACCTTATAAGTTATAACAACTCAGTAACTCACTTTATTTTCCTCAGTTTAGCGTCATTCCCTGTCCGTTTTATTTCTCTCTCTACTCTCTTCTCTTTCTTTCTCTACTGTTAATCGGGCCTGAGGGCTGTTACAGGGGAAATGGAGTTCGTCGACGACGACGCGAGGCCGCGATTTCTCCTCAAAGGTAGGTCCACCCACTCCTCCTCCTCCCCTCCGCCGGAAACCCTAAAGATCTCCAAGATCCATGCCTCCTTCTGCTTCTCCGCCGCCGCCGCCTTCCTCATCACCGCCTTATCGCTCTCCTCCTACACCTCCATCCCCTTCACCCTTCTCATCTGGTTCTCCCTCTCCCTTCTCCTCGCCCCCTTCGCCCCACCCTCCCTCACCGGCGGCGATCCTCGCGTCGGCCGCGGCGACCCTCTCCCTCCTCCCGCCCCAAAATCCGCCGAACCCAACGAGCCGCGGAAGCGTTCAGCCGCCCGATGGAACCCTAAACCCCCTCCTCCTCCTCCTCCCCCTCCTCTCTCCTCCCCCTGCGAAACCCTAATCAATAAACCGGAGGAGAAACAAGGATCAGATCCGTCCGGCCACACCATCGAATCCCCAATTCAGCAAGAAGAAGAGTGGACATCAGAGGATTTCGAGATTCTCAAGCGCCAGATCTCAAAGCATCCCGCCGGGGCGCCCGGGCGGTGGGAGCGGGTCGCCGGCGCATTCAAGGGGCGGCGTGGGGTGGAAAGCGTGATCCGGGCGGCGAAATCTTTGTCCGAGAAAGGCCCCCCCGGCGGCGCCGACTCCTTCGCCCAGTTCCTGAAGCAGAGAAAGCCCCTGGATAGGCGCGTGGACGATCACGCGAACGGAGATCCCATCGCCGGAAACGGCGGATGGAGCTCTGGAGAAGACATTACCCTGCTCAATGCACTGAAGGCTTTTCCTAAGGATGCTGAGATGAGGTGGGAGAAGGTGGCGGCGGCTGTGCCGGGGAAATCCAAGGCTGAGTGCATAAAGAGGGCTGCAGAGCTGAAGAGGGATTTTCGAAGCTCAAAGAGTTCTGAGAGCTAATTTTGTTCTTTCTTTGAATGCTGGTGAGTTCTTTTTCTGATGCATTGTTCTTCATGTTGTTGTGTATGAATTGATGAAGTTTAATCTTATGTTTTCATCTTCTCGATAATTTTTTGTTTCTATTGGTAAAGTGTATTCTGGAAATATCGGCTTTTGGTAAAATGTATCCCGAAAGTTTAAAATTGGCAAAGTGCACCCCCCAAAGTAGTTTTTCTTGACAATATGCACTCTAGAGTGGACATTTTGGTCATTTCATTTTTTGCCTACTCAGGATGCACATTGTCTTACAAATGATTTTGTTAATACAAGTATTTTTGTATTAAAAAGGACACATGTAGTATAGCAAGCTTGATAAGTATTTCTCCAGTTTTTGTTTTTTTTTGTGAGTTACAATTTACATGGGTTTGGGCCATTTTTATAGAGCCCATCTGCTCTGCTACATTTACTTTACAGCTCATACAGCACATTACAGCACATTACAGCTCATACAACACATTTATTGTGTGAGTTTAACTCTTTGACTTTGCTGCTTCTTTTGTCCTCCTGTCTTTTCGAGGTTGTTTCTGGGAAGCTGCCGGTGACCTTGCTATGATGGTGCTGCCTTCAGATCACTTCAGTTTCTCCTTCACCTCCTCTTGATCTGGAGGCGGCCCGATCATCATCATCCTTCTTAGTTCTATAAATCGATGTCGCGGAAGGGGTTTAGTTAACAGATCTGCGATCTGTTCTTCTGTCGAGCAGTATTGAACATCAAGCTTGCCAAGCTCGATTTGTTCGCGCACAAAATGATGTTTTACAGCGATGTGTTTGCTTCGGTTATGAAAGATTGGGTTTTTTCCTAATGCGATAGCTGAAGTATTATCACATCTAATTAGCACTGGTTTTTCTTCCTTTATTTCTTCTTTGTTTTCTCTGATCTGCTTCTCTATTTCTTTTAACCATGCGGCTTCACATGCGGCATTTGATAAAGCCATGTATTCTGCTTCTGTGGAGGACAAAGCTATTGTCGGTTGTTTGCGTGAACTCCATGAGATGGGACAATTTCCATAAGTGAAGAAGTAAGCGCTGGTACTTTTTCGATCTTCTCGGTCTCCAGCCCAATCAGAGTCACAATAACCTGTTAGGTTGGTTTTTCCTCTTTTTTCATATATTAGGCCATAATGTTTTGTGCCTTGTATGTAACGAAGAAGTCGTTTGGCTACCTCCATATGATGTTTGTTTGGATTTGAAACATATCTGGAAAGTTTGTTAACTCCATACTCTAGATCTGGTCTAGTGTGTGTGAGATAAATTAACGATCCAAGTAGTTTTCGATAGTCCTCTTCTTCAGCCCCTTCTTCTCCTTCTTTTCTTTTTTCTAGTATCTCTGTTGTTGCTAAGGGGGTTAGCGTTGGATTGCTACTATTCATTCCAGTTTTCAGAAGTAATTCTGTAGCATACTTTTCTTGAGATAAAAAGATAAATGTAGGTAGTTGAGTAATCTGAATCCCAAGGAAGAAATGTAGAAGGCCAAGATCTGTCATTTGATATTTATGCATCATTGCATTTTTAAATGTTTGCAGCATGTTTAGATTGTTTCCTGTATAGATTATGTCATCGACATATATACACACAATTATGATTTGTGTGTTTATTGCTTTGGTATAAAGTGAAGCTTCAACAGAGCATCTGTTAAATCCTTCTTGAATGAGAAATGTATCAATGTTTTCTTTCCAAGCTCTGGGGGCTTGTTTAAGTCCATAGAGTGCTTTATGGAGTTTGTAAACTTCTTGTTCATGGCCTTGAATGATGAAACCCCTTGGTTGATCCACATAAACATCTTCTTTAATAATCCCATTTAGGAATGCAGATTTTATATCAAGTTGATATATTGGGTAGCAATTCTGAGCAGCCTTTGCAATGATGAATCTGATGGTTTCCATACGAGCCACTGGAGCAAATGACTCATTGAAATCTCTACCAGGTATTTGGGAATATCCCTTTGCAACTAAACGAGCTTTATGCTTTATTACGTTGCCTCTTTCATTTGTTTTCACTTTGAATATCCATTTTAATCCAATTACCTCTTGGTTACTTGGTTTTTTAGACAGGGACCAAGTTTTCTGTTGGTTTATTGTGGATATTTCTTCTTGCATAGCTTCTCTCCATATTTCTGATTGACTGGCTTCTTCAAATGTAACTGGAATATTGGATGCAAGAGCTAATTCACATGTATCATAAATGTCTATTAAGCTCTTGGTTTTAAGAATAGGTGAGGTTGAGTCGTATTCTTTTATTTCTGCATCATTTTGTTGCCTTGTTTGGGGAAATGATGAGGAGGAGGCATCAGGACTTTGAGTGTCCTTTTGGTTTGTGGTTGTGTTGTCTAATAATGTTGTATGGAAGGGACTAGGGATAAATTCCCTCAGTTCAACCACAACAGGCTGATAGAGTTGATGTTCTTTTTCTGATCCCCATTCCCATGATTGTCCTTCATTAAACTGGACATCACGTGAAATTATAAGTTTGTTTGTATGGGGATTGTGCAATCTATATGCTTTTGAGTGTTCATCATATCCAATGAAAAGCAATTTTTCAGCTTTTGTATCTAGTTTGCCATTTCTTTTTGCTTTTAATGCATAAGCAACACATCCAAACACTTTGCAATGAACTAAGGATGGTTTTCTTAGTTGGAGCTTTTCATAAGGAGTTGCATAGTCCAAGATTTTTGTGGGTGTTCTGTTTAAAATGTAAACAGAAGTATTTGTGGCTTCAGCCCAATAAGAATATGGAATTTTCATGGGGATCATCATAGCCCTTGCCATTTCAACAATGGTACGATTTCTTCTTTCTACAACACCATTTTGTTGTGGACTATTGAGTGCTGTTAATTGTCTTTTAATTCCTTCTTGTTCACAATATTGTATAAATAGTTGTGAGAGGAACTCTCCCCCCTATCCGTTCTTAAGGATTTAATCTCTCTTTCTAACTGTTTTTCTACCATTTTTCTCCATGTTTTAAATGCTTCAAAAGCTTCTGATTTCTGTGAAAGGTAGATTATCCACATATATCTTGAATAGTCATCCACAAGCAAGAGGTAATACTTCTTACCCTGATGGGAGGGGGATTGAGCAGGTCCCCATAAGTCAGCGTGAACTAATTCTAAGGGAACTGAACTTCTCCAAGTTGTTTCTTTTGGGTATGGTAATCTATGTGCTTTTGCTTCTGCACAACTTGGACATAATTCCTTTTTAATGTTTATTTCTGGCATACCTTTTGCTGATTTGGTTGCTTGTTGAAGTGATTTCCAGTTCAGATGACCCAGACGACAGTGCCATAGTTTGGATTTAGTGTCCTGTGTTGCTACAGGTATTACTGTAGAGAATGATAAGGGCTTCATGTCAAGATAGAACACTTGATTAACTGACATGGGAATTGCAACAATCAGTTGTTTTGTTGAGTCTTCTATTATCTGACATTGTTTATTTGTAAACAGGATTGAATAGCCTTTGGTCTGTAGCTGTCCTATGCTGAGGAGATTTTGGGTCAGATGAGGTACCCAGTGAACATCACTAATTGTTTTCAAGTGTCCTGCTGTAGTTGTTACCTCGACTGTTCCTTTACCCTCAATTGGATGTGATTTTCCATCACCTAGATAAACTATTGATTTTATAGTTTCATCTAATGTAATGAATTGGCTTTTATCCCCACACATATGACTTGAGGCTCCACTGTCTAAGTACCATCTAGTATTTAGAATCCTTTTAGGTAATGTAATGTTATCATTTGTGAAAAACAATGCATTACTTGCTCCTTTTTCAGTAAATTTTACCTCTTCCTTATTTTTAAACCAACAATCCTTGTCAAAGTGTGTTGGTTTTCTACATCTTCGACAACGGTTGAAACAGTCTTGTGTATTGTGAGTTGGTTTCTTACATAATTCACAATACATTTGAGTATTGGGGTTCCAGTTTTTGCCTCTTTCTCTATTTTTCTGGGTGAATTTTTTCTGAAATGATTTCTGAAATCCTCCAGAATTATTTGCTCTTCCATGAGTCATATTACTTTGTAGTGCTTGTTCTACTATAGGTGTATGTTTCCTGAGCCTATCTTCATGTGATTGGAGTGAGCTCATTAGCTCTGTAGTTGTTAATAAGTCCATATCATGAGCTTCTTCTATAGCTGCCACAACATGATCATATTTTGAGGGAAGGCTTCTCATAATCTTATGGACAAGTTGTTGGTCTTCAACAACCTTGCCTAGATTACGGATTTGGTTGGTGATGTTTGAAACCCTAGCATAGAAATCCAAAATGGATTCTTCTTCTCTCATTTCTATGGCATCTAATTGCCTCCATAATGTATGAACTTTAATCGAAATTACCTTGTGGGTCCCTTTGAACTCCTCTTTAAGGGTATCCCATGCCTCCTTTGCAGAGGAGGCACTCATTATTCTTGGAAATATTGTATTGGATAGACCTTGTTGTATGAGTAGTAGAGCTCTTGCGTTTTTGATTCTGTCTTCTTTGGTAGGAGCAGATCTTGAAGTTGTTACTTCTGTTATCTTGAGAGGTGATGCAGGTTCTGGTTTATCTCCTAACAATATTCCTTGCTGAACAATTTCTAACAAGTCTTGGGAGTCAAATAAGGTAAGCATACGTATGCTCCAAAACTCATACATATCTCCATTAAAAATTGGTACTCCTGTTTGGCTGTAGAGAGGAACATAATTGGTAGATGATGATGCCATCAAAGCTGACTTATGGATTGAAGAAAAACTTGAATCACTCAAGTATCAAGTACAAAACTGGCTCTGATACCAATCTTACAAATGATTTTGTTAATACAAGTATTTTTGTATTAAAAAGGACACATGTAGTATAGCAAGCTTGATAAGTATTTCTCCAGTTTTTGTTTTTTTTTGTGAGTTACAATTTACATGGGTTTGGGCCATTTTTATAGAGCCCATCTGCTCTGCTACATTTACTTTACAGCTCATACAGCACATTACAGCACATTACAGCTCATACAGCACATTTATTGTGTGAGTTTAACTCTTTGACTTTGCTGCTTCTTTTGTCCTCCTGTCTTTTCGAGGTTGTTTCTGGGAAGCTGCCGGTGACCTTGCTATGATGGTGCTGCCTTCAGATCACTTCAGTTTCTCCTTCACATTGCCAAGAAAAACCACTTTGGAGGATGCATTTTGTCAAATTTAAATATTCGGGATATATTTTGCCAAAAGCCGATATTTCGATGGTGCACTTTGCCAATTAGCCGTAACATAACAATAATGTTTAACTTAATAAAAAGAGCTTGATAAGATGAATGATTGAGAGGAGAGCTTGAGGAGAAAGATGCAAAGGAGTAGAACCTTGGAGAAGATGAAGGAGGAGAGCTTTGTAGAAGATGAATGGGAGAGAGAAACTTGCAAGTGAAGTGAGTACACAGAAATTAAGTATGGAGCCAATAAACAGAATATCATTAGAATTAAGGCTCCGTTTGGCATGGTGGTGGCGGTCGTGAACATGGGGTTAAACTGTCATTTGTTTAACGCACACCTAAAGAGGTTCATCTAGTTTTATGTTTAAAGGGATGAAGTTTGTTAGGCGGTCGTTAACATATGACGGTTTAATCCATGCGTTTACGACTGCGACCGCTCTGCCAAACAAAACCTAAAATTCACCAACTACTGTGGCAAGGATGGAACTTGACATGGTTGCAGAAAAAGTGGTGGGCGGCTACAACGACATGGGTGAGGGAAAGCTCTGCGGTGTGGGCGGGGGCGTCTGGAAAGCAGAGGGAGACACTTGAGGGAAGTCGGAGATGCTATATGGAATGGAAAAGGGAGGACTCTAGCAAGCTATGGGATGCTCGCAGTGGGAAGGAGGGGATCGGGAAGGGAGGTACTAAGTCGGAGAGAGGCTGGGGATTGGGATGGAGTTGGAGTCGGGTGCCGACGATGAAAGAGCAGGGCTGGTCGATCGGGGCTCAAGGATTACACAGGGTGCTCATGTCTGATGGTAAAGGATCATTGGGGGGAGTGGAGTGTGTGAGGGATTGTGATGGAGTTGGAGTTGGGTGCTGACGATGAAAGAGCGGGGTCGATCGGGGCTCAAGGACTGCACACGGTGATCATGTCTGGCGGTAAAGGATCATTGGGGGGGGGGGAGAGGAGCTGTTGAGGGATTGTGATGGAACCGGAGTTAGGAGTTAGGTGTCGACGATGAAAGAGCAGGGTTTATCGGGGCTCAAGGACTGCACATGGTGATCATGTCTGGCGGTAAAGGATCATTGGGGGGGGGGGAGTGGAGCTTGTGAGGGATTGTGATAGAGCTAGAGTTGGGTGTCGACGATGAAAGAGCGGGGTTTATCGGGGCTTAAGGACTGCACATGGTGTTCATGTTTGAAGGTAAAGGATCATTGGGGGGGGAGTGGAGTCGACACCTCTTGCAATCGTGGACTTCAACACGCACGATCGTGACAAATGACCTATTTTGTGGAAGTTAAGGCTTCGTTTGGGGGGACTTATTTTCACCGGTCAAGCGATTACGACCGCATGAACCGGACCTTAATTTAAGGTCCGGTTCATGCGGTCGTAATCGCTTGACCGGTGAAAATAAGGCCCCCAAAACGGAGCATAAGTATAAATGCCTCACACCTAATAACTAGTGATTATAAATAGAAGTGATGACTTGATTAAATGCACCCGATGACTCGGATCATTCGATTGGAATACTATCCTAATTCCCAAATTCTCACTAGAAAATAATTTTAAATATATTAAAATATGAACACTGTGTTGAGCACGTGTTATGGGCATAGGCCAGTTGCCCTATGATGTCATAAATTATGTACATCATGTCATGTCTTTTATTATTATCGTCTTTTATTATTATCGTTTTTTGTTTTGTATATTATTATTATTAAATGTCGAGTCATTATGATGTTGTTATTAGTTAGAAATTGTTGGGTGCATTAAAAGTTTTGTGAGTTTATTGAAAAGTAAATGTTGTGTAGAATGAAGGTATCCATGAATGTAGTCTATTCTTTTTGTTTTTGTATGAGATTGTGGTAGCTCTCTCTCTCTTGAGCGCACTCTGC
Organism: Platanthera zijinensis; assembly: GCA_039513925.1. Lineage (NCBI taxonomy): Eukaryota > Viridiplantae > Streptophyta > Magnoliopsida > Asparagales > Orchidaceae > Platanthera > Platanthera zijinensis. The sequence goes on along the minus strand of CM077082.1, from coordinate 10,784,319 downwards.
CTAGACATTCGCAGTTCTGATTTCATAGCATCCTCCGTCATCCCTGCCTTCGACCACTCCTCTGATGACTCTCCGTTGTTCTACGATTTAGCCTGGAACCGCACGATGACGAGCTCTGATCTTTCAAATGATGATCATATAATTGGCAATAGCAAAAATAAACCCTAAGGTGCCCTAAATGCTCATGCTATAATCACCTGAAGGTGTTCTTTCTATGAAAGAGTGGCTCCTCCCATTCTTCTACCAAGCTAGATAAAGCATAAGCTTCTATGAAGAAGTGTGCTACCCATTTCGACGGGTTGCCGAAATTTGAGTGCGGTATAAAGTAATGGATCGAGGATATTCAAGTATATAGAGAGAAGCTAAAATGACGATGTTGCAATGAGAAATATAGGAGAGCTGCTGACGAGGAGATCGCTAGGCTAGAGAAGATAATCATGGACAAACAACAAGCCTCCTCGTTTGACCCTCTCCCCAAAGAGGGCTTCATGAAAAAAAATGAAGGAGAAATTCGAGAATTCCAACAATGTCTCTACTTCGCCAATTTGCTACATTTAGCCTGGCTCGTGATCGTGCACGGGTCCTCACATGTTCAGTGCGGGCATAGTAAATACCCGCTCATTTCTCGAGCTCTGGCCGAACACTATGACCCCCACACACTTCTCACGGGGGAACATGCGCACGAGCACAGGTGTCTACAAATAGCGTATATCTTTTTTTTGAGCTTACGCTAGTCCAATACAACAACAAAATTGCTTTCCGTTGAATATTTATGCATACAATACAGGTATCAGGATCCTCTCCATTTCAAGTGAAATGGAGGGGATCCATTTCACGGTCGAGATTGAAATGCTTTCGATCCGACGGGTTCATCATTTTCCATGTTTTTTTAGATTTTTTTAATCAAAAAAATCTCCACCACAAGATTTCTTTCCAACTTGTCTTGTCCATTAGATATTGAAATGGATCCCCTCCATTTCAAGTGAAATGGAGAGGATCCCGATCCACAGATGGCAGGACTGATCCCTTTTATATCGGCAATGGTCCAATCGAACGCTCCCTAAACCCTCCCTTATTTTGAGCCCTATTCTAAAAATTCATCCCTCTGTTAGCTCCCTCCTCCTTCCTGCTGCTTCTCCCCAACCTCATCTCATTCTTCCATCTCCTCTATTTTTGCCTCTGCTTCAAACCAGGCTTTGAACTGGGTTGAACCCGCTGATCGGTCTGAACCAGGCTGAATTGGACCAAATGGACACAGTTATTTTCATTCAGTTACCCAATTTCCAAATCACATAAAGACTCCGTTTGGAGGGACTTATTTTCACCGGTCAAGCGGTTACGACCGCATGAACCGGATCTTAATTAAGGTCCAATTCTTGCGAACTGTTTGACCGGTGAAAATAAGTCCCCCCAAACCGAGCAAAAATGTGTTTTTTTTATAGTATATTACTGTTTGGGGTATGGTGTCCTTCTGTGCATAAAGTGGGTTATTATACTATTATAGTATATTTGTTCATTTTGAATGTTTCACTGAAGACAACCAACACGTCTCCTTGTTTGTCCCTCTTCGCAAAGAGGGCTTCGTAAAAAAAAAATTCAAGGAAATTCGAGATTCTCAACGATGTCTCTACGTCGCCAATTTGCTACATTTGGGATGGCTAGCGATCGTGAATGGGGTCCCCACATGTGTGGAGTGTGGAACATAGTAAATACTCGACCGTCACCGAGCACTATGACCTCCTTCGCACATTGCTTGAGGGGAAACATCTGCACGAGCACTGCTATCTACAAACAAATATCTTTTTGGGTGCTATTCTATACAGGTTATTTTCAGTTATGTGCAGTTCAAAGATAAATATATGACAAACTAAAAATTCATAAGAACCTGTGAACCCGTAACAGCTTGGTCTGTACAAAACCGTTATGAAATTGTGTGACCTGCACATAGCTGAAGCCGACTGCGTATATTCATCACCTATCTTTTTTGAGTTTATGCTAGCCTATATTAAAAAAAACAGTCATTCCATTATATCATGGGATTGAAATCTAATGGCTCGGGCATTCCCTTTTTTATGAGTTTTAGATAAAAATAAAGTAATTTATTTTGAAATGGGAATTGTTGCAGCCAATTTGACGCCTCGGTCAGATCAGATTAACTTAGACCGTCTTAGCCATGGAGCGGTCGAGCACGCAAACAGTTACAGAGAAAAAAAAAGCTTACAAGATAATTTTTTAACATGAAGAATCCGTTAACTGAGTGAAAAATCACGTTGCCAGATCTGTGCCGACCAAACCTCCACTGGATTTGAGCGCTGTTACAGGACTTTTTCAGGAACTTGAGGGTGACAGGCCGCCTCTCGTTACAATTATTGGGGAGAGAGACAGAGAGCTCGTAGGGTGACAGATCACTGTTCACAGAGCTAATTATTTCTTGAGTGCTGAGGGGAGCGATGCGCTTGTTGTATTTTGGAGTCTTCTGATAGTTTTTGGAGGCAGGAGCAGCTTGCTGCACTCGTTCTGATGTCTTGGGCTTGAAGCTCGGGGGCGCGCTCAGTGCTTCTTATCCTCTGCTTCTTGTCTCTGATTGTCTTTTGGAAAAGCGTGGTGCAGTTGTCTTATCGGTGGATGGAGTGCTTGCTCTTGAGAGCGCGGGGCGTTTGTTGGCAGAGAGCGAGCAGGGCGCGAAGCTCTTGCAGGAGGAGGGCTCGCAAAGCGCTTGCAGGAGGAGAGCTCGCAAAGTGCTTGCTGGAGGAGAGCGCGTGGGGCGCTAGATGGTAAAGAGCACGCGGGGCGCTTGCCGGAGGAGAGCGCGCGAAGCGCTTGCCGGAGGAGAGCGCACGAAGCGCTTGCAGGAGGAGAGTGCGCGAAGCACTTGCAGGAGGAGAGCATACATAGTGTGGAGGGTAGAGGCGTGCACAAGGAAGCGACGTGCACGAGAGCGTGCGAGGAGACGGAGCGCGCAGGAGCGTGCAAGGAAGAGACACGCGCATGAGCGCACAAGGAAGTGACGCGCACGGGTGCACTCAAGGAAGCGATGAGCGTGAGAGCACACAAGGAGGCGGAGCGCGTGAGAACGCGCAAAGAGGCGGAGCGCGTGTGGGCGCACAAGGAAGAGACGCACGAGAGCGCGCAAGGAGGCGGCGCGCGCGGGAGCGCACAAGGAGGAGGAGCGCTCGGGGAAGCGCAAGGAAGTGACGTGCGCGAGAGCACGCAAGGAGGCGGTGCGCGTGAGAGCGCACAAGGAGGCGAAGCGCGCGGGGGCGCGCAAAGAAGAGACTCGCGAGTGCGCGCATGGAGGCTGAGCGCACGGGGGTGCGCAAGGAAGAGACGCGCGAGAGCGCGCAAGGAGGCGGCGCGCGCGAGAGCGCGCAAGGAGGCGGAGCGCGCGAGGGCGCACAAGGAAGAGACTCGCGCGAGAGCGTGCAAGGAGGCGGCGCGCGCCAAGACGCATAAGGAAGAGATGCGCTCAAGAGCACACAAGGAAGAGAAGTGGAAGAGAGAAATTACGTGGCAGGAGGAGAGAGAAATTTCGTAAGAGGATTTTCGGACAAGAGAAGATAAAGATCTTTGAATGAGCCTTCAAAGACGAATGAGATCTTCAAGGAATGCTTGAAGATATTCGAAGGGGGGGGAAAGAAATGAAGAAGATGAAAGATGATGGAGTGGGAAAATTCGTAGGAGGATTTTCCCGTTAATGGGAGAATGAGAATAAAGGATGATTTGGGACCCTACTTATAGACTTCATGAGTGGTTATGCTGGTTATGTGGCTATCTGCAACCATAACCACCATGATCACTATTTATAGGCCGATTTCATGATGCATTATGCACATATTATTTTATACTTTTACTAAACACAACTCAATTCTATTTTTGATTACGCATTTTCCCCGCTACGGGAGGTCATGCATGCGGATGGTTACGTGGGTGGTTACCCACGTAACCGATGACAACAATGGAGGGAACGCGATCGAACGATGGAGAAAATGCATGGCTCACGATGAACGTCGGCCGACGACGTCAGGGAGACTCTTGGCCGGCGATGGCCACATTTGACCGGAGGAACTTGGCCGGCCACCGGTGGAGGGCCGACCGGCCGAGGGGATGGGGAGGCCGCCCTTAATTGGGGATGGAGAAGGAGAACGGGCGGCCCATTTTTTGGTAATAGGAAGACCGGCCCTAGAAGGGGCTGTGGCCAAAGATGGGCGGCCAAATTTTTGGCAGCAGGGAGGCCGCCCCTTGAAGGGGCGGCAACCAAAGACGGGTGTTTTTTGGTGGCAAGGATGCCGCCCTCGGAAGGGGCGGCGACCAAAAACGGGTGGCCTTGCGGCGGCGGCCAAAGACGGGAAGGCCACCCGTTTTTGGTGGCTGGGATGCCAAGGGCTTATACAAGCATGCACGTTCTGGAAAGATAAAAGGTATTAATGGGATTCCCCTGAAATTTCTAAGTCAAACCGGCAAGACTCGGATCGAGTACACGTGAGCCCGACCAGACCAATTACGCGCATCAAAGCCACAAGCTTCGGGTGCCCCCCAAAGAGGAAGCCGAACCAGCGCACGCGCACGGCAGGGCCGCGCAGGTGCGCCCGGCAGGCGCACGCGACCTGGGCCTCCCCGAAATTTCGGCGACCTATCCGGTTGACGTCGATGACGACTTTCCTATTCCATCAATCAGCAATTGGTTACCCCCTCTCCTATCTCTCCCGCTCTGACTTCCTGTTCGAAAACATGATTCAACCACAGAAGGAAACTTTCTCTCCAGTGCAACACGTGCTCAGAAGGGATCTTTGCTTCAATTCAATTGCGTTAATTTTATGTGTCCAAATGAATAATCATAAGTTTGCTTCTACGTTCTTATTGTTTTTTATTTCAAAAATGAATAATCATAAGCTTACCTCTATGTTTTTATTGCTTTTGATTTCCGTTAAGCCATAAATTAATTCTTGCAAATTAGCTTGTGGTTGTTTGGGTCTCATTTTGGTTCGACTCATCGGACACAAAAAAAAACACGACCTCGAAAAAGGAATAACGACTTTAATGAAATGCTTTGTGAGAGAGTTGTTACGCTCACAAATTTGATTTTTGGGCACGATATTTTCCAGATAGTGGCGGGATTCCGTCGGCCAAAGATGGTATCACCGCCCCGAATAATACGATCACCGCAGCAACATATTGCGCAAGAAAATATCTCTAATAATGTAGATTGTAAGACATGCTCCTCTGAACCTAAGTTTTCTTATAGGCAAAGTAGGTATTTCTTTCGCGCCATGGGACCCACCAAATGCGTGGAACCCACGGCCGGGCAGTGCCGTTCGCGTGACTGGCACGGATCCGCCCTGCCAAATGGGGCCTTTATCCTAATATTTTTTATTTTAAAATGAAGTCCATTAAATTTTCCTACTTTATGATTTTAATTCATAAGTTAAATCAACTAACAGAGTGAAGCATAAAAGCCTGGCTGGCTACTCTTTTGACTATCAGGAAAGATATTTGATTTGCACACTTCAGATGTTTGGAGTGGATTAGTATGTGTTTAATAAAAATAAAATTGTTTTTTTATTTTTAATAATACATACATCTGGGGGTGTTCTCAAGTTGAATTGAATCGAATGACGCATCAATCGAATCCAAAATTGAGATAGAATGCAGAGATTAAAATTCAGATTCGTTTGAATATTTGAATTCAGATACGTTTGTGATGGGTTCCCCCTTTTTATGGAAAGTCATGGGTGGGTCCCACCCCCCATGATCTCTCATGGAGATGATGGGGGCGGACCCCCACTCCCTCCCCTCATGGGGAAACCGCCGCCATAGAAACCGCCGCCGGCAAGAGGCCAAGCCACCACCGGCGGCCGGCCCTCCCACGGCCACCACGACCGTGGCCGGCCTCGGCCATGGCCGCCCCGGCCATGGCCGACCGGGGCCATGGCCGCCCCGGCCATGGCCGACCGGGGCCATGGCCGCCCCGGCCATGGCCGACCGGGGCCATGGCCGCCCCGGCCATGGCCGCCCGGCCATGGCCGGCCGGGGCCATGGCCGCCCGGCCATGGCCGGCCGGGGCCATGGCCGCCCGGCCATGGCCGGCATGGCCGCCCCGGCCATGGCCGGCCGTGGCCATGGCCGCCCCGGCCATGGCCGCCCGGCCATGGCCGCCCCGGCCATGGCCGCCCCGGCCATGGCCGCCCGGCCATGGCCGCCCCGGCCATGGCCGCCCCGGCCATGGCCGCCCCGGCCATGGCCGCCCCGGCCATGGCCGCCCCGGCCATGGCCGCCCCGGCCATGGCCGCCCCGGCCATGGCCGCCCCGGCCATGGCCGCCCCGGCCATGGCCGCCCCGGCCATGGCCGCCCCGGCCATGGCCGCCCCGGCCATGGCCGCCCCGGCCATGGCCGCCCCGGCCATGGCCGCCCCGGCCATGGCCGCCCGGCCATGGCCGCCCCGGCCATGGCCGCCCGGCCATGGCTGGCCGTGGCCATGGCCGCCCGGCCATGGCCGCCCCGGGCCGGCCGGGGCCATGGCCGGCCGGGGCGGCCGGCCGGGGCCATGGCCGGCCGTGACCTTGGCCGCCGCCAAACTCCCTCGCCGGCCGCCCGGCTGTCGCCGTCGTCATGACGACCCGCCATCGTGGGAAGCCCCCCCGACCGTCCGATCAAGGGGAGAGCCCTCCCTGCCGTCCGATTAAGGGGGTAACCACCCATTTCCCCACCACTAACCCACTATGTTAGTGGTGGGGCCCGCCATAACTTCCCCCTGGAGCCTATAAAAGGACCCCAGGGGCTCCTCATTTAATCAACTTTCTCCTCCTACGCTTCCCCCTTCTTCTTCTTCCTCAGGTGGGAGCTCTCCCGTTTTCTCTGCCAGCGGCCACCCCTCGTCGTCAACTACCGGTGGCCGCCTCTCGCCGCCAACCACCGACGGCCACCCGCAACCTCCAGCGGCCACCAACGGATATTAGCACCCGCCAACAGCTACCAGAACCTGTCATCGGTTATTGGCACCCCACCAGAGCCCGGTTGCAAGGGAAGCACTCCAAGGACCGAGGAAGACGCACAAAGGAAGCTGCGACAACCCCAGGACACGCGTCGCCTCCGAGCACGTACGATCGAAGTACCTCGCACATTTCCACCATCCAAGTCCCGTTGGCGCGGCAGTCTGCTGCCCACCAACGAGTGCATATACTCTCTCTCCTCAAGATTGTAACGGGAGCGGCCTGTCGCCCCGGTTCCCCCCATCAAACTGTAAAACTCCAGCAAACTAGTGGATTTTGATCGGCACCGACCCGGTCACGTGGTTTTTTACCCAGTTGAAGGGTTTTCCACGTTAAAACTTCCCGTGTCCATCCCTCACTCTTCAATTGACTGTGTGCGCGCTCGACCGCTCCGAGAGCTAAGGCGGCCCAAGAATATCCGGCCCGACCGGAGCATCGAGTTAGACCGCAACAGTTTGGCGCCGTCTGTGGGAAACATTCCCAGCATTCATTCGCAGAGCAAGTTCACCATCCCTGCAACCGCGATGGCAAAAAGAAATGCCCGCACCGCCGAAGGGTCCGCACTTGGCAGACACACTGAACCAGCACGTTCTCACTCCCTGGTAGACGTGCCACTGACTGCCGAAGTAGCTCTCGCTCCCGTCGCCGCCCTGGAGGGCCGCGTCCGCCAAATGGAAGAACAACAAACGGAAATGCTTGCATTACTCCGAAACATGGGAGCACCTCCTGTTTCCTCGATGCCGCCAGCCCCAGCAAATCCTCCGCTGCAACCAAACCCGGAAAGGGTCCAGGAAGAACCCGAGGATTATTCGGACGCCGCCAACTCCACTTACCCAGCTCAAAGAGGAGTAAGAGCAGATCATCTTCATCACCACCTCGCCGACGACATTCACCCCCCTCCTCTCGAAAGATTTACTCGGGAGGAAATTCGAGAAGTTATAGCCGAAGAATACCGCCGGGCTGGAAGAAGAGACTTTCAGGCTCACCGACCGCTCTGCCAAGGCTCCCCCTTGACGCCGCAAATCCTCGATCATCCCATTCCACATGGATTCAAGCTTCCAAACATCGAGACATTCGATGGAACCTATGATCCACTCGAACATGTCAATCACTTCACCACCATCATGAGGATTTACAATGCTCCAGACCAGTTGCTTTGCCAAGTGTTCCCAACAACACTCAAAGGGCAGGCCCGTACATGGTTCCATTCCCTGAGAGCTGGCACCATTACCAACTTCGCAGAGCTGACCCGACAATTTACTGACCAGTTCATCGCAAATCGGAGAATCATTCGCGATCCCTCTCACCTTTCAGGTATTCGACAAAATGAAGGAGAGTCCCTCAGGGACTTCTTTCGCCGCTTCACCTCTGAGGCACGTCAAATTCCAGGCGTCGACCCCGAGCTTCTCAGAGGTGTCTTCCTTGGCGGACTCCGCCCCAGCGGCTTTTATTCAGCACTCATGAGGGAGACCGTGCCTAGTTATCCAGAACTTGTTCATCGAGTCGAGGCTCAGATAGCAGCCGACGAAGCTATTGAAGCGCACCGACAGCAGTTTGGAGGAGGACAGAAAAGGAGGAAAGAAGAGGAACCAACCCTCACAAGACAAGAAGAGCGATGTCAGAGTGAGCGTCGCCGCAGTAGCCGTCAGCGAGACCTTCCAAGGAATGGGGGGCAACATCCATTTCAGAAATACACCCCTCTGAATACCACCCGCACTAATGTGATGTACGCCATTCAGAATGATCCAGCCTTCCAACGACCAAGAGCATCACGACCAAACCCCAAGGCAGACCAGACAAGATACTGCGAGTTCCACCGCGCAACGGGTCACAACACTGAAGAGTGTGCCAGTCTAAAAGATGAAATTGAACGTCTTGTCCGACAGGGGCTCCTCGGGAGATTTTTGCAAGGACAAGCACAGATCCAAGCACAAGGAAACGGTGGAGGAAGGCAGATGGTAGGCAACATAGAGACCATCGTCGGATCCCCAGCAATGAATACCTAAGACGGACGCTCTCCCCGACGCAGGACGACCCTCTACAACATACCTGCGACCAGGAATTTGCGTCGCATCCATCCCTCCATATTTTTTTTTATTAATGGTGTTAATCGTCTGCTTTTTCCATCATCTTGCTTTGCCACTTTAGAACAGTAAAAGACATGAGCTCAGGCTTGCACGAACCAAGTTTATTTTCAAGTACAATATCATATTTGTTTTAAGGTAAAACTGTGCTGGCAAACCGAATAAGCAAGTTCTTCAGCAACTTTGCCCCTTAAACGTCATTCCATCATCAGAGCCGGTCCCTCTCGTGATCGCACCCGGATTGAGCACCTACGTTCTCCGACGGTCGGATTGAGTACTTACACTCTCCGACGCCATCGCAAGGGCCTGCCCCCCTCGCGATCGCACCCGGATTGAGCACCTACGTTCTCCGGCACCCGGATTGAGCACCTACGTTCTCCGACGGTCGGATTGAGTACTTACACTCTCCGACGCCATCGCAAGGGCCTGCCCCCCTCGCGATCGCACCCGGATTGAGCACCTACGCTCTCCGGCACCCGGATTGAGCACCTACGTTCTCCGACGGTCGGATTGAGTACTTACACTCTCCGACGCCATCGCAAGGGCCTGCCCCCCTCGCGATCGCACCCGGATTGAGCACCTACGCTCTCCGGCACCCGGATTGAGCACCTACGTTCTCCGACGGTCGGATTGAGTACTTACACTCTCCGACGCCATCGCAAGGGCCTGCCCCCCTCGCGATCGCACCCGGATTGAGCACCTACGCTCTCCGGCACCCGGATTGAGCACCTACGTTCTCCGACGGTCGGATTGAGTACTTACACTCTCCGACGCCATCGCAAGGGCCTGCCCCCCTCGCGATCGCACCCGGATTGAGCACCTACGCTCTCCGGCACCCGGATTGAGCACCTACGTTCTCCGACGGTCGGATTGAGTACTTACACTCTCCGACGCCATCGCAAGGGCCTGCCCCCCTCGCGATCGCACCCGGATTGAGCACCTACGCTCTCCGGCACCCGGATTGAGCACCTACGTTCTCCGACGGTCGGATTGAGTACTTACACTCTCTGACGACACCGTGGGGGCCTGCCCCCCTCACGAAGAAGCCGCGAACATCCCTCGTGCAAACTAAGCCGCGAGCAACCATCGCGCAAACTAAGCCGCGAGCAACCATCGCGCAAACTAAGCCGCGAGCAGCCCTCGTACAATCTAAGATGCGAACAACCCTCGCGAAAGTCAAAGCCGCGGTCGCAAACCGTGCAAACAAAGCCGCGAGCCAACCTCGTTCAAGCTAAGCCGCGGTCACAAACCGCGCAAGGCAAAGTCACACGCAAATCTTGTGCGAGCCAAGCTCGTGCGAGCAAAAGTCACGACCCAAGCTTGTGCGAGCAACAATCGCGAGTCAGTCTCGCACAAAATGACATTGCACGTCAAACTTACGTAAAACAACATCAACTTCACCAACGGAGGTATCAGTCAGCCTCAATAAAAATGGAGGCGCCGTGTTTGCACCCATGCGCCTTGCCGCACCAAGTTTCCCTTTTCGACCTTGTGCAAAAAGTACTCGGTGATACACTCGGGGGGCAACAGAAACTCCACATCTCAGTAATCTCTTCCCTTGGGCGCTTAGTCCGCCATGCATGTTACACCTTGCGCACATCGCATATACAGCGTGTATCGCGCACGCATCACTCACTCATCGTACACATTACATACCGTGCACATCGTACCTTGTGCACACGTTACATACCTCGCGCCTTGCGCACATAAGGCGCAATTGCGCATATTATAGCAAGTACGGAAGGGCCCATGACGGTGCTTCCAGAATCGCAGGGCGAGCAAGAGCCCACGCGCACAACACTTGCTTGGGCGCGCAAGATACGCGCAAAGCCCGCTCGCGCACACAAGAGCCCACGCGCACAAGCCACGCGCCAAACTTGCGCGGGCAGCCAGCACGTGCGCGCGTGACACGAGCACGCGTGGCCGAGGTGAGAAGGGCCTGCGCGCGCGCGGCCTGCGCGCGCGCGGCCTGCGCACCCACAACCTGCGCGCGCGGCCAGCCTGCGCGCGCGCAAGGCCTGCGCGCGCGGCCAGCCCGCGCGGCCTGCGCACGTGCGGCCGCGCCCGCAGCCTGCGCGCGCGGCCAGCCTGCGCGCGCGGCCAGCCCGCGCGGCCAGCCCGCACGGCCAGCCCGCGCGGCCTGCGTGCGTATGGCCGCGCACGCGACCTGCGCGCGTGCGGCCCGCGCGCTGCTAGCTCGCGCAAGGCCTGCGCGCGGTCAGCCCGCACGCTGCTAGCTCGCACGGCCAGAGCCCGCCCCAGCGGCCTTTCCTCGCACGCGCTGTTTTGACACTCGTGTACCGCACCGGCCCCCGTCCGCAGGCATCCAGGCGCCCGTTCGCCAAGCCTCCACGCGACATAATACCGCAATCCATCGCCGCCGCCTCGGATCTTTCGCCGGCACCCACCATGACAGCAAGGAATTCCAGAAATCTCTCCTCACGCTCGCTTCGTTCCCGGACAAGTAGAGATTTGGGGGGCATTTGATGGGTTCCCCCTTTTTATGGAAAGTCATGGGTGGGTCCCACCCCCCATGATCTCTCATGGAGATGATGGGGGCGGACCCCCACTCCCTCCCCTCATGGGGAAACCGCCGCCATAGAAACCGCCGCCGGCAAGAGGCCAAGCCACCACCGGCGGCCGGCCCTCCCACGGCCACCACGACCGTGGCCGGCCTCGGCCATGGCCGCCCCGGCCATGGCCGGCCGGGGCCATGGCCGCCCCGGCCATGGCCGGCCGGGGCCATGGCCGCCGGGGCCATGGCCGCCCCGGCCATGGCCGCCGGGGCCATGGCCGCCCCGGCCATGGCCGGCCGGGGCCATGGCCGCCCCGGCCATGGCCGGCCGGGGCCATGGCCGCCCGGCCATGGCCGGCCGGGGCCATGGCCGCCCCGGCCATGGCCGCCCCGGCCATGGCCGCCCCGGCCATGGCCGCCCCGGCCATGGCCGCCCCGGCCATGGCCGCCCGGCCATGGCCGCCCGGCCATGGCCGCCCCGGCCATGGCCGGCCGGGGCCATGGCCGGCCGGGGCCATGGCCGCCCCGGCCATGGCCGGCCGGGGCCATGGCCGGCCGTGACCTTGGCCGCCGCCAAACTCCCTCGCCGGCCGCCCGGCTGTCGCCGTCGTCATGACGGCCCGCCATCGTGGGAAGCCCCCCCGACCGTCCGATCAAGGGGAGAGCCCTCCCTGCCGTCCGATTAAGGGGGTAACCACCCATTTCCCCACCACTAACCCACTATGTTAGTGGTGGGGCCCGCCATAACTTCCCCCTGGAGCCTATAAAAGGACCCCAGGGGCTCCTCATTTAATCAACTTTCTCCTCCTACGCTTCCCCCTTCTTCTTCTTCCTCAGGTGGGAGCTCTCCCGTTTTCTCTGCCAGCGGCCACCCCTCGTCGTCAACTACCGGTGGCCGCCTCTCGCCGCCAACCACCGACGGCCACCCGCAACCTCCAGCGGCCACCAACGGATATTAGCACCCGCCAACAGCTACCAGAACCTGTCATCGGTTATTGGCACCCCACCAGAGCCCGGTTGCAAGGGAAGCACTCCAAGGACCGAGGAAGACGCACAAAGGAAGCTGCGACAACCCCAGGACACGCGTCGCCTCCGAGCACGTACGATCGAAGTACCTCGCACATTTCCACCATCCAAGTCCCGTTGGCGCGGCAGTCTGCTGCCCACCAACGAGTGCATATACTCTCTCTCCTCAAGATTGTAACGGGAGCGGCCTGTCGCCCCGGTTCCCCCCATCAAACTGTAAAACTCCAGCAAACTAGTGGATTTTGATCGGCACCGACCCGGTCACGTGGTTTTTTACCCAGTTGAAGGGTTTTCCACGTTAAAACTTCCCGTGTCCATCCCTCACTCTTCAATTGACTGTGTGCGCGCTCGACCGCTCCGAGAGCTAAGGCGGCCCAAGAATATCCGGCCCGACCGGAGCATCGAGTTAGACCGCAACAGTTTGAATATTTGAATTCAGATTTGTTTGAATATTTGAATTCAGATTCGATTCAGACTCGTTTGAATATTTGAATTCAACTTTGGATTTGTCTAGAAATCTTGAATTCGAATTCAGATTCGTGCTTGGAGATGTTTAGCGGAGATAATATATTCGTATTTGGATTCGAATAACTCGAATCCTAATTTGAAATATAGCTATTTAAATCAAATATTCGGCTCGATGGTGGTGGTCGTGAACGCGGTGGTCAAGAACCGTCGTTCGTGAACGCCTGATCTCACCTAAAAAAATCATGCATTTTATGCTCAAAACTAGTTTATTTTCGTGATAGCGGTCATAATCATTGTCTGCTGAAAATAAGTCCCCCCAAACAGAGCCTCAATTATAGACAAATAACTCCCTCTCATAATACTAGTTTGTTCTATCAATGACGTTAGCTGATTTAAACTTTAAAATTAATACTTTGTTCGGGATAAAAATTTCATTTGCGAGAGCGGCTGCGGTTGTGAAAAAAATGATTGTAAAAGAAGGTTTGTAAATGAAACTGCCAAAAACTGGTTGTTGTAAATGAAGATCTGTTTGAATAGTCTGTGTTTGCAAAACTATTCAGAACAAGGAATCGTTTGACAAAATAGTGGTTACAATTTATAAATATATTTTACCATAAAATATTTTCTATTATATAAATTTTTTAATTATTTTTTTCTAATATATATATTTATATTTTAAATTATTGAAAATAATTAATTGGAAAAACTAAATATTAATATATATATTAGTAATAATTCTAATACATATATATATATATTAAATTTTTTAAATTATTAATGGGCATGCGCCACCGAAGGCGGAGCTGCCGGCGGCCTTCCCGGAGCTCCCCTGCGGGGTCGACGGAACCCAGCGGGGGTAGTCTGGCGCGGGGAAAAACATTTACCGAAACTTAGAGATTTGTGTAAACACCAAAGATTATTGGGTACTGCAACATCACAACCTAGTTTAACAACAAATCAGCAATACGATCGGGTCCTGCAATAAGCAGTAAACTAAGTAACAGTAATAAAATTGGTACATACATGTGTAAATGAAAAGTAGATTAAACTTACAACGAAAGAAGGGAAAAATGTAATTAAGGATAAAAGTGTATCTCAACATTTCTGAATTCACAAAACCAACTAGATTTATAAAGTGAACTATATAATTGAAATATTATGTAATGTCGGGTATAAGGAAACCTTAAACATTTAAGTTACAGAGTCCAAAAAAGGATAACAACACAGTACTAAAATGATAAACAATTGAGTGAGACAAATGATAAAAGGGAAAATCTACAAGCGTTCTCATCCTAGCCGCAACTTCTCACCTATATTCTCTGAAAAATAAATTTTTGAAAACGTGTCTGCTCAACTAGAGACTAAGAAAAGTTATTTCACCTACTGACACTAAAAATATACTAAAAAGTATGGATACATGCTTTCTAAAAATAAAATTTTTTATATTAGAGAAAACTATGTACAGGTATACGATGCATGATTTTCTAAAATAATGTTGACAACATAAATATCTTTTCTAGTTTAATCATGTTGACCATAATCACTCAAGTTTCGAAAATTGATTGACAAAAAGAGTTTCTTAGTTTTGGTCTATGCTTTAGTTCTAAATGACTTATGTTGGTCCTCATTTAAATTCTTGGCAGAGTGGCTACTATTGTACAATACTAATCTAACAATCTGAGTCCCTACTAACGAATTCAGTTGTTCTAGTGTCTCACAGATACGGATTCGAATCTACTAATCTTCTAAAAGGGGGTATCGTCTCCCCAAAATCGAGGCTCATACGGTACACTACGCCCTATGAGTAAGATAATGCGTCTTTATCTAACACGAGAGAAGGTCTCACCGTCCCTTCCCAATTATTTTTATGCCTAGTGCTATTCTACATACGCATTTTGTTTGTGTATCTTAGGCGGTGCCACTTATCGGTCACTCAAATGATATTCATAATCATATATATTAGTATTTTCCGCATTTTTACGCATCTATCTGAGCATATGTTTCATACATGAAGATCGTCATCCGAGTACGGGTTGCACGTCGGCGGGGCTCACTTTTATATATTCACGTAGGAAGTGATGATCGGATCCGCGATCCGAGACAGCGAGAGCGTCCGGCTCGTCGCGTCATTACTCATATATTATTTTATTTTATTTTTCTTTTTTGAAATTTATTTTGGTGTTTTACGATTTCGAGCATAACGGTCAATCATAGCCGTTCACGTCCGGTGCCCAATTGTTCCTACTTGTTATAAATTGGCCAATTGGGGCAGGTGATGCCGGAAACCCGGGGGTGAGAATTCCCGTTAATCTACAATTACCGTCGGCCCATTTCCCTTCAATAACCTCAGGCCCAGCCGTTTCGTCTCCACGCTAGGGCTTTTCAGTAATCTCCATCGTTGCCGTCCGTTTCTTCTTCGATCTGCAAATCATTGCACGATTCATCGACAACTCCTCAAGCCGCCGCATCCTCCCTCCGGCCTCGACGGAACTCCTTTTTCTCGACGACCGCCGGCGCAGATCCCGTCAAATCCCTCCATCCCGCCTCTCTTACCGGAGCTTCTACTCGGCCTCCCCCACGTCTTCGCCGCCCCACGACATCCTCCCCTGCCCTAACGCCGTCCCGATTCCGTCGGTTCACCAGTCGAATCATCTTCCCGTCCAGTTCCGCCTTTCCCCATCCAGTTTCCCGTCGTGTTATCATCTCCCAACTTCCTTCACAGCCCCTGCCGCCAACTCCCTATATTCTGACACGTTTTGCCGCCACCAACGCCGTTCTCTATTTCCATATTAATCTGCATCCCCATCTCTGAAGCGGATCCATCAGTCTGGGCCGCCGTCCCATCTTGTGCGACGCCCAACAGCCACACCGGAGAGCCCAGAGCATTCCTCCTCCAAATTCTCCTACCAGTCCCGTGTCTACCACTGTTTCCGGCCATCATTTTCATCTCCACGCCGCAGCAGCCCGGCATCAACTGCCGGTCACCGGATCCCGTATATTTGTGAGTATTGTTTTATTGTGCTGACTTCTTTGTTTATTAAATATTGGAAAACATTGCATATTTGTTCGGGTGTTTCGAGGCATTAGTGTATTTATGTCGTAAATTCTTTATCTTATAAACCTAATTCTTGGAGTTAGTGGTAAAAAGCTTTCTGTGTGTAATTGGATATAATATTGCTTGCCCACTTGAATTTCAAGTTCATCTTGCATTTAAATTGCCAAACTTGTATAATTATAATTGCTGAATTTCTTTTGCGGATTAAAATGAACTATCTCATGCATCATTTTGATTAAATTCATCAAGTCCATTTTGCATTTTCACCTTGGGTTACATTAGCGTCGGCACACCCATGTCACGCGGTCTACCCTGCGTCAATACATTTTCACAACTTCTGGAAGTCTAACTATTTGGGAAATTTAAATATTACTTATGATCTACGTAGTACGTACCAGTGAGATATTCGCTGGGTTAAAGTTTTCTAATAATAATTGCGGGTTTATATAACTATAAGGATTTTTTGAACGATGAAGGACATTTCATCTGCAGACTATCTGATACGTCTAGCAAAAAATAAGAATTTCTTACTGCGGTATTGCGACGCTCGTACACAAGAGCAACCATACGCAATGACATAGCTTCCTTTGAGAAATATTCTAAATCATTGATTTGATCTCCGAAGTAAGGAGACTTATTTACTTACGAATCCTAAAAGTGCATTTAACATACTAATATCCATCTCCGAAATTTAAGGAATATTATGCTATAATAAAGGGAATACACTCACCACTTCTGTAATAGCGAAGGTTGCTATTTTTGATACGAAAACGTCCTTGTCTACGGTCAGTTCTGTCCCACCAAACCCTAAATAATGTTCCATACAACCTATAAGGAGGTTTTAAAACAAAGGTTGACTGAAACTAAGAAGGGACACCACAAAACCTGATCGGAAACGAAAATGAAGGATCGATCGACCACCAGTTTCGATTGAGGAGCCTCGTTGAGGGCTTCTGAAAATTCTGTAGGAAGAGAAACACCAAAAACCAAGTCACTTGTCTGAAATTTCGAAGCTAGGGTAAAGAGAAAATCGCCTCACATAGAGAACAATTACTGACAGTAACAATGGGGCTATTTGCTAGCAAAAAGCCCCCGATTTTTGACACAGAGATGGAAAGCGGAAGTCGAACAGGGCCTGGAGTCGATGGAGCAACGCTGGAGACGATTCCTGGTCGCAGCAGGCTCGCTAAAACCTTTGCCTGGACGATCGGAAATTAGCGCCAAACAAGATCGTTGGGGTTGGAGATTGCTTCGACGACAACAGAGAGGGGGGAAAATAGCGGTCGACTGCGAGGTTTAGGGTTTCGACTCGGAGAAACGTCGCTGGAATCGGGAGAACAGTCAAAACGAGTGGCGGTTTCGACTCTGCTGAGAGAGGGGAAATAGGTTTATGCGGGGGGGGGGGGGGGGGGGGGTTATGGAATTTCTATTTGAGTGGTTCCCAAAAGAGGTGCTGTTATTGTAACTGCAAGGGAAAGATGCAATTTATGCCAATTCAATTTCATTTGAGGAAATTAGACGTTTCTAAATTATTATAAGATTGCTATTCCATTCTATCATTAAAAAAT
The DNA here is from genome assembly GCA_039513925.1 of Platanthera zijinensis. Taxonomy (NCBI): domain Eukaryota; kingdom Viridiplantae; phylum Streptophyta; class Magnoliopsida; order Asparagales; family Orchidaceae; genus Platanthera; species Platanthera zijinensis. The sequence goes on along the minus strand of CM077082.1, from coordinate 10,766,616 downwards.
ATACGTTACGCCATTGAGATAACACTAAAATGCGTCGCGTACATTTTTAACGACTATAATTAATCAATTGATTAACGTGCAAAATTTACCATACTTAAATCGTGCCTCAACAAGACGCTTGCTCGATCAAGATCGCTCGCCGCTCGGACCCGAAATCAAATTAAATTTTCGTAATAAAATTATGGATGTTACCGGTACAATGATAAAAATAAATTAACTATTACTTGAAACAAAAACAAGAATACTCATGGTTCGAAAGTTATTATATGTTGAAAAAGATTAGTAATAGGAAATTGGTTGTGATAGTAATGGATTCATAGCTGAAATATATAAAATTATTGATATGAATGGTCTTAGTAACACAATGATTTCTATTAGGGTAATTAAAATATTTGATATTATAAATGTGGTGAATGCTTATTCTCCTAAAGTAGTATTAGATGAGTAATTTAAAATAAACACTGGGAGGAGATTTGTCTCACTATAACATATATTTTTTGTAAAATAGATAATTGTTGATGATGACAACGGCTTAAATGAGCATATAGATTCTGACGTGCCATGAGAGAATTTATAGTGATTATGTAATACGAGATAGAGTCACAATGAGTGTTACTATGCATAATTTTGTTTCAACCTATGATCTTATGATAACAAAGACTTTTAAGACATGTGAAGAGCATTTAATTATTTACAAAAGTAGAGCCTTTAGATCACAAATTAACTTATTTTTGCTTAGAAAGAAGTGTAAAACTTCTTGTAAATATTGCAAAGTGATTCATAGTGGGAGTCTAGAGATAAGATGTCAACTTTCATTAAGAAGGATGATGTAAATATTTTTTAGGATAGTCTAGAGATAAGGAGACATTGTGGTGGTGTGATGAGAATCATGAGATATAAGATGCAAATAAAGAGAAGAAATGTGATTTTTAATGATGAGGAGACATTGAAATCTTCGTTTCACATTTTTTATTTTGCTTTTTATTTCACCTATTTTGGAAAATGATGTACACTTTTCTGCCTTTTATGCATGACTAATTTGGATGAAGGATTTGAAATAGATAAATTTTCCGCTCTTTGAGGCAAGCTATTTCTTGTAAGTTCAAGTTTAATTATTAATAGTGCTCTAAATTCAAGTTTAATTTATTTATTTTTACTTATTATTATTTTATTCAATGCACATTTATAGTATGCTTTAAAACACAATATTTGCACTATTCTTACTTTACCAAAGGTCTATCTCTATTCTCTACTATACCCTATATATGTTTAATTTTTTTGTGCATACTCTTATGCTCTTGGTGGGTTTGATTGGTTGCGAAAAAAAAAGCTTTGTATTATAAGAACCTTTTACTAATAGTGCTATAAAAGCCTGAAGATGGGATGTTAATCTGACGGCTGGTTTGAAGATTCCAATACATTGGATGGCCACTTTTGAGAGTTGGTTCTCCATTGCAAATAGTGTAACAATGTGTCTGTGCATCAATTACAGGATAGATATCCAAACAACGAGCAATTGACATCTGTCAGAGGTCATTGAAAACCTCTAAAGAAGTGTGGTGCTGTCTGAAAGAAATGGATCCGGGGCGTTACGCTCTACAACAAGGATGGGATACTAACAGCGTAATTGAAGCTTTCTCCCTTTTTAGTTATCCGGGATATTGAGAAGATTTAATGGCTCATGTGATTGATTGCCCCCTCCATGTTTACTGGCCTAGCCTCCTTAAAGAACTATCCTTGGAAGCAGGGCGCCAATGTTGATTTGGAATGGATTTCCCTACTCCTTCCATAAAAACTTTGTTCCTGACATGACTTATTCTGTTTAATCTACAGGCATTGGAGGGATATGCCGCAGTCCATGAGCAAGATTACAGGTGAGTAACCTTTACTACTTGAAGAAGTTTCCAAGGATAAGTCAAAGTTAGATTTATAATTTTAAGTATATGTTTTTTGTGTGTGTGCATTTTCTGTGTTTTCTTCCCTTTTTATGCAACCGTTACATTCATTTCCAACTCCTTTAAATTCGCTAAAATATCTCAATAAATTTGTTAAACTTTACACCTTCAAATTTGTCAAAATATAGTTGTACTAGTTAGTTAACCTAAGCATCTAATTCATCTTGCAGTTGTTACTTCACATTGTTTTTTTTCCACTTCACTCTACTTAATTTGGCAGGGCTGGTGGATCTGGTGGCAGAAAGGTTCCTGATGAGGGGTTTTCAAGGGACTCGATTTATTCACGGAATGCATATCAAGGACAGATGCTTGACCGGGATATTTATCCACCTGTGCAAGCTTCTAGCATGTGGCCTCAATCTAGAAGAAGAAACTTTGATGATGAAGAAAGTCTCAACAATGATTCTAGAAGATCTAATGGACCATTTCATGACATTGATAGCTTCCATGATCCTAAAAAGTATCATGAAATTGACAGGTTTCATGATAGGTATCGCCATGTAGATAGCTATCATGGCATAGATGGTTATGGTGACTATGCTTTTGAAAGACATGCTAGGTCAGGAACTAGAGATCGTGATGAGATTGACGACCACTATGACCTTAGGCGCAGAGGATCTTACGGAAGTAGAGAAAATAGCAGGGAAAGAGATTATGATACAGGCCGGTATGACTATGAGTCCGATCCAGATAGAGGAAGAAGGGAAAGTAGTTGGCGTAGGCATGATTCTCGGGAACTAGAACGAGGAAAAAGGGGTTTGAGTTGGGATAGAAGTCAAAGTCCATATGATAGACATTATGACTCTCGTTCTCGTGGTCGTGATGATCGGTCAAGATCAAGATCTCCTGAAGCACGAAATGGTGGTCGTAGCTATAGAGAGAATATCTATGATGACAAGCGGTACGATAGAAATGAGAAGCGGAGGGACTATGATCATGATGAAAAACACTATAATGATGTATCTGGGGTACTATTATCCTTCTAACTTGATCATGTTAATAGTACGAACTTATTATTTATCTACCATAACCTATCGTAGATTACTAATATTCTGGCAATTTTTTGACATGGCAGACTCCATCAGCAACAGTTGTTGTAAAGGGCTTATCCCTGAAGACCACTGAAGAAGACTTGTATCATATCCTTGTATGTTCTTTTTTTTTTCCGACAAGGGATTTCCCCTGTTATACTTTTTTTGTAATTTCTTCTTTTCAGCTAAAGGGTGGCTTCATCTTACAGGCAGAATGGGGACCTATTCGTCATGTGCGTGTAATAAAAGAGCGCAGTTCTGGTGTTTCTCGTGGATTTGCTTTCATAGACTTCCCCTCTGTGGTATGGATGGATGCATTAACTTCTACATGTACATATTAACTATGCATTTGCTAAACTAATACAATGCAGGAAGCTGCATGTTGCATGATGGCTGGTATTGGAGAGAATGGACTTGCTTTTGATGGAAGAAGGCTTTTATTTGAGTACAGGTATTTATCCAACCAAGTCAATTACCCTTAAATTTCAGTAAAGAAGTATAATTGACTTAGGAGGAAAATTAGAAATGGAGAATTCATAAAATTGATCTCAAATAGGTGGGATAAGGCTATGATGAGGATGCTTTTAGATTATAAATCCACCACAATAAAGCTCCTTCGTTCACTCGATGAGCAATTCTAGCCTTCCTTCCTGCCATTGCCCCAGAGATCCTCCATGTCACTGCCTCAGTCTCTCCCTTACCTCCCAACTAGTTGCCACCACTGCCAACCAAATTCCCTAGCCCAAGCACTGGCTGCATCTTCCTCCACCTCCACCATATCACCATTCATCTCTCTACCTTCCTTTTCCCACAGCAAGCCATCATCTGCCAGCCGCAATCCTTACGCCCTTCCCTTCCTCTGCACTGTCATCGTCAATTGTTTCCTATCACCATCAAACTCTTCACCTACCCTGTGCTCTTATTACTAGGTGAGCATTTTATAGTAGCCTGATTTTCTACATTGTATGCGTGGATGCTTGTATTTTAGGATATTGACACTTAGATATTTGTCTTCCTAACTTCTTGAGATTTGTTGTGTTTACAACTCTTGCTGTGCGCAAACTTAGAACTTGCTACTAATCTTTAATTTTTTTGTAATTGAGTAGCTCATGTCGTATAGTTTTATTACTAATTGCAATCGTGTGTCATGCTCTTGTTATTGCATTTATATTTGATCACTGCCTCGGTTTTGGTGTAGTACTTAGGTCTGCGGGTCATATCTACTGTCTTCGAGAGTTATCGCTGCATCACTCTTAAGCCTTTTTTGCATCAAAAAGACGACAACATCGATGTTTTTTTGTCTTCTAAATGATATTTATATGTATTCTTGTCTCTTGGTTCCCATTCCACATAAATGAAACTTGGATGTGCCTCAATGATGTGCACACTTCGCGCAGCTTCAACACCAATCGCCGCCAGCACACTTCGTTTTCTTGCTTGCCATCATTTTCCTCCCTATAGCTTAACCAATTTGTCGACGTCTCCCTACCAACTGCCCACCGGCCGGCTTCCTGTTATGGGCCTATCTCGGGGGTGGCCGGAGGTGGAGATGACAATGGCGGAGATACCGTGGAGCCGGAACCGCGGCTGCCTAGACGAGGTTGCTCGTTAGAGGAGAGAGCAACCAAGATCTCACATTCAAAAGATGGGAATTAGAATTCTTTTTTGCTTGATTCCTACAACACATCCAATGCATTTATATAGGTTACAACATTTAGGAAGACAAAACACTAATGATGACACCTAATACCAGACTCGAGGCTCGAGGCTTCTACATAATGATAACAACTAGACACCTCGATAATAGAGATAATTATAATAATACGCGACATGTAACATCTCATCCGCCCTTGAAATCGAGCTTGCCCTCACGCTCGAACTCCACGTGGTGACCGGAGCATCTGGCAGCTTGATCTCCCGCCAGAACAATGCATGATATCGCATAGCGATGACAACAATGTCGGTGAGTAGCGGCAGTGCCGTTGGAAAGACGAGCGGCGGAAGTAATGGCTTTGGCAAGGTCGGTGGAGCGGTGAGGAGCAGCATCACCAAGTAGGTCGGGGAGGCGATGGTCGACAGAAGGAACAGATCTGTAGGCGGTGAGGTGACCGTCGGGGTCGGGTGGAGCGGCGGCCGACTGAGCAAGTGCTGGCGGAAAGGCGGCCATGATGTCTGACGAAGGTGGCCCAAGGTGGGACGACACCACCACGACAGGTGATGGTAGAAAAGAAATTACCGCTAAGAGCGGTGACACGTCAGCGGCCGGCACAGATGGAGATTGTACGACGAGAGGCGGCGGTGGAAGCGGCAGGGACACGGGCTGCGACAGAAAGACGGCTGTCAGATTCTTAATGTGGTGGAGTGCGTCGACATTCCTGAGGAGTGTGGCCATGGAGCACATCATTTCTCGTAGCTTCGATTGGATGACGGCGACATCCGCGGCAGCCAACTTGGTGTTCCCCATAATAATAAGATGATATTATTAATAATGCAATGAAGAATTAATAAGGCACACCAGAGGGGGAATTAAGATGATATTATTAAAAGTAGCCGCTGGAAGGGGAATTAAATATATCAAGCCCGTAATATTCCGCCAGTAGTAATGTGTTGGAGAAAAAAAAGAAATTAATTGGATGTGGGGCCCAATGGTTTAGATGGTGAGAGGTGGCAGGAGATAATACAAAAAGGGTGTGTGGCTCGATGGATGGAAAAGAAAAGGAAAAAGAAAGCGACAGGGCGGGGGGCTTGATGAAGCGCTGCAGTGTGGGGGACTTGATGAAGCGCGGTTGTGCGGGGCTCGATGAAGACGCTGCGGGCACGAAGATGATACCGGGGAGGGCTGCTGCATGACGAGCTATATAAAAGCGGACGGGTGGCTGCGGCTTCGACGGAGGAGAGAGAGCAGGCTGGTCGGCGAACCATGCGGAAAGTGGCTGCTCTGATTTAGGGAGGATGCCAGAGGGTATATGCGTTCTCGCTGGAGTTTGTGGGTTGCGGATTGCAGTGCTGGGGGTGCGTGGGAGAAGTAGACAGTGGTGGTGGGCTTGACTGAGAAAGGAAGAAAAAGAAAGCTCGGGGTTGATGAAAAAGAGGGATGGCGTGCGACGGAAGAGGACCGAGGCTCTGATATCAAGTTGTTATGGGCCTATATCGGGGGTGGCCGGAGGTGGAGATGACGATGACGGAGATACTATGGAGCTGGAACCGCGACTGCCTAGGCGGGGTTGCTCGTTAGAGGAGAAAGTCACCAAGATCTCACATTCAAAAGATGAAAATTAGAATTCTTTCTTGTTTGATTCCTACAACACATCCAATGCCTTTATATAGGCTATAACATATAAAAAGACAAAACACTAATGATGACACCTAATAATAGACTCGGGGCTCGAGGCTCCTACATAATGATAACAATTAGACACCTCGATAATAGAGATAATTATTGTTGAATGTTATATGTGAAGGCCCATTTAATCTCTTAACTGGGATATTTAGTCCCACATCTTGTAATAGAGATTTCTCTCTCTCTCCCTATATATTTGTACTCACACTTGTAATTTGACATTCAAGAAGTATATACAAGGTTTACTCAAAATTCTTCTACATGGTATCAGAGCCAATCGGCCTCTCCTTGCGGCTAGCATTTTTCTAACCGCCCGGCCTTCTCTTCTCGCGCAGGGCGCGGTCTGTTTTCTTTCTAACTAATAACCACTCCTTGTGGCTAGAAATCTCCTAACTGATTTTTCCTCCAAATCTCGTGGCCTCCACCTCTTCTCCCTCCCTGCCCTGCCCTTTTTATATACTCTCTTCTCTCCTGTCGGTCTTGCGGGTTGCTCTGCTAGCCGCCGTTGTGCTCTCTTGCCACTGTGCGTGTTCTTCCGCTGCTTGCCGCTTATCCGGTGCTTTTGTCGCGCGGTTTCTCTTATTGCATGTGGCTCTCTGCTGTCCGCGCGGTCTACCCGGGTTCTTTTGCCGCTGTTCGCTCTAGCCGCTACGACTTTGTTCTCCCTAGCCGCTTATCCGCAGCTTGTTCTCTACTCGCTGGCCCTCTGCCCGTTTCTATAACCGCCGCTTTGCTTATTGGGCGCTTCTCTCTTTTGTCCTACCTCTGTCCGCTGCGGTTGTCTCTTGTCGCTGCGGTTTTGTTTCTCTTTTCGCGAACTGCTCTTTCCAAACTTATCGCGCGATCTACTCGTTGTTCGCTTTCTCGTTATTGTTTGATGCAGCCTGACGATTTCTCATCTACTCGTCGCGGCATCCTGCGGATTCGTGCGGTCTTCATCAACTTTCTTTTTCGCCGCCGACCTTTCTCTTCTTTCTCTGCGTGTCGCGCGAACTGGCCTTCTGTTCCCTACCCGCTGTGACTTCCCTCTGTCTGATGCGGTTTCGCTGTTGTTCTACCCGCCGCGGAGTTGGCTCTCTACTCGTTGTTGTGGGCTTGCTCCTCTATCCGTTGTGCTTCTCTTCAAGCCGTTGCCGGCCTAGCTTTGCTGTCCGCTAGACTTTTTTGCTCTAAATCGTTGCCCGCCTTGTCTCTTTCCATTGGCGGCCTCTCCTGCTGACCGTTAGGGTTTGTCGCTGCGACTTCTCTGGAAGATGATCTCTGGCCACCGCGGCTCTTCCTCTAGCAGTTGTTCTTCTTCAGGCCGTCTTGTCTCTGGCCGTCTTGTGTCTGGTTGTCTACCTGCTAGTCCGCTGCTTCGCTGCTCCTGTCTACCTGCGGGCTCTAATTTCTGCCGCGGCCTAGCCCTGCTTGCCGCCTCTGCTTTGCCGCCTGAGGTTTGCTGCGGATTGGCCGCTTCTCCTGCAGCTGTTCTCCGCGATTTTCCCTTGTCGTTGGATGCTATCTGCTTGGCTGCTGGGTCTTCCCGGAGTATCTTTGTCGTCACTAGCCGCTGCGACTTCGCCCTGCCGCACAAATTACTTCTTATTGCTCCCCCTTTGCCCATGGCTGCACATTCTACTTCACAAAGCCTTCAGAATGACATTTCTGACTTGCGACTCGAAATCCAGCAACTTCAAGGGATGATCGAAAATTCTCCGAGCTCCGTTGTGTCCATTTCTGGTTGTGTGTTTTCCTGTCTTGCTCATAGTTCGTCCTGGATCTTAGATTTAGTTCCTCCACCACCACATTACTTCACGACAGCCATCTCCCTACTTGGACCCAGTGCATCCCACGTCTATTACTGTTGCAAACGGGGGTAACATTCCTGTCTCTGGCTCCGCCGACATTAACATTACTCCCTCCATCACTCTTCGCTTTGTTCTTCATGTTCCGGGCTCTCCTTTCAACCTTCTCTCTATTAGTCGTCTCACTCAAGATCTTGATTGCTACGTAACATTCTCCTCCACCTTTTGTGTTGTGCAGGATCGCAAGACGCAGTCTATCAATGGAAAAGGGCATCTGTCGAATGGTCTCTATAACCTTGGCCCCTCTCTTCGACGATTTTGTCCTCTATTAGCTCTTCCGAGTGGCATCAGCGTCTTAGACACCCTCCTTTAAACACTCCGCAAAGCTCTTCCCGATGTTTCCATCCGAGAATTCACTTGTGAGTCCTGTATCTATGGAAAACATCATCAGTCTACGTTCTCACCTCATCCCACTCAGAGTACTGCTCCCTTTGATCTTGTTCACTCTGATATCTGAGAGCCATACAAAATCACCAGTGTTTTTGACTATCTTTACTTTGCTAAATTTGTAGAAGATTACTCTCGGGTGACATGGTTGTATCTCCTTCATGATCGCTCTGAACTGTCGGGTGTTTTCTGTGTCTTTATCACTGAAACTCGCAACCGGTTCTCCGCTACCATGAAAATTCTCCGTTCTGACAATGCCCGTGAATACACTAGTCATGCATTTTCCAACCTTTGTGCTGAGTTTGGAATCATCCACCAAACCTCTTGTGCCTATACCCCCCCCCCCCAACAAAATGACGTTGTTGAACACAAGAATCACCATTTCTTGAGGTTACCCGCTTTCTTATGTTTCAAATGAATGTTCCCAAGCAATATTGGAATTTTGCGGTCTCTACTGCATGTTCTCTTATTAATCGCATGCCTTCCTCTGTTCTCAACTTTGTCGTTCCCTTCAACCTCCTTTTTCCCTTCACACCTCCCTTTTCAGTCACCCCTCGCGTGTTTGGCTGTGTGTGCTATGTTCATTGTTAACCCCCAAAAATCGACGACCCCTCCCAAGGTCTCTAGCTCGCAAGTCGCGGTCTACTCAAGGGAACCCCCCCGAGGATCGCGACCTGCCTCGGCTTTCCCTTTTTGGCCCAAGCGTTTTGGCCAGGCTAACATGAAGCATTGCTTTCTTGCAGGAGGCAAACCTATATCAGTTCGCAGGTTCGATCTGCCGGTGTCGGCACCCGACCGAACCATCGCAAGGCTCGGCTCCCCTGTCCAGCCTGGCCCCAGGCTTCCGCCGTCAGGCCGCCCTTCCCTTGGGGGCGGCCTGGCCTCAGGCCGCCCCCCCCTTAGGGGCGGTCTGGCCCTCAGGCCGCCCTTCCCAGGGGCGGCCTGGCCCTCAGGCCGCCCCCCCTTAGGCCGCCCCCCCTTTAGGGGCGGCCTGGCCCTCAGGCCGCCCCCCCTTTAGGGGCGGCCTGGCCCTCAGGCCGCCCCCCTTAGGGGCGGCCTGGCCCTCAGGCCGCCCCCCTTTAGGGGCGGCCTGGCCCTCAGGCCCCCCCCTTTAGGGGCGGCCTGGCCCTCAGGCCGCCCCCCTTTAGGGGCGGCCTGGCCCTCAGGCCGCCCCCCTTTAGGGCGGCCTGGCCCTCAGGCCGCCCCCCTTAGGGGCGGCCTGGCCCTCAGGCCGCCCCCCTTAGGGGCGGCCTGGCCCTCAGGCCGCCCCCCTTAGGGGCGGCCTGGCCCTCAGGCCGCCCCCTTTAGGGGCGGCCTGGCCCTCAGGCCGCCCCCCTTAGGGGCGGCCTGGCCCTCAGGCCGCCCCCCTTTAGGGGCGGCCTGGCCCTCAGGCCGCCCCCCTTAGGGGCGGCCTGGCCCTCAGGCCGCCCCCCTTAGGGGCGGCCTGGCCCTCAGGCCGCCCCCCTTAGGGGCGGCCTGGCCCTCAGGCCGCCCCCCTTAGGGGCGGCCTGGCCCTCAGGCCGCCCCCCCTTTAGGGGCGGCCTGGCCCTCAGGCCGCCCCCCTTTAGGGGCGGCCTGGCCCTCAGGCCGCCCCCCTTAGGGGCGGCCTGGCCCTCAGGCCGCCCCCCCTTTAGGGGCGGCCTGGCCCTCAGGCCGCCCCCCCTTTAGGGGCGGCCTGGCCCTCAGGCCGCCCCCCTTAGGGGCGGCCTGGCCCTCAGGCCGCCCCCCTTTAGGGGCGGCCTGGCCCTCAGGCCGCCCCCCTTAGGGGCGGCCTGGCCCTCAGGCCGCCCCCCTTAGGGGCGGCCTGGCCCTCAGGCCGCCCCCCTTTAGGGGCGGCCTGGCCCTCAGGCCGCCCCCTCTTCCTGCTCCGGATCCGCCTACCTGCTCCTCAGGTCGCGCAGCTTGCCTGCCCTCTTCCAGCTGCTAGCAGGAAGACTGCCCCAGCAGAGGAAGGTTCCAGTCCGCGGAGTCCGCCGAGGTCGTCGATCTAACTTTCTCAGTCCGCGGAGTCCGCCGAGGTCGTCGAGGATGACGTCACTGGGCCCCGCTTCAAAGATTCTCCCCAGGCCTATAAATACCCCCCAAGGCCTCTCATTCTGGACGCATGGGAGGAGAACTGCCATCTTGATCAAAGGCTGCGGACTCAGTTTTCTCAGTCCGTCAAGGTTGATCAAGCAAGGTCTGCGGACTCAAATCTCCAGTCCGCCCAGGTCGTCAAGGGCTGTGGACTTAGCTTTTTCTGCTCTCAGCAGCTTGCGCAGCCTCCGCAGCCTCCAATCTCCAGTCCGCCCAGGTCGTCAAGGGCTGTGGACTTAGCTTTTTCTGCTCTCAGCAGCTTGCGCAGCCTCCGCAGCCTCCGATTTCCAGGTCTCCCAGGTCGTCAGGGACTGGACACTTAGTTTTTTCTGCCATCAGCAGACAGCTTCAGCAGCCTCTGCAGCCTCAGTTCTCCAGCTCTCTGCAGCCTCTTTTACTCGGTTTCTGGCATCTCCTTCCTCAACCGCCAGCTTCCCCCATTGTACCCTTGACTGCTTTTTCATGTAATGGTGCAATAGCAAGTTGTAACTCTTCTTGATTAAAGGAAAAGCCCGTCGCAAGAGTGGCATTCAAGCCGCGGCGGGCGAAGTCTGCTGTTGCCGCTGCTAGCGGCCTCCTTTCTTCTTCTCTCCTCTCTCGGCGTCAACCTGCAAAGCTAATCACTCAAGTAGCTGTCTGCCCGACAGTACCTGAGCAAGTTTCTCCTCTGCCTGAGCAAGCTTCTCCTCTGCTCAAGCAAGCTTCCTCCCTGCCTGAGCAAGTTTCTCCTCTGCCTGAGCAAGCTTCCTCCCTGCCTGAGCAAGCTTCTCCTCTGCTCAAGCAAGCTTCCTCTCTATCCCCGCAACCCTTCTTCCTTCATCCTTAGCCTGTGAGATCGAACACCCGTTAACTGGTCGGTGTCGCTTTTCGCGCATCAACAGTTAACACGCGACCTTCAGATCTCGATCAGATAGTGAAAGCAGTGGTTACTCATGACAGACCATCAACCAGCCGAGAGTCTTTCTCCAAGTCCTAGTGATGATCCTCTTTGGGAGGCCTTAGAGCAATCCCGTAGAGAAACTGCCCAACAGTTTCAAGCCATCAACCGAACTCTAGCAGCTCTCACGCAGCAATTGGCCGCTCAATCTTCAGCAGCGCCAATCCCTCCAATCAATCCAGCACCAGCATCAGAGACTCCTCAAGTTTACCCACCGGCTTATCCGCCGGTCTATCCTCCTCTTTATACTCCAACTTTTCCGCAAGGACCTGCAGCTCCTTTGCGATCTCAAGATGATGAGTTTGCAGCTCGTCAAAACTTCTTTCGGGAAGCTGCCCGGGGAAGTCCAGCCAGATTTTTGAACTTTCAGGGAAGTCACCCCCCCTCTTCAGCTCCTGCCTTTGCTCCTCCCACAGCAACCTTTTACTCCTATCCTCCTGCTCCTTTTGCAACTACTGCTCATGCTCCTTACTTTCCTTATGCAGTAGAATCAGAAGAGCCATCACCGTTTACGGAGAATGTTCGGCATGAACCAACTCCAGTCAACTTCCGGGAGCCACGGTTGCCCATTTACACTGGGGAGACTGATCCTGTCAAGCATCTTCAAGCCTTTGAATCAGCCGTCGCTCTCAAGACCCTCTCAGATGCTACCAAGAGCAAGCTCCTCGTAACGACCTTTGATGGTCAAGTGAGAGACTGGTTCTATGGACTGCGACCTCAGTCAATCTCTTCCTTTGCTGATTTGCGAAGGGAGTTCCTACTCAGATTTTCTACCTCTTCAAAGAGGAAGGGCGGTCCAGAAGCCCTCTTTGAGATCAGGCAGCGAGAGAACGAGACTTGGTCTCATTATGTGGATCGGTTTCAGAAAGAAATCTTGGACATTGAGATCGTTGATCAAGAAATGTACCGAGTGGCTCTCATCCACGGCCTGCGTGAAGGTCCACTAAAGTTTGAAGCTAATGTCCGAGCACCGAGGACTTATCAAGAGTTGATTGGTTTAGCCAACTCGTATATCCGCGGTGAAAAGAGCAACCCCAGCTTCGTTTCCAGGCTGGTATCCGAGAAAAATTCTTCTTCTTATAAGCAACCTCCGAGGTCTCCTCGGAAAGACTTTCCACCTCTCTCTAGGAAAGCGAGAAGATTTCAGCATCATCAACACCCCTTCCAAGGCCATGATCGTACCCAAGAGCGGCTGTTACCATTATCAACATCATCTTCGCTAACAGCTGCAGTTCATCAGCAGCAAGAAGGTGATCTGCCAGAATTTGAGCTAGATGAGGTCATGCAAGAAGTTAGCCAAATCATGAAGGATAAGGCATATCCCAAAAGGCCTTACCAGCCGGCGAATCAGAGATCAAGAAATTCAGACCCATTCTGTGAATTCCACAAAGAGAAAGGTCATTTAACTGAAGATTGCAAGGCCCTTCGGCGATTAGTTGAAAGATTACTTATCGAGGGCAAGATCGATGACCTGGTCAAGAGAATTGATTCTGCAAAACCTTCCACCTCCAAGGGCAAGGAGGTGGCTGAGAGGCAGCAGGAGTGTATAGAGATACATGATGAGGGCCGGCTGGGGCTCGTTGATATTCCAGGTGAGTGCATCGATGTCGTTGACGAAGGTCCCCTTGGAAGGCTGTTTTGAAGCAAAGAGGACACAGTTCTTGCGTCATCAGCTATGAGCGATCGCAGTTCCTCAAAGCCCCTCACGATCATGACTGGTTGCCTTTACTTTACTCTTCAAACATCCTATTTTTCAGCACTTCTGAGTGTTTCCTTTTTTCATTCAATAAAGCTTACGTCAGAGACCTCATACTGACACAGTTCCCTTTTTGTGATGCTTCTTCTCCATATTTTTCTCTTTGTCAAAGAGATCACTGAACCACCGAGATATCGCCAAGTCTTGCTCAGTGCCCCCTCGAGATTGTCCTCAGGCGTAAAACCACAATGACCACATATGATGAGGAGTTTTCTCATATGTGTGTAGTGGGGGCCGTTCAACTCTCGTGCGGAGGATGACGGGGCTTTGGATCCCGGCCGATGTCTAGAGCAGTGTGAGTGCCTAGGGGAGGCCTCCTGCGATAGTTCTATCGTGCTCCGTTAGGGATACGTTACAATTACGATGATCTTTGCATGACAAGCAATGGCAATCAAGTGTAGCCTTGTCTCTTTGATCATCTCACAACTGTGACGGCCGAACACTCTATGGTACTCTCAATCCGTGCCTCCGCGGGACTCACAACTCCGCTGATCAATCCGCAGACAAGCAATAGGCCACTTGGCGCAACTAGTCTAATTGATCAGCGATGCTTGTAACCCGAGGCAAGAGAGCAGTGCATCTATCGATCCTTCTTAGGATTGTTTCTTGTTTATTTGTGCCCTTCTAAAGGATGCGCGGCCAGCCCGCTTTGGTTAGAACTACACCCAGGATGACTTTGGCAAGTGATGCATAACGCCCACGGGGAACACCTGTGGCAGCATTCAAACTTTTAGTTCATCCTCGGGATGTAGCCCCTCTTCTCTCCTTTTTTATCTTCTTGCAGGTTAGCAGGTTGAATACAACTTATTCTAGAGATCTGCAATATCTCTCTCGGGTTATGATCATCCTATATACACTACCTGTATAAGCTCTTATCAGATGATGGTAAAAAAGTTCTCCTATCAGATGATAATCACACATCACTCAATGCATATGGATCTTCTGGATTGACGAACCATGCCATCGTGAATCTGATTTTAGAGTTTCTTATCTCGCTGATCTAGGTTTTCATGTCGACATTATACCTTGATCACACAAGATGATCATCATCGCAGCTTAATCATTACTCAATCGATAGCAGAGTGCGTCAGGTATCTATTCTGTTATCCGATTATGTCTTATCATACCAACAGTTAACAGCCAACATTCGCAGGTTCCGCCCAGGTACTTGTGAACTTAGTTTTCTCTCCTATCATATCTGTTGCTTACTCTTCTTTTACAGAGACCAGCAGATAGTAGCAAGTTCCCCCCAGGTACTTACACCTTACTCTCCTGTCATATCTGTCTGCTTACTCTCCTTTTGCAGAAGCTAGCAGATAGTAGCCAGTTCCTCTCAGGTACTTGCAGCTTATTTTCTTTTTCTGCTCACTCACCCTACTTTGGCAGAGACAAGCAGAGTTCAATAGAAGACGGTTATCCTCTTCCTCATTTACAAAAGCAACTCAGGTACACGCAAGATGTACCTCTTTGTGCCTGCAATAATTTTTTCTTCGCAGGTAAAAGATAGGCGCTGGTAAATCTTTCCTGAGAAGGGACATCAGGTTCTATCTCTCCTGACCTCTTATTTTTTCTCTCCTTATTATTGAGGGGAGGATTACGATTTTTGTGGGTCCTCTACTTTTTCGAAGTTCCTTTCAGAACTTAAAAAAGTGCGGGGATTATGTTAACCCCCAAAAATCGACGACCCCTCCCAAGGTCTCTAGCTCGCAAGTCGCGGTCTACTCAAGGGAACCCCCCCGAGGATCGCGACCTGCCTCGGCTTTCCCTTTTTGGCCCAAGCGTTTTGGCCAGGCTAACATGAAGCATTGCTTTCTTGCAGGAGGCAAACCTATATCAGTTCGCAGGTTCGATCTGCCGGTGTCGGCACCCGACCGAACCATCGCAAGGCTCGGCTCCCCTGTCCAGCCTGGCCCCAGGCTTCCGCCGTCAGGCCGCCCTTCCCTTGGGGGCGGCCTGGCCTCAGGCCGCCCCCCCCTTAGGGGCGGTCTGGCCCTCAGGCCGCCCTTCCCAGGGGCGGCCTGGCCCTCAGGCCGCCCCCCCTTAGGGGCGGCCTGGCCCTCAGGCCGCCCCCCCTTTAGGGGCGGCCTGGCCCTCAGGCCGCCCCCCTTTAGGGGCGGCCTGGCCCTCAGGCCGCCCCCCTTAGGGGCGGCCTGGCCCTCAGGCCGCCCCCCCTTTAGGGGCGGCCTGGCCCTCAGGCCGCCCCCCTTTAGGGGCGGCCTGGCCCTCAGGCCGCCCCCCTTAGGGGCGGCCTGGCCCTCAGGCCGCCCCCCTTTAGGGGCGGCCTGGCCCTCAGGCCGCCCCCCTTTAGGGGCGGCCTGGCCCTCAGGCCGCCCCCCTTAGGGGCGGCCTGGCCCTCAGGCCGCCCCCCTTAGGGGCGGCCTGGCCCTCAGGCCGCCCCCCCTTTAGGGGCGGCCTGGCCCTCAGGCCGCCCCCCTTTAGGGGCGGCCTGGCCCTCAGGCCGCCCCCCTTAGGGGCGGCCTGGCCCTCAGGCCGCCCCCCTTAGGGGCGGCCTGGCCCTCAGGCCGCCCCCCTTTAGGGGCGGCCTGGCCCTCAGGCCGCCCCCCCTTTAGGGGCGGCCTGGCCCTCAGGCCGCCCCCCCTTTAGGGGCGGCCTGGCCCTCAGGCCGCCCCCTTTAGGGGCGGCCTGGCCCTCAGGCCGCCCCCCTTAGGGGCGGCCTGGCCCTCAGGCCGCCCCCCCTTTAGGGGCGGCCTGGCCCTCAGGCCGCCCCCCCTTTAGGGGCGGCCTGGCCCTCAGGCCGCCCCCCCTTTAGGGGCGGCCTGGCCCTCAGGCCGCCCCCCTTAGGGGCGGCCTGGCCCTCAGGCCGCCCCCCCTTTAGGGGCGGCCTGGCCCTCAGGCCGCCCCCCTTAGGGGCGGCCTGGCCCTCAGGCCGCCCCCCTTAGGGGCGGCCTGGCCCTCAGGCCGCCCCCCTTTAGGGGCGGCCTGGCCCTCAGGCCGCCCCCTCTTCCTGCTCCGGATCCGCCTACCTGCTCCTCAGGTCGCGCAGCTTGCCTGCCCTCTTCCAGCTGCTAGCAGGAAGACTGCCCCAGCAGAGGAAGGTTCCAGTCCGCGGAGTCCGCCGAGGTCGTCGATCTAACTTTCTCAGTCCGCGGAGTCCGCCGAGGTCGTCGAGGATGACGTCACTGGGCCCCGCTTCAAAGATTCTCCCCAGGCCTATAAATACCCCCCAAGGCCTCTCATTCTGGACGCATGGGAGGAGAACTGCCATCTTGATCAAAGGCTGCGGACTCAGTTTTCTCAGTCCGTCAAGGTTGATCAAGCAAGGTCTGCTGACTCAAATCTCCAGTCCGCCCAGGTCGTCAAGGGCTGTGGACTTAGCTTTTTCTGCTCTCAGCAGCTTGCGCAGCCTCCGCAGCCTCCAATCTCCAGTCCGCCCAGGTCGTCAAGGGCTGTGGACTTAGCTTTTTCTGCTCTCAGCAGCTTGCGCAGCCTCCGCAGCCTCCGATTTCCAGGTCTCCCAGGTCGTCAGGGACTGGACACTTAGTTTTTTCTGCCATCAGCAGACAGCTTCAGCAGCCTCTGCAGCCTCAGTTCTCCAGCTCTCTGCAGCCTCTTTTACTCAGTTTCTGGCATCTCCTTCCTCAACCGCCAGCTTCCCCCATTGTACCCTTGACTGCTTTTTCATGTAATGGTGCAATAGCAAGTTGTAACTCTTCTTGATTAAAGGAAAAGCCCGTCGCAAGAGTGGCATTCAAGCCGCGGCGGGCGAAGTCTGCTGTTGCCGCTGCTAGCGGCCTCCTTTCTTCTTCTCTCCTCTCTCGGCGTCAACCTGCAAAGCTAATCACTCAAGTAGCTGTCTGCCCGACAGTACCTGAGCAAGTTTCTCCTCTGCCTGAGCAAGCTTCTCCTCTGCTCAAGCAAGCTTCCTCCCTGCCTGAGCAAGTTTCTCCTCTGCCTGAGCAAGCTTCCTCCCTGCCTGAGCAAGCTTCTCCTCTGCTCAAGCAAGCTTCCTCTCTATCCCCGCAACCCTTCTTCCTTCATCCTTAGCCTGTGAGATCGAACACCCGTTAACTGGTCGGTGTCGCTTTTCGCGCATCAACATTCATAATCTTGGCCCGTCCAAACCCAGAGTATTATCGTCGTCTTGTGGGAAAATTGATATATCTCACTGTTACAAGACCTGATATATCATTTGTTGTTGGGATTGTTAGTTAATTCATGCATGAGCCACGTATCTCTCATCTCCAGGCAATTGAGCGCATTTTTCGATACTTGAAGTCTGCTCCTGGACAGGGACTTGTATACAAGCCCTCTTCGTCTCCCTTATCTCTGAGTGCTTATTGTGACGCTGATTATGCTGGTTCATTGGATGATCGACGTGCCACAAGTGGATACTGCACTTATTTTGGAGTACATCTCATTACATGGTGTAGCAAGAAACAGTCTGTAGTTTCCCGATCATCCGCTTAGGCCGAGTATCGTTCGATGAAAACTGTTGTGTCTGAGCTCACATGGCTTGAGGGTCTCCTTGATGATTTAGGAGTCAAGTTTTCCGCGCCGGCCACCCTATTTTGCGACAGTCAGGCTGTCATACATATTGCCAAGAATCCTGTTTTCCATGAACGGACGAAGCACATTGAGGCTGATTGTCATTTCATTCGAGAAAAGGTTAAATTAAAGAAGATAGAGTTAATGCATGTTCCTGCTACCGAGCAAGTTTCTGACATCCTCACCAAGGCCATACCACGATCTTTGTACTATCAGTTCTTGTCCAAGCTCGGTGCCTACGATTTGTACGCTCCAGTTTGTAGGGGAGTGTTGAATGATATATGTAAAGGCTCATTATTAAAGACTCATTTAGCCTCTTAATTAGGATGTTTAGTCCCACATCTTGTAATAGGGATTTCTCTCTCTCTCTCTCTCCCTATATATTTGTACTCACACTTGTAATTTGACATTCAAGAAGTATATATAAGGTTTACTCAATTCTTCTACAATTATAATAATACACGACACGTAACACTTTCTCCCACCTACCAGATATCTCCCTAGATTCCTTCCAGTCACCCGGCTCCCATTCTTTGTTTCTATCCTGAACAGAGAGTTCCACCTCCCTGTTCCTTCCTCCCATACAACTCCGCATCAGTCTGAGCCTTCTTCCCTTGTTTGTCCAAGTTTAGTTTGATCGCAACTGACTTGGTTACGGATCAACATCCTCTTGCATTTTTATACCCAAGTATTCTTCTCTTTCACCACTCTCCATTTACTCATGTTGATTGGTTAGTTTTATTATGCAAAGATTTGGGTATCACTATACTGAGGTTGTTTATAATTGTAATAGTGTACTTTTTTACGTAAGATGTTTGGGTTGAATTTACTTTGTGGAAATATTGTGACATTGTTTGGAAAAGTCTCATGAATGCTTGAGAACTCTTTATCTTGAATTTTTGATGCACTATCATTTGTTAATTTTTCTGACATAGCGCACAAGACTCAAGTTGATTACAAGTTTGCCAAAATTTCTACATTTTGTGCTGATGATCCTCTAATGCAGTAGTAAGCCAACTGGAGGGGCAGGTGCACCCGCTTTACGTCAAGAAAGCCTTGCCAAATCTGGCTATGGATATGGTAGATCTGTTCCTCCATCTGACTGGATCTGCATCATTTGTAGTTGTGTAAATTTTGCTCGCCGGATGTCTTGCTTTCAGGTTTGCTTTTTACGCTTTCAGCGATGACTTGTTTTCATTGTAGCTCGGTTTTTTGATCTATTTTATTCAGATGCCTAGATTATGAATTATGATGCATAGTTTTCTTAACATTTTTTTTATTAAAAGTAATTTGGTTGGTGAAAATGTATCGAAGATTAATACTAGTGGAGAATACATGACGAGCGAAGTGTCGGAACATGGTAATTTTTTTTTAATTCATAGGTAGATTTGAAGATATGTAACTTTTAAATCCATTTCCAATTTATGGGACTTTTGGTATGCACATATTAGAACAATACATGAGAAATAAATTTATGATAGACAAGAAGACGGTTACATAATAGTAAATTCTCTTTCCACTTCTACTTTCGTTCATTGTTTTAATGGTGAATAGGTGAAGTAAACCTAAATTAGCTTAGAATTTATATTTCTTATTCCTGCATACCATCAATAAAGCAGATTACTATGAAAAAATCACTATCTATTTAATTTTCTTATTGGATATCATTGCAAAGCTTTTAAGGTTACATAACTAGAGATTTTTGTGTTTGTGAACTTCACAATATATTTTAAATGTTTTAATGTAATCGATGACATTCTTGTAATACATGTACATTTTGACATTTTTAATATATATTGAAGTTCTGGTGTCTATACGATTCTCCCTTGTTCACATGTACAATTTCGTTGTGGAGCCGACATTCATACTTCTAGCTCTCATATTGGTGAATAGTTTGGTTTTGACCTCAGCCAAGATTTTTGTTAGTTCTCTTGTTTTTTCTCCCGATCTGATAATCTCGACATGACATTCTTCCATTGGTAGTGCAATGAGCCTCGTACGGATGATGCTCCCTCGGGAGATATGGCTCCATCATTATTAGGGAGAAAAGGATCGGATTCTGGTATTCCTTTTTTCTTTTCAGTTTATTTTTTTATGAGAAAAATAGTTTTTTTGACTCTGTAATGTTGATTTGTTCTCAGGTCCAACTCATGTTTTAGTCGTCCGTGGATTAGATGATAATGCTGATGAAGAGATGCTTCGCTATGAGTTTGCCAAGCATGCTCCAATAAAGGTAGTAAATGTTTACTGGCTCGTTGACTCATGTTATTAATTCTCCAATTATGTTCTTACATTTTTTAATTTTCTTTAGGATATACGGCTTGTTCGTGACAAATTTACCCATGTCTCCAGAGGGTTTGCATTTTTACATTTTCACTCGGTAAACTTGGTCTTTCGAAATAATACTGTTGCCTTGATATCACGAACATTGCCTTGATTTGAAGGCCTTTTCCTTCTTACTTTGTCATTGGTATCAGGTGGAGGATGCCACAAAAGCTTTGGAGGCAACAAATGGAACTACTCTTGAGAAGAATGGACAAATATTGCGTGTAGCATATGCGAAAAGCATTCACGGCCCTTTTTCTGGTACTTCACAATCTAGCAGTCTAGCTGCCGCTGCAATTGAGGCAGCAACATTTGCCCAGCAGGTTCTTTCAGAGCTTTAACCTTTTGGTTTTTCATATATCGCACTTGTCTATGCATCAGATTTTTTATGTAATGATGAAGTGTTTCAGATTTCTAACTGTTTTTAATTTGGATAATTGAAAGGAATTATTATGAAACTTCTCTGTGATTTTGCATGGTTACAGGGACCTCTCATCTACTTTTTAAAATTATCATGACCCCCCTCCTCCTCTGAGCTTATTTGTTAACATGCCTTTTTTCTGTATGTGACATTGTAAACTCCAAGGGATGTGCTGGTAATTTAAAATTCCCATGACTTTACATAATTACAGCCTACATGAATCGCTCTACCTTTTTGTTAGAAAAAGAATATTAAAATGCCCATATAATGGCCCATCATAGGCCTTCTTCCTCTTCTTGTAATAGTCCCACATCTTGAAATTGGGACTCCTCTCTCTCTTCTCTCCCTATATATATGTATTCATACTTGTATTTACATACACAAGAAGTATATGCAAGGGTTCACAATTTTTCCAAGTGTTTGTGCTCTTTTTCTGCATGGTATCAGAGCCAGGTTACCCTCTGGGCGGTCTCTTATTTTCTAGCCGCAACCCTCTGTGCGGTTTTCTACCCGCAATCCTTGGCGGATAAAATGTTTCTAACCACAACCCTTGGTGTGGTTTCCTATCCGCAAACTTCGGCAGATAGAATTTTTCTGACCGCAAGGTTCTCCTTGTGCTGCTCCCTCATCTTCTGGGTTCGGATCTCCTCGTTTTTATAGACTTCGCTGTTGGGTCCCACCGTGCAGCTTGTTATGTGTCCGCCACGGTCTGCTCGGTTCGGTCTCATCCTGTCTGCTGCTTTCTTTATTTTGCAATCTATCTCTTTAGCCGCTGAAGTCTGTTCTTGCCTCAAGTTGCCGCGGTCTTCCCTTGCTTGTCGCGGTCTCTAGTCCCTTTCATCACCGCAGTCTCTTCTCTGCTCATTGTTCCTCAGCCTACCGCGGTCTCTTCTTTGCTCGCTGCTCTTTAGCCCTTTGCGGTCTCCTCTCTATTAGGTGCTTAGTCCGCTGTGGTCTCTTCTCAGTTTGCTGCTCCTCAGCCCGCCACAGTCTCTTCTCTGTTCGTTGCTCAGTCCACTGTGGCCTTGCCGATTAGCCTGCTTCAAACCGCGCTGAAGTTTTTTCTGCTCGCTGCGATTTCGTCTTCTGCTCGTTGCTTCTTGGTTTCTGCTCACTGGTGGTCTTGTCTATTGCTCGCTGTGTTCTTTTCCTAGTTGTTGCTGCTTGTGCCGCCTGTGTATTGCCAATCCGCCAGCCCTTCTGCGGCTGCCTTTTCCTGTCTGCGGTGGTCTGTCCGCTTTTCCTGCTTGGCAGATTACCCGGCTTGACGTTAGTCGCCTCTCCTAGTCGTCAGACAGTGTCGCCATGGATTCCTCTACTGATTCTTTTCTTTCAACCCGCTTAGTCCCGGCTCCTGAGCTGCGTGATGAGTTGAGAATCACCACCGTCTTTCTTACTGGTAAGAAAAACTTTGTTGAATGAGTGCATTCTGTCCGTCGGGTACTTCAGTCCAAGAGACTTCTACATCATCTAACTAAGGATACTCCTTCTGCAGCTACTGATGATTAGCTGCGTGACGATGGTCGTGTTCAGACTTGGCTTCTCAACTCGCTTGATGACGAACCTTACCACATGACCATGTATCACGAGACGGTCAAGGCGATGTGGGATGAGCTCCATTCACTATACTCTAGCAAGGATAGTCTTCAACATCTGTACCATTCTCTCCACCGTGCTCTACCACCTCTTCTTCGTTTCTTATGCAGGACCGACGGACGCACAATATCATTGGTAAAGGACGATTGCACAACGGGCTCTACCTTTTTGATGACTCCCTCACCATTCTCTCCTCTTTCTCTTATGTTGACTGACATCAGCGTCTTGGGCATGCTCCTCTTCCAGTTCTCAAGAAGGCCCTTCTTGATGTTCATTTTCCTACTTTTACTTGTGATTCTTGTGTTTTGGGGAAACAACATCATTACTCTTATCCTACTCATTGTACTCGGAGCTCTGCTCCTTTTATGTTAGTACAATCTGATATCTGGGGCCCGTATAAAATAACAAGTATATCTGGTTATCATTATTTTCTCACCTTTATTGATGATTATTCTCGAATGACATGGTTGTACTTACTTCGTGATCGCTCCGAGCTTCCGCGTGTATTTCAGGCTTTTGTTCTTGAGACTTGTACTCAATTCTCCGACAAAATCAAAACAATCCGGATGGATAATGCTCGAGAATACACTAGTCATGAGTTCGATAACCTCTGCTCTGAGTTCGGGATTATTCATCAAACGTCATGTGCATATACTCCCCAACAAAACAGTGTGGCTGAGCGTAAAAACATGCATCTTCTTGATGTTGCTCGCTCTCTCATGATTCAAATGCACGTTCCCAAGACGTACTGGCAATTTGCGGTTTCGATGGCGTTCTATCTCATTAACCGCTTGTCATCCTCCCTCCTCGACAACGCCACCTCGTTCAACCTCCTCTTTCCTTCCACACCTCCATTCCCTCTAACATCTCGAATTTTTGGTTGTACCTGCTATGTTCATTTACTTGTCCTACCACCGAAAAGTTCGGTCCTTGGGCGGTCAAACATATGTTTATTGGTTATTCCTGTACTCAGAAAGGATATGTTTGCTGCTCTCCCACTACCCGCAAGGTGAATTTTTCAGCTGATGTTATCTTTCTGGAAGATCAGTCGTTTTTCTTCACTCCACCGTCCTCTCCACCACCACCACCCTTACCAAGACCTGTCATCCCAATTACGTCTCCACCACCACCAGCTTCGTCTCCTCCACCATCTCCTCTCCTCCCCTTCCCAGCTCTGGGTCTCCACCAACCCCCTCTTCTTCGTGTGTATACTTGACAACCTCTCTGCTCCGTCGCCCCACTGCAGTCAGCTTCAACCTCTGGCACTCTGCGACCAAGGTTGTTAGGATCGCGATCCAAATCATAGGATCTTACGATCCTACGATCCAGATTTGTAAATCGATCCTGATATTGTAAAGCGATCCTCGATCCGACCCTACTATGAGATCTGATCCTACCTCGAAACGGTCTCATTTAGGATCTCGATCCTGACAACCTTGTCTGCGACCTGTTGACCCGACTTCTCCCTCCACAGCCCATCCTCTGGAAAATTATGTATCCTTACATCGCCTGAACCCGGTGCTTCAAACCTTTTCTACCTCATTATCCTCTATTTCTGTCCCTAACTCTGTACATGAGGCTCTTCAACATCCGGGTTGGCGGGAGTCCATGGACGAAAAAATGACGGCCCTCTGGGCTAATCAGACGTGGGATCCGGTTCCTCTTCCTCCATGACAGACTACTGTTGGATGTAAATGGGTCTTCGTCATCAAAAATGCTCCTGATGGGACGATTGATCGACTTAAGGCCCGTCTGGTGGCGCTTGGATTTACTCAACAACATGGTCTAGATATGAGAAAACATTCTCTCCAGTGGCCAAGCTCAACACGGTTCGTGCCATCCTCTCCGTAGTTGTGCATCGTCATTGACCCTTACATCAACTTGATATCATGAATGCTTCTCTCAATGACGATCTCCAAGAAACTGTCTACATGCGACAACCTCCTGAGTTTGAGACCACGGGGGAGTCCCAAGTTTGTCTCATTAAGAAGTCGATTTATGGTCTCGAACAATCTTCTTGGGCATGGTTCGATAAGTTTAGCAGGGTTGTTCAGGAGGTTGGATTTACTCGGAGCTCGGTGGATTTTTCTCTGTTCACTCGACATAGCAAAACATGAACGGTTCTTTTGGTGTATGTTAATGACATCTTAATCACATGAGATGATTCAAAAGGAATCCAAGTGGTCAAGCAACAACTCAGTTTTGTTTTTCAAACAAAAGATCTAGGGAACATTCGATACTTTCTCGGTCTTGAGATCGCAAGATGTTCTGATGGCTTTATCCTATATTCCTATCTCAACGGAAGTACTGTCTCGATCTTCTTCAGAATGCTGGATATTCTGGATGTAAGCCGGTTATCACTTCTATGGACGTCAATCACAAGCTGCGTGCTCATGCCTCTGATGAAGATCTTTTTCTTCCAAATCAGAATACTATCGATATCTAGTTGGAAAATTAATATATCTAACAGTCACAAGACCTGACATATCCTTTGTTGTTGGGGTTGTCAGCCGGTTTATGCATTCTCCTCTACTCTAACGGTTCTTGCATATTCAGATGCTGATTACGCTGGTTCTCTGGATGATCGGCGTTCCACCAACAGATTTTGTACTTACTTCGGAGGTCACCTTGTTACCTGGCGCAGTAAGAAACAGGCTGTAGTTACTCGATCTTCGACCGAAGCTGAGTACCGTTCAATGGAGTCTGTTGTATCTGAGCTCACATGGCTTGAGAGTCTCCTAAGTGATATGAGAGTAAAACTTTTCTCACCAGACACCTTACTCTGTGACAATCAAGTTGCGATTCATATAGCTAAGAATCCTGTCTTCGATGAAAGAACGAAACACATTGAAGTTGACTGCCACTTCATTCGGGAAAAAGCTCAAATGAAGAAGCTGTAACTGAAATATGTTCCGGCTACTGAGCGAGTTGTCGATCTTCTCATTAAGGCCTTGTCGAGTGCTCTATTTTATCAATTCTTGTCCAAGCTGGGTGCCTACGACTTTTCCGTCTACTGCAGGGGAGTGTTAGAAAAACAATATGTAATGACCCATATAATGGTCCATCATAGGCCTTCTTCCCCTTCTTGTAATAGTCTCACATCTTGAAATTGGGACTCCTCTATCTTCTCTCCCTATATATATGTATTCATACTTGTATTTACATACACAAGAAGTATATGCGAAGGTTCACAATTTTTCCTAGTGTTTGTGCATTTTTTTCTACATTTTTAAAAGTTCAAGGACCTTTCCTCCAAGTTTACACTCGTAACATGCAGGATTTTTATTCTTTACATGTATGTTAACAATGTAAACTTAGAGGGGAGGTGTTGATAATTTTTAAACGTAGAGGGGAGGTTTCTGTAAATGGCCCTAAGTTGAAATATTCATTGTAGACCGGAAGAGCATCAATCCGTTATTTGGTTGTCTTACACTTTTTATTTAATTCTTATATAACAACAGTAGCTTACCTCCATCTGCTTCATCTCTCTAACATTTTACATATAAACTAAGCCTTGCCGAAAACCTAACAAATTTAGAAAATTTGTTCTCTTTGCTTGTCACAGCCTGTGTTTATAACTAGTTCATGCTACTATGAGCTTGTGCTTGTCTTCCAAAGAGTTCTGACCATTTATATAACCATTCAAGTGTCTTCAGTTCTTGTGATCTTTTTTTTGTTCAGTACGTCTCCAATAACCATTCAAGTGTCTTCAGTTCTTGTGATCTTTTTTTTTGTTCAGTCGTGTCTCCAATAATTTAAGTGTTCAAAGTTCTATACTATTGTTTGTTTTGTTCTATGTTTGAGGATAAACAGAAAGAGAGAGAAAGAAGGAAATAGTTGCATCAATGTAAGTCATTAATTATATAATTATTTATGCTTCAATCATATCCCAAGAGTAAAAATAATGATTTATTTTCTGCAGTGATAATTTTGATTCGATATTTCATTTTATAATCTTCACTGGCATTCTGAATGTTTGCGCATCCCCATACAAATATTCTGGTGTAAAATTACCTAGTATTTCTCAAGCCTAAATACAAAGTCCAAATGTTCCACCTTGGGTGACTAATATATGCATTTCCAGTTTATTTTAGGTTTATATTCTATTTTAAAACTCTTATGTTTTATGAGGAAAAAATGAACTTTACAAGTCTGGTATAGACTTTCATATCAGACAACTAAATTAGGTTCAATTTGTTTAAATTTAAGTGTTTTTCTTTAATTTTTCAGTATGATTCTGTTGGTTGGGCTCCTAAAGAATATAACCCTGATAAGCAATCTACTGATGCATCTGAGCAAAAGAGCAGTGCAGAGTCCCATATGGGTGGTTCAGCTCCACAGGCTGGGTTTGTTTGGGATGAAAAATCTGGCTACTACTATGATGCCTCATCCGGATTTTATTACGATGGAAATACCGGTTAGTTTTGTTTTAGATTCCTAAAATAATATTAATCTTTATTTCCCAATAACCTACCCGTTCTCATCTGTCCACCTACAAGTGTTATTTTCTAATATAAATATTGGCGGCTGTGCACGGGATAGCACAGTGTGCGATAAGAACGGTACCCGGCTGTCAGTCACAACCTAGTTTTATTGCCGCCACACATTATGCATGGGGGGGGGGGGGCTTGTTTACGACTATAAATATCTATAACCATGCAATATTTTTGATTTTATGTTAGCCTTATATATTTAAAATTCTGATCCGTTAGATCAGAGGAATTAAAATAGAAGGGCTTAGATTCATGGACCGTGACCAGCCGATATTTTTCTTTTTGATGTAGTATATAATCATGATCTAGCTGCAATTGTTATTTCCTGTTTACACAGGACTTTATTATGATGGCAACAACGGAATTTGGTATACATATGATAATCAAAATCAGCAGTATGTTCCTTGTGCCAACCAAGGAAATACTAAGGCATCTGGAGAATCGACATCTGAAGTTCCAAAGGCATCCATTAAAAAAGTAGTGATTTCCGCCCCAGCATCTACCATAAAATCAAATGAGGGAACCTCTTTACCTGATGCTGTGCAGGCTGCTGCTTCAGCTGCTCTTGCTGCAGAAAGGAAGGAGAAAGAAAAGCAAAAGGAAATCAAGTTGGCATCAAAAAACAATCTTCTCGCCAGCAAAAAGAAGATGAATAATGTTCTTGCGATCTGGAAACAGAGAAATAGTGAGGGACAAGCCGCTCGAGTTGTTCTTGAAGACAATGAACAGCCAAGTTCTACAGATGATAAACACAATAGTAATTCTTACAATGCAAAAAATAAGTCGAAAGCTAATTCTAGTGTTCTGAAAGAGGCTCCCAGTAGCTCAGGGTTTTCTATGGAATCTCAGGTAAAGGCAAAGCCAGTTAGTAGTAGTTCAAGTGGAACCATAATGGGTGTCATCAGAGGTTCTGGTAGAGGTGTAATAAGAGCAGACACGACATTTTCAGTATCCTCGAGTTTGGGGGCTTCTTCTACTCTTTCTCCGGCTTCTGCAAGTACGGAGAGGATTCAATTGGAGCAACCTGAACCACCAAAAACTGTTACGCCCTTCAAGACAGATGCATCAGCACTAAGTTACACGCCCACGCCACTCGTGGCAGCAGGGAGTGGAAAACGGAGATTCTCAGAGACTCCTATGCAAGCTAATCAGCCTCAAACTGCATATAGAGATCGGGCAGCTGAGAGAAGAAGCCGATATGGGTCACATTCTGCTGACAATTTACCTGGAGACCTTGAGGATTTGAGTAAGGATTAACAATAACTTTTTTCATTGTCATTATGCACCACAAGAAGCATGAATGTTTGAATTTCATCATTTATTATTGTTTATATTCCATTGTAGTTATGTTTGAGTCAAATCATAGGGATGAATCAATGTGAAAAAGTAACACTAGGTTAATTCTTAGATTATGGATTCAATTCTATTAATGCGATTTTTTTTTAATTTGTGCATTTTATAGCTCATGTACTTCATAGTACAAAAGATTTAGTCTAGGCCAAATTCACTGGTTGGTAGCTTAACATATTTGTTAAATTTGTAATAACTTTGGGGAAATTCATTTGTTTGTCAAGATTGTGAACATCCATCACGTAAAGGCCATTTGTCGGATATGGGAGCAATGCCTTTCCCCCCAGGAGTGGGAGGAGGGCGTACTTCGGGTGACCTACAAAGCTATGAGGTCATTACTGCAGATCGCACCATTGATGAGAAGAATGTGGGGAATCGGATGCTCCGCAGTATGGGTTGGCAAGAAGGATTGGTACTTTCTTTACTTGATCATATGTTATAGATGTGATTTTTATTTAGTGATTACTTTTATCTTTTTCTTTTTAGGTTGGTTAAGTAGAAGTATGGAAAATGTAGGTAAATGAACAGTACAATAATGCTTTCATCGCTTTATATTTTTTATGTTTAAACTTGTTGCAGCATCTGGTGCTTTTTTCAATCCTTCTTGCCTTCATTAAAACTCTTTTAGTGTAAGTGAATAGATCTAATTATAGAGTGATGCATCTTTTAGATTTGTCCGTTTTTAATGATTTGGATTGTTTATTTTTCAGTAAAAGAGGGCACTGGAACAAACAATAGAAGAGTTTCACATGCATATTTTAATCTACTTTGCATTAGCCGTCCAACCGGTCTGTATAGCTCGTTTACCATCCATAGTTTCATGGCTTAATTCGTCACAGTTTCCATAGTTTCAAGGCTTAATTCCTCACAGTTTCCATAGTTTTATGGCTTAATTCCTCACAGTTGCAAGTGCCGCACTTTTACATAGGATACACTATAACAGTTTTTGGATTTCCTATTTTTTTTGGAGAGGAAGAGATGGGAGTCTAATAAAGGATTTGGTGGCATTGGGTGGTGTTTTTGTTTGGGAGATGTGGATGTGAACCTGAGTGAGAGGGAGAGTAAGTGTCCTATCTGCATAGGTCATCTCTTTAGGATAGTCTATTATGGCTTGGAATGGGGAGGGCGAGAGTACTACCCTTCTTGCGCTCCCCATCCTATAAATATCTGTGCAAGACATCTTAGGGTCTAGTGTTTCCTAATACTATCCTGCTATTTAAGTTGAAATGCACCACGCGGTTGCATAAAATTTGCCCTTTGCTTGCTCCTTTAATTTGATGGTTGTATTTTCTTCTAAATGAATTAGAAAATTACGTTGAATCTCCAATTGGGAGAGAGTTGTCATGGCTCTGGTGAGAAATGAAGCTATCCTTCCGTGGGGGATAAAGCTCAAAATAAATGAGGTTTTACGAAACACACTAATTTCTCCCATGCCATTTTTATTCTACTTAAACAGAGTCAAAATCCCAAACAAAGACGAAACGTTTTTACTAGCCATAATTGAATGATAATTTATGATATGCAAAATATAAGCATTCAAACCATGAAAAACAGTCCCGGAAAACCAGACCATGTTTGAAAACCATATTGCATCAATGTTGACAAATTTCCATAGTGCAATCAAGCCAATAATTAAAATTTAGAGAATATATTAGAAAAGAAATATAGAGATTACCAAAAACGTAGAAGACTCGATCTTCATACTGCAGTATTTGTTCTTGTATTTGGAAAGAATAGAATTCAGAATGGTTTCTTGTATGTCTTAGGCTCTTTTATTTATCATAACAGTTAAATCTGCATAGATATTTTAGATTGCATCTTCAGTGATGATCGAGTCTGTCAAGTTGTTGAGGCCTAATGAAGATGGCTTATTTGAACTTAATCAAGAATAAAAGGCCAAACTAGAAATGAGAAAATGTCTCACAAAGAAAAATGTAAAATTGAATTCTCTTAAGTAAATAATAAAAGAATTGACTCTTAATTTTCTTAGTTTGCTCATTTCAACTCACATTTTGCATTTAGGATGACTATAAATTTTGGTTCTTGCATCAATTCTACCCAGCTTAAGAAAGTTTGTCTGACAAATTCTTCAATTGTTATTTATCAAGTAGATTAGGCATAAATTTTGTGCTTCATGAATAATAATCCACGAGTGATTAGAAATAAGCCTTTTTTCACCAGAGCACATCATATGTTGGGTATCCACCATCAGTATATATGATATTATCTCTTCATTTATTATTTTATTTCTGGCACAAAATTGATGTATTTCCTGGAGATCGCAAAGTGAATGAGTGGTTGTGAATCTGGAAGCAGGAAATGAAATCGAGAAATTCTAGGGTATCTAGTGAATGGTTTATGATATGGAATCAGATCAGATACTTTAAATGTTGGAGTAGTAGCATAATCATTGGAGATTCAAAATCATAAGTGTTTATCTTAACTCTTTGTTTGGATTAGTATAATATAATTTTGAACCAGTTAATTTCTTAGTTCCTGTAAGAAATTTCTCATAATTTAGACTAATCATCATTCTATTACCAAATTTGAATTCCATTTTTCTCGATTCAATTAGACTTACGGTCCATGCGGCTGAATGGAATTGTGGCTTCGGAATTGGAATTGATGGTCAATTCCAACAAAAAATGAACCTTCAATTTTAGTTCCAAGACTCCAATTCCGTCTAAACAAATAGACCCTTATAGATTAACATTCAATTTACTGTGAATATGCATGATTTCATAATTATCATTCAATTTCCTATGAATAATATTCACATGCATATGCATTGCAAATGATGTTACGAATTCCTTAGACCTGGAGCTATGAAATTCTACAAGATTTCTACTTTAGAATTCTGTGTCTATTTAAGATTGTCACATTGGTGTAGACCTGTTGTGGATGAATTTGTATGAGGCAAGCCATTAGCAAAAGCAAATCCCAACAAGATGCATTCTTATTTACCAGACATTGTAGTAGATCTTACCGACTCCTATCAACTACAATTCGCCCCATCAGTTTGGCTGCAGTCCCTAGTTGAGAAACTCAATAGATTGCCCATTTTTTCATATTTTTCAGAACTAGCACTTAAATTTCACATGTATCAGTAGTTATATTACATGAAGTGAACTAGGATGCATATTTTTTAGTTGATTGACTACAAAAAAATTAAAACCATCATTCTTAATTTTTATGGTTGTCTCTTATGGGTTAACCCGTAGAATATCGGAGAGTAGTCGTAGGGACAACCAGAGACGGGGATCGCGGAGGAGGATACTACGGAGCAAGAACCGTGATTGGCTAGGTGGGGTGTGCTCAGGAGAGAGTGTGTGCTACCACAATCTCTTAACAAGACGAGAAAATATACTTCATTCTTTGATACCTTAATTTCTTGCACTCCTTGCCTTCAAATAGGCATACACGACTCTTAAAGGATGAATACTAACTATTAACTCCTAACCACTCATATAATGACTTGAAATAATAATAAAAGACAAGACTTGAAACGATAATCATAATGACATGACGTGATGTGCACAAATTATGGCATCATAATTCATAGGGAAACTAGTCTACATGCCCAAAATATTGTCCTAACTTGTGGGGTACTATGGTTCTATAGGCTTTGGGGCTTGTTGACAAATTTCGCAATGTCTCTCATTTTTAGCTTGGCTAGTAAGATGTATGCTCAGTAAAGACTATGTTTTTATCTCCTCTGATCTGTTTGTATAACATTTAAATTCCATAAGCTTTTTGTTTTCTGTTTTCATGATACCAGTACTTAGGATCGTATGACCCTAGTGACTAACAATGAGGATGATGAAAATTTGAGCATGCTCAAGCTCAAATGACTTGGTTATGGAGTATTTTTGGTTATGAATCCCGGACCTAAATTTGTGTCTGGGTGATCTCATAGGATCAAAATTTGATCTTATAAGATCAAAAAATGGTATAGTCGAAAATTTGTATGTACGCAAAAAAGCTTCATTTATATCTCCTAGCATAAAAATGCCAAAGAATCTCCTAGGGCATTTTTTGTATCTTATAAGTATATGATCATTATTTGTTAAACTTAGATAACATATATTGATTCCGTAGGGTCATTTTTATCCTATGCGATCACCTGGAGCCAAAATTCATAGATCTAAGTAAGTTGTATTCGGATCCAGAACAATAGCTTGCGTACATTAAAATGAAAATAAATATACAATCAGGAGAGACTCCTGCCAAACATCTGGAGGCTGAGTCCTCCTTGACACTCCACTCTCCAAGAGAGCCAAACATTCAGAACTCCAAAGATAAGGAAGACTCCACCCCTAGGGCTCCTTATATGGATGGAGGCATGGAGCCCCTTACTACAGGACAAAATACTAAAATAATACAATAAGAAAATAAGTTGTTGAGTGACTCCTGCAAGGTGAGGCCAAACGTCCGAGTGTAAGCAGGAGATGTATTCCCCAATGTGAATACTTATCATTTTGTTAGCATCCCTCCCCTTTTTTGAAGGAAAAATTTAGTTAGTGAAGGTTTGGGTGGGCATTCAGCAGCGGCATTTTAGAGAGAGAGTGTGTGTTTGTGTGTGATGTGAAACACCTTCATGTAGGTAGATAGATCCACCCCCACCCGCCGAAGACATTTTCTTCGGTTTTGATTGCCGGATGACTGAACTAATGCTTTAGAAACAGTTGCATACAGATCCTGATTCTTTGTTTGAAATGGTGAAAAGGATGCTGGCATTTAAATTTCTTTCTTATGATTGAATTTTTCTTCTTCTTGCTTTGCTCTTTTGTTGCATAAAAAAACATACAGGGACTCGGAAAAGACGGGAGCGGAATTAAAGAGCCGGTGCAGGCGAGAGCGGTGGATGACAGAGCGGGACTGGGAAGCCAGCAGAGGAAGGTCTTGGATCAGTCCTTGGAGGCCAAGCCCGGAGACAGCTACAGGACCATCATCCACAAGAAAGCCATTGCTAGATTCCGTGAGATGTCCTAGTTTTCTTCTTCTTCTTCCAAGCTCTTGGTAAATTTGGATGTATATGTAGAGAGAGAGAGATTGGAAGAGAGAGATGGGAAGAGAGAGAGAGAGAAAGAGAGAGAGAGGAGATGCTTGTTAAAACAAAAATAGTAGGTTTAATTTCTGTATCTGGCAACCAGAAGTCCATTTCTGCATGGGAGGAATAATGTTGTTAAGTGATATGCCATCCTTTTGGGTTTCTGTTTCTATCATTTTAGTGATGAGTTGAGTTTCTGGTCTCTCTTGGAATTTTCATGTTTAAAAATTTCATGAAGGTGCCATTATTGTTGACATTTCATAAATCTACTCTCAATGTTGACATTTCATAAATCTACTCTCAATGTTGACATTTCATAACACATTCATGCACAAAAGTATCCCCTTGGAACAAATTTTTAAGGGCTTTTTTTGTGCATGGATGTTATGACATGTAAACACTGGGAGGGGGGATTGTAATTTTGAAAGTTAGAGGGGTGCAAATTGTAATTACATAAATTTAGAGCGGAGGTCTTGGTAAATCTATACTATATATTTAAAAGGGTAAAACACTTTTGTTACGCTTTCACTTTCCCATTGTATCCATATTTATTAAAAAAATTTATTTTTTTACAAAATTGTTATTGTGGTATCATATAAACAAATTCTCTGCCTTCAATAAAAAATGTACTATTCCGTCTCTCGCAAACTCGCGTGCACAACAGAAATGAACGATGAGTGGAGTACAACACTTGGGAGTTTGTGTCGGGACAATGTCGCCCAGGGTATGGGGGCCTTCCGTGCATTATCATATTTGAGGTACTGTCGTGATTGATCATAGGGACGGAGCCCCATATCTATCACTCGTAACCCTATATATAATAACTCATGAACAGCTCAAGCTCAAAATAATGGTTTGTGTATTTTACCCAGCTCAAGCTCCCTTAATATGGATATGTTTGAGTGATGGTGCACAAGAGTTCCCTTGTGAGGGCGCACATCTGCTGTTGATTCCCTTGCGCATCTTGTAGGCCGTGTGAGATGACGACAATACTATCAATGCACATGATATTCTCGATGCGTAATGTTTGACAGTAGTATTAATGTCGATGGTACATAAATATATAAATTTATTATATACTTGTCTATTGAAATCTTAGATCTCTCCCATGTCACCGAGGTGCCCGCCCGCAAACCGGACGTGCTGCTTTGCTTGGCCATTGACACGAACACCTAGCCCACACAAGGCAGGCCTCCCTGCTAGGTAAAGATTTCGGCATCTTTCCGGAATGCGATTTCACCGTCAAGCACCTGGATCGCGTTCAAGGTTTGGTAAATCTTGGCAGTTCCCTACATCGTCTTCAACCTCCACCCTCGAAAGCAGATTTTGGACGGCCGAAGGTGGTGAGGAATGTCTACATTTTCTCCAAGAGCGAGATCCTCATAGCAGCAGAAGGCCAAGAGATCTGGCGGGTTGAGAAGCTTCCGACTGGGGCTGCGGTGCCGGGCAACGACTGAGTGGAGAGTGCATAAGACGGGCGATCGAGCAAGACGTCCGACTATGTGGATTTGATGCGAGCTGGGGTGTGGGTGTTGAATGCCTAATTATTAATTACAAAACAATATGTAAACAGATCTAACTGTCTACTTCGCTGTTTCACAACCAAATAGGGACACAAGGAGCTTGAATCAACCCGGATTTCGCTGATCCTCCTGGGGGAAAACGGCATCCTCTAGAGTCCCATTAAATTTTTTTTCTTCGACGAGAGCACCAATGTAACCCCTTTGAAGACTTACATGAGGACGAGAGAGAGAGAGAGAGATTTGGGGACTAAAGGAGAGAGAAAGAGAGTGATATTCATTCCATCATAGTATCTCAACATTACACTCCCAAGGCAGTATTTTATAGTCTTTCATACTATTACAAATGATTAACTCATTGCCTAACACTAATCATTTACATGCTAGATACACAAACAAATGATTTTTTTTTAAAAAAATACATCTTTCACACGTGAATGGGTGCGGAAAATTTTAGGCACAAATTTATTCGAGAAATATCACATTAGGGTTCGTCGTATGCCTTTACAATAGATGAACACCGACTCATCTGGACCATGAGACGGATTCGATCTCCTGTCTCGCCGCTTTGTAAAGCTCGAGTTTTTTCGCCATCTGCTGCCTTTTCTCCATCAAGGCTGGATCCTCGTCCAATAGTCTTCCGAGATCCTTGCCCTGAACATACTCAATACTTAAAAAAGACCTAAACCCTAAAAACCTTGAACCTTAAAAGGGAAAATATTATTTAGGATAAGTGTAAATACCTCTTTTTTCCCAATTTGGGTGTAGAAGTGATTGAGCAGAGATCGCGTCGACTCTCGAACTTGGCAATGGACCACAGACTTCGGAATGGAGTTCTTGAGCGTATCCATGACCATAGCAACGTATGAGGACACGTTCGTCGCAATTCTCCGGTAGTGACCTTCGCCGTACCGATCAACGGTAGCTGCGGCTGCGGGTTGCCCGCCCTTATCCACCTCCTGAGGAAGCCTCCGGAAGAACTCGACTGTTAGATATGATGACTCCATGTCGACAAGTCGTAGAGTGGTTTTCTTGCTGTCCTCGCGAAATCTTTCCAAGGCTTCAAAAGAGATGGCGGCCAGTTCCGCCTGTAGGGTGGGGAACCTCCTGAGGTCCTGTCGAAGGAGACATTCAGAGATATTTAGTTACGAAAAAAAAACATGATTTTTATATCCTCAAGCATAGAGTATGTATGGTCGAAGCTGTTACCTCAGCCTCCCCGATTGACTTCCTCACAATTTCCTTCAAAATATTGTGCACCTGCACGGGTTTAGCGATATTAGTTTCGATATATCAAACGCATCATCATCATTAGGCTCATTTAGTGCTATTTTTTTTCGCTAAGTTACGTTTCAACTCCAATGTAAGCATGTTAAAATCAGTCATTTTTTCCTCTCACATTCATATAACTAACTCAATTGCAATTTACAAAAAATGATTTTTTTTTATTAACTTTTATGTATCCAACCTAAAATCAATTGGTCTAACACACCCCCACAACTGCAGGGTAATTCCAAATGTAAGACTAAATTCTTCACAATTTTAAATCATCGCAACTAAACTATCACATGCCCCCCCACCCCAAATATCATCGCATTATTAACTCGATGAAAAGGTATGCATCATACCGCGTCAACGGATGCTTCGGCTGGACCTTTGAAATACCCGAGAGCTCCTTCGATAAGACGACGATAACCTTGTTCTGGAGCGATTAAGTGAGGCTGATAACCGTCTGCTTCGGAGACCACCTTCTTCACATTCTGGATAGAAAGATGCTTGTCAATTGGAAGCTTCCGAAAAGCAGCGGGAAGTTGATTATCGAAGACTCCGTATATCCTTTCGCCGCCAGGTCTCCTGCATGAGAACAATTCTCACTTCAGAGCAAAGTTCACAAAACAGCAGGGATTGGGAAGTTCCATATTCTTCTTAAATAATATGTTGTCAAGATAATTGATTCTATCAAGTTTACAACAGAAAAATTTACACAATAGAGATATTTATTTACCAAGAAATTGATCTGAATTTCCCCCCCTCCAACATTAGTTAGAATCTAGTGATTTCAAGGCCGGAGCTAGGGTTGTTCGCAAAACAAATAGTTCGTGAATAATTCAGAAATTGATTTGATTAAGATTCACATTTCTCAATTTCGAATCCGGATTCGATTAGAATCAAAATTTGGATTC
The DNA here is from genome assembly GCA_039513925.1 of Platanthera zijinensis. Classification (NCBI taxonomy): domain Eukaryota; kingdom Viridiplantae; phylum Streptophyta; class Magnoliopsida; order Asparagales; family Orchidaceae; genus Platanthera; species Platanthera zijinensis. The sequence continues at coordinate 10,729,843 of CM077082.1, read as the reverse complement.
GAGCGGTATTCAAATATGAATCCAAATATATTCTCTATTGTCAAAATTCGAGAATAGTTCACGAATAATAAAAATATCTATATTGTATATAAAGATGATCCTAACCGTCCGATCAAAGTGTATTTGGTCTATCATTTAAAGCAAATTCAAATCCAAAGTCAAATCCGAATTTGAATCCAAATTCAAATCCAAGAATTTGGGATGAATCTGAATCTGAATCTAAATCTCTGCATTCTATGACAAATTTGGATTCGGTTGAAGAGCTATTCGATTCAATTTGGTTTGTGAATGCCCCTAGCCAGAGCAATTATCTCGAAACTGCTCTCTACGCTTATTCAAATGTGACAATGAGCTGTAAGTCTTTGAATTAGGAAAAAAATGATATGAATATAAGTACATACCAAAAGTTTTGGGACAATTTTGATGTTTATAATGGGAGAGCAAAGCTGCTCAAATGGGAATTGTAAGGGGATAGGGATTTGCCCTCCATCAATATGCCCTTTGAATATCCGGTCAAATGAACAACAAAGGTCATATGAATCATGCATCAAGGCAAGAGTGAGATTTCATGACTCAAGGAAATGTCTGGTGTTTGGCTTCTCCTAGTCCTATTAGTGCTTAATTGTCGTTCAAGAGAAGGATCATAGCTTTCATGCTTTATAAATCTCGTATTACGAAAAAAATGTGATGTGAAAATAAGCAAATAGAAAAATGGGGACAATTTTATTGATTTTATGTGTTTATTTTTGGTTGAATGGGAGATTATAAGCTACTCAAATGGAAATTGGAAGGCCAGGAGTTTACCCTCCATCAAGATGCTCTTTGAATATTCGATCGAATGAACGACAGAGTTCCAATATTGTGTAAAGCTTAGCCTGCGAGTCATGGAATAATTGAGCTCTATTGTTAGACAAAAAACACAGTTTCAATAATCATATGCTGCGAGATTATATATTACCCCTTCGTCCACAGCAACAGGCCTGCCAATCCGCTCCATTTCGGCCTCGAGTTCATCCGAGGTCTTATTAATCAAAGAGGTGATATGTGGAATTTGTGCCCTGATCACCGATTCTAAATGCTGAAGGCAAAGAAATATAATTTAAATTAGAAAATTTTCAGGTTCTGCAGAAAAAACAAAGGGAAAAATCATTTTTACCTGTGAAAGAAGCTTGGCAAGGTATTCAGATCCCATTTTGCTAGCCAAGTGGGAATAGTCAGGACTGTCAGTAAAGTACTCTCTCTCCCTTCGCCTCGCAGCAATCATGTCAACGCTTTTATTTATGTCTGCTTGAGAGCGGTTCACAACGCCAACCCAAGGATGTTGTAATCGGAAAGATCTTCCCTCAAGAACCTTAATAATTAAAGAGCGATAAAATTAGAGGATAAGTGCCTATCTTTGCAGCCATCACCATCGTCCTCAGACCCATCTTCACCATTTGAGATTAAGTTTATAGGATCATTTTTTGGGAGCTCCCCTCCAACTTTGCATAATTACAAGAACATCCCCTCTATCTTTCATAATTACCAAAACCTACCCTCAAAATTTACATCATTAACATGTACCAAAAATAAAAACCTAGAGGGGTCCCTGTAATTGTGTTAAGTTGGAGAGAAATTTTTCCTAATTATTCTTATATATGATAATAATTGAAATGAAAAGTAGAGCAGAATGAATTCAAGGATAAAAAAAATCTGAGGGCGCTTATCATGAAGCTTACATCAATAGCATTAGTTCCTTGATCCATTAAGTCTAACTTTGTTAAAACTCCGAAAGTCCGTTCACCTGATCATAGACATGACAAAGATGCGCCATTAGACAGGAAATGCCGAGGAAGAATTTTTGTTCAACTCATGCTTATAAAAGTAAGATGCCTGGAAAAAAATTGTCTGCAAAAGTAAGTTTTCAGATAATATTGTTGCATTATTACCTGCTGGATCCACTTCCCTTGAGAGTTTCATTGCATCAGATGTTGCAATATCTTGATTAGCAGGAGAAATTGCCAGTATGATGCAGTTAGGCTACAACAGAAACATGAATATCAGACATTGGTTGCCTCTGAAAGTTGAAGGAAATTGAAAGCTGGTAAAAACTCTAAAACAACCATGAGATTCTGAAATAGCAAAAAATCTAACATAGTTTATCGATAATTCACAGGTAAAACTGATCTTCAGTTTGATCAATCTTTGGGTTTTAAGAAAATTTAAACCATCATCCGATCATTTTACCTTATGAGCACAAACCCTCAAACCAGTAAGATAAAAGAAAGAGCATTATCGTAATTTGTGTTAGATATTTAAGTATATGTCCGCACGCGTGTTAGCCCGACTCGGAATAGGTTACGGGTTCGTGTCGTTCTAGGGTTAGGCTCTACGCTGGAAGTACTATAAATACCCATTCCAAACTTGATGGTGTATTCGTAGAATACTTTGAGCGGAGCCCCATCAACATTCTCAAAGTACCGAATTGCTCCGCTAGGGTTTTCGTTCGTTCTCGATCCCGCCGCTGTCTTCGCAGATCCTCCCGCCGTGCGATTTGGCCGCCTCTCCCGATCGTGAAGAAGGACGTAGATCATAGATCTAGGGTTGCCGATCAGGAAAAAGGAGTCAGGTTTTCTGTTATCGGCCGCTCCCGTCTCCGCCGTTTCACGGTTTTTCGCGAGTTCGCGATTCTCCCGTCGCAAAGCCGCTCGGATCGAAGCTGCTCGGATCGAAGAGTCTCCATCTTCGCTCGCGAATGACTGTTTCCCAGGCGTTCTCGTGTGGATCCGGCCCTGTTCCTGACATCATCGCTGGAATCAAGATCCAGATTCAAATCTATTGTTTGATCTGCTTCCGTCGAAATCGAGAGATCTATCCTGTTCAGTTCATCGGAGATCTCCTGTGCAGCCGCCTCTGGTGCAGATCCGGCCGCCGTCCAGAGATCTCTGCTTGCTTAAGATCCATTTTTCCTGTGCCGATCCAGTTCCTCGTTTCTTTGTTGCGGCAGATCTGAAACTCAACGCTGTTGATGTTGGAATCATTGCTCTTACTGATCTGAAATTAGGAAGAGGACTATTCTAATTTCTCAGGATTGGATATACCTTGCTGGATCTCTCTTTCATGCCTGAATTCCATTACCAGTGGTTGACAATTCCAATTTTTGTTGGAAGCTGCTACTGCAAGGAGATTTTTTTTGTTTTCTTTTGATCCGCCTGAGGTTTCTGACGTGACTATCCAGATCTGGAGGAGAAAACAAAACAGATCTGTTGATCCTCCTTCAAGAGTCAGGAGGAGCAAAGCAAACAAATACCTGGATTGGATCCGAAGACTCGTTCTCGTCTCGCACATTTCAGGTGATTTCTTTCTGGTTTTCTCTGTTCTAGCTTTAGCGAGATGTCGAAGGTTACCTCCTACGACATTGTCAAGCTTCAGTCGTTCGACCTCTCTGAGTTCCATGCTTGGAAGCTACACGTCCAACTTGGCATGAAGGAACGTGAGATTTTCTACACGGTCCTGAGTGACTTTGCCACTACCGAAGAGGACGTGAACGAGTTACAGTGGAGAAAGGACGAAGACTTCTGCAGGGACTACCTCCTAAACTCCCTGAACCCTAGGCTCGCCCTGACCTACAACAATCATAAGACTGCAAAAGAGATTTGGGATCGCTTGAATGCGCACTTCCAGAAGGAAGAGGGGTTGTCGAGGACTCTCCTTGGGGAGAGGCTCTTTACTTCAAAATTTAATTTGAACTCGTCAATCACCTCACAAATAATTGAACTGGAGAGTCTGCGTCTCAAGCTGGCGGACGATAAGTCCGACATCTCGGATAATCTCTTTGTATGTCTTATTCTTAGCAAGCTACCTCCTGAGTGGTTGACCTTCAAGACTGAAATGCACAGGCTGAAGGAAAAGATCGCATTGGATGAACTCAAAAGGTTCATTCATATCAAGGATCAAAATATTGCAGGAAAGAGACAGGAACAAGGTGGGCAGTCCTCACAGGCTCTCAACTTTTTGTCTCGACCTAGCAAGCCTCGTAGGAAGCCACCAGCGCCCAGGAGGGAGGCCACCGCACAACTATTGCCTAAAAAGCCCTCTTTCAAAAAGAAGAGGGGCAAGTGCCATAACTGTGGAAAGTGGGGACACTGGGCGGCTGATTGCAAGGCCCCAAAGAAAAAGGAGGAAGCCCCTCAAAATGTGGCGAACATGCTCGTTGATGCTTCTGACCCCAAGTCCTTTGTAGCTATGATCGGGAGCAGTCACCGCAGTTCGTCCGCAGAGTGGTGGCTTGATAGCGGTGCTACCTGTCATGTGACGAATGACAGAGGATTACTGGCTGAGGTCAAGGCGGTCCAAGAAAAGGTGGAGAACTGCAATGGAGGAGAGACTCAGGTGACCCATGCAGGGACAGCCGAGCTGGTCCTCTCATCAGGTAAAATTTTATTTTTGCTTAATGTAAAAGTAGTTCCAAATTTAACCAAGAACTTGATTTCCATTAGTCTATTAGATAAGGCTGGGATGACCTTCACAACTCAAAACGGTAGAATGACCCTAATGATCAATTCACATTATTTTGGGTGTGCGTACCTGATCAACGGAATGTATAGACTTAGCTTAAACAATGATAACATTCACCAAATTATTTCAAACCTTATTGATCCTAAGTTGTTATACAACAGACTTGGACATGTAAACTATAGGAAAATGCTAGAGTTAGCTAAGAGTCATAACATCCCCTTAGATCTGTCGATTCGATTTGACAAGTGCGAGGTGTGTGCTCAGACCAAGATCACTAGAAAGCCTTTTAGATCGGTTTCTAGGAGCACGAAACTTCTTGAGTTGATACATTCAGACCTCTGTGATTTTCGTAGTCACGTCACTAGAGGGGGAAGGAAGTATCTGATTACGTTCATAGACGATTTTTCAAGATTTTGTCATGTATATCTGTTAAAATCGAAAGACGAAGCCTTTGAGACGTTTAAGACTTTCAAGTCTCGTGTGGAAAATCAGTTAAATCTGAAAATTAAGAGATTTAGAAGTGATCGAGGAGGAGAATACACTGTTACAGGGTTCAAGGAATTTTGTGCCTCTGAGGGAATAATTCTTAAAACAACAGCTCCTTACTCACCCCAGTCGAATGGTGTTGCCGAGCGTAAGAATAGAACTTTAACAGAGATGTTAAACTCTATGCTCCTAACAGCTGACATGCCTAATTCCTTTTGGGGAGAAGCAGTTCGTGCTGCAAATCACATTCTGAATAGAGTGCCTCATTCTCAGCTCACGTCTACCCCGTATGAGTTATGGCACGGTCATCCTTGTAGATATGATACTCTAAAGACTTGGGGATGTATTGCCTATGTGCGCAAACAAGACCTTAAGAGGCCTAAGGTGGGACCTAGAACAACGACGTGTGTCTATCTAGGTAGTGCAGCAGACAGATTTCTCGATCTATCCACGAATACCGTAATAGAGTCTAGAGATGCTATATTCTTTGAAGATAAATTTGTCAAGGATCATGGTTTATCTGTCTCTGGGTCTAATGATATGATTTCAGAATCTATCGTAGAACCTGAAGCTGACCCCTCTGGCACTGCTCCTCAACCGTTAGAGGTGGAACCTGTTCCACTTAGAGCATCTACAAGAGAGAGGATCCCTAAGAACTTTGGTGAGAATTTCGTCACCTATCACTTAGAGGATGATCCATTCTCCTACCAGGAAGCAATTAGATCTAGAGATTCGTTGATGTGGGCAGAAGCCATTGATGATGAGATGGACTCGCTGCTACATAACAATACTTGGCATCTAGTTGACTTGCCGAAAGGCGCTAAAGTTCTAGGGTGCAAGTGGGTGTTGAAGAAGAAACTTCATAGTGATGGGTCTATAGTCAGGTATAAAGCGCGTCTCGTAGCTAAAGGATATAAACAACAGGGGGGAATAGACTACTTTGATGTTTATTCACCTGTGTGTCACCTATCAACTATCAAGATTCTTCTAGCCTTAGCATCTATCGAGAACTTTATAGTTCATCAGATGTATGTGAAGACAGCCTTCTTAAATGGAGAGCTTGATGAAGAGATCTACATGGCACAACCTGAAGGTTATGTGCAGAAAGATCAAAAAGATAAAGTGTGCAAACTGGATAAATCAATCTATGGGCTTAAGCAAGCGCCTAAGATGTGGCACATGAAGTTTGACCAGGTGGTAAAGAGCCTCGGATTTCAGTACAGTCTCTCAGATAAATGTCTTTATCACCGCTCATTGTCGAATCAGACAGTCATCATATGCTTATATGTAGATGACATGTTGATTTTGGGGTCTAATCTTGCTGCAGTTAGGGATATTAAATCCACTCTAGCAGAAGCTTTTGACATGAAGGACCTCGGTCCTGTAGATACCCTGTTAGGTATGAAGGTCATAGTTGACAAGGGTCGAGTTACTCTTAGTCAGGCTCATTATATTGAGCAACTTCTTTCTACCTGGGGATATGATAACTGTAGGCCGGCTGAGACACCATTTGATCATAATGTCAAGTTGAGTCCTAATGAAGAGACCAACATTGATCAAGTTAAATATTCCAAAATAATTGGTAGTCTCATGTACGCCACAAGCTGTACAAAACCAGACATTGCTTTTTCGGTTAGCATGCTGAGCCGTTTTACCTGTAATCCAGGCAAAGAGCATTGGGAAGCCCTAGACAGGCTGTTAAGATACCTGAGAGGTACTAAAGATCATGCTCTGTGCTACACTGGTTTCCCACCTACTGTGGAAGGACATTCTGATGCCTCGTGGTGTTCAGAAGCCGGGAACAGCAAGTCCACCAGTGGATATATATTCACCTTGGGAGGAGCTGCTATAACTTGGAAATCCAAAAGACAGACCTGTATAGCATTGTCGTCTATGGAAGCCGAGTTGTTTGCCTTAGCCTTGGCCGGTGAAGAGGCAGATTGGATCAGAAACTTGATTCTAGACATTCCCTTGTCTAAGCTACAAGTCAACTCGTTGAGCCTGTATTGTGATAATCAAGCAGCAGTTCAAGTCGTTAAGAATGCTCTCTATAATACTAAGAGGAGGCATGTACGACTGAGACATGTTTTACTGAATTATCTAAAAGAACAAGGAATTATCACTTTGCTTGATGTACGCTCAAAGGATAACCTGGCTGATCCATTGACGAAAGGAATGTCAAAAGACCGACTAATCAAAAACAGTGGGGGAAATAGGACTAAAGGCGATTTAGTTCGGCCTTAGTTCAGCTTCAGGCGATTTAGTTCAGCCTTTGTCTGAACGTTTTGATTATTACGATTTCCTTTGTCAAAACAAGCATGTTGTGCTCCGTTGATGCTCTTGGTTGCTGAGTTCGGATCTGGTAAGTTGTTTCATTCCAAACTTGATGCTAACAACTTCACCTGGATTCGGCTTTTGCCTTGGAGGAGAGTGTTATTCCAAACTTGATAACACAATCTGACTTGGTCTTGTCTCTTCTTCTGGAGATTGGTTCCATTCCAAACTTGATGAGTTCCAATTAACTTTAAAAGGGCAGTAACCGTGACATTCCATATAGGTTCACAGATACAGCTGCGGTGTCCAGAAGTCTGAAATCATTTCGGTTGAAACAGATATCAGTTTCTGAGGTAAAACTATAACACTCTGTGAACGTGTCCTCCCAGCCAAATTAAAATGATTAATACTAAGTTCTTTTTGTAGAACTAGATATTTGCAAATTTGCAAAGGATAGAATTCATTCTGAAATGAAATTCTCTGTTGAAATTGCAGGAGCTGCTGGGATAGGAGGAGCACTGGTTGACTGGAATCTTGATCAGGATGATCTTTTGGATGATGAGATTTAGAGTGTTATGAGTTTATCTTTTGTTACTTCTGTTTAGAGCATTGTTTAGCTCTTCTCCTTTTGCACTGTTTGTTTGGACTTTATATAGCTCTCTGTTGATTTGTGACACCAGACGTATAGGGTCTGTGTCTTGTTGTACCTGAGACTATTTCTGTGTTGCAGCTGAGTTTTTGTTTTACTTAGGCGTGCATACTAATTTTGTGTTTAAGTCTAATCTTCTTTGAAACAGGTGCAGGACACGGTTGTGTATGATTCACGTTTTGGTTGAACTTTGCACAAACCACCCTCTATCCGAAGTCTGGGTACACGGCGGACATAGGAGGAGATTGTTAGATATTTAAGTATATGTCCGCACGCGTGTTAGCCCGACTCGGAATAGGTTACGGGTTCGTGTCGTTCTAGGGTTAGGCTCTACGCTGGAAGTACTATAAATACTCATTCCAAACTTGATGGTGTATTCGTAGAATACTTTGAGCGGAGCCCCATCAACAATTTGTACGTACCACTCACCTATATAAGGTAGTGGTAGTGTCTCTTATTATGCATCTTGGAAAACATTGAGTGTTAGACTCTCCTAGGTGAGAGAGGCTCTTAGGGGGAAAACAACCCTCAAGAGTTCAGGTTGAACTTGTCTCGACATTTTTATCTCTACTTTGGTATTTAGGCTCTATTTGTTTGAGCGTTTTGGTACTCCGTTTTGGGCAAATGCCGCCGGAAGGAGGGTAAACAAATGAACCTCCGGCGGCGTCTCGTTTCCACCCGCCCACCTTGAGAAACGGCCCAAAAAGCTTGTGGAGCAGCCACCTCCCTCTCGGTTCGAACACTCCTTTCCACCCGCCGGATCGTCCGCCACCGCCGAACCAAATGAAGCCTTAATCTTACAATTTCAGCACTTGATAGTATCATCTATCAGAGCAAATAAATAAATTTTTTGGATAATGCACGGCCAAATTTAATTTTCAGTTTGGTCGATCTTCACGTTCTAAATGAAGGTTTAACTATCATGCCACCATATTACCTTACTGGCCCAAGTCTAACTACAATTATGCAACCATTAATATATATTGGTACTTAAGTGCCTGCTTCATGAGAGCAAAACTTATAAATGGCAATACAACTAATTAAGCTGGAGGAAATTTGGGATAAGTTTCAACTATTCACACTCATGTCAAGCAAATTCATGAAACCAACACATTTTAGGAATCGTGGGCGCACAAGGACGATAAAACAATGGAAAAATTAAACAAAAACAAGAAATAGTAATGGTAACTTTGGCAATTAATACCTTTTCAACATATGAACGGACCATTTTCTCAATATCTTCCACGATACTGTCCGGCTGCCCCTCTGTAAACCATATTCTCAGTCATGTTGATACAGCTTCTGAAGCTCCAGAGCACATCAAAAATATAAAATTGGAAATCAAGTAATAGAAAATTCATACCTATAGCTACCTTCGTAAGACCAGGTAGATCCACCAATGTGAGATTTACAACTATCACATCAACAAAAGAAAGATTCCCTCGTTAAACAAATTTTTTTCCAAGGCTAACAATACATAAATCAAATATTTGCTGAGATGATAAAACATTTATTACCTCGACTCCAAGGAAAATCATGATAAAAAGAAATTCAAAGAAGATGAGTGGCGCATGATAAGGCGCTAAATGAAAATACTAAGGCTATATGCGACTGCAAATGCAAATGTCCGGCAAAATAAATTGTGCAAAATATATCGGCGAGCCACTCGAAATGAGCGGTATTGAACGTCACTACGCCCGAGGTCGCTGGGAGTAGACCCGAACGGCTTGGGCGGGCTGCTCCTCTTCAATGAGTCTAAAACATTTACGAGGGAATATCTATGAAAAAACTGATCTGAAGTGTTTTTTTAAGCTCGTAAAGTCTAGCTAATGTTTCCCAGTTTCTCCGTGTTGTCTGAAAATGTTGGTTTTCAATATTCCTTCTTATAGAGCGGCCCATGTATCCACCTAGTCTATCAATAAAGAGAGGCAGTGAGGCGCAACCATAATGCATGATTTTTTGGATAGTTGAGAAGAGGAGTAAAATATTACTAACTATTACATGACACTTCTATATACACAAAGGAGGAGAACCCAAACAAAGTTAAAGGTTGATACGACGTTGGCCGACACGCATATCTTTATTAGTCTATGTAGCCTTAGGGGCATGGTCGTACTTTGTATCCTTCACACTCTATATATATGTAGAGTGGAGTATCAATGAGGACCCAACCTCCAAAATGCTGGGTAGAAGTTATCTCCTGATTGTAAGTTTATGTTTGTTTAATACAATGCAAGTTCCTTATTCTCATTCTCGACACGACTACGATGTATCAATTGGTTCGACCTACCCCTCATTTATTGGAACTTCCCTATTCCATCCGACACACCGTTTCGATCACTTTCCGCTTGGATCATCCTCCTTCCAGCCACCAACTGGCCAAACCGCCTGCGTCGAAGCTTGTTGAGCTCCCTCCACCAACAACCGCAGCAAACGGAGCCCGTCTTCCTGCGTATAGCCGTCTTCCGCTCCTCCTGATTTCTGATCGTCGCCAACCCTCGCCAACAACTATGCCTTTGCTGGTTCTGCCTACTCCAACGCCCGTCGACGATTCCAGCCATCCCTCCTCTTCTTCTGTTGGATACCACAACGTCTGCGTCGACTGACTCTTGCATCTTCGGCCTCCACGACTTCTACAACGTCTCTTCTCTTCTCCAACGATTCCAGCATGTTTCATCCCTTTTTATTCCGTAATTCTAGTGTCTTTGACTGACTCTTCTTCTCCGGCCGTGTTCGGTTGCACTTCCCGCGGGCCGCCAACACTCTTGCAGCATTTCGGTACTTCTCGCCGCTACGCCCATTCTCCTTCCATGATTGTAACTCGTTCCATGGCCCTCCATGCTGACGAAAACGCCTTTGCCACTGCCTCCGCTGAGTCTCATCGCATGGATCAAATCGAAGCTCTTGCGGATCTCACACTCCTCCAACGAGAGTTTACGACCACGACAGTAAATCGCCCTCCGACCACTCCAACACCGCCACCGCCAACACTTCGTCCAGCGTCTCAGACTACATGGGGTTTCTGCACCCCGCTGCGGACATCCACCCGATCCATCTCCGCTTGATCGAGATTCTTATATTCAATGGCAGCGGCCCACTTGGGTGGCTCGCCCGCGATGAGCAGTTCTTTGACCTTCAGTCCACCCCCGTCAACCAAAAGATCCCCCTATCCACTATCTACATGGAGGTGTTGGCGGTCCATTGGCTGCGCCGACAGGTTCTTGACCACACCTGACCCACACTGAAAGAGGAACTCCGCCGCCATCACGACGTCCGTCGGGCGGATAATACATTTGAGCGCCTTAGCTCCATCTGTCAGACAGACATAGTGGCCACCTATATCGACGAGTTCATCACAGTTGCTATAAATGTACCCGACCTAGCCCCTGACCACTACTTGGGGTGTTTTTTGGCGGGTCTGCAACCCCACCTCCGGGCACGCCTCCTGGTCCACAAACCGTCTACTCTTTCTACATAGCTTGGCTCGGTATCTCGACGAGGAATTCTACATAGCTCCACCATCCTCTTCGATTTGGCCACACCACTAGCCACTGCCAATGTCGCTGCCTCATCCTCGTTTGGCTCCGCTGCCCCCAACCTGATCCCCAATTATTAGGCCCGCCTCCACAGCCACCAGTTCCGCCAGCCTAGCTTCCATAGGCACCTCGGTGACCCCAACGCTTGTCTCACCAGCAGCACCTCGAGCTTTGTCGTAAGGGTCTCTGCTTTCGCTGCGAGTAGCCATACTCGCCAACCCACATCTGCCCTCTCAAAAACATGTGTATAACGATTGGCTCTGAAGATGATGGACCTTATTTTGGGGATTTGGATCCGTTGACGCTCCCTGACGACCCCTACGGACCTCTGCCTTTAGGACAAGGTCGTTTTTTGGGGGCAAGGCGTGTTGATACGACGTTGCCCCAAAGTATTACCATATCACCATTTGACTATAACATCTCTTCTTTGCATTGCTCCTCTTGAGCTCTCCATTTGAGTGTATCTCTGACCCCTCATGATCCTCGAACTACCATAATGTATGCACAACCTCCACCAACATGACCCTCCACATTCAACTTATATCGTTTTCTTTTATGAGGAACTTAGTGTCTACTGGCTACAAACAAAGGTGTCTTCCTTATCATCCTCATTCTAATTTCCTCGGTCACTTTTGCTTCAAAGCCACCTCTTTTGATCAACTTTGCCAAGACTTCTCCTTGTCTTTGTTAGAAAAGCCTACTTTAGGGCCCATCTAGGGGCCCATTCTTCTCTCTTCTCTCTCTATTTGTATTAGTCCCACATCTTGGATTGAGATTTCTCTCTTTCTTCTTCTCCTATATAAATGTATTCATACTTGTAATTATTAATTCAAGAAGTATATACAAGGTTTGGAGCTTTCTCAACATGGTATCAGAGGGAGGTTCGGTTCATGCGGTTTCCACAACTCTAACCGCCCGGCCCGTCTTCCTCCCCTGTCTGCATTCTCCTCTGCGGCCTCTCCCTCTACTCGCTCGCTTCGGGTAGCGAGTTCTCTTCTCGCGGCCTCCCTGCGGCTACTTCTTTGCTAACCGCAGCCTGCCCCTCCCTCTCCCTCTTTCCCGTTGATCCACCCCTCCTCAGTATCTTTATAGCCATTTCCCCTCCTGACTCGTGGGCCCCCACTTCCCACTGCGACTTTTCCCTTGCCGCGCGGTCTCCTTCTCGCACGGATCCTCTTCTCGCGGTCTCTTCTCTTGAGTTCCCTACTCGCGGCCTCTGCTCGCAGCTTCTCCTCGTCGTGCGGTCTTCCTTGCTTAATCGCTTCGGTCTCTCTTCCCACAGCCACCGGGGGATCCTTGACTGCTCCCTCCGCCGCGGCTTCTCCCTCTTTTCCTGCTCGAGTTCTACTCGCGGTGTCTCCTCTCTATCTCTATCCGCGGCTGTCCACCTGACCATGCGGACTTCCCTTTCCGCATTTTTGTCGCGATCTGCCTAATCGCTGGTGTGACCGCGCGGACTGCTCCTCTTCTCGCTGCGGCCTCCCGCTCTGCCTCTTCTTGGTGCGACCTGCTTCTCGCTGCGATCTAGTCCTTCCCGCTGCGGCCTGGTTCTCGTTGCCGCCGGCTTCTTTCCATGGCCTGGTCTTTCTCGCGGCGACTTCCTTCCCCGCTATTCGCCGTTGCCGCTTCTCGACTCGCTAAGGCCTGTGTTTTACCTTGGTGCGGTCTGCTTCTATCCGCCCGGTCTGGTTCCTTATTCGCCGGGTGTTTGCTTCTGTTGCGGTTCTTCTCCTAACCACGCAGACTGCTTGTTTCTAGTCGCTGCGGACTCTGTTCTTACCGCGCTGGTCGTGGCCGTTTCTTGCCGCTGGTGCGTTGTCACCGTGACCGCTGCGGGCTATTCCTTGCAAAATGATCAGCTGTCCTCCGGGCTCTGTGGTGTCTGTTTCCGATGGTGGTACCTCCTGCCTTGCTCATAGTTCATCCTGGATTTTAGATTCCGGGGCGTCTCACCACATTACATCACGGAAACCACCACAATATTTGAACTGCGTGCATCCCCAGCTCATTACTGTTGCTAGTGGGGACACACTTCCCATCTCTGGTGCGGCAGATATTAAACTCACTCCCTCCATTACTCTTCGCTCTGCTCTTCATGTTCCGGGCTCTCCGTTCAACCTTCTCTCTATTGGTCGACTCACTACTGACCTCGATTATGATGTTATTTCTTCTTCTAACTTGTGTGTTGTGCAGGATCGCAAGATGCAAACCATCATTGGAAAAGAGCATCTGTTGAATGGTCTCTATATCCTTAACCCCTCTCCCCCAACGGTGCTGTCGTCTATTAGCTCCGTTGATTGACATCGACGTCTGGGTCATGCTCCTCTAAACATCCTCAAAAAATCTCTCCCAGACGTGTCCTTCCACGACTTCACGTGTGAGTCCTGTATCTATGGGAAACATCATCGCTCTACGTTCTCACCACATCCTTCTCGGCGTCCTACTCCCTTTGATCTTCTTCACTCCGATATTTGGAGCCCTTACAAAATTACAAGTGTTTTTGGATACCGTTACTTTGTCACATTTGTCGATGACTACTCTCTGGTGACCTAGCTGTATCTCCTTCGTGACCGCTCTGAATTGCCCGGTGTATTCCATACCTTTTTCATTGAAACTCGCAACCAGTTCTCCACAACCATTAAAACCCTCCGCACTGATAATGGCCGTGAATACACTAGTCATACCTTTTCTCTCCTCTGTGCGGAGTTTGGGATCATCCATCAGACCTCCTTGTGTCTATACCCCCCAACAAAATGGCATTGCTGAACGCAAGAATCGACACCTGCTCGAGGTCACTCGCTCCCTTATGATTCAGATGAATGTTCCCAAACAATATTGGAATTTTGCGGTTTCAACCGCTTGCACTCTTATTAACCGCATGTCTTCATCTATCCTAAATTTTGCGGTTCCCTTCAATCTCCTTTTTCCCTCCAAACCTCCATTCTCCATCACCTCACGCGTGTTTGGTTGCGTATGTTTTGTTCATCATCTTGGCCCGTCCACTGACAAACTTGCTCCCCGTGCCACTAAATATATGTTTGTGGGCTATTCTCGAACTCAGAAGGGCTACGTTAGTTTTTTTCTCACGGATCGCAAGGTGGTTACTTCTGCTGATGTCACCTTCCTCGAAGATCAGCCGTATTACTCTCAACCTACTGACCCTCCTCTTCCGCGACCTATTATCCCTGTCAATTCCACCCTTCCACCTATACTTCCCCCACCCATCCCACCTAAACCACCTACGCCACCAGTCATTCGTGTGTACACTCGACGCCCTCCCTCGTCTACTGCCCTACGAGAGCTGCCCCGCTCTAATGATGCTTTGCAACCTGCGGATCCGACAACTGCTTCCACTGCCCACTAGATGGCCAACTCTGTCTCTCTTCACCGCCTCTCTCCGGAACTCCGTCAGAGTGCTCTCTCTTTCTCCCCTATCTCCATCCTTAATTCAATACAGGAGGCTCTTCACCACCCCGGATGGTGGGCGGCCATGGACGATGAAATGCGGGCTCTCTGGGATAACCGAACTTGGGATCTGGTTCCTCTTCCTGCAGGACAATCCTGTGTTAGCTGCAAGTGGATCTTTGTTATTAAACATGCGGTGGATGACACCGTTGACCGTCTAAAGGCCCGCCTCGTGGCTCGGGGTTTTACTCAACAACATGGCCTTGATTATGAGGAAACCTTTTCTCCGGTGGCAAAATTGAACACGGTCCGCGTTCTTCTCTCCCTGACTGTTCATCGTCATTGGCCCCTTTATCAGCTGGATATTAAGAACGCGTTTCTCGACGGCGATCTGCAGGAGACTGTTTACATGCACCAACCTCCCGCGTTTGAGACCACGGGGGAGTCACGGGTCTGTCATCTTCGGAAATCTATTTATGGTCTCAAACAAACCCCACGCGCTTGGTTTGAAAAATTCAGCAAGGTTGTCTGTGATATTGGCTTTATTCGGAGCTCGGCTGACTTTTCTCTCTTCACCCGACACCGGTCAACTGGAACTGTGATCCTACTTGTCTATGTTGACGATATCCTCATTACTGCAACGATATTACAGGGATACAACATATCAAGAAGCAGTTAAACTCCACCTTTCAGACCAAAGATCTTGGCAACCTTCGGTATTTCCTTGGGCTTGAGGTTGCACGACGCCCTGATGGTCTTGTGTTATCCCAACGGAAGTATTGTATGGACCTCCTTCATGATGCCGGATACTCTGGATGCAAACCTGCAGATACTCCTACGGATGCAAATCACAAGCTCTCAGCCCACAGCTCTGACTCCGACAAGCTCCTTACAAATCCAGAATACTATAGACGCTTGGTTGGGAAGCTGATCTACCTTACGGTCACTCGACCAGATATCTCTTTTGCTGTGGGAGTCGTAAGTCGTATTATGCATGCTCCTCGGACATCTCATTTTCAAGTTATCGAGCGCATTCTTCGATATCTCAAGATCGCTCCAGGACAAGGGCTTGTGTGCAAGCCATCCACATCTCTATCCCTTGTCGCGTACTCTGACGCTGACTATGCCGGGTCCATTGATGATAGGCGTTCCGCAACGGGTTTTTGTACCTACTTCGGTGGACATCTCATAACCTGGCATAGTAAGAAACAGAATGTGGTTGCTCGCTCTTCTGCTGAAGCTGAGTACCGCGCTATGGCTGTTGTTGTTTCCGAGTTAACTTGGCTTGAGAGCCTTCTAAGAGACTTGGGTGTTCGTCTCTCATCACCAACAACCCTATTTTGTGACAGTCAAGCGGCAATCCATATTGCCAAGAATCCAGTCTTTCACGAACGCACAAAGCATATTGAAGTTGACTGTCACTTTATCCGAGAAAAGGTACAGGCAAAGAAGATAGAGTTGGAGCATGTTCCTGCTGCAAGCCAAGTTGCTGACATCCTGACTAAAGCTTTCTCCCGGCCACTATACTACCAGTTTTTATCCAAGCTTGGTGCCTACGACTTGTACGCTCCAGTTTGCGGGGGAGTGTTAGAAAAGCCTACTTTAGGGCCCATCTAGGGGCTCATTCTTCTCTCTCTCTCTCTATTTGTATTAGTCTCACATCTTGGATTGAGATTTCTCTCTTTCTTCTTCTCCTTATATAAATGTATTCATATTTGTAATTATTAATTCAAGAAGTATATACAAGGTTTGGAGTTTCCTCAACAGTCTTATTGATGTTGAGGGTGACATTACCGCCTATTAGATTATGCCTATTGTAAGTATGTCAATTCCCGAGCCTTCAACGTTTGGCCTCTTTGCTTCCTCAGATGGAGTCAAACTCCGCGGGCTTAGCCACTTCCACGATATTTGTTCCGCCTTAAGATTTGTGCCATTTTAAGTCACATACCACCCTGAGCTCTAAGTCACTCTGAACATGTGCCACCTCAATCTTTGCTCCATACTGAATTCTTGAGATATATGCTTCTTCAAATTCAACAATTGCGCCTACTTGAACTTATACCTTCTTCGCCTTTCCCACCATCCTTTGCAACATGCGACTTAATTCGCCTCACCTTACGTCTACTATAAGACCTTGTTCGTCTCACACAATGACATAATTAGCTTCATCTTGAAACATTTTTGCCTCACTTTGAGACTTCATTTGCCTCCCCTTGAAACTTTGTTCACATTCACCTTGCAAAATAGTGTCATCTTGTGACACCTTTCGCCACATTCTGTAAAATTGTTTCTCACACCACATCTTCTCTTCATTTTGCGACAATGTAAGACTCATCTCGTGACCTCATTCGTCTCACCTTTGTCCTATCCGAACTCAAGTTGACATACTCAAACTCTATGAGCTAATTCATGAGGATACAATAAAAAAAACTCACGAGGATACAACTCACAAGGTATGCTCACGCCTAACTTCTGAGGGTTGACTCCCTCTTGAAGTCCCTCTCCAAGTGAGAGACAAACCTAGAAGACCAAAAGATAAACTGTTACGATCACAGATAAATTCCAGGAGGAATCCGGCGAGGGGAAGGGTTGGCGGAGGTGAGGGAGAGACGAAACCCTAGAAGGGAGGTGGGAAGACTAGAGAGAGGGGGGAAGTTAGGGAAATAAAGAAAACCTTAGATTACTTCTTCCATGATCATTACAATACCCCAAAGGCCCTATATATAGGCGCTGATGACATAATTGTAAATAACCAAAATATACGACAAATATTAAAACACTTAAACGCTACGACACGACTCGATACAACACGACTCGATACAACACGACTCAACATATAAATAATAATAATGCGAGATAACTGATGTGTAACATAAACCCTCTTGCATCCACTCTTTCATATAGGCAAAACTGGGTATACATCATTATTACCAAAGTGCTACAAGGCTTCGTAAGTAAATAGAGGCACATGTGATACTAAAGTGGCAGCACTTGCAAGGAGGCAGTGGGTCCGAAAAGTCACATCATATCAATTTGATGCACCATAATTATTATTTTTTAGTATTGCTTACAGCGGTTAAAAAATGACTAGATTTTTCCCCTAAAAGTACTATGCGAATAATTCAAGGTTTGAAAACCAAAAGTTGCAACAAGATTGGACAACTGAAGAGAAAGTTGCAGATAAGTTGGGTAACTTTGATCTAGCCTAACCATCCGAAACCCACCCTAATAACAAAATTAACATTTTTAACTAAAGAGACCAAAAATATTTTAATAGTCTAAAGCAAATTACAGAAAGTAATAGTTAAAATATGGATAAATAAATAGCCTGAGATCCCTTCTATTGATAAAATAGATGGACGCCAAATAAGAGAAGGCTACAAGTCATAATATTAAAATATTCATTTAATGAGTTAAAAAACTAGAAAAAAGAGCACATACCATGAGGCGAGTAAATACTGAGATGAATGGGAACATGTGAAATTTGTTTACTTTTTCCTGTCAGCCTATCAGTTTCATCTTGAATCTCCTTGCGCACAAGAGCTGAATGATAAAATGAGATTCATTAAAGACAAATGTGGCACGAGAAAAATACATGCAGGTGAAATTAAATTGGTTAATGCCGATATAAACCATGCATCAAATACAAATGATTACAAAAGCTATGATATCGCTTCTGTAAGATATACTTCATGTAACTTGTTTAAAATTAATGCCCACTAATTTAGCTCCCAATCAGTTTTATCATTTGCAAATCACAAGGAAAAGAAGCAGTGCAATTGATGCAAACAACTGAAACATAAGTTCTATGTCTACTAGGAATTGTTTCTGGTATTTAAAATTACACATGGTTCAAAAAGGGAATATCAAAAGTAAAGAGGTGCAATTGTTGCTTTTGTCAACTCTCCTAGATCAACATTGTGCGTTCCTTCAAGAATATAATTTGTCTTCTACTTTAGATGATGAATCTAACAGTCTGCAGCTCTATATCATGGCTTTTTTGTAATTACCACAAAGTGGGCTGGGGAATTTTCTCCTTTGTCTCTGTTTTCTTTTTAATTTTCCCCATCTTATCAGGCTGAGACGCTGTATCAATTTTGAGAGATACGTTTCTGGAGTTACATCAGGATGTGTGCAATGTATAAGCTATGAGAGAGATACTTCATTTTTTGCAAATCGAGGCCAAAATTGAGGAGTCCTATTTAGGATGTCTAATAAAGAAGCATCTGAATTCCATTGGAGAAAAAAGTCAACTAAAGAGTTAAAAATATTATAAAATTTAAGACATAATTTTGATCTTTTGTGAAAATTAAATTAACAAAAAAAATACTTGGATATCATCTATTAGAAAAGATTTAAGCTCAAAGAGTTTGCTTCATGAAGCCCATAATATATTTCAAGAATACATATGTTTTTTGCAAACAAAATTTCTCCAGAACATTCTTTTCTAAATTATGTAGTATTTTTTGCTTGAAATTTTGCTAAAGAACCTTTGCATTCTTTGATCAATGTTAGACAAAGTGGAAGATGCTAAAGAACCTTTGCATTCTTTGATCAATTTTTTGCTTGAAATTTTGCTAAAGAACCTTTGCATTCTTTGATCAATTTTGCTAAAGAACCTTTGCATTCTTTGATCAATGTTAGTCTCCATATTTTCTTTTTCT
This sequence comes from Platanthera zijinensis, assembly GCA_039513925.1. Lineage (NCBI taxonomy): Eukaryota > Viridiplantae > Streptophyta > Magnoliopsida > Asparagales > Orchidaceae > Platanthera > Platanthera zijinensis. The sequence continues at coordinate 10,710,332 of CM077082.1, read as the reverse complement.
GAAGTATATCTTCTAGTTCTCAAATTCGCCAAAAAAACACATGCAAGTGGAAGATGCTCCAAAACAAGGTGATCCAGAAATAATCAAGGTCTAAATACAGGCATTTAAATAGCTTGGATGACACAAATAATTGCATTGACTTGCATGATCTTTCTTTGAATTTCTAATGGACGTGAGCAACCGATAGGGGGCATAATGACAGACTATATAAATGAGGATATTATTGCTTTACTCTTCAGTGAATCAAAACATAAGCCTATGCAAGTAACTTATTTACAACTTATAAGAGCCTTAAAAGACTAAACTAAGTAACAAAATTAAACCCTAGGTATAAGGATATAAATCCGATCTTCCCTAAATTTAGCATTCAATTGTAAATTTGTTACCATAAACAAAAATATTTATTTAGATAATACTAGTTCAATATTTGAATTTGAGCCAACTCCTTAATTGTAGCATGAATATTTAAATGATTTAAACAATTGATAGTTTTTTAACTAAAATGAAGTAATGGTTTGAATTTAATTTATTTAAATATTTTAATTATAAGTTGTATTTAAATATATAATTCCAGCATTAAATGTTTCTCCTTTTGATTGGTTAGTTGCGGGACACATCAGAACTTCCATTTTGATAAGCGAACTCCTTGAACAATTTCCTTCGTGCTAGAGATCCTCCCGGTTCATTAGAAACCCAACAAAAATCCAAAGACGCGTACATCAGGAGCATACATACTTGCATAATGAAAATTAAAATGTGGCATCCAAAGATAATCATTGTAGATCCATTATATGAAGGCCCTAGCAAAAATAATTTTAAGAAATAATTCAAAAAATTCCTTCACATCTCACAGTTCAATATAATGGTTGGTGCTAAAAGATAGCCCTAAGAATGTAAAAGGGAATATCCTTCAAGAGAGGGTCTCAAATGATCAAAAATCTTAACTCGAAAAGTTTCATCAAATTGGAGCCAAACTTAAATAGATTCCTTCAAAGAAGTCCGATTATTGAAAGTCCTCTACTAGATATGTGACAATTTGAGACCCCATCAAGGCATCGAACAATTCATCCAGCTTCACAATCAAAATATCAGAATTTGATAACAAGTTTGAAACCTCCAAAGCTCAAAGTCTCTAAGGAGGATTAAACTGATGTCTTAACATACACTAGCGATTAGGTAAAAATACAATATTCAAGCTCGTTGGGACCAAAGAATGATCTAGAGCATCAAGTTCTAGTTCAACAAAAGCTCGAAAATTGAACTATCAATTTTATAAGCCCAAGGAAAGCCACTCCACTGATTCAATAATCTCCAACAGGCAAGTCAGAACACAGAGGCTAAATATTTCGCAAGTCAAAGCTACCCCCTTATTTAAAAATTTCAAGATGCAGATTGTTCATGATTATCCAACTCACTCAAATGTAGAATTGGATCTCTTATCAAGACAAGGTGCAATTTTACCTCACCAAGCCCTAGGGAAAAGCTGATCATCTTCTCCAGGTAAATCAAGGGTAATGTTGGATCCATATCATCTCTTGTTAGACATGGCTTATTTTAGCTCATTAAACCAAAGACAACTAGAGCTTGAGTGTTGTAAGCCAAAGAAAACTAGTCAAATTATCTCAGTTCACCAAGCATAACGAATTAACTGACAAAATATTCCAATCCTACAAGCATAACTGTCTGGAGTAAGGATCAGAAGTGCCATGATACCCCCAAAAAACCCTAAACCCTATGCCAAAGAAGGGCTTAACATCATGCAATCCTTTGACTCACTAAGGGTCCATTCGTTCGACTGGTTTTAAGAGATAGGAATTGGAATTGACCTTCTAATTCCAATTTTTTTGCTCGTTTGTGTATTTATTTGATTGGAATTGGCATCAGAGCAAGACCGTATTAGTTCCTTTGAAAATTACAGGGTATGAAAACCACCCTGTTTAGTTCGGTTTTGGTGTTTCCTGATAGCAGAGCCTCAGATCCCGTTTCCAGTACTGTTCTTCTTCTTCTGTCAGTATTTATCCTTCTTCTTCTTCTGCCAATATTTCTCCTTATACTTCTCCTCCTCCTCCTCCTCCTTCTTCCTCCTCTTCTAATTCTCCTTCTTCAACCCTAGACTCACATGAGTTCTGATTTTGCACCAAAATCAACGTTGTACTCCCAAAACCGACCAAACGAACCGACGCTAAAAAGGTAAATCCAAAGCAACTAAACCAGGTAAAAAGAACATCAACAATTCGAAAGAATCAGCATAAGGGAATCAATCCGCAAGCTATAGGTTAAAAATTTACAAGTGCAATAGCACTTATAGAGAATGTACTCACAGAAATCGGTGAATCTCTTATTCTGCAGATGAAGGAACTCGGCATACTCCACCTTCCCCTCCTCAATCTGCTGAAGCTGGAGCACCAGCGGCCGCCTCGTCACAATCCCTTTCCCCGTAAAACAAGCCCATCAGTAAACTAATCAAAAAGAGCTTCGAGTTCAACATAGCCATAGTTAGCCATTACCAGATCCACGAGGAAGGAAGTCTCGGCCGACGACACTCTCCAGAACAGAGGACTTCCCCGAGCTCTGCCCTCCGACAACGGCGACGGATGGAAGCGCCTCCCACAGCGTGGGGAGCGCGTCGCCGCCGAAATCGCCGAGCACGGTGATCGCTCGCTGTATCCTGTTCACGAGCCCGATCAAGCTTTCCATTACGAAGAAACCCTAGCCGCGACAGTAGGATCGCCGGAGCAGAAGTGGAAGACGGAGAAACGGAAAACAAAATCACAGCAGGAAAGTATTTGCAGCTTCTCTCCCGTGCCACGGCTCCCTTTTGTTTCGAAGCCAGCCACCGTTAGGGGCAAATCAGTAATTTCAAGTAGAAAAGAGAAATTGCCGCGCGGGCAATCGAGGGTATTTTCGTCAGCGGAGAAATATGTTTCTAGAGTGTTCGTTTTTCCACGAGGAATTTCAAAGCCGCCGCGCTAACATGTTTTCGAATTTCACCCAAAAATAAACCCATCACTGTATTGGTCGCATGCTTGGGTGCAAATTAGTGCCATAATAAACTTTCCATGAATATTACATTCAAACCTGGCTTCGGTTTCAATTAGTCTGGTCACGAGTATAATTCAGTTTATAAATTGTTTGACTCACCTTGTGGTGTCACGCCACCCGTCAGCTGCTCCCTTCGAGTCCTAGACGCCGGGGGAGCGCAAAAAAGCTTAGGTTTGTAGGGCACTGGTTTTGGGTGTCACTTGGCGGCCAGGACCAATTAAAAAAAGGACGGAACTACACACACCTAAAATATACATAAAATAATAAAAATCACAAAAAGTGGACCACACACACAATAAAATAAAATATTTTGCTTTTTCAGTACTTTTTTTTTGCTTTTTTGTGTATAAAAATAAATTATTTTATTGTGTTTGGGTCCCATTTTTTGTGGTTTTTAGGTATGCTTTAGGTGTGCATAGAATTCTACACACACCTAAAATATACATAAAAACCACAAAAAGTATGTCTCGCACAATAAAACAAATTATTTGGTCTTTTCCACATTTTTTTGGCTTTTTTGTCGAAAAGAGGTGACACAAATTCTCGCATTGTGGGGCGGAGCACATTGCACTGGTGGTTGTCCTGAACGCTAGTTGGCGTGCGGAATTCGGATCTAAAAACTATCCCCCGGCGAGACTCCAATTCAAGAAAAAGGTGATAAATTCTCGCAAAAACATGTTGGGCTAATTTTCGTAGATCTGACACCATTCAAAATGATCGTTGTTTTCTATTTTGTGTCGACGGCTTCTTATATGATGTCTATATTTGTGGACAGTCGTGGCGTTTGGGTGATGACAGTGGCGGATCCAGGATTTTTATTCGGCCCGGACACCGAGTAAAGAATATAAAATTTTGATATTTTTTAAATAAAAATTATTAAAATTAATTTTTCAAATGCAAAACATTTAAAATAAACAACAAAAAATATAAATATACGCAGATTAATACTACTTTTCATTAGTAATGATTACCTAAAATAATATCAATTACATAAAGTATAAAATCAGTGGCAGATCCAGGGGGCCCAGGCCCTCCCCTTAAAATTTGAAGTTTATGTATTATGTATATAATATAATATAAATCCAAAAAAAAACCTATCTGGCTATCTCCCGATCAGATCTCTCCCTCCAGGGTCCTGGCGTGCGTCGCTGCCCAGCCTGCCCATGTTCTCACTTCTCGCTCGTTCATCTCTCTCTTTCTCGATCATCTCAGTTCCGACTCGACCCCCTGCCGTTGTCACTTGTCCCGACTCCCGACCACCAGCAGGCAGCAATCCGCCTTCCAGGTTGCCCCAACAGCCCTCCGCTTGAAGATCCGAAGAAAAAGGAGGGTGTGTCGTGTACACTCTCTGTACAACCCCATATCCGGCCGAGCGGGATCCTCCCCAAGTGGCAGACTTGGGGCGAGCTACGAGCGACGTTTTGACGTAGCCCCGTTCGGGGGCATGCGAGTGCTCGTGCGGGCGTACAGAGGTCTTACAGGCATAGACTATCTAATGCAATGTTATACAATATATATCTTATATTATATATAATAATATAATATATATTATATAAATTATGTAATATATGAAAAACAAAGAGGAAGTAGGGGAGCAGGCGGGACAAGATGGGGGGGGGGGAAACAAAAGGAAAAGGACAAAAGCAAAGGGCAGGGAGAAAGAAAAGAGGGGCAGGCCATCGGGTACAGCGGAAGGAGGAAGGAAAAAAAGCCATGAGAGCTTTTTTCCCGGCCGGCTGGAGCTCGACGCCGCCCGCCCCTCTCCCCTCGGCCCCTCTCCGCCTCTCTCGGCCTGGAACGGCCAAACAGGGCTCAGCCCCTCTTCGCCTCTCTCGGCCCGGAACGGCCAAACATGGCTTCCCTCTCCATCTCTCTCGGCCTGGAGCCCGACGCCGCCCAGCTCCGCCCTTCTCCATCGTCGACCGGCCAGCAGCCCGACGCCCCCTCTCCAGATCTCCTCTCCCCCCGCCGGCAAGCCCGAGCTAGGGCTCGGCCCCCCTCTTTTTCTCGGCCTAGAGCAGCACAGCGGGGCCGAGCTCCTCTCGGCCCCCTATTCCCGTCGCCGCCTCCAGCGGGGCCGAGCTCCTCTCGGCCCCTTCCTCTTCTCGTCGCCGCCTCCAGCGGGGCCGAGCTCCCCTCGGCCCCCTCTTCCCGTCGTCGCCTCGAGCAAGGCTCGGCCTAAAAGAGAGGTCGACCATCGCCATCGCCGCCTCGAGCAAGGCTCGGCCTAAAAGGGAGAACGGCCACCGGTACCGCCGCCAAGCACGCGCCAAGGGTAACGATGTTTCTTCTCGGGCAGGTGAAGCCCTCAATTTACATGTTTGCATGGAAGCCCTCTCCACCAACGGGTGGGGGAAGGGAGCTCTCCGACGGGTTGACGTGTACGTCCCCGCTATTAATTGCATCTAGTATCCGGAAGTGTGAGTACGGATTTAGGCATGCTGTGTGAAGCCCATTCGGACGTACGAGCCGAATTGGTGATGTGCTGTGTGAAGCCCATTCGGACGTACGAGCCGAATTGGTGATGTGCTGTGTGAAGCTCATTCGGACGTACGAGCCGAATTGGTGATGTGCTGTGTGAAGCCCATTCGGACGTACGAGCCGAATTGGTGATGTGCTGTGTGAAACCCATTCGGACGCATGAGCCGAATTGGTGATGTTCTGTGTGAAGCCCGTCCGGACGTATGAGCCGGATCGGTGATGTTCTGGGGTTCCCGGAGAAGACTCCGTGGAAGTTGGATATTGTCTATTTGCAGGGAATGCGCACCGTAGCCCCGAAAAAGGGGTGTACGAAATATGTTTGGCCCGCTTATGTTAGCCGACTGTCGTTCAGCTGGCAGTCGTTCGTCGAGACGTAGGCGTACAGGTGTTGCAGTACCAAGCGGGGAATAGCGGGCTTAAGCCCAAGCATGTGCCGGCCCTCGAAGGCCTATTTTTATTTATATTGCCGGCCTGCGTGCCGATGTACGGAATTCATATTCCTGTAATAATTTATAATCTGTGATGCTCTGTGAATGTCTGATTTACCTTTTTTGCTTTGGGCGAGCGGTGTGCTCGTGAACCGCTCGTCCCGTGGGAGCCCCGAGGTTCATGCCGGGAAGCCCCTGTTGGCCTGTTGATAGCTTTTTAAGGCAGCGGAGTCGCGCTGTTTGCAGCCCAGTTGGGCAGCGTGTTATAGACTTGCTCGGCGATGTTGCGCCTTTAGTAGCGCGGGTGAGGAATATTTCGTATTGACCCAAGGAGACACATCTGGATAGGAGAGAGTTGGTCTTGAGACCCTCCTTAGATGTTCCGGTCGGCCAAAAGTGCCCTCCGAAGGTGTCTTAGCTCAGCCTTTGGCTTGGGAGGGGAAGAGTTCGTTAGTCTTCCGGGTATGCGGTGGGTCCTCCACGCTGAGACCTTGGGTCTGTCTCTTACGTTCCTAGTCTAGAGCCTAGATTGTTCATTTGAGTGTAGTAGGTGTGCGGTCACCCCTCTTTTGGGACCCCGAACTCCACGGAAGTCAATTTTGGCTTCGGTCATTTTTGGCTTCAACACTCTCTACCTCTCTCCCTCCGGTAGTCCGGAGCGACTCCGGTGGATGCCGTGGTTTGTGACTAACCTCCAACGACGTCAACAGCGGGTTGGATAACGAATTCTTCTACCTCCTTTTGTGTGATTTTCTTCTATACGTAATAGCTTGATGGAGATATTTAGGTGTGGCTTTGGAAACGTTTCGGTGAATCACCTCGCATTTCGTTAACGATGGAAAGACAGACTTGTCAACAAGTATTAATGAACCGGTTGCGTGTAGGAACTTCCATTGATGCATTACAGTATTGTGTTTTTCATGCAATTGCTTTTCGAGGCCATGAAGAAACTCCAGAATATGTTAATCGTGGTAATTTCATCCAGAAGATTAAGTTGCGCTGCTAAGAAATTATAACAAAGAAGTTGATGCAGTTGTATTAGAAAATGCCCAAGGAAATGCTATGTACATAACACCCAATATTCAGAAGGATCTTCTATCTACTATGTCAAAATTAGTGCAATGTGTTATTCGTAAAGAAATTGACGATTCCAAATACTGCATTATAGTTGATGAAGCTCGAGATGAGTTTAAAAGAAAACAAATGTCTATAGTTATTCGATTTGTAGATGATCATGGTTCTATGCAAGAAAGATTTTTAGATCTTGTTCATGTCAAAGATATAAGTGCGTTAACTCTTAAAAATGAAATTTTTGCAGGTCTATCTCATCATAATTTGAGTATTCAAGATATGCGATGGCAAGATTATGATGGTGCAAGTAACATGCGTGGTGAATGGAAAGGGCTAAAAACTCTGTTCCTTAACGAATGTTCACAAGCTTATTATGTTCATTGTTTTGCACATAAACTACATCTAGTTCTCGTTGCAACATCTAGGGAAGTGAAATCAGTGCATAATTTTTTCAATGAATTGTTGTATGTTATTAACACGGTTGATGCTTCCACCAAACGCAATGATCAATTGTGCGCTGCTCAAAATGAATATTTTGATTACATGACTGCACTTAGTGAAATTGAAACAGGTACGGGAGCCAATCAGATAGGTTCGCTACAAAGACATGATGACACCAGATAGTCATCTCATCTAAATTCTGTCTGTAGTGTTATTAATATGTATAGTGCAACTTGCTCTGTATTGCTTGATATTAGAGATAATGGAGAGACATCTGCACAACGAGGGGATGTTGAAGCGACTTTTAAAAAGATTGGTGTATTTGAATTTATATTTATCTTGCATTTGATGAAAGAAATATTGAGAATAAGTGACATTCTATGCAAAATACTGCAACATCAAAATCAAGATATATTAAATGCTATAAGTTTAGTTTCAACAACGAAGGCTCTCATTCAAAAATTATGCGCATCTGTCTGGGAAAAGTACTTACAGGTTGTGAAAGTATTTTGTGAAAAAAATAAAGTCGAAATTCCAGAAATGAATGCTAGATACAGTGATCGTCGGTTTCGAACTCCTCGTGATATCATTACAGTGGAACACCATTTTAGAGTTGACATATTTAACGTCGTAATAGATTATGTGTTGTAGGAGCTGGACTCTAGATTCAATGAAAATTCTATGGAATTATTTTTGTCTAAGTATGGTTTTAGATCCAAGTGCTAAATATAAATATTTTAATATTGAAAATATATGCGCTTTTGAAAAAAAAAATTACCCTCAAGATTTCATTGAGCAAGATATTTATGTGTTGAATACTCATGTGTAGCATTATCAGTTAGACGTTCTTTCTTTTTCAGATTTAAAGAGCTTGCCAACAATTTCTAAACTTTGTGAGAAATTGGCCGAAACGAAGAAATCAAATACCTATTATCTTGTTGACAAGCTAATTCGGCTAATTTGGACACTTTCGGTCTCAACAGCGACTACAGAACAGTCTTTTCTGCTATGAAGATTATTAAAACAAGACTGTGCAACAAAATGGAGGATGAATTTCTGGCAAATTGTATGACTCTCTACATAGAATGAGAAATAGCAGAAAAGATCGAGAAAAATGTGATTATTGATGAATTCTATGAGTTGAAAAAACGGCGTGCACAACTAAAATAAAATAACACTTATATTATAATTTTTCTTTTATTGTTAATGCTAAATTTCAAATTAGAAAATGTTTTGCTTATTATATTTTGATTCATAATTTTTTTGGGCCCCCTTACTTCGAATCCTGGATCTGCCCCTGTTAATAGAACAATATTAATAATCAAAGTACATATTATTACCAAACAACTTTTTGTGACCTCTTAACTTAATATCTTTTGTCGCAAACCTGGATCTGTGGGTAAGTTCTCTAAGTTAAACTTCATTCGAGTCCTCTTACATTCGAATTTCTTTGCTACTGATTTTATAAAAAAACTTCTACCTCTATTACAACTCACAAAATCACAACAGTACTTACATAGAATAAAAATTAATTACTACGAATAATATTTCAACTTTCAGGTGGGAAGAAAATAAAAAAAATAGTTTCTTTCTGTTTATTTAATTAAAAAATCTCTGATAAAATTTTTTTTTTGCATGTTAATCAATTATAGCCTGCTTAGAAGTAATTATAGCATGCCTATAAGATAGGACTGACATTGACAAGAGTGAAAACTTACATAAAATGACATAAGCTTTTGAGTTAATTTAATACTTTTTGCTTTTTAAAATTAAAATAATATAAACAATCATAGACATTCATAGCAAAACAACCTATAGTTGGCAGAATAGAAGCTATAATTTACTTTTTTTCCCCTCAAATTTGACCCGGGCACTTGCCCGGGTGTGCCGCCTCTTAGGACGCCGGGGGATCCGGATCCGGCTTCCATCCGGATCCCCTGGAGTTCCCGGAGGGAACTCCAGGGGGTGGAGTTCCCAATTTGCCGATTAACGGAGTGAAATTAGAAAAAGTGGTTAACACAAAAGTTGTAGATATCTCCGAGACGAATAACTTTCATGTTGAATATTTTTTGATTTGAAGTCGTTTAGACCCCCGATTTGGCTCCCGAAAAAAAACTGTCCGCAAATAATTAATTAATTAATTTGCGGACAGTTTTTTTTCGGGAGCCAAATCGGGGGTCTAAACGACTTCAAATCAAAAAATGTTCTGAAAGTTATTCGTCTCGGAGATATCTACAACTTTCGTGTTAACCACTTTTTCTAATTTCGCTCCGTTAATCGGCAAATTGGGAACTCCACCCCCTGGAGTTCCCGGAGGAACTCCAGGGGATCCGGATGGAAGCCATGCTTTTCTACCGCGCGGAGGAATCCTCGCCTCATCCGCCGGATCCCGACGGATACTCTCGTTCGGAATGCCCTGTTTCACAAAAAAGAAAAATAAGAAAAACCAACTCTTTTCCCTCCCAATTGAAATGAAAGAAGAAAAAAAGAAATCTTTGTTTTATTTATTTATTTAAGAAATTAAATTAGCTAATATATTCATTATTTTATCTCGAGCAATTTTTTACGGAGAAATTTAATGCGAAAAGATATTAGGCAATATATCTAGACAATAATTGAATAATTATCTTAAAATCATTGTCTATATTTATTTCAAATTTCAAAATGATTAGGATATTTATTATCTCAAAAAATTTATTGTAAAGTGATATTAGAATTTTAAGATATTGTTTATTTTTAGATATTCCTTTTTGAACATTTTTGAAATTTTAAATTAGTTTGAATGCATTATTTTATCACGAGTAGTCTGGTATGAGGTTCCTCGTGTCCTGACTTAGGCTCCGTTTGTGTGCGTGTGAGGGCGGGCCGCCGGGTTCCTCTCTGGTATGAGGGGGAAAGGGGGGGGAGGGGGATGGAGGAGAAAGAAAGGAAAAGAGGGGGAGGAGAAGAAAAGGGAGGAGAGGAAAAAAGAGAGAAGAGGGAAATGAAGAAAAGGGGCGGGGCGGAGAGCGGGTTTAGGTGCACCGGCTGCAGTCGTGTCGTAGGCACAGGTCGACCTTTATATGGTCGGCCTTGACCTTTCTATGGTTGGCGGGCTCACTTTCAACGCTCATATTTGCAATTTTATACCTCTTATGTCAAGGGTCTTTGGTCTCTAAAATGTGATTTTAAAAAAAATAATTTTGGTGACGTCTGAGTGTGTTGTTTAGCTTAGCCCATTTTGATATCATATAGCTTGTTGCGACATTTTGTTTTAAAAACGTTGTTATAGCTCTTAAAAACTACCGCCGTGTTTTTCAAAAATGTCGTACTATATATTTGTTAAAAGCGATGATTTTATAAATGCTACAATATTCTTCTTTTTAAATTTAATAATAGAGAAGCTTTGGTCATACTTTTTTACTATAAATACCGTAAATGTATTTTTTTTTAATTTTTTAAAAAGCCTTATAATAAGAGAACAAATTAAAAGTTTCAACAATTATATCCCAACAGCAATAAACCTGACCACACAATTATAATTGGCGATAAGTATGGTTGGTGGCTTAATAAAATATCTCTCATTTCGCACAACTTCAAGGCCTCTTCGCAACAACTAAATAAATTAATGGTAATCATAAAGAGATAAGATTTAAAAAGAAATTAAGCAGATATATATATATACAAGCCCAAATAGAAGTGACAATACTAATTAAATATGACAAATTTTAATAACATTTTTAGGTTTAAAAAGATAGAACCAAAGTACAAAACAGAATGCTATGTTGATATTTTTTTATGTTTGGGAAATACAATAATAATAGCAATATGTTCTTGGGTTACAACTACACATATACTCCGTAATTGTACGACGAGCCTTCCAACTGCTCCCTTCCCAGATTCCATCGCCTGCATGAAAACATAACATATTGAGGTCAAGACAAAACCAATGGTCTAAGAAATCAAATTTTAGTTTCAATGTCTTTAGATAACTTTCCAAAAGCTTTAAACTCGATAAAATATTACATGGTATACCTTGCAAAATTGGTATTTGGGACTGGAAATCAAACATATCGCGAAAGTCTGATCTTCTCAAGCTTTAGCCACCTCAACAAGCCTAGTTAGATTAAAAGAAGGAAATTCCAATAATTGAGAAGGAAAATTTTGAAGATGAGAATGAAACCAAAAGCCAAATATTGTCTACCTGTTAGCAGCTCTTTTTCTTGTTATCATCATTGACCTTTTGCTTGAGCTGCCCATCGGATTGGGCCCGAAATTGGTTCATCCCCAATACCCGCACGACTCGCGCCCAGTATAAGAAACGCTTGACTAGACTCTTCCAAGACGTTTGATCACCAGTCGTCGATTTCACATGGGAGCGCTCTGCTGGACTGGTCAGCAAGTAATTGAGCAGCTCCTTCGCTTGGGAAAACGGCTCCCCTACAGATGGGGCGGAGACACTGGTCGCCAATATCTAGTCCAAACCAGGCAACTGATGATCGATCATAAATGGAGGACACAAAACAATCTCGCTGACAGCAGACGTGTTGGCCACAGCAGGTTCCTCTGCCGTCGTGATGACTGTAGAAGAGGCCAGTTGATTTGAATTCTGTGTGGTCGGAGATGCTGCTGGCACTGATGGTTCGGCCGGCGGTGATGACGGAATATTTAGGGAGCCTGGATTGTCGTGCTGGTGGGCCGCCTCGGAATGGGATTGCAAACGATAATGACAAACCGGTCGTACTGATGTGGTTGAGGGCACACGCTTCTTGAGACATGCAAGATACTCCCAACGATTCTGGATCTCCTTGTGGGTCATCTCGAGCAGATCATCACGACGGAAAGCAATGCGGGCGTACGCGTGGGCGACCACTTTGGTCCAATGAATGTTGTCGGCATGCCCGACATCAATGATATCATTCGATGACCCTTCAATGAGTTGTTCGGGCGTAGATTGCAGATCCGATGCATGAGGTTGACTTGAACTTTTATTGGCGTTGGTTGCCAAGGTGATGATTCGAGTTGTAGTCGTTGTCACGGTCTCTTCCAACTGCACAATGTTGAAACTGGCAATAGGGGACGATCGCAATGGAGCAATCACTGTCGCAGCTTGACTTAGGGAAGTAATGATGCTGCGTTTGGGCGCTGCTCGTTGAATGAGCAATCTGAATCGGGTCTGGGCAACCATATCCTCTTGGTGCTGCTTCAGGACCTGTTCCGATTTCGGTCGAATGAACCGTTTGAAAGCGAAATTGGTGCTACGCAAAGTCGATATCAGAATAGACCAAATTCGATGCAATTGTGGAAGATGCAAAGATTCAATAGGGAAATCCTTCAGATCCTGGAGTTCATCGGGCAGAAGAAATTTGATGGCAATCGTTCGGAGCAAGCGACGCTCCAAGGGGTTGATCATTGGTGAAGTACTCATGACAGCTTCCCATAGATTAAGCCCTTGTAATGTCGATTGACGTTCATTGCCCAATGCGTTGAGGCTGCGAGGTTTTTTATGGTGACTCGATGAAGAGCTGCACTCATGTGATGTTGGTCCTGGCTTGCGACACTTGCGATTGGACTGAATGGAATGGGGCGTGTTGCTGAATTTGACGCAAGATTCAGAGCCAATCAGCGTCGTCGGCATGGTTCTGATCACCATCGTCCCGCGATGCAGCATCGTCTTCTTCAACGATGCAATGATCATCGTGAGCCTGCTCGACAACAGCAGCAACAACATCAAGGGCATCGTGCACAATCGCATCGAACGTGTGACTCGACCAAATTGCAGTATCGGCGATTAATTTTGCGACCACTCCAAGCGATTTCAGTTGCCCCGCAGGAATTTCTGGCAGTTGAGGAAGGGATTGTCCAAACACTATCGTCAATCCAAATTCGTCGTCATAATCATGAATTGAGAGAGGCAATAAGTGAAACATCGTCGACATAGACGTAGGCAAGGGAGCGATGCCATCAGTCTGAAACAGTGCGAGATACTGAGTGAGAATGATATGCATCCCAAAGACTGGCAAATACGTCCAGCGAGAGTCGAATTGGAGTTCGCCTCGAAAGTTGATTTGAGCGACAACAGCATGAAGCAGCAAGTTCCCTCCTTCCAGGGATATGGTCTTCGGGCAAATAGCTCATCCATGACACCACAAGTTTTCATTCTTCCCTGATCCACGGCGCAAACTCGAACGAAAGAAGCGATCCACGACGGTAGGCGTTAAGCAATTTCTGATGTGCTTTTTCTGCGTCTCGTGGCAATCTAGAAGTTTGCTCGTCACGATGCGCTTGGATGAGGGCACTTCATTCTCGATTTCCCACTTTTCAAAACGATCCAATAGTGCATCCAATTCAGACTCAATGATGGAGCCCTCTCGCATTGGAACTTTTCCAGTGCCAATAATGGAACTCTCGGTCCAGTGGAATCGACACTGACAAGCCTGGTCAACGACTGCATTGCTTGCCAACTCCCGTTCTTCAATCGAATGGAAGGCGCCATCACCGAGACCCATCTCTCGGCCGACCATCATCACAACGTGTCGGGACGCATGAAATTAACAGATGAGTTCAACGGCAGGAAATTCGCCCCTGTTGCTGGATTGCACTCTGTCATGAACGAGCGCCAACAAATCCTCTCCCTTCAATTCACAACCACGACGGGCAATGCAGAACGGGCAATGCGCGGGATGCTCGTTCATGATAGAGTGCAATCCAGTAACGGAGGTGAATTTCCTGCCGTTGAACTCATCTATTAATTTCATGCGTCCCGGCACATTGTGATGATGGTCGACGTAGATATGGGTCTCGGTGATGACGCCTTCCATTTGATTGAAGAACGGGAGTTGGCGACGTCGATTGCCTGAGTACGGCATCCCGAGCGCGCATTTCCAAATACCACGACACGTGGCCACGATATAGCGTGGCTTGACGCATGTATCAAGTCGTTCGGGCACAACGAATCACCTTGGCGACATCAGCACTACCGGAACGGGACATATACAAGTCGTATGTCATTTGAACAAGACCGACGTCATGCGCGCTCTGTTCGAACAGCTGCACGGGATAGTTAAGAACGATGGGCGTCGGGATCAACTTCTCGGTTTTGGCCTCGTCCATTACATGAAACGTGGCACCACAGCCGCCCGAGTTCTTCAACTTCTTGCACATGTATCGAGCACAGAGAGCAAATCCGGTGGTGTCGATGCAATCGATGATTCGCGGGGCACTGAACTGCTTGCGGAAAAGAAAGCCGACTTTGTTGCAAGACGGGCATGCACCTGCTGTCACGTTGACGTCGTACTGCCGTTCCGGATCGATCACGAACAACGGTTTCAGCAGATACACGTTCAGGTATGGACGCTTGCTCCAAAGTGGCACGGGTGGATCGATTCAGATAGGAGGGTGCATGCCATCTTCGATCAGTTTCAGCTGGATCTTGATCCAATCCTCCTGAATCTGGTTGAACGTTCCAGATTGCTTGCCACAAACGCACGGATCACTAGTGGGACGATCAAATGCTGACGAATAGAATGACGACGTTTGGGTCGGAATCGATTCCGGCGGAATTTCAGGGCAGCGACGGTCGAGGGTTTCCACCGATCGTTGTGTTTTCGCAATATCCCGCAGCACAAGGTCGATACCGTTCATTGTCGATGATGATTAATAGACAGACAATTCTGAATAAAGGCTAACTGGAGCAAATAAGCCCTGCCAAACAAAGTCATAGTAATTGGAGTTAACACACTGAATATACCGAAATTGTTTTCTTATCAGATCTAACTTCTAAGTATAAGACATTAAAACATGATAATTTAACATCACAAACCTGATACTAAAAAAGTATACTTGACTTTTTTTTACCACATAATGTAAGAATTCATGTTGTAGATGTATTTAGCGAAAGTGAATATCTTTTGCCGAGATACATACCCATGTCCAGAAAAATAAATATACATTAAAAAAAACTATGAAGATACATAAGATGTCATGTGAATATTATTAACATATTCATTCTTCATTCAATTTAGTCGGGCGTGATGACACTTCACAAAACCAAAAGTATTAAGACTATGCCAATGAGAAGTAAGAGCAAGGAATTCTTGAGGTAAAATGAAACAACATTGTCTCACTCAATTGGATGAAAAACTAATAATGTTTTAATTGTCAATAAAAATAACAAACAAAATTGTGTATCATACATACGAAGGATTTTGCAGTTTCATTGCATTTCTTAATTTCAAAAAGATCTGTTTGAAGCAAACAAATAACTATGCCGAATTAAAGTTTATGGATTAAGGTTTCAAATAAAAATACAATTCGAAGTTACAAATAGAAAACATGTTGCCTACCTCAGCAAAAATTTTGTTTTATCAAAACTAAGAAATGGGTTCAATTACTGATATCAAATGAGCTTAGAAAAATCTAGCAATAGTAGATCAATATAGATTCCATCAAAATGATCCGAAAGCATTTTGATTCACATGAAAGTTTGAGCAATAACCTTGTTCAATACTTCAATAGCATAATTTTTACAGAAATAGTAGAATGGGGAAGATCCGGAGCAGGGACTTAGGCTCTGTTTGGCGCGGCGTTTTGACAGCGGTGGACCGCGGATTTTTCAAACGCCGCGCCAAACATAAATTAAGGGTACCACGGTGGCATCAGCCACCGTGGTTTTTAGCGGGGGGCCGCTGTTTTTGAGTCGCGGAATTTTTCCGCGACTCAAAAACAGCAGCAGCGCTGCAGGCCTCCAGCCTTGGCTGCAGCGCTGCTGCCCCCCTCCTTTTTTATATTATTTATATAATATATTTTATATTATTATTTATATTATATTTTATATTATAATATATATTATAATTTATATTATAATTTATATTATAATTTATAAACATTATAATAATGTGATTATAAGTTTGATTGATTTTTAGAAAATTTTGGTTTCATGTGAATGTGTCTTATATGTTTGAAACAGCACTGCAAACGCTGTTCTTCCAAACAGATTCACAGATTCTGCCACCACTCTGCAAAACAGCTGATTATTCCACCACTGCTTCCAACCACTGCTTCTCCAGTCGCTGCAGCCGCGCCAAACAGAGCCTTACCAGGAGCGGGCCAAAAATCAGGAATTTTTAAGGAATGATGGGGACAACGCTGCAATAAGAACTCTAATAGAAAACCTGAAAAAAGAAACCTTGATGAACTCTAATAGCAAATGCATCATAATGATAAACATGGAATAAGAAATGCACCAATTCTCTACATATTTCTCGCAATGCCTAATGAAAGTTTAAACAATGAATAATATTTAGTGACATAAGAATTACTTAAGTATTTTTATTCTCGAACATTGATAGTAAGAGTATCAATTGAACAAATATCGTCAGTGGCGGATCCAGCAAGATTTTTCAGTGGGGGCGTTCAATAAAATAACGATAAAAAAATTGCTATGTACGATAAAAAATGACTACAATTTTGAAAAAAAACTATTTAAATTAGGATATTTTTAATTAACAAAATAAGATTACATACTTGATTACAACACTCCTCTTCGATGCTTCATGTTCTGAAAACATTCCATGATAACTTTGTTGTCGATGGTAGAAAAGATATCTTTTTCAATATATGTTACTAGACAACCATTCATCCAATCATCACCCATCCGATTGCGTAATGATGTTTTGATAATCTTCATTGCGGAGAAAGCTCTTTCTACACTTGCAGTTGCAACAGGTAATAATAGTGCCAATTTTATGAGCAAATACAACAATGGGTATAGAACATCCTTCTTCAATTGTACTAACTTTTGAGCTAATCCTCCAAGCCCTTTCACATTTGAGAATTCTCTGTCTGAGCGAACATCTAAAATATAACTTTTCAGTTGATTATCAAGCTCCATTATATTAATTGAAGAAAAATCCAACGGATAATACTCAGCAAATCGAATTATTTTTGTTTATCAAAAGCCGAAAAGTAATTACTTGGATCTAAACATGCCATACATAGAAGCAATTTCGTGTTCACTTCATCAAATCGACAATTTAGCTCGGTAAGTTGTAGATCAATAACTGCATAAAATAATTCAACACGATAGAAGTGAAGGTTTGTATTGTCTTCTGATCTGCGTCTTGATCTCCCTCGAGCTACAAATTTGTCTTCCATACTTAGAACAATAATATCATTTTTTGTGGCAAAAGATAGTTACTTCACGTAATATAGAATCCCATCCATTATCTCGCATTGCTTGTAGTCGTATCTTGGAAATTCTGACAAGAGTCATAGCATTTACAAGATCTTGATCGTTCCTTTGTAATGCTTGCGACAATTCATTGGTAATCCCTAAGATGATTTTCATTAAGTGAGTCAAAAATACAAATTGAAAACATTGCCTCGAGTTTGCACATTGCTCAATATACAGCATTCGATCTTTTGTAGTTCCAAATGATTTTTCCCTAACTATACCAGCCTAATTGAAAAGAAGAATGATACGCAGTCTCAATAAAACAATAAATAATTAAAGTAAAATGATTGAAAGAATAAAACATAAATTTAGAGCTTACAAAAAAACGAATGAAATAGGCAACAACAAAAATCCAAAAATGCACAACAAAGCCATACAACATAGAGATTACTAGCCTTATGCCCTTATAACAACTATTGAGTGATTTGAGTCACTTTTTGAATCCTTATTTCTAATTCATTTCTATACAGAATTGCATATGATATTAAAACCTAGTTTGTGCAAGATTTTTTCCAATAAATTCTGGTTAGATTTGATTTTTTTCCAATAAATCCTTATTTCTAATTCCCCTCGTTATGCCTTTTGCATCAATTCTACTTCATGATGTACCAGAGCATCTTATCTTAGGTGAAGCCCTCATCTGTTTATCTTCAACAACATTGTTTTCAATAGGTGCTATCTATAGTCTCAATAGTAAAATCAGTAAGAACTTTATTTCTCCAAAAAAAAGTCCAGCACAAACCTAAGCAGATGCCTTTACGGCTTTACCTAATGAAACTAGATTGAGATTTGAGAAGATGAAAAAGAATTAGTATAACTGTATAAGCAAATGCCCTTGCCCAGTTACCCAAATGGTTTGCTGAGCTCGGAGGAGACTGGAGGAGTCGGCGCGGTCCGGCGGAGGAGGAGTCGCCGCGACTGGAGGAGTCGGCGCGGCGGGTTTATGTCGAGGCTGTCGAGCCCATCAGGAGCGCGGTCTGCCGTCTGCGCGGAGGAGGACGGGAGCCGGGAGGAGAACCCTAGGTCTTCCGTCTTCGTCGAGCAGCGGGGGCGTGCGGTCGTGCGGAGGAGATGAATCGCGGGCTGCGGGCCTGCGGCTTTCCAGTTTCCAGCAAACCCTATCGCTAAAATCGCTAAAATCTAGTGTGGGCGGCTGCCCACACTGGGCCCTTAATAGGTCCGCCCCTGAATATCGTTAAGGTTTAAGAGAACGCCCTTCTCAATCCCATAAATAATGACTTTTTCCCCGAGTTAAAGGTTAATGGTTTGATTCAAACCTTCGTAAATGTGAATCGGGGTAGGAAATCCTCCACACTCCAGACATCTTGCCTGACGAGATTGATTCCACCAAGGATTTTGATTAATCATCCCCTAGGATTGTATCCACAAGATGAAAATTTTCGATGGATTCAACTAAGTAGACATTCAAAATAAAATTGAGAAAATCAATTAAATCTAGGGTTGATCTTGACTGTGATTAATGCACGCGGCGTTTAATTTTAGACAAAAGTGAAGAACAATGTAGGAGATTGTAAAAAATTACTCAGAGAATTTTGCAACATCCTGGGAGAAAATCAGAGCAATGTGTAAGTTGAAGTTACCAACAACGCAATTCATAAATAAAGACGAAAACATCAAACACTGTCAGATTAGAGCATCGACCATCTAGATTACGCTCAATATCAAAATAAATAAGCATGAACCTTCATTTTCAGCTGACAACAAAGGCTTCGATGAAGCCGGAAACAGATGCTGAAGAACAAAACACATATGCATTAGGTTTTGAGTCTGCCTCGCCGGGCAGCGACAGATTCGTTCATCTACCCATAAAGCTGAAAATTTAACCAAGGCGGCGCTGGCGGTCATCTATGTTCATTAACATCGCTGGCCGAAGCGGCTCAGGCTTGCCGTGCCGTGAGGAGCGCCGGAGAAGGGTGAGAAAGGGCTGCGGGTTCTGATTTCGAAGTAGGGGGAGTCGGGATATTAAGGTTTGGGTTTTATCAATTTTCAAAAGTTAGAATGAGATTGATTTGGTCTGTAACGGCCGACGCCTGAATTTTATTTTTTAAAAAATATGTCATTTTCTCGGTTTAACTAATACGGTCCATTCGTTTACATGGAATTGAGATCTTAGAATTGGAATAAGAATTGAATAATCTCGTCGTGGTGCATTTTATGTCCAATGATGCATTTTGTCGCATGAGTGAGCATTTTCTTCCGAGCACGAGCTTTTCATCCATGCGTGTTTTTTCACCCGAGAATGCTCTTTTTCACCCGGGAGAGCATATTTTGACCGAGAGAGAACTTTTTTGCCCGAGCGTGGTCTTTCGCGCATTTCGCCCATCGCGTGTTTTTCGCCCGGGAGCGTTCTTTTTCACCCGGGCACACCTTTTTCGTCCCTTTGTGCACTTTTTGTCCCAGACACTCGCATTTCTCTCTAGCATGGTTTTTTCCCGTGCGTGAGTTTTTCGCCCGGGCCCATGTTTTTTTACCTGGGCGCGCGTATTTGCCCAAGGGTTTGCTTTTTATCCCGAACGCGTATTTTTTTCAAGAGCAGGCATTTTTTTGCCCAACAACAAATTTTTCTCCCAGGCG
This sequence comes from Platanthera zijinensis, assembly GCA_039513925.1. NCBI lineage: Eukaryota > Viridiplantae > Streptophyta > Magnoliopsida > Asparagales > Orchidaceae > Platanthera > Platanthera zijinensis. Next base: position 10,690,061 of record CM077082.1, on the reverse strand, counting down.
CACTTTTTTCACCCGAGCACACATTTGTTTCACTGGCGAGCGCTGATAGTTTTAACTTCAAGACAACCTAAACACTTAGAGGGGGGGGGGGGGGTGAATAGGTTCTTATCCTTGTTTTAACTTAAGGCAGAATTAACTTCAGTTCTTTAATATAAACCAGATATCTCTACAGTTAACACAACACATGCAATCACAGAATCTAAAATAACACAAGCATCACAGATTGCACAGAGATTTATAGTGATTTCCCAAGGTCTGGGTACATCCACTTTCCCCCTTCACCTATCTAGCAGTGTGCTAGATTCGGCCTAACTTATTCCTTCTTCTCAGATCCACAGATCTTACAGCTCAGAACCCTGAAAGGTTCCTACAACTCAGAACCCTATAAGGTTCCTATAACTCAGGCTAACAGCCCTACCTCAGCCTTTCCACAAGGCCTACAACTCAGAGAACCAATTCTCCTACACTCAGGCTCAATCAGCCTTACCTCAGCCTTGCCACAAGGCCTACAACTCAGAGATCAAAATCTCCTACACTCAGCCTTTATAACATAGGCTTACAAGTCAGATCTTTGAAAAGATCCTACAGAATTTGATAAGTAATTTGATAGTCTCTTACCCTTGTTGAGAGAGAAAGGATAAGAGGATTCTTGATCAGCTTCTTGATGAGACTGATGACTGAAATCAACCTGTGCTTAGCTTTCTTTAAAGCTTCTTGAATCTGAACTTAGTTGGGTTGATCTCCCTTGAAGTTGACTGACTGTCAGCTTCCTTCTTGGATTCCAGATATGGATCTGGATCTTCTTAGTAGATTAGTTCTTGATATACTTCTTAAGAGACTTGTGATTGTCTCCTTCTTGACCTCAAACTGGCTGGAGCTCTCTCCCCCAATTCCTTTGAAGTTTCTTCTGAATTCTGGAATGAATTCTCTTTAGACAAAATCTGAGTAGATGAACACTTCAGAATGTCTTCTTAGATCTTCTCACGAAGATCTTCTTCTGTGACTTGCACTTTCTTGATCAGAGATCAATCTCACAATAGTTGTGTTAGTTGTGTGTTTGATCAACGCTTTCTTCTTCTGAATCCATCTATATATAGACTTCATCTATGGTAACCGGCTGATCCGGTTTCTAACTAACTTTTGACAAGTCTGACAGCTTCAGTAAACCTGTTGTAACTCACAGCTGTCAAGTCCTCAAACAGTTCTTGAGCCTTTGACTCTGTCAACAAAGCGTCGAGACTGACTGTCTTAAAGTGTCGAGACAATCTATCAATATGTGTCGACACAAGTGACTTAAGTGTCGATACAGACTTTGGTGATGTCGACATAGCTGCCTTGATGTCAACACAGCTTCTTGACACTGCATCTTGAGATTGTGTCGACACTGATTATTTGTGTCGACACAATCACTTCTTCACTCTTCAGCAATCAACTATATTGAAACTCTGCTGTATGTCGACACAAGTCCTGTGTGTCGACACAGTTGTTGTAGACTAAGAATTCTGTGTGTCGACACTGCCTCCAGGTGTCGACACAGTTGATGTCGACTCTGCTTCTCTGTGTCGACATAGTCTCCCGGTGTCGACACAGTTGATGTCGACTATATATTCTGTGTGTCAACACAGCCTTTTCCAAGTGTCGACACAAACTTGCTGAAGTGTCGACACAGCTTCCTCTGGTGTCGACACATGGACTTAGAAACTTTTTCCTGCATTTTAGCCAATACTTATCCTGCACATATAAACTTAGAATAACATCAAATACACCTTGATGTATGTCATTGAGCTAAGTGAGGTTTCTCCAAATCAGGTACACATTTTTCAATGTACCCAACAATCTCCCCCTATTTGGAGAAGTTATAACCCTTTTGTCAATGATATACACCACTTATGATAAATAAACATGATGATGTGTATAAGCATTTTTAACAGGGTAATTTATAAATAAAACAAATAATAAACTATCATCACAGAATACGGATGCAAATTAAATGAACATGAAACATTGTTTTGTTTATTATCTCAAAAAGTTTTTTAAACAGTTTACATAGATTTCTTTAAAACTAAGAATTATATAGTTCTAGAAACATCTAGTAAAACTAAACTAAGGCTGGGCTGGCTCCTTGATGACTATTCCTTTTCCTGATTTAATCTGAGCCTGCACAGAAGGTTCTGTATCTTCAATGAGCTTCTTGCCTTTCAACTCAGCCTTCTTTTGTGCTACAGCCTTAATCCTTTGCCTTTCAAAGTAATGAAAAGGCTTAGAGAAATACTTGTTAGGCTCCTGTACATCAGGAGGTAGCTTCCCAATCTTGGTCTTCCTTCTGTATTGAACTATGGCTTCTTGCCTAGCCTCATACTTCTGCCACTCTTGCTCATTGTACCATTTACCCCTTTCATGAACTTGGTCTTTTACAGCTTTCCAGACAGCTAATATGATATTTCTAGAAGTGGGGCTCCATTGCTCAAAATCAGGTTTTAACTCTGCCTGCTCTCTAAATCTTTTCTTTGATAATTGAGCATCTTGCTGAGCTTTCAGACCAGCTTCCGGCATATCTACCTTTTCAATAATAATATTAGTAACTGGTTGTGGAGGGCTGTACATAGACTGAACTTGTTGATGTATCATCTCAAGATCTGTAGGGGGGTAAATGACTTGGGCAACCTCAGGTTGATCACCTTCAAGTTGAGCTGGTAGCACACCTGACTCAGCCACATTATCATCATCACATAAGGGTGGATATCCTAGAGTGACTCTAATGCTGTTGGTTACCCATTTGGCATGATCAGAGCCAGCATATACTATCACCCTCTCCCCCTTTATGACTTCTCTGGCCACATGTTCTCTCAAATCATCTTTTTGAAATCTGATTTGTCAATCTAGGTAATTGATACCATCCTTAAAAAATGGCTTTAACTTTTTAAGCTGATCAGAAATTATTTTCTGAGAAGTTGTAATAGCTGTCTTAAAGGAATCCAAGGCTTCCTGTAGCTTCTTATCAAATTCTTCTTTCTCCTTATTTCTTGCCTCAGTCATTGCAATAACTGTTTTCCTTACTTTAGTGACTATCTCATTGTGAGATTCAGTCAGATTGTCATTCATTCTTATTTTATTTTCAAGGACATAGCCTTGTTTGACAGCAATATCATCCACTTCTTTCTTGATTTCAGCTTGTTGCTTTGCTAGAAAGACTACAACATTGCCCCCTTGTGGAAGCAATCTGTCATTTCTTTCTTATTCTGATTTACCTCAAATCTGATTGACTTTATGTCTTGGGCTAATACAACATTGCCCCCCTTATGGAAGCAATCTGTCATTTCTTTCTTATTCTGGTTTACCTCAAATCTGATTGACTTTATGTCTTGGGCTAGATCAAATTGAAGAGCCTTATGACTTTCATCCACATATTTTTTAAGAGTCAATCTCTGCTCATCAAACTTCACTTGTAAATCAACCAACAATTTGCTGTAATCAATCTCAGGGACCGGTTGTGATGTAGTTGCTTGCAAAGCCTTCTTATAGGTCTGGCTTCTCCTCTTAAAAACCATTAGTTTTCTTTTCTTAACACTTGCTATCTCCTCATCCTCTGAATCAGAAGAACTGGCAATATCAACTCTTTTTTAGGACTAGGAGGCAGCTCCTTGTCAGTCCTATCCTGTATTTCCTCAATATTAGCCTGCTCCCCCTCAACTGCTGCTCCCTCTATGTCTGGAAACAACTCTTCTATAGTGAACTCTTGTTGGTTATGAACTGGTGAGAGTTCTTTTTCAGCAACATCAGCAAGTCCAGAAGTATCAAGATCTGTTTGTATAACTATTTCTTCTGATAAGTTTATTCTGTCTTCCTCCTACACCTGTGCAGACTGTGGCTCCCCCTGCAACTGTGTAGTAACTGTCTCCTCAAGGACTTGGGCATTTTCAGTCAGGTCCTGGACCTGTTTCCTAACTTGCTCCCACTGCACTTGTGCATTCAATGTGTCTTCCTGCACATGATTAATATCAGTACTGTCATGGACTGGTGATTTAGCTGCAGTCTCTTGGGTATCCAAATCAGGTGTGTCCTTGGAGATGACCCTATCCCATCTAGATATGATCCTGATGTCCATCCTTCTCATATGATTTATTTTAGATCCTTGAAGCTGATGCATTACCTCTGGAATTGCTCCAGCCAGGTATAAGCTCATCAATCTAGCCAAATTAGGCTTCTTAATTCCTTCCTTTATCTTTTCAAACAAAACTGCAAGCCAATCTGTGTTAATCTTGTAGATTATCCTTGTCATCAGACTGAACATATAGGCAGAGAGCCTATTATGTCCTCCTGGTTTACATAAAATCACCTTCCCTACTACTTCAGATAGAAACTTTCCTTGTTGATTCATCCCTTTTCTGTTGATTGCCACTCCAATCTTCATGGCTGGATCCAATCCACACCACTGAAGGGCCTCCCTTGTCTTTGAGGTTGAGACCTCTTATTCATCCTGAATTCTTGGAAGGTGAAGAATCTTTCTTAAACTCTTCAGAGTAAGTTTGACTTTATTACCATGAACTGTTGATTTGATCTTGAGGCCAGTGAAGTCCATTATTGCAGCAACATAGAATTCAAATACTTCTTTCTTCCAGATCTTTGTAGGTTTAGAAACAAGAAACTCTAACCCAGAATCAGTAACTAGGGTAATGACCCCTTTAATCACTGTCGCCGCATCATCAAAAGCATTGCGCACCAGCTCGTAGCCTTTGTTGATGTTATCTTCAATCTTTGGCGCCATTGGAAAGGAGAGAAATCTTGAATTGAGAGAAGAGAGTTTGTCGACACAAGGGTTTAGGCTCGAAAATCTGGTGAGCGTGTCGACAGATTATATTCTCGACCTATTTATATCCTTTTAAACAATGAAGGTCAAAAGACGGGCAAAAACTGTCTAAATATGTCGACACTGTTGGAAAGTGTCGATACATACTTCTATTATCTCGACCACGGTACTGACTACTATGTGTCGACACCAATTGATGATATGTCGACACAAGACATACTTAGTAGACCATCAGAAATTCTGTGTCGACTCTTATTGTAAGTGTCGACACAATTTCTGGAGGTGTCGACACCATTACTCTGGTTGTGTCGACACTACTTTTCTGGATGTGTTGACACATTGTCCCTTAGGTGTCGACACTACGATACTGTGTCGACACAATTTCCCTGAATTGTCGACACAAATCCTCTGTGTCGATACATTATTACTGAATGTGTCGACACAATTTTACTTAGCCAAATTTGTTAGATTAGTCTATGTTCAACATCCCTAATTCAATTTTAAATCTATTGAATTTAGTTTCATCTAGAGGCTTAGTAAATACATCTGTAATTTGATAATTTGTCTTAACAAATTCTAGTGAGATGTCCTCTTTCTCTACATGTTCTCTAAGAAAATGGTATCTTATTTCTATATGCTTAGTCCTACTATGTGAAATAGGATTATTAGCGATAGAAATAGTACTTGTAGAATCACATAACAAATGTATTCTACTTACCTGAATACCATAGTCTTCTAGCTGGTGTTGAATCCACAACAGCTGTACACAACAACTTCCTGCTACCACATATTCAGACTCAGCTGTGGATATTACCACACTAGTCTGCTTCTTACTGCTCCAAGATATCAATCTTTCTCCTAGAAATTGACATGTACATGTAGTACTTTTTCTATCTTCTTTGCAACCTACAAAGTCTGCATTTGAATATCCTGTTAGTAGAAAATCTCCATTCCTAGGATACCAAAGGCCTAGATTAGGTGTGCCCTTAAGATATCTCAAAATTCTCTTTACAGCAGTGTAATGTGGTTCTTTTGGACATGATTGGTACCTAGCACAGACACATGTTGCATACATAATGTCTGGTCTACTAGTAGTGAGATATAGTAGAGAACCAATTATTCCTCTATACAAAGACTCATCTATAGGTTTACCTGCATCATCTTTGCATAAAGACATACTTGTTCCCATAGGAGTTCTCATGGTGGAGGATGATTCCATACCATACTTCTTAATTAATTCCTTGATGAACTTAGACTGGGATATGGACAAGCCATCATCAGTCTGTCTTACTTGGAGTCCCAAGAAGAACTTAAGTTCCCCCATACTGCTCATTTCAAACTTCTCTTGCATAAGTTTAGCAAACTTCTTGCAAAGATTGTTTTCAGTATATCCAAAAATTATGTCATCTACATAAATCTGAACTAAGATTATCTTACCTTTGGATTCCCTTATGAATAGAGTTTTGTCTATTTTCCTTCTTGAGAATTTGTTCTCAATAAGGAAAGTAGACAGGGTTTCATACCAAGCCCTTGGGGCTTGCTTTAACCCATACAAAGCTTTCCTTAGTCTATAAACATAATCTGGTTTAAGAGAATCTACAAAACCTGTAGGCTGCTCTACATAGACTTCTTCTTTTTGATTTCCATTCAGGAATGCTGATTTTATATCCATTTGGAATACTTTGAATCATTGATATGCTGCATAGGCAAGGAACATTCTAATGGCTTCCAGTCTTGCTACTGGAGCAAAGGTTTGATCAAAGTCAATACCCTCTTCCTGCTTGTATCCTTTTGCAATAAGTCTTGCTTTGTTCTTCACAATGATTCCATTCTCATCCAGTTTATTCCTAAAGATCCACTTTGTTCCAATGATGTTGTGGTCTCTTGGTTTATGAACTAACTCCCAGACCTTGCATCTTCTGAACTGATTCAGCTCCTCTTGCATGGCATTAATCCAATGTGGGTCTAGGATAGCTTCTTCAAATTTCTTTGGCTCCAGTTGAGATAGGAAGCTTGAGTATAACACTGTGTTCAAGTTCCTGCTTCTCGTTTGCACTCCATGTCTTAGATCACCAATTATCTGATTTGCTGGATGATCCTTTAAGTGTCTAATAGCTGGAGGTAGACTGTCTTCTGGTTGAACACCTCCAGTCTCTTCAATATGTTGTACCTCTTGATGTACTTCAGTATCTAGAGAGTCTTGTACTCCCCCTGGATAATATCCACCATTTTCTATTTGTTGATCTGTAGTTGAATCTTCTGTAATGGAAAGATTGTCCATTCTCTCTTTTATACTTGTTGGATTGCATGAACTACAAGGCAACTCACTGTTGATCAATCTAGTTTCATTAAAAACAACATGTACAAATTCTTCTACAACTTGAGTAATCAAGTTGTAGACTCTATAAGCCTTACTATTGTTGATGTACCCAACAAATATCTCATCTTGGGATTTGGAAGCAAACTTAGTTAGATAAGACTTGCCATTGTTAAAGATATAACACTTGCAACCAAAGATCCTAAAATAGGATAAATTTGGTTTTCTACCTTTCATGATCTCATAGAGAGTCTTTTTGTGGTATTTGGTGATAGAAGCCCTGTTGATCACATGACATGCAATATTTACTGCCTTAGCCCAGAAATATTATGGGAGAGAAGTGTCACTCAATAGAGTTCTACCAGCCTCAATCAATGTTCTATTCTTCCTTTCAGCAATACCATTTTGCTATGGTGTTCTAGGTGAGGAGAATTCTTGGAAAATCCCAAATTCTTCACACAGTCTTGTCATACTTTCAGATTGAAATTCAGTGTCATGGTCACTTCTGATTTTGACCACTGTACTGTCCAGTTCATTCTTAATTTGTTTGACAAAACTATGTAAAACACTTGGGGTTTCTGATTTTGGTCTCAGAAAGAACACCCAGGAATATCTAGAATAGTCATCTACTACCAAAAAAGTTTAGACCTTTCTACCTAGACTATGAACTGGCATATGACCAAAAAGATCCATATGTAAGAGGTATAGACACCTCACTAAATCCTTGTTTTCAAGGCTATGAAAGGAGGATTTTGTCTGCTTGCCCTTTTGACAAGCTGAACATATCCCATCCTTTATACACTTAACTTGATGACCATTCCTCACTAACTTTTTGCTAAAGAGTTGGCCAATTATTTTGTAGTTAAGATGGGTCAGCCTCTTGTGTCATTTGACACAATGAGAAGCTCTCTCATCAGCTACACGACAAATAAGAGAACCTTTGTTCTCACACTCAAAATTGAGACAGTACACATTCTTCTTTCTATATCCTGTCAAAATGATCTTTTGATCACTTGACCTTTTGATATGACATCCATTCTTAACAAATGAAATGTCATATCCTAGATCACTCAGCTGACTTATGCTTATAAGGTTGTGTTTCAAACCCTTCACATAGGCCACTTGAGTGATAGTAATCTGGTTACTAGAGATGTTACCAAATCCTTTGATGATGCCTTTTTCAGAGCCACCAAAGATTACTTTAGGCCCATTTAAGATTGACAAGTACTCCTTCCGCAATCCCTTTGTTCCAGTCATGTGTCTGTAACATCCACTATCCAAGTACCATATAGGGGTATGGTGACTTGGACTCACCTGCAACAAAGAATTACTTTCCCTTAGAACCCAAGTAATTCTTGGGTCCTTGGTTCAAGTTAGCTTCATACTTTCCAAATCTACCTGCAGCTCTTTTAACAGGTAGACTGTTGTCCTTCCTGACACTAGTGTTGTGCTAGCAATCTATAGCATAATGACCTGTCTTGCCACAGTACCAGCATTCATACTTGTTGTATCGATTTTTAGATACACTCTTGATTGTCTGATTGACAACAAATCTCTTGTATTGTGCTGGTACTGCTGCAGCTACACCCACTTTTTTCTTAAAAACATGAGGTTTATGAACATGGGCTGCCTTATTGACATAAACACCCTTGTCATTCAGAACATCAGTCTTACCATGACCTTGAGTATTCTCAAAGTCATACTTGTTAGAAGGCTCATGCACCTTTCTAAAAACTATAGGGACTTTAAAATTCAGTGACTGGACTGAGGCTATTCCTTTTCTCTTGAATTGGACAGCCCCGGTGTTACCCTTAAAGCCTATTCCAGCCTTACCCTTTTGAGCCACAAACTCATCTATTAAGGGTAAAACTGATTTTGACTTGGAATAACTAGCCACCAAATCTTTCTCCTTTTGAAGTCTGACTTCCAGACTTTTAATTAGATCATTTTTGTATGCGATTGTGCTCATCTGAATAACAGTTATAGTTTCAGCTTGGCAATCTCATTCAATTTTTGATCCAACTCTTTCTCTAAACCAGATGCAGCCACCTTAAGATCTGTAATTTCCTTAGCCTGAGTTTTGGTCAGGTTCTTGCTTTTCTTTAGTGCTTGCAACAAGTCCCCATATTCATCTATCAACTGATGAATATCTCCTTCAGATTCAGACACATCCACATCACTTGATGCAGATGTAGCTGACTCTGTACCAGTGCTACAATCAGAATTTCTAGAAATACATTATACCTTACTAGGACCAGGCTGATCCTGACATTTGTCTTCTTCTGATACAGCCATCAGTCCAATACACTGATGATCTTCTTGTTCATAGATGGAGTCCAGCAATTGCATAAACTCATCTTCTTCATCAGCTGCATAAAGACCAATGTATGTCCCAGCTTCAGATTCAGACTCTGAAGTTGATTGGTCTGTCAAGCTCTTCTCCTTCTTAGCAACAAAGGATTTCTCCTTCTTGCTCTTTTGTTGATTCTTTCTTTTATCAGCAGACTCCTTTCTTTTGTCAGGACATTCAACCACAATATGTCCAGGCTTATTACAGCAGTAGCAAACAATCTTTGATGTTGTAGATTTGCTAGGCTTAGACCTGCTCCTGTCCTTCATCGACGACTTTCTCTTTTGATAATAGTCATCAACTGGCTGTGATGTTGAGGGCCTAGATTTCCACTGCTTCTTCTTCAAGAATCTCTGAAACTGCCTTGTAAAGGCAGCAAAATCTGCATCTGAATCACTACTATCTGAATTTTGGTTGTCTGAATTATCTGAGGTAATTTCAGCAACTTCCCTAGGAGGTGATGGAGACATCCTCCTATTCTTTCTAGTGGCTTCAACCTTGAAGGCCACAGACTTTTCTTTATGCTCCCCTTTAACATTTCTTTTCCCATCTTTTCTAGTCATTAGTTGCATTTCATAAGACAACAACTTTCCAAATAAAGTTGGAGGAGAAATATCTGCAAGTTTGGCCACTTCCCTAATGACACAAATCTTGGTGTCACAATCCTTTGTCAAGGATCTTAGGAATTTGTCATTCAGTTCATATGTACTGAAGACCCTTTCATAAGACATCAGTTCATTTACAATTCTATAGAACTTCTTATAGCACTCAGATATACTATCTGACTTCCCTTGTCTAAAGCTTTCATACTCCTGATTTAGCATAGACTTTCTATCTTGTCTAACTTCTTCAGATCCCTCTATGTAGACTATCAAGGTGTCCCACATTTCCTTAGAGGTCTTGCAGTGAATCAAATTCTGAAAGGTTGAATCATCTATGACACTTACTATGATATTCTGAGCTCTTTTATCCATAGTTGCCAGGATGATCTCATCCTTAGTCATCTCAGAAAAATCTTTAGGAGTTCTTTGATTTGCATCTAGAACAGACACATTCATTGGGATATAAGGACCTTCTTTTACTGTAATATAGATCCTTGGGTCAGAAGCCTCCATAAATAACCTGACTCTTTCTTTCTATATACAAAATATCTCCTTCCTGCAGATGGGTAGTTTCATAGAACCTAGTTCCTTGTGATTTTCTACAGAACCCATTTTTTGATTCTTGATTCTGCCTTAGGGATCTAACTCAGACTGTTAAGTCCTTCTTTGAGCAACCTCCCTCTGATACCACTTGATAGTTTTAACTTCAAGACAACCTAAACACCTAGAGGGGGGTGAATAGGTTCTTATCCTTGTTTTAACTTAAGACAGAATCAACTTCAGTTCTTTAATATAAACCAGATATCTCTACAGTTAACACAGCACATGCAATCACAGAATCTAAAATAACACAAGCATCACAGATTGCACAGAGATTTATAGTGGTTCCCCAAGGTTTGGGTACATCCAATTTCCCCTTCACCTATCTAGCAGTGTGCTAGATTCGGCCTAACTTATTCCTTCTTCTCAGATCCACAGATCTTACAGCTCAGAACCCTGAAAGGTTCCTACAACTCAGAACCCTATAAGGTTTCTACAACTTAGGCTAACAGCCCTACCTCAGCCTTGCCACAAGGCCTATAACTCAGAGAACCAATTCTCCTACACTCAGGCTCAATGAGCCTTACCTCAGCCTTGTCACAAGGTCTACAACTCAGAGATCAAAATCTATTACACTCAGCCTTTATAACATAGGCTTACAACTCAGATCTTTGAAAAGATCCTACAGAATTTGATAAGTAATTTGATGGTCTCTTACCCTTGTTGAGAGAGAAAAGATAAGAGGATTCTTGATCAGCTTCTTGATGAGACTGATGACTGAAATCAACCTGTGTTTAGCTTTCTTCAAAGCTTCTTGAATCTGAACTTAGTTGGGTTGATCTCCCTTGAAGTTGACTGACTGCCAGCTTCCTTCTTGGATTCCAGATATGGATCTGGATCTTCTTAGTAGATTAGTTCTGGATCTACTTCTTAAGAGACTTGTGATTGTCTCCTTCTTGACCTCAAACTGGCTGGAGCTCTCTCTCCCCAATTCTTTTGAAGTTCATTATGAATTCTGGAATGAATTCTCCTTAGACAAAATCTGAGTGGATGAACACTTCAGAATGTCTTCTTAGATCTTCTCACGAAGATCTTCTTCTGTGACTTGCACTTTCTTGATCAGAGATCAATCTCACAATAGTTGTGTATTTGATCAACGCTTTCTTCTTCTGAATCCATCTATATATAGACTTCATCCATGGTAACCGGCTGATCCGGTTTCTAACTAATTTCTGACAAGTCTGACAGCTTCAGTAAACCTATTATAACTCACAGCTGTCAAGTCCTCAAACAGTTCTTGAGCCTTTGACTCTGTCAGCAAAGCGTCGAGACTGACTGTCTTAAAGTGTCGAGACAATCTGTCATTATGTGTCGACACAAGTGACTTAAGTGTCGACACAGACTTTGGTGATGTCGATATAGCTGCCTTGATGTCGACACAGCTTCTTGACACTGCATCTTGAGATTGTGTCGACACTGATTATTTGTGTCGACACAATCACTTCTTCACTCTTCAGCAATCAACTATGTTGAAACTCTGCTGTGTGTCGACACAAGTCCTGTGTGTCGACACAGTTGTTGTAGACTAAGAATTCTGTGTGTCGACACTGCCTCCAGGTGTCGACACAATTGATGTCGACTCTGCTTCTGTGTGTCGACACAGTCTCCCGGTGTCGACACAGTTGATGTCGACTCTGCTTCTGTGTGTCGACACAGTCTCCCGGTGTCGACACAGTTGATGTCGACTATATATTCTGTGTGTCGACAAAGCTTTTTCCAAGTGTTGACACAAACTTGCTGAAGTGTCGACACAACTTCCTCTGGTGTCGACCATGGACTTAGAAACTTTTTCCTGCATTTTAGTCAATATTTATCCTGCACATATAAACTCAGAATAACATCAAATACATCTTGATGTATATCATTGAGCTAAGTGAGACTTCTCCAAATCAGGTACACATTTTCTAATATACCCAACAAGCGCTTTGCGCCCGGGTGCGTGTGTGCTTTGCGTCCCTGCACATATTTTTTTATCTAGGTTGCACATTTTTTCTCGGGAGCACATTTTTTCCTTGGCGCGCATTTTTCGGCCGGACGCGCATTTTTCGCCGTGGGGGGTGCCTTTTTCGTTAGGGCGCACATTTTTCTCCCAGGCGCAAGTTTTTTTGCTCGGGCTCCCAGTTATCTACCAATTCTTAGATTTAATTTTATTTTACAATCAAATAACAAAGTTGATTCTCGAAATAAACCGATTCTAATTCCGAGAAAAATTTGAATTAATATAAATTCTAAAATCCAATTTCATTTCCATCCAAGCGAACAAGGCCTTACCATTTATATTTGACAATAAAAAAATTCATTGAGATGATGTGCGATGGCCGATGGGTGCAATGTCTCATCCAGGCACGACATATAATACATTACAACAACAGCACTTAACCCTTTATCCCACTACAGTGAGGTCGGCAACGATGACTAAATTGCCGATGACTAAATTTTACGCTGATCGTTTATCTAACACAACGCTCATCATTTTTCATTGGGGCTTGGAACCGGCAAGAGTGACGTATAATACATTAAATAAAATTATTTAAAAGGGTTCAATGTTATCATATAACCCAATGTACCACGAGTTCAATTATATTTTACCACTCCTGCCAAGGTCTGTTTGGCACTGTGTTTTTGCTCTCGTGAGTTTGAACAAAACATCGTCATTATAAAATGTGTTAGACATGACAATAATTATGACTGCCGCAAAGTAAAAATCTAATTTCAAACATAAAAGTGGATGGAATTTCCTAGATAAATTTGAGCGTTTTTGTAAACGACGATTCATAACCACCGTGCCAATGACCTCAGCCGTCGTGGCACGTAAGAGAAAATTGTTCGTGCGTGCAACGTACAGATGATCACCGCACGGGAGAGCAAAATTTTGGTGTGTAAAACGTATCATGCAGGTGAAATTTTGGTCGTCCACATGGCAAAAATATGTCTCTATTTGAAATTCAAAAACACAATCGATTTTTTGCGCAGATTCCCACCCTAAGATCGTGAATCGCGCGAGTAAAATTATTCACCGCACGAATTAATAGGTGTGTTACACGCACAAAAAATTACTCTTATGCGGGATGAACTATCACACCATTGTTTTCAACGAGCACAACTTTTTGCACACGAGTGTTTTAATATACATGTCCTATTTTAAGAATACCGTATTATGCATGTATTTACGAAAATAATCTTCAACATTAAATGACACAGTGACCTTTACAGACCTGGCTAAAGAGTAAAGTCGAGCCTTGGCAAAAGATTTCATTTTAGGTAGGCGTAACATACGTAGATCTAAATAAATACGGTATTTATTTTTGGTTTTTTAAAAGTAAATATGATCGTATTTTGTGAGTCGTCGGATTGTCGATCAGATGACACAAAATTCTCCCAAGATCTACGTGTGTTACTCCTACAAATTTTGGGTAAAGGGAGAGTAAAGTGCACTTTACTATAATGTGTGGGCCGGCATCCAACGGTCCGAATGAATGTTCACAAATATCTCAAAGCGGACACATCTCAAAGCATTTTGAGATGTGTGTGGACATCCAAACAAATCGTTGAATGCCCGCACTTTACGATAAAGTGCAGCACTCACACTTTCCGGGAATTTTTTTGGTTCGGACCCGTCGTTGCGATTAAGCCACGTACCTATTTTTTTTATTAATTCCCGCTGCTTTCTTAGACCAAAACTATATCTCGGCGATTGTTTTTTGATCACAAGCCGTCATCTTTCTCATTCCGCCGGACCCATGGCACCCGACAACCATTTTGAGATTGCAAACAGTCGTCTTTCTTCTTTCCGCTGCCCTTTCGAGTTCCACGTGCTATTTTAGGTAATACTTCTTCTTTATCCTCGCATTCCAATCCTTCATTGTAGATATCATTTAGGGTTTAGAAGAAAGGTAGAACAAAGGTGATGAGATAGGGTTTCCGAATGTTGTTGAAATAGCAGAGTGCTCCATTTCTGATCCCCGAAGGTTTCCATTTCTGTGATTGTTTTTGAATAAAACGTGGTTTATTTCTACTAACTTGCAATCATTTTGATTATCCTGCGGTCATTTTGGTTATTATACAAGTTTTATTTAACTTGCGATTAGTTTTGCGTCACTTGCGATCAGTTGTGTCACTTGCGATTAATTTTGTGTTACTTACGTTCAGTTTTGTTTAACTTGCAAGTATCTATTTATATTTTTTTTCCTAGAGATGGAGAGGAGTTTAAAAGTAAATAGAATAGGTTTGTTGTGTACCAGATGTTGTTTCCACATTTTTAGAGTTAGCGGTACTTGTTATATCCAACCTGAAAGGTGAAAGTAGGAAATTAATTGACGACTGTAGCATTTCACACTTATTTGATTTGTCACGGTTGTCGCAGAATGTCACATTAGTTTACGCACTCAGAGTTTGCTTTTCTCCCAATGATTCTACATTTGTATTAGGCGGCAAGAAACTTGCTTTCACCATCAATGATGTAGCATCAATCCTAGGGATACCGTATCAGGGTGATGAGGTAGTTACTAGAACTAAACTCTATGTCACAATTACTAGAAGTATTTTAAAGAGGAAGATGACAGACATGGCTTCATCTGAATACAATATGTTAGCCACCGATACAAACACTATACTATTGTATCTACTCAGTGAGTTTTTTCTCATTTCCTGGAGAAGTCATGTAACACCACATCCATCACGAGCAATATAATAGAGAGTCCGGCCGGGGCCCCACGCCATATTAAAAGGACAGACGAAAAAGTTACGCAATGAAACCATAATTCATTCTAATCTAATAACGCACCCTAACACATAGTTGGATTCTAGTGGAAGCTTAAAGAGTTAAGAATCACCCACTCAGAAATGTCCACTTCTAAAACACAACAGGAATGAAGGTTGCACAAATAGTTTTGGCATTAAGTCCTTACAACAACGTGCTCATGTTTACAAGAAAGTGATTTCCATACATCGGCACGCAGACCGACAACACATGAAAATACTAAACATAACACTTGGGCCTTCTACGGCCCGCTTAGCAAAATGGCTTCAACCCGTTACTTCCCGCTTGACTCTACAACACCTGCACAGAAGCATTCCACCAAACAGTGACAAACAAAGCAATGATCAGCATTAGTTGACCAAATTATAACGACCTCACCCCTTTCTCGGGGTGGCGGTGCTCCTTCCTTACAAGCAAATAACAACTTCACAATTATCAAGAAATATGCAGCTTAAGCACCAATCATCGCAAACGATGACATGACCGACCAAACCTCTCATGCACTCAAGACACCTTATCAGTGTACCGGATAACCTAGGGTCCTGCTTTGTGCCATCACGGGCAATTACTTGTGTGTTAGCACCCAAATGGGGAAACTCCACGAGTCCCACCACCATCCTCATTCCCAGACTGGATGGTCTCACCTGAGCAATACTAGCCTGACATACAGCCACGACTCTCTCCTATGCAAACGACAAATGCCTTGTACTTTAGGTATGTTTAGCCGAACGATATAGTGCGGGTACAGTTCAGCTCTTTCTCATTGCTCAGATTGTCGTGCTAATTAACGACAATGACGCGGATCAGCCTTCCCTTTCCCGTAATTCACAACACCAAGGATTCATTCTACGACTGGCACTCACGGCCAACCAGGCTGGGCACCCCAGGCACACAGCTCAACAAGTTAGCCATTGTGTCCCCAAGACACGGGCTTCACGATCACGATAAAAGCTCACTCAGAGCCATTGCCAGCAGAACTTTGAAACCATACAATTTCTACGAAGTCTTCTCCGGCAAGCAAAATAAAATATCACCAATCTAGACAACCTTGTCCAGATGGGCTTCACACAGTATGCTTAATCCATACTCATGCTTCCATATATTATATGCAAAAAATACCCGGGGATTAACATATGACCCGATGGAAAGCACCATTTCTCCACCAATTAGTGAGGGCTTTCATGCAACCATGCTAAAAGAGGACTTCACTTATCCAATGGGAGAATCGTTACCCTCGTAGTTCGTTTATGCGGAGCCATGAACAAGAATCTAGTTTTCCTCTTCACAAAGCTAAGCTCGACCTAAGACCCAACCACACAATTCTTTAGAAGAAATCCGACCAAGTTGATCTCAAGGAAGTTGCTCGGGTTGGAGAGAAAGGAGGAGGAAGGTTCGGCCTTCTTCCCTAAACCCGCTCCGCTCGAACCCGTAGACCTCGGTCCTAAACTTTGCCTCGGTTTCGAACTCACCGGAGGACAAATAACTAACCTTCACCGGCCGTTCGTGGCTTCGATTCCGCCGGAAAAGCTCGTACAGAAGTCTGCGACTTCCTTCTTCCTTCGGCTCATGCAGATAGAAAAAATGGCAAACAAGTTGTCCGAGTCTCTCACTGATCCCTTCTTTAAATCATAGATGGGATGGAACCCTAGCCATGAGATCTAACCTAATTAGAATGGATGGCCAAAATCCACCCTAACTCTTATTTTAAAAATAGGAATCACCGCAGCTAAGTCGCTTAAAGACCGGAAGACACGCGTACGTCTATAACACTTGACGAATTGTCCGGACCACTCAACAAATTCGTCTTGAACACTCGACGAATTCATCTTGATCACTCGACAAATTCACCTTGACCACTCGACGAATTCATCTTGACCACTCGACGAATTCACCTTGACCACTCGACGAATTTATCTTGAACACTCAACGAATTCTTCTTGACCACTCGATGAATTCATCTTGAACACTCAACGAATTCATTTTGACCACTCGATGAATTCATCTTGACCACTCGACGAATTAATCTAGATCACTTGAGACCATTCAACGAATTTACTTAGATCACTTGAGACCATTCGACGAATTCACTTAGATCACTCGAGATCATTCGACGAATTCACTTGGATCACTCAAGACCATTCGATGAATTTGATTTGGTCATTTTCAGCTAGAAGACCTAGGGTGTTACAAATCTTCCCTCCTTTAAGAAATTTCATCCCGAAATTAATCGTGCAGAAAACAAATAAAAAAGTACAAAATATACAAAAAATTATACCTCAACGGAACAGTTTGGGATCTCCTCTAGCATGGTTTGCTTGCGCTCCCATGTAAGTTTCTTACGGCCACAGTTATCCCCACGAACTTTGACCATCCTGATCACCTTATTCCGTGTTGCTGTATAAGCCTGGGCGGACAGGCGGCTTGACTGGCGGTTTGGTAGCCGGGCGGTCAGCCGGCTAATCTATGGCGGGTTGGTAGCCGGGCGGTCTGCCGGCTAATCTCTGGGATCTCAGTGGATTGGCGGCGTGCTCTGATGGTGGTGACCGGGCGGTTAGTGCCTACTAACCGCGCGGTTAGGCGGTCTCCTGGGCGGTTTGGCGGTTAGATTTGTAGATGATGTATGTGTGTATTTAGTCCCACATTGGGTATTTGTAATCTCTCTCATCTCCTCCATTCTATATAAGGGAGGCTATACCTTTGTAATACTCAGTTTTTTGGATAATAAAAATTCCATTACTCCAGTTTTTCCGGTCTCTTGTTTCTATTCGCACATGGTATAAAAATTCCAGGATGACCAATTCTGATGGCTCCACCTCGTCTACTGTCGTTGTCCCACCGCCTCCTCCTTCTCCTGCTTCTGGGAATCTTGGCACCGTCTCTAAGCTTCTGGGGCCCAATTATCCCGACTGGAGTGTCTCATTTACTTTTCTTCTCCGCTCTCAGCGCAAGCGTCATCATCTTACCGATGACCCTCCGCCTACTGACTCTGCCGAGTTTAATGATTGGGATGCGAATGATGCACTGGTTCGCACTTGGCTGGCGAACAGCCTGTCTGATGAATGTCTTCCTGTCATCCGTCACGATGAGACGGTCAAACAAGCTTGGAATCACTTGGCCGCTCTCTACTCCAAGGGGGGCCAAACCTCTCGCATCTATACTCTCTACGCGGATCTCTTTTCTCGCCAGTCCATGTCCCCTCCTGCAGCTTACCAACAGGTCCAAGCCCTTGGCGCTGAGATTCTACAAAATCGTCCTCTCTCTGCAGATGTGGCCACTCAGCTGAAGCACTTCCAGGAACTCCTAGTGGTTTGTTACCTTCTGCGGCTTCCGGACTCATACGATATGATCCGGCAGCAAATTCTTGGAGAGGCTGAGTCTCCTACCCTGGATGCTACTGCTGCCCGCATTGCCGTTGTTACCTCTCTGCTCCAACGCCCCGTGCTTGCCGCTCCTCCGGCTCCGGATGCCTATGCCCACCAGGCTCATCGTGGTGGATTTAGTGGCCGTGGTACCCACTCTGGCGGGCGTGGCCCTTCTCGCTACCTCTGTACTCATTGTGGTCGCACAGGACACCTGATTGACCGCTGCTGGACAAAGCATCCACATCTTCGCCCCGCTGGTGATGCTCCTACTACTTCCAAGCCATCTGCCTCCGTGGCCACGACCTCAGGTAGTGCCCACGTGGTTACCCAAGGTAAATGGCTAATCGACTCTGGCGCCACTAATCATATGACGGGCAATCCTCAGTGTTTTTCTCTCCTAGAAACACATGATCGGTTGCCCCCTGTTCTAGTTGCGGATGGTTCTCCCTCTCCGGTGCATGGAACGGGCATGGTTCAAGTTACTCCGTCACTTCGCCTGGCGGATACCCTCTATGTGCCCAAGTTTCCGTGCAATTTATTGTCGGTTACTTCTCTTTGCAAGCAACTTCAGTGTTCGGTAACATTTACTCCTTCTTCTTGTTCGTTTCAGGACCCGGACTCCAAGCGGACGATTGCTACTGGGACTGAGCGGGGCGGTCTCTACTTCCTTGATGATGTATCCGCCCTTACCGTCTTCTCTCCAGCTTCTACAGATCTTCTTCAGTGGCACCTTCGACTGGGGCATCCTCCCTCACGTCTCATCCACCAACTGTTCCCTCATCTACCTCAGCACAACTCTCCTCTCAACTGTGATGCCTGTCAACTGGGCAAACATCACCGTTCCCCCTTTCCTCCTAGGCAAGGTCGTGGCTCTTCCAAGCCGTTCGACCTTATTCACTCTGATGTTTGGGGACCTTCCCCTACCCTCACCATAGGGCGTGGGAGTTCATATTTTGTAACATTTATTGATGATTATTCTAGATGTACGTGGGTGTATCTATTAAAGGATCGCTCCGAACTTTTCTCTGTATGGACATCATTTTACTATATGATTAAAAATCAATTTGCTGCCTCTGTGAAAATTTTTCGCTCTGATAATGCAAAAGAGTATCTGAGTAGTGATTTCGCTTCTTTTTGTACGCAACATGGCATCATTCACCAAACTAGCTGTGTCTATACCTCCCAGCAAAATGGGGTGGCGGAACGTAAAAACCGTCACCTCCTTGATGTCGCTCGCACTCTCATGACGCAGATGCAGGTTCCTCGTAGCTATTGGGGCTACGCGGTCCTCATCTCCTGCTACCTCATCAATCGCATTCCCTCTACTGTCCTCAAAGGCAAAACCCCGTTTTCCATCCTCTATCCCTCCAAAGAACCCTTTCCCTTACCTCTCCGCATTTTTGGGTGCACTGCCTTTGTTCATAGCCCTGCCGCAACTCGCGACAAATTGTCCCCTCGTGCCACGAAGTGTATCTTTTTGGGCTACTCCACCACTCAAAAAGGTTACTGCTGCTTTGACCCTGTTACTCGCAAGCAGTTCGTCTCGGCGGATGTGACATTCTTTGAAAATGCCGCCTACTTCTCTTCTGACCTCCCACAGGTCGATGGATCGAACCTCCCTCTTCCTCCTACCGACTCGACCTCTCCACCCATTCTCTCCACCACATCCACGCCTCTTGAGATTCCTCCATCACCACCTCTACCGGCCCCTCCTTCTATTGCTCATGCTCCTTCTCCCTCGTCTCCTCGGCCGTCTCTCTCTTCTCCCGGGCCAGCTCTCTCCGCCACGGATGCACCGGCGACTGAGGAACTCGAGGACTTGGAGCTGCCCATTGCCCTTCGCAAAGGGGTTCGGACGTGCACCCAGCACTCGCTGGCAGCTGTTGTTTCTTATGATCAGCTAACACCTTCTCGCAGGGACTTCGCCCTAGCTATCTCAGCGCCTACCACACCTCGCACTTACCAGGAAGCTCTTGGTATTCCTCACTGGAAGGCTGCCATGGATGAGGAGATTACTACTCTCTCTGACCGGGGCACTTGGACCCTTGTGCCTCCTCCTTGTGGCACGGATGTGGTTGGTTGTCGATGGGTGTTTGTCGTTAAGTTCCGTCCCGATGGCAGTGTGGACCGGTACAAAGCCCGACTTGTTGCAAAAGGGTTTACTCAGACCTATGGAGTTGATTACTTTGACACGTTCTCGCCCGTTGCTCGCCTCAGCACAATTCGAGTCCTTTTGTCGGTGGCGGTCAACAAGGATTGGCCTATTTCGCAGTTAGACGTCAAGAATGCCTTCCTCTATGGTGACCTTCACGAGGACGTCTACATGGAGCAACCTCCTGGGTATGTTGCTCAGGGGGAGACTCAAGTATGCAAGTTGAAGAAGGCCATCTATGGCCTAAAGCAGAGTCCCAGGGCGTGGTTCGATAAGTTCAGTAGCATCGTTGGGGCTATCGGTTTCACCAGGAGTTCGGCTGATCACTCCTTGTTCATTCGCAAGACCGCTTCCGGTCTGGTTGTGCTAGCTGTTTACGTGGACGATATTCTTCTTACTGGCAACGATCAAGCTGGTGTAGCCTTGACAAAGGTCCATCTCCGCCAACACCTAGTCACGAAGGATATGGGTTCTCCAAAATACTTCTTGGGAATTGAAATCTCTCGGAAACCGGGTTCCTTGGTTCTCTCCCAACGGAAGTATGCTCTTGATTTGTTGAAAGAAGCAGGGTTGACGGGTGCTAAACCTGCCAGGTGTCCTATGGCTCCTGGAGAAGACAAGACATGGACAGACGAATCTCCACCTTTATTGGACACTACGAGGTATCGGCGTCTTGTTGGCAAACTCATCTACCTTACGGTGACCAGACCTGACATCTCCTATGCAGTGGGAAAGGTCAGCCAGTTTATGCAGTCGCCTAGGGAATGTCATCTTCAATCTGCTCTCAGGATATTGGAGTATGTGAAGTCCGCACCTGGGAAAGGTCTTCTCTTTCAGAAAAACGGTCACCTAAGAGTCGAAGCGTACTCCGATGCTAGCTATGCGGACGACAAAGGGGACCGCAAGTCGACTTCCGGTTTTTGCACGTTTGTTGGAGGAAACTTGGTTAGCTGGAAGAGCAAGAAGCAGTCAGTCGTCTCCAGGTCTAGTGCGGAAGCTGAATACCGTAGCATGGCGTCAACCACATGTGAGTTAAAATGGTTGCGGGCTCTCATGCTAGATCTTGGAGAGGTCTATAACCATCCTCTTCCCATGTTCTGCGACAACAAAGCCGCGATCTACATTTCTAAAAATCCGGTCTTCCATGAGCGAACAAAGCACATAGAGGTTGATTGTCACTTCGTTCGAGAAGAAGTGTTGAAGAACCAGATTTGCACTCCGTTTGTTACCTCGGAGAAAGAGCTGGCAGATATATTCACAAAACCTGTGTCCGCCTCTTTCTTCCACATTTGCAGCAAGCTAGGCATGATTGACATCTATGCTCCAGCTTGAGGGGGAGTGTTGCTGTATAAGCCTGGGCGGACAGGCGGCTTGACTGGCGGTTTGGTAGCCGGGCGGTCAGCCGGCTAATCTATGGCGGGTTGGTAGCCGGGCGGTCTGCCGGCTAATCTCTGGGATCTCAGTGGATTGGCGGCGTGCTCTGATGGTGGTGACCGGGCGGTTAGTGCCTACTAACCGCGCGGTTAGGCGGTCTCCTGGGCGGTTTGGCGGTTAGATTTGTAGATGATGTATGTGTGTATTTAGTCCCACATTGGGTATTTGTAATCTCTCTCATCTCCTCCATTCTATATAAGGGAGGCTATACCTTTGTAATACTCAGTTTTTTGGATAATAAAAATTCCATTACTCCAGTTTTTCCGGTCTCTTGTTTCTATTCGCACATTCCGCAACTGCTTGATCCTCGTGTCTTCGATACGAACGGACTTGACTTTTGTCTTTAGCCCACTATCAACCGACACTTGATTCACAAAAATGACTTGTGTAGGCTCTCGAATAGCCTTCCTTAGCACTGATATGTGAAACACATAGTGCAAACTACTTAGCTCGGTTGAAAGAGCTAGTCGATAGGCAGCTTCACCGACCTGTTCAACAATCTTAAATGATCCAAGGTATCTCGGACTAAGCTTTTTCAAATTTCGAATCCTGGATACACCCTTGAATGACTTGATTTCAAGATACACCCAATTGCCAACTACAAACTCAATGTTTCAGTGCTTGATATTGTAGTACTTAGCATGCCTATCCTGAGCAACCAACAGTCGCTCCCGAATTACCTGTATCGTCGAATTTGCATTTTTGACTTCTTTATGTTTATACAGCTTAGTTTCGTCTATCTCCGCTCAAGCTAAAAGTATGCGAAACTTCCTACCATAAAGGGCCTCGAAGGGCGCCATTTGAATACTTGCTTGGTAGTTGTTGTAGGTGAACTCAATCATGTAGAGATGATCTTCTCATTTCTTTCTGAAATCTAGGGCACACATACAGAACATATCTTTCATCGTCTTGTTGGTCCTTTCGATCTGACCATCTGTTTAAGGATGAAAATCCATGCTAAACTTCTGTTTTGTACCAAATATACGGTGGATTAATCTCCAATCATTTGAAGGGAAATGCCCATCTCGGTCACTTACGATGCCATGGGGCACACTGTGCAATCATACTATGTTATCAACATAGAGCTTCGCTAGCTTTTCCACAGAATTGTCCTTCCGGTTCAGAATAATGTTCGATACCTTTGTCATACGGTCTATGACTACCCAAACGACATCGTTCCCATGCTGCGATCTCAGCAATCTATGCACGAAATCCATTGATATGTCACTGAACTTCCATTCTGGAATCGGAAAATACTTTAGAAATGCGCCAGGCTTCTGACATTCAGCCTTCACTAGTGCGCAAGTATGACACTTTGCCACATAGTGAGCAATGTCCTTTTTTTAAACCCGGTCATCAGAACAGCTTTTTCAGGTCTTTATACATCTTTGTGCTCCCTAGGTGAATTGTGTACTTAGTAAAATGAGCTTCGTACAACATGTAACGCCCCGAAAACCGTAATCGAACCGGTCGCGTCCTAAAGAATTTTTTTGGTGCCTAAATAGGGGGCACACGGCCTGGGACACGGGCGTGTCCGAGGTTGTGTATTTCTCTATGTTGGCCGACTGTGTCCAGTAAAGGACAAGGCAGAAAACACGGCTATTAACAGCGTTGACACGGGCATGTTAGGGGTGACACGGGCGTGTCCTTACCCGTGTCACTTCCCGTGTCCCGCTCGGGTTGAAAACTGGGCTGTGCCGACTGAAGTACACGACCATGGTACACGGGCGTGTACTGGTCGACACGGGCGTGTACTTTTCCACACAGGCATGTTCCTACCCGTGTCCAGTCAGGGACGTGATAGTTGGCGTGGCGGTTATTTGTGACACGCCCCTAGGTCACGGGCGTGTCGGGAACTGACACGGGTGTGTCAGGTTGAGACACGGACGTGTATCTACCCGTGTCCTTTTTTGTGCTCGACGATCATGCCTGGATCGAGGCACACGACCTGGGACACGGCCGTGTGCAAGGCCGTGTTCGGCCCAAGAATGAGAAATTTTGGGTGAATCCGAGCCGTTCGTTTTCTTTAAACAAGATCTGACGGCCCAGATGTGTTCCTGCTGTTATAAGGCCGGGAATAGAGGATTAATTCCTAATTATTATCTTAAGGCACTCTCTTTCTAAGGAATTAGAGAGAGAGGAGAGAGCAAGGAGGAAGGAAGAGGAGGAATTTGGCCGCCGACGGAGCATCGGAGCACCGAATCGAGAATCGAGATCGGATCCGCAGAGGAAATTCCCTTGCAAAGCTTTCCATCCGGATAGTTTCCTATGGCGCAAAAGCGAACTTCAAGGGTAACGATTCTTTACTTGAGCATGTGAAGCTCTCCTTCTTTTGTATAAGGAAACCCGCTCCCGCAAGTGTGCGGTGAGTGTGTGGTGTTCCTTGGGGTAGATGTGAATAGTCCCCCTTGTGTTGCATATAGAGTCCGGAATCGAAGTACGGACATAGGCATTGTGTGTGAAGCCTACCCGGACGTGTTGGTCTGGATCGGTGATGTTGCATATTGTATGGATTGCCGGAGAAGACTCCGTGCTTTGTATTTTTCGGGTTTCTACACGGTAGATTGCAGTAGGGATCCTTGGGGATTAACTCCAAGGCACACCCAGAAAATTGAGGGGAAACGTAGTCTGCTAACTTGGCGGCCGGGGATCCAGCCTTGTACATAACTGGGTTATGTGATGATATGGAATGAATTTTGATCCGAGAGAATCTTGGCCCGCGCGTACGTCTTAAAGTGACTAGGCGGAGTGAGCAATGGGCAAGTGGAATCGGACCTGGGCTATGTGGTTCAGTGAGAGAGACCCAAAAGAGGGACTGTCCATTGACATAGTCGGGAGTCTTAGACTGTGGTCAGAAAGACTAAAATGCTCATGATGTTGCCATCCTGGGGATGATGATGAAGCCATGGAATTGACCGAATTCACCGTTAATATGCCCTGAGCGCACGGGGTGTTTGGCCGTGCGAGTCTACACCTGTAGCGAAGTATGTTTGCACTTTATTGTTTAGTTGAGCTAATGAAATGCAGGGAAGGAGCACCTCCGTCCCAAGTAAAGAGCGGGGTCATTATATTTTGGTCAGCTTTAGCTGACCGTTGCTTTGTTTGCCACCATGCAGTGGAATGTTGCTTGCAGGTGCTGCGGAGCCAAGTACCAAATAGCGGGCTGAAGCCTATGTTGTTGTGCTGACCCTCGAAGGACAAAGCAAATTGTTATTTTATTTTTATCATGTGTGTTCGGCCTGCGAGTCGATGTATGTAAAACATTACTTTGTTAAGTGAACTCTTGTAAGGCCATAAGGCCAAGTACTTTTGTGTATTTTGTTATTTCATTCCTATTATGGTTAGTGGACATTCATGTTATATATTATCCATTATTGGGTTCTTTCATTTGCTTAAAACTTTCGCTAGTTGCTCTGTGTAGGATGTTTGTGATTGGAAGAATGGTTTCATTCTGTAACCCTTTGGTCTGTCTGTAGTATATGGCGTCAGGCCCCTGCCGGACCTACTGTTATATACCATGCGACAGATAGGAGTGTTACAATTTTGTATCAGACTACCGGTTCCAATCTTGCTTATTGGAATTTGTGGGCGAATTCTTTTAAGGGGTGGTGAGCACATATATGTGCATCATCGTTATAACATAAAAGAACCCATGAATGTACACTTAGGAATGAAAAATACACTTGTTCTGAGGAACCTAAGTGTTCCAATGATTGTTTTTAGCAATCTGTATGTCACCTAATCAAGGGTTTATGCTACTATAGGTAACTAGGAGCGGTGCTGGGCAATCAGAACGTCCGCGATCGGCGAAAAGTAGTGCACCAAATAACGTGCCTACAATACCTCCTTCAGCATAAACCATTAGATTGGTGGCTGAAGCAGTCTTTGCTACGATAAATGCCCAACCTACAAGGCCAGTGCAGCACACACCACCTGTTAATGAGCAAGAATCGATTAGGGTGGCAGAGCCGGGAGTGGTAGAACGCGTGGTAGTTGATCAAGTAGCACCAAGGAGAGCTACGGAGAAGCAGCTCAAGCATGTAATGAGCTTTAATCCTCCGGTGTTCGTCGGGACTGGAACGCCAACTCAAGCTGAGGATTGGCTCTCTACTATGAAGAGAGTCTTAACCGCCATAGAAACTGAGGAGTGGCAAAAGACCACCATAGCGACCTTCCTATTGGCTGGTGAGGCGAGGCAGTGGTTGGACAAGTTGGGGGTTCATCTCTTAGTGGGAAGGCAACTTGTTGATGTGCCTATGGAGGAATTCTCAAGGTTGTTCTTGGACATATATCTACCCTCTGCTCAGAAGCTTGAGATGGAGAATCAGTACCTTGGTTTGACTCAGGGAGACAGAAGCGTGGATGAGTACCTCCACGAGTTTACACGGTTGGGTCGTTATGTTGGTGCAATTTTTACTGAGGAGGAGCGGAAGACCAACCGATTCTATGAGGGTCTACGTGGCGACCTACATCTACTCCTTGCTGGGCCTAAGGTACGGGGTTTCCTAGCCTTGGTCAATTCGGCCCGGTCATTGGAAAAGGTCATGAGGAAAGTACAAGAGAAGAAGGACCTAGGGGAAAAGAAGTCAGAGTTCAAAGTGCCGAATACAAAGTCGGGTTTCCGCAGATGGAACAAGAAGCAGAAGAATTCGAGCTCAGCCCCTTCGTGTGGTGCGACGGAGACAACCACAAGTCGAGTCCCTGGAGCTTGCTACAACTATGGAAAGATGGGGCATTTTGCTCGTGAGTGTTGGAGCGGACGTGCAAAGTCCGAGAGGAAGCATGGAACATCTTATGAAGAAAAAGGGAAGGCGGTGGAGTCAACCGCATCCCACCATGCTCCATCCCAGCCTAGAATATATAATCTTGGTCTACAAGAGGCCATAAAGCAAGCTGACGTGGTGACATGTATGAGTTAAATTATAACAGTTTAGCTTTACGTAGTTGTTATCTTTTTACATGTTAGCTTATAAATATTGGTGTTAGGCTTTGTGCTAATTTTCGATTGTCCGGCGAGAGCCCTATTTGATACGGGAGCTTCACATTCCTTCTTATCTGAAAGATTCGTATCGCGCATCAGAGTTCCTTCTTCGGTGGCAGAGGACAAGTTTGATGTGTTGTTGCCCAATGGCTGCTCAATGCGCGCGGATAGAATCTGTGTGGTAAAGATACGAATTGGGGATCAGGAGTTTGACTTGCAAGCGTCAGTACTGCCGTTAGTGGAGTTTGACGTAATCTTTGGTATGGACTGGCTCTCGGAGCAGCGAGCATGCATTGATTGCAATCAAAAGGAAGTTAAGTTGGGACTAAATACTGATCGGGAGACTACTTTTGCGGGCATGAAAGGGTCGAGCAAGATTTTGATGTCGGCTCTTCAGGTGATTAAGGCAGTTCGGTCTGGGGCAGAGCTGTTTGTCACATTAGTGCAAGCTTCAATGCCTAAACCTAGTCTGGGCAGTATTTCAGTTATGTCCGAGTATCCTGATGTGTTCCCGGGCGATCTCCCTGGAGCCCCTCCTCAGCGGGAGATCGATTTTACAATTGAGCTGGTGCCAGATGCCAAACCGGTGTCACGCTCTCCATATCGGATTGCTCCTAAGGAGATGGCGGAGTTGAAGGTGCAACTGCAAGAGTTGTTGGAATAAGGGTATGTGCGTCCAAGTTTGTCGCCTTGGAGAGCACCGGTCCTCTTCGTTAAGAAGAAGGATGGGAGCTTGCGACTCTGTATCGAATATTGGGAGTTGAACAAGCTTACGGAAAAGAATAAGTATCTGATTCCAAGGATTGACGATCTATTTGATCAGTTGGTTGGGTCAATAGTATATTCGAAGTTAGATCTGAAATCCGGATACTACCAATTAAGGATAAGGGAAAGCAACATCCCAAAGACAGCGTTCAACACGCGGTTTGGGCATTACGAGTTCACGGTCATGCCGTTTGGATTGACCAATGCGCTATCCGTGTTTATGGATTTGATGAACAGGACGTTCAAAGAATACCTGGACCGTTTCGTGATAGTATTTATTGACGATATCTTGGTGTACTCGAAGTGTGAGAATGATCACTACAAGCATCTGCATATGGTGTTGGAGACATTGAGGAAGAATCAGTTGTGTGATAAGTTCTCCAAGTGTGAGTTCTGGTTATCTTCGGTAGCGTTCCTTGGTCATATTGTTAGTGGAGAAGGGATAACGGTGGATCCGGTGAAGATAGTGGTGATACAGGAGTTTCCTGTGTTGTCTACAGTGGCGGAAGTCCGGAGCTTTCTGGGGCTTGCCGGCTACTACAGGCGCTTCGTAGCAAACTTCTCACGGATAGCGCTACCACTCACGACGTTGACAAGGAAGGATCAAAAGTTTGTGTGGTCGCTGGAGTGCGCGCAGGCTTTTGAAGTATTGAAGAGGCGGTTGACCACGACGCCTATTTTACGTTCGCCAAGTGGGACCGAAGGGTTTGAAATTTATAGTGATGCTTCGAGCAGTGGTTTGGGCTGTGTTCTGCTACAACATGGGAACGTGATAACTTATGGATCACGTCAATTAAAGGTTCACGAGAGGAATTATCTTACCCATGACTTGGAGTTAGCGGCCGTGATATTTGCTCTAAAGCTATGGAGGCACTACCTGTACGGTGTGAAGGTCGATATCTACACCGATCATAAAAGCCTGAAGTACTTGTTAGATCAGAAAGACCTGAACATGAGGCATCGGAGGTGGATGAAGTTCTTGGGGGACTACACCTTCAAGATACATTATGTGTCTGGGAATGGAAATGTAGTGGCGGATTCATTGAGTCGCAGGGCTCCTGCGCAGGCCAGCTGGTTGGCGGTACATAGTGAGAGTTTGGTCCGTGATTTGGAGGCATTGGAGATCTTTTGCGTTGACAAGCAGACTAGTGCCGAGGCGAAATTGTATTGGATAGAGGTGCAGTATGACCTAGCTGATAGGATTCGGCGGGCTTTGGTTTAGGATAGTAGTATGACGCAGATCTTAGATGAAGCTTTGGATGGGTCAAATTCCCAATTTGTTGTTGAGGATGGGCTGCTGAGGAGGGACGGTCGCCTATGCGTCCTTAGTGCAAATAATCTTTGGGAGGAGTTGATGTACGAGACTCATCATACCAAGTACTCAATCCACCCGGGGAGCACGAAGATGTATAAAGACATGAAGAAGTTGTTCTAGTGGCCAGGATATAAGAAGGATGTAGCACTTTATGTGGAGAAGTTCCAAACATGTGCCTAGGTGAAGGCGGAGTGCCAGAAGCCCAGAGGTTTCTTGAAATCCTTGTCTATCCTGGAGTGGAAGTTCGACGACATTTCCATGGATTTTGTGAATGGTTTGCCAAAGTCGCAGAGGGGAAACAACGCCATCTGGGTGGTTGTAGATAGATTGACAAAAGTGTCGCACTTCATCCCGAACAGGAAGGAAGATCCGGTGGAAAAGTTAGCCAAACTCTATGTGGATAATATTGTACGATTGCATGGTGTGCCCCGCAGTATTGTTAGTGACCGAGATGGACGCTTTACATCAAATGACTGGAGGCTGGTGCATAAATTGTTGGGGACTAAGCTGAGTTTCAGCACAACCTTTCATCCGTAGACGGATGGTCAAACCGAGAGGGTCAACAGGACGATGGAGGACATGCTTCACATGTGCGTCTTGGATTTCAGAAAGCAGTGGGAAGATCACCTGTACATGGTGGAGTTTGCATATAACAACAGCTTTCAAGCGAGTACTGGAATGACGCCTTTCGAGGCCTTATATGGGAGAAAGTGTCGCACGCCATTGTCTTGGTTGGAGATAGGCGAGTCTAAGTTATACAAATGTCAAGCGGTGGAAGACGCCACTTCAATTATACGTACAATTCAGGAACGGTTGAAGATCGCTCAAGACAGGCAGGCAAAATACTATACCGCAAAGCATAGGAACGTTGAGTTCGGTGTTGGTGACTGGGTGTATTTGAAAATCAAGCCATTCGAGGGTGTCTCGCGGGTTCGATGCTTGAAGAAGCTGAGTCCGAGATACCTTGGACTATTTGAGATCCTGAAGCGGGTTGGCGAAGCAGCATATCGATTAAAGCTGTCAGTGGAGTTGAGTGGGCCACACGATGTGTTCCACATATCAATATTGCGGAAGGCAGTGCTAGATCCTTCGCAGGTCGTTGCGGTCGATCAAGTGCCGGTTGATAATAGGTTGACGGCAAAAGTCAAGCCAGTACGCATTGAAGACTTTGAAGTCAAACGACTCCGCAACAAGGAAATCTGAATGGTTAAAGTCTGTTGGGATAACTGCAGACGTGAAGAGCTTTCATGGGAGCGAGATCAGACTATGTTGGAGGAATACCCTGAGTTATTCCACTCAGGTAACATTTAATTTTTTGTGTACCTATACATAATTTCGGGAGGAAATTCTTTTAAGGGAGGGGGGAGATTTATAACGCCCCGAAAACTGTAATCGAACTGATCGCGTCCTAAAGAATTTTTTTGGTGCCTAAATAGGGGCACGCGGCCTTGGACACGGGCATGTCCGAGGCCGTGTCTTTCTCTGTGTTGGCCGGCTGTGTCCAGTAAAGGACACGACAGAAAACACAGCTATGAACCGTGTTGACACGGGCGTGTCAGAGATGACACGGGCGTGTCCTTACCCGTATCACTTCCCGTGTCCCGCTCGGGTTGAAAACTGGGCTGTGCCGATTGAAGTACACGGCCGTGGTACACGGGCGTATACTGGTCGACACGGTCATGTACTTGTCCACACATGCGTGTTCCTACCCGTGTCCAGTCAGGGACGTGACGGTTGGCGTGGCGGTTATTTATGACACGCCCCTAGGTCACGGGAGTGTCGGGAACTGACATGGCCGTGTCAGGTTGAGACACGGGTGTGTCTCTACCCGTGTCCTTTTCTGTGCTCGACGATCATGCCTGGATCGGGGCACACGGCCGTGTTCGGCCCAGGAATGAGAAATTTTGGGCGAATCCGAGCTGTTCGTTTTCTTTAAACAAGATCTGACGGCTCAGATGTGTTCCTTCTGTTATAAGGCCGGGAATAGAGGATTAATTCCTCATTATTCTCTTAAGGCACTCTCTTTCTAAGGAATTAGAGAGATGAGAGAGCAAGGAGGAAGGAAGAGGAGGAATCCGGTCGCCGGCGGAGCATCGGAGCACCGAATCGAGAACCGAGACCGGATCCGCGGAGGAAATTCCCTTGCAAAGCTTTCCATCCGGATAGTTTCCTATGACGCAAAAGCGAACTTCAAGGATAACGATTCTTAACTTGAGCATGTGAAGCTCTCCTTCTTTTGCATAAGGAAACCCGCTCCCGCGAGTGTGCGGTGAGTGTGTGGTGTTCCTTGGGGTAGATGTGAATAGTACCCCTTGTATTGTATATAGAGTCCGGAATCGAAGTACGGACATAAGCACTGTGTGTGAAGCCTACCCGGACGTGTTTGTCTGGATCGGTGATGTTACATATTATATGGATTACCGGAGAAGACTCCGTTCTTTGTGTTTTTCCAGTTTCTACACGGTAGATTGCAGTAGGGATCCTTGGGGATTAACTCTAAGGTGCACCCGGAAAACTGAGCGGAAACGTAGTTCTTCTAACTTGGCGACCGGGGAGCCAGCCTTGTACATAACTTGGTTATGTGATGATAGGGAATGAATTGGGATCCGAGAGAAGCTTGGCCCGCACGTACGTCTTAAAGTGACTAGGCGGAGTGAGCAACGGGCAAGTGGAATCGGACCTGGGCTATGCGGTTCGGTGCGAGAGACCCAAAAGAGGGACTGGCCGTTGGCATAGTCAGGAGTCTTAGACTGTGGTCAGAAAAACCAAAATGCTCACGATGTTTCCATCCCGGGGATGGTGGTGAAGCCACGGAATTGATCGGGTTCACCGTTAATGTGCCATGAGCACACGGGGTGTTTGGCCGTGTGAGCCTACACCTGTGGCGAAGTATGTTTGCATTTTATTATTTAGCTGGGCTAATGAAATGCAGGGAAGGAGCACCGCCGTCCAGAGTAAGGGGCGGGGTCGTTATATTTTGGTCAGCTTTAGCTGACCGTTGCTTTGTTTGCCACCGTGCGGTGGAATGTTGCTTGCAGGTGCTGCGGAGCCAAGTACCAAATAGCGGGTTGAAGCCCATGTTGCTGTGCTGGCCCTCGAAGGCCAAAGCGAATAGTTGTTTTATTTTTATCATGTGTGGTCGGCCTGCGAGCCGATGTATGTAAAACATTCCTTTGTTAAGTGAACTCTTGTAAGGCCATAAGACTAGGTACTTTTGTGTATTTTGTTATTTCATTCCTATTGTGATTAGTGGACATTCATGTTATATATTATCCGTTATTGGGTTCTTTCATCTGCTTAAAACTTCTGCTAGTTACTCTGTGTAGGACGTTTGTGATTGGAAGAATAGTTTCATTCTGTAACCCTTCGGTCTGTTTGTAGTATATAGCGTCGGGCCCCGACCGGATCTACTGCTATATAGCATGCGACGGATAGGGGTGTTACACAGCAACTTTTCCCATAACGTGTCAAACTTTAGTACGCATAAACGGTCACCTTTCCGCAACAGACCATCTTCAAAAGGAAACTCGACATTGGACCCATCTACGGTCTTCGCTACATAGCGCTTAATGTTTTCATCAAGCTCCAATGCTTGTCGAATCCTATCCACAATGTCACATTGCACCTCCGTCCAGTTCAAGCATGCATTCGTTGTTATACTTCTCTCTGTACAACCTCAGGCTCGCAGCCCGGCGAGAGGGCCTAGGCGAGTCGAGAGGGCTCAGAAGAGAAGCTCCGCGGCGAGAAGGGCCCAGGCGAGAGGAGAGAGGGTTCGGCCCGGCGAGTAGAGAGGGCCTAGGCGAGTCGAGAGGACTCAGAAGAGAAGCTCCGAGTAGAGGGGGCCTAGGCGGGTCGAGAGGACTCAGAAGAGAAGCTCCGTGGCGAGAGGGACCAGGCGAGTCGAGAGGGTTCGGCCTGGCGAGAGGACCCTAGTGAGAGGTGCCTCGAGAGAAGGGTCGTCTTGGTTTCAGGGCCGGTTCAGGTAAGGTCGGGCCCACCTTCTGGGCCCCGGAGGTGTTTTTACTCTTTTACCCTGCGTGGGCTGCATTTAGTCTTTTAAGACAGCGGAGTTTAGCTGTTGGCAGACCCAGCCAAGGGTATTCTGGTATTTTCACAGCAGCATAGTTTGGTTATTAGCAGTCCCAGTTCAGAGGCCTATAAATAGACCGGTAAGGTGCCTTAGAGAAGCAAGCATTCTTGACTCCTCTTATCTTTCCTAAGGCACCTAGCTCAGTTTTGGCTAGGGAGGGGAAGAGCTCTAGTTCTAGTCTCTTCCGGGTAAGAGGTGGGACCTCCTCACTGAAGCCTCCGGTCTAGTTCTTTGCCTGGAGAGTGATCCCAAGGGAGTAAGCACGAGCTGCCTCAGTAGTTCCGTGCTTTAGGTGGAGTCGGCTTTGCTGGCTCCAACATTTTTGGTGCGGTGAGCGTGGAGCTGCAGCCTGTGCGGAAGAGCGAGGGGTTATCTCATGGCGGGAGATGCGGGAGGAGGAGGCGAGAGGTCCCCCAGCCAGGAGGAGTATGTTGGGAGGACAGAGTTCATGTCGTCCATTGGAGGGATCATGGATCTCCTCAAACAACTCGCACAAAGAGGCGAGTGCGAGACCCCCCCTCCTCAGGTGTCAGATCTCGCGCCCAGGGGAGGGGTCGACTCAGTGAGGATAGGTGAAGATGCACCTGGGAGGCGGCCAGGAAAAGAGGTAATGGCGGAAGGAAGTCGGCGAGAGGTGGAAGGAAGGGAGCTCTTCCCTAGTCTGGCGAGTGCCGCACCGGTGGACCTCGTGGCGCGAGTGGACCAGGTGAAGTCACTGGCGAGAGGATCTCCTTTTTGCGAGTTGGTCCTCTCGGCATCCGTTCCAGAAGGGTTCCGTGAGCCGGAAATGAACTACTACGTGGGGAAGGATGACCCCCTCCAACACTTGCAGTGGTTTGAAGACGCAGTTTCCATCAGACCCATGACGGACGCCTTCAAGTGCCGCCTCTTCGCCATCACTTTGAAGGATAAGGCTAGGGATTGGTTCCACCAACTCCCAACTGGTTCTATTTATTGCTTCGAGGACCTGAGCAGAAGTTTCCAGCTGCGGTTCTCAACCTCCAAAAAGAGGAAGAGAAACCCGGAGTCCATCTTCCTGATCAAGCAGAGGGCAGACGAGTCTTTGGCGCAGTACGTAGACCGCTTCCAGGAGGAGATGTTGGACATTCAGGAGGTGCCTGGCTTCGCCCTCCAGATGGCTTTCACCGTGGGGCTAAGGGAAGACTTCTTCAAGATGAGCCTCACCAGGAAGGCGCCGTTGTCCTTCGAAGGGTTGATGGAGAAGGCCGCGAAAGAAATAGCCATGGAGGCGGCAAACCCGGCATTCGCAAGGAAGTTGGCAAGGTTGACGGAAGTGGAACAGAGGGAGCCTGGAGGGGGAAGGCAGCCAGAAGGAAGGAGGAGAGAGGAACTAAGAGGGCCCGTGCACCCGGAGTCGGGGTGGAGACAACCAGGAGGCCCGCTTCAGGGACCTGGGAGAGGTCCTCCGCAGGGGGGAAGGAACTTTTATCAAGGACCAGGAAGGTTTCACCCGCTAGGATGGGGGCATGGTCCGAGGCCGCTCCCACCCCCACCTCAGCAAGCTATGGCCATAGGCAGAGGGAGAGGAAGGGGAAGAGACCGTGGAAGGGCGGGAGCAGGGAGGAGGAGGAGGAATCCCCCAGAAGAGAGACGTGGGGAGGGAGTTTTGCCCTATTGTGACTTCCACGAGGAGGAGGGTCACGCGACGGCAACATGTCCCGAGTTCTTGGAGTTGAAGAGAGGAAAAGGAGGAGAAGACCGACAACCGGCAGTGCGGATAGTAGAGGTGCCGGGAGTTGGGGAGGAAGATCGGTGTGTAGACCGTTCAGATACAGGAGATCGAGGGGGGATTGGAGTGATTCATGGGGGGGGGGGGGGGTGGGGATCGAGGCCACCCGCAAGGCCAGTCTTCACACTATGTATCGTCAGAGCATTGCCTCGACGTCACAAACCCCGCCCCCGGATGAGAAAATCACGTTCTCCAGAAGGGACCTACCTGACCACGAGGACCCTTTCTGTGACGCGCTGGTGATCAGGACTGCCATCGAGAACTTCACGGTATCCCGCATTCTGGTGGACAATGGGAGTTCCGTTAATGTAATCTTCAAGAAGGCTTTCAACGAGATGAGGGTGGAGTCTCGAAGGTTGTTGGCGGCGGATGGGCCGTTGTTTGGTTTTTCAGGAGAAAGGAAGGAGGTTGAGGGAGGAGTAGGACTTCAGGTGACCTTGGGGGGGTTGTCCAGGAATTGTCGTTTCGTGATAGTGGACGCTCCCAGCAGTTACAACGCGATCTTTGGGCGCCCTCTTATCAGTGCCTTTAGATGCGTTCCGTCCTCTTTTCATCAGTGCCTGAAGCTCAATTCGGGAGGAACCCAGATCAGGGTGAGAGGGGACCCGAAAGCGGCTCGAGAGTGTTATGTAACGGCGGTCAACACCATCTCGTGGATGGAGGATGCGGAGGAGCTGGGAGCAAGGATGGAGAGAGAGGAGCTGGGAAGAGTGGGAGCAGGAGTGGAGGAAGATCTGGTAGCGGAAGAAGAGATGGCTGAAGGAGAGGAGTTGGAGATAGTAGTGGAGAGGGGCATTGCGGTGGAGCCAGTGATGGCTGGAGAGCAGGTGGCTGGAGGAGAGGAGCTGGGGAGAGTGGGAGCAGGAGTGGAGGAAGATCTGGTAGCGGAAGAAGAGATGGCTGAAGGAGAGGAGTTGGAGATAGTAGTGGAGAGGGGCATTGCAGTGGAGCCAGTGATGGCTGGAGAGCAGGTGGCTGGAGGAGCAGGAGTGGAAGGAAGTCTGGTAGTGGAGGAGGAGATGGATGAAGGAGAGGGGTTGGAGAAGGGAGAAGGAGGAAAGGCCCAGGAGAGGGTGGCTGCTGTGGAAGTCTCAGGAGTTGGGAGCAGTTCGAAGAATCTAGAGGAAGAGCTGAGAGAGCAGGAGGAGGAAGAACCCTCGAGGTTGAGGGCGGCGGTAGAAATTCTGGAGGTCGAGATCCTCACCAAAGATGGGAGAAAAGAGAAGATAAAGATCAGCGGCGAGCTCACTCCGCAGGACCAGGAAGAAATTCAGAAGTGTGTAGAGGAGAACATTGATGTCTTCGCCTGGAGCGCAGCAGACATGCCGGGGGTCGACGCGGATGTGGTGTGCCATCGTCTCAACCTCGACCCCGGGGTTCGCCCCATTCAGCAGAAGAAGAGAGCCATCGCCTCCAAGATGGCCGGGCCCATCAGAGAAGAGGTAGAGAAGCTGCTCCGGGCGGGATTCATATCGGCTAACAGGTATCCGGGATGGGTGAGCAACGTTGTAATGGTGAAAAAGGGGGAGGGCAAGTGGAGGATGTGTATCGATTTCTCTCTCTTAAATAAAGCTTGTCCTAAGGATTGTTACCCCCTGCCTCGGATCGACGCGCTGGTTGACTCAGCCGTCGGTTTCTCACTAATGAGATTTTTAGATGCTTTTTCAGGGTACCATCAGATACGCATGCACCCTCCGGACGTCAAGGATGTCACCTTCGTCACGGAGGATGGTTGCTTCAGCTATAATATGATGCCCTTTGGGCTGAAAAACGCGGGAGCAACCTACCAAAGGATGATGGACCGGATCTTCCGGGAGCAGAAGGGGAGGAACCTCGAGGTCTACGTGGACGACTTGATGGTGAAGAGTCGGGACCTTGAGTCTCATGTCCTAGACCTGCAGGAGACTTTTGCAACCGTTAGAAAGTACAAGATGAGGCTTAACCCTTTGAAATGTGTGTTCGGGGCCAGCCGAGGGAAGTTTTTAGGACATCTCCTCACCCCTGAAGGGGTGGAGCCCAATCCTGACAAGGTGAGGGCGATACTGGAGCTGGGATCTCCTAGGAATGTCAAAGAAGTCCAACGTCTCACTGGTAAATTAGCCGGTTTGAGCAGGTTCCTCTCCAGAGCGGGGGAGAGGTGTTCTTCTTTCTTTCGAACCCTAAGGGGAGGGAAGGAGTTCGAATGGACCATTGAGTGTGAGAAAGCCTTCGCGGCTCTAAAGCAGCAACTCACTCAGACGCCGCTACTTCAGGGGCCGAGGGAAGGGGAGACCTTGTTCCTCTACCTCGGGGTAGGGACAGGGGCGGTCAGCTCAGTCCTCGTCCGCGAAGAAGGGAAGAGGCAGTTCCTAATTTATTATGTAAGTAGAGTCCTCAAGAAGGCAGAGCTGAAGTACCCCATCCTCGAAAAGTTGGCCTTCGCTCTCATTGTATCGGCCCGGAAGCTCAGACCCTATTTCCAAGCCCATGCCATCCAGGTTGTGACGGATCACCCCCTTCGCCGTATCCTCGAGGGGGTCGAACACTCGGGGAGGTTGGCCAAGTGGTCGATAGAGCTCAGTGAATTCGACCTCTCCTACGTTCCTCGAGAAGCTATTAAAGCACAAGTGGTGGCAGATTTCTTGGCGGACTACGTACTGGAGGCCGAAGAAATGGGGGTACCTCCCGTAGCAGCATGGAAGATGCTGGTAGACGGAGCTTCTGGTAGGAATTCTTTCGGGGGAGGGGTCATCCTGGTGAGTCCTGAGGGGACTAGGATTGAGCAAGCTTTGAAAATACACTTCACCCTCACCAATAATCAGGCGGAGTATGAGGCCATCATCGCCGGACTTCGGTTGGCCAGGGAGTTGGGTATACAGGATATCAGGGTCTTCACGGACTCCTTGGTGGTGGCGCGACATATCAGCGGAGAGTTCTAGGTGAGGGAGCCGACTCTCCAGTTGTACCTAGTGAAGATAAAAGGCATAGTTGGACAGTTCCATAGCTTCTCCATTCAGCATGTTCCTCGAGAGGAGAATGCTCGGGCAGACCTGCTCGCGAAGCATGGCCCTCAGGCCGGAGGGACCATGACCGAGCTCTTCAGACCCTCCATAGAAGAGGGGGAGGTGATGGAGATCGACCAAGAGAGGTCTTGGATGGATCCCTTTATGACTTTCCTGGCGTCGGGACGACTGCCTGAGGGGGATCTCGAGAAGAAACGGATCTGATACAAGTCTGCATACTATTTGTTGAAGGAAGGAGTACTTTATCGAAAAACGCTGTCTGGACTGTTAGCCCGATGCGTATCCGAGAAGGAAGCACCAAGGGTGCTGGAAGAGGTCCATTCGGGAGAGTGCGGGAGCCATTCGGGAAGTCGAACCTTGGAAGGGAGAGTGCTAAGGCAAGGCTATTTTTGGCCTACCCTACGAAGAGACGCAGAAGAGCTTGCCAAAAGGTGTAGAAAGTGCCAAGAGTTTGCTCCCTTGCAGCTCCTTCCAGCGCAAAGGCTGCGAACGATCACCTCTCCTTGGCCCTTCGCCATATGGGGATTGGATCTGGTAGGACCGTTTCCTCAAGCCAGTGGTCAGAGGAGGTTCCTACTGGTCATGGTGGATTACTTCTCAAAGTGGTTAGAAGTTAAGGCCCTGGCGAAGGTAACCTCACAGGTGGTGAGGAATTTCGTGTGGGGGGAGATTATTTGCCGGCACGGGCTTCCTTTAGCCATAGTCACCGATAACGGGCCGCAATTTGCTAGCAGAGAGTTTGTGGATTTTTGTGCACAGCTCGGCATAGACCTTCGGTTCGCCTCGGTCCACCATCCACGAAGCAACGGACAGGTCGAGGCAGCAAACAAGATTATAGTAAACCTCCTGAAGAAGAAAGTAGAGAACTTGAGGGGGAGCTGGGTGGAACAGCTCCCCTCTGTCCTGTGGGCTCTGCGAACTACACCTAATACGGCCACAGGAGAAACGCCCTTCAAGCTCTCTCATGGCTCCGAGGCCGTCATACCTGTGGAATTTGAAGTTGAATCGCCCAGGGTCACAGCAGCCAGAGAAGGAGGGGAAAGGTGGCAGTTCGATAATGGAGAGGAGCAGAGGCTTTCCCTCGACCTCGTGGAAGAGCTCAGAGAGCTAGCAACAGTCCGGCAGGAGGAGGTCAAGCGCCGGATGTCCCGATACTTCGATAAGCACATCCGAATCAAGCAGTTTCAAAAAGGGGATTTGGTCCTCAAGAAGGTAGATGCTGCAGGAAGGGGAGCCTCGGTGGGGAAGCTCAACCCCAATTGGGAAGGTCCTTTCATAGTGAAAGAAGTCTTAAAGTCAGGGGGGTATCACCTCCAGGATGTGGACGGGATACCCCTGGACTGCGCCCGCAGTGGCGATGATCTGAAACGTTTTTATCCATAGTAATAAAAGTCCTTTGAATTTACTTGAGCATAGCGTTAATAATCCTCCCTCTTTTGAATATGCTAACACTATACCTCGGGACGCCCTCCTTCAGAGGATGAGAGCGGTGGTTGGAGGAGAAAGAGGAGAGGAGACCCCGAGCAGACCCGCTGACCAGGCTCTCATCAAGCTGGCAGGGCTGTAGGCTCACTCGGTGGTTGGAGGAGAAAGAGGAGAGGAGACCCCGAGCAGACCCGCTGACCAGGCTCTCATCAAGCTGGCAGGGCTGTAGGCTCACTCGGTGGTTGGAGGAGAAAGAGGAGAGGAGACCCCGAGCAGACCCGCTGACCAGGCTCTCATCAAGCTGGCAGGGCTGTAGGCTCACTCGGTGGTTGGAGGAGAAAGAGGAGAGGAGACCCCGAGCAGACCCGCTGACCAGGCTCTCATCAAGCTGGCAGGGCTGTAGGCTCACTCGGTGGTTGGAGGAGAAAGAGGAGAGGAGACCCCGAGCAGACCCGCTGACCAGGCTCTCATCAAGCTGGCAGGGCTGTAGGCTCACTCGGTGGTTGGAGGAGAAAGAGGAGAGGAGACCCCGAGCAGACCAGCTGACCAGGCTCTCATCAAGCTGGCAGGGCTGTAGGCTCACTCGGTGGCTGGAGGAGAGAGAAGAGGAGGGACTCAACACTCTCGGGCCCTCCGCAAACAAGGTTTTGTGCTTTCGTGTTAATATCCGCCAGCAGCAACGGAGGTCGGCTAATCAGGAAAACCTATTCCCCTTAGCAAAAAAAAGGGGGGATGCTTCGGGGGAAGTCATTGCATAAAGAAAAAAAGAGAAAGGAGAAAAAGGGGAGAGAGGGAGGATAGCAAACCCTCCCTATCCACTCGTGCCGAGAGGAGCCATCCCGCGAGCCGAGAGCAGGGAAATACTCCTCTCGCTCACAGAAAACCATGGAGGCTCACCAACTCACCCCAGGAGTCAAGCCCGCAGGTAATAATTAGGCGAGAGGGAAGGCAGCTTTCTCTCGCCTATCAACAATCTCGAGGTTTACTCGAGCAATCCCAATATAAAAGAAAGGGCTGGCTTTAAGAAGGCGAGAGCAAGAATATATATATGTACATGCACATGAGTCATCAATATTTTAAGACAACGCATTCACAAGATAAGAGAGAAGCGAGAGGCGAGCAAAAAAGTGAGAATTTAAACGTGAGTTATAACAGCGTTTAACACCCTACAACTATGGAAGACGAAGTATTACAATCTCAGCAAAAGAAAGAAAAATAAGGCCCTAGCCCCTCTCACTCGCTGAGGGATCCTCGTCCTCGCCATAGATCTCGGGCACGAGATCTCGAGCAGTGATGTCCTCGCAGTCGTCTTTTACAACACCTAGCTCTCGCATCATCTTGAGAATGAGCTCAGCGGTCCTTATGTTCGCATCCCTACAGAACTCTTCCACATCATCGCGGGTGTAGCGCGCGAGAGGAGGTGGGGAGGCCTGCGAACAGGGAAGGGGAGCTTCCTTAAGCCTGGCATTCTCCGCCTTCAGCTCTCTTACTTCGGTCTCCAGCTCCTCCACCCGCGAACGAAGTCGATCGGCCGTCTCGGCATCCTGCGAGAGAAAGGAAGAGGTGTAAAAGAGGAAAAAAGAAAGAGGGTACCGGGGCAAGTGCCCGTAGAACATTGGCAGGGTATCGACTTACCACTCCGCCGCTAGCTTTCGCCAGAAGGCTTTCGGACACCTTTAGCCGCTGGGCGAGATCTCCTGACTTTTCACACTCGGCCTCCAGCTTGGCGTGTATCTCCTTCCAGCTCTTGGTGTTGAAAATCAGGCGCCGCGAGAGGCGGTGCGACAGCTCTAAGGTGCGCAGCTGCGAGTGTGCCGTCCTCAGGACCAGGTCTCGCGTAGTGGCCGCGTCGAGTGGATCGGGAGTAAGGCCTCCATATAGGCCGAAGCCCAAGGAGAAAGCGTGAGCACTGGGCTCAGCCTGCTCTCTCCAGGAGGGCAGGAGGGTGGAGATGGAGACTCGGTAGGACCCCTTGTCCCAGATCAGAGAGGGGTCATTGTTGCCGTCAGGGACCGCCGGCCCCATGTCGAAGTTGAGATGACTGGACGACGGAGGAATCTGAGAAGTCCCCTCGCGAGAGGGGGATCGAGGGGTAGGGTAGGATGAACTCGCCGGGGGAGCGAAGGGGGCTGCCCCTTCGGGGAGCGAGACCGCTTTACGCGGAGAAGTTAGAGGAGGCGAGTGGGGAGACAGAGACCCCATGGAAATTGGGCTCAGTGGTCCCGGCGTCCCCGCGAGATCGGCAGGAGATTTGCCCTTCCCAGAGGGGAAGGAGACGGTCTTCTTGGTCTTCATCTTCATCTTCTTCTTCGAGGGGCTAAGGCGGAGCGGCGCGGAATCCTCGGCCACCCTCTTTTGGGAGGGAGGGGCCAGCGATTCTCTGGTCGCCTCGGCCGCCATAGTGGCGAGAGCCACATCGGGGGAAGGCTTAATAGCGCTTCGATATGGGGGATGCATTGGCACAATCCTCTCTCCTGAAAAGAAAAGAGAGAACTAACATCAGCAGACAAGCTCTCGCGAGAGAGAGGCGAGGGATAATGAAAAGAGAAGTTCGAAGTGTACCTTCTCCAGGGAGAACGGGGGGTAGAGAGGCGAGCCCTCTCCTCAGATACCGGACTTCAAAATTCTTCCCTGCAAGGTATTCGCAGAGAAGTCTGTCCGTGCCGCCCACCTGAGGGGAGGTGTAGAAGACTTTAGCAGGAGACACCGGCGCGAGAGGAACTCCACCTAGATTCCCACGAATGAATACGAAGCGGGTGAGCCAGTGGTGGTTCTTGTTGGGTGTCTCGCACACCTTCAGGTTCAGCCCCGTGAAGGACACTCCGTCCTGATTGGCGTGGTACACGAACATCTTACGGAAGACGGTAAGGCTAAACTCTATCCTTTCCCTCCGCATATAGCAGGCGAATGCAATGATGACGGAGATGGCATTCGGGTTCAGCTGAGCGGGTACAACGCCGAAGTACTTCAGGACCTGTTTTACCTCTGGCCAAAAGGGAAGCCGGAGCCCAGCCTCAAAGTGGGAAATTGGGAAGGCGAGTTCTCCCGGGTAGAAAGTGTTGATGCTCTCGCCAACCCGGGGAGGGCGCGACTCGAAGCCTTCCGGCAGATAATCACTCCGAAAGGTCTCATAATCGTCGGCAGGGAGGCGACCGGGGGGAAGTCATGATCGGTGAATCGCTTTCCGCAGCGGCTGCGCCCCTCATTCTCTTCGGACCTCTTCTTTACCATTGTGAGCGCAGGACGAGAAGAAAGGGAGGTGGCTGGCGAGTGAGACGAGCGAGTTAGCGCAAGAAGTTGGAGGAGCTGGAGCGCGAGGCGAGCCACAGGAAGAAGGTTACTCGCGAGGGGAAGTCTAAAGAAAGCGTACCTCTTGCCCCGGCAGGGGGGGAGTATTTATAACCTTCCCCAGCGGGGAAGTACGGGCAAAGGGGTTGCGTCAGGGGAGGGGAAGAGTCGGCCGACCCTTCGCCCTCCAGGCCTCGGGCAGCGGGACGCCGGGTGAGCGGCCTTCTCGAGAAAATAGCGGTGAAAAGACAGCGGGGCAGACAGCTAATGATGAAAGTCAATAATGGTGAATAAAAATTAATTAATATCCAATAAGAAGCAGTCGTGACTATTAAATACCGACGAATTATGAAATTAATTAATCCCGCACATGGCGGGTGGCGAGTTCAAAGAGCGCACAGCAGGCGCTATACCAGTCAATCTTATTACAGGATAAGAAAAGAAAGTTATTGGGCGGAAGGCGAGAAGCGAGAGGCGACTGCAGGAGGAAAGAACGCTCGGGCTCCGTCAGTTCTTGTCCCACCTCCATCATCCTCCACGGCCTCTCACGCAGGGGGGGCGATGGGGGAAGTGGAAGGCGCGAGCAGCCGCAACACCACGCCGGGCGAAACGGAGCTGTTGATCGACATTGTTTAGAACCGCTAAAGGATCAGTCTGGTCCACCTCCGTGTCGACATCAATCTCATTCGATAGGCGAACACATTCCATCTCAAGCCAATCAATTCGGTGGTCCGCGGCCTGCTTTCCTTTTTCCAGTGCTTGGATGAGCAACGCGTGTTTCCGCAGCATCTTGACCACCTTTCATTTCATCTCTATGGGGTCCGCGGGATCGCCCAGATAATCGTCAATCTCGTCTGCTGGCGGAGGAGGCGAGAAGGCTTCTGGCCCAGAATAACCCTCAGTCAGCGAGTCGGCGGCCAGAGTGCTCTCGGCAGGCCTCCCACTCGCACCTGCCAGAAGAACAATATTGGTTGAGAGTGGCGGAAGGAATACCAAGGATGGAACAAGTCAGTGGTAAGATCTCTTACCAAATCGGCGAGTGCGGTCTGAGGCGGTAGAAGGGTCATCCCTCTTCGTCACAGGCGTAGAAGGAGTGGAGTCCTGGGGCGAGAGGCGCTGAGAAGGGAGTTCGGAAATGTTTATACGGATGGTCTCGGGACGTTGAGAGGCCTCCAAAAATCTCTGAGAATAGACAACAAATAAAGAACGGACAGTGACAAGAAACCAGGAGGGGTTGGAAGAACGTACTTCTTTTCCCTTGAGGCTAGCAGGGGCCGGGGGGGTCGACCCCCTTGGATAGGTGCGAGAGGGTTCCTCAGCCAGAATATGA
The DNA here is from genome assembly GCA_039513925.1 of Platanthera zijinensis. Classification (NCBI taxonomy): domain Eukaryota; kingdom Viridiplantae; phylum Streptophyta; class Magnoliopsida; order Asparagales; family Orchidaceae; genus Platanthera; species Platanthera zijinensis. The sequence continues at coordinate 10,645,732 of CM077082.1, read as the reverse complement.
GGCTCAGGAGTTTTCGTCTTCTTAGGAGGAGATGCGGATAGCGGTAGAGAGGAAGGAGCACGGGCAGGGATCTTGTTCAGACCCACCGCCGTCGCCCTATTCCGCTGGCGCACGGCCGCGATGCGGTCCCGAACACTTTGGCTGAGAGACATATGAACAAGCGTTAAGGAGGGAGAAAGAGAGGAAACACCCCCTTGAGGGGAGGGAGGTTCTATATTTATAGGTCAGGCAAGGGGCCCACCAAAAGATTCCCTCAATAAATTGGCTGTACCATCGTAAGCCTCGGTTGGACTATCTTTCCGAGCTTGTGCCAACCTCGAAAAGAGCGGGGATTGTGTACAACCTCGGGCTCGCAGCCCGGCGAGAGGGCCTAGGCGAGTCGAGAGGGCTCAGAAGAGAAGCTCCGCGGCGAGAGGGGCCCAGGCAAGAGGAGAGAGGGTTCGGCCCGGCGAGTAGAGAGGGCCTAGGCGAGTCGAGAGGACTCAGAAGAGAAGCTCCGAGTAGAGGGGGCCTAGGCGGGTCGAGAGGACTCAGAAGAGAAGCTCCGTGGCGAGAGGGACCAGGCGAGTCGAGAGGGTTCGGCCTGGCGAGAGGACCCTAGTGAGAGGTGCCTCGAGAGAAGGGTCGTCTTGGTTTCAGGGCTGGTTCAGGTAAGGTCGGGCCCACCTTCTGGGCCCCGGAGGTGTTTTTACTCTTTTACCCTGCGTGGGCTGCATTTAGTCTTTTAAGACAGCGGAGTTTAGCTGTTGGCAGACCCAGCCAAGGGTATTCTGGTATTTTCACAGCAGCATAGTTTGGTTATTAGCAGTCCCAGTTCAGAGGCATATAAATAGACCGGTAAGGTGCCTTAGAGAAGCAAGCATTCTTGACTCCTCTTATCTTTCCTAAGGCACCTAGCTCAGTTTTGGCTAGGGAGGGGAAGAGCTCTAGTTCTAGTCTCTTCCGGGTAAGAGGTGGGACCTCCTCACTGAAGCCTCCGGTCTAGTTCTTCGCCTGGAGAGTGATCCCAAGGGAGTAAGCACGAGCTGCCTCAGTAGTTCCGTGCTTTAGGTGGAGTCGGCTTTGCTGGCTCCAACACTCTCGACGCAAGAGATTTCCAAGGCTTCTAAGTCACTGATGAGACGTTCGTCATGCCTCAGAATCCAGTTTACGTGCGCAGAAGTCCTTCGACTCAACGCATCCGCAACAACATTTCCCTTGTCGGGGATATAGTGAATCTTGAAGGTGTAGTCCCCTAAGAACTCCATCCACTTCCGTTGTCGCATGCTCAAGTCCTTCTGACCTATCAGATACTTTAGGTTCTTATGATCCGTAAAGATATCGATCTTCACGTCATACAAGTAGTGCTGCCACAACTTGAGAGTGAATATCACAACCGCTAACTCCAAGTCAATAATGATGAAAGTCGTGACTATTAAATAGCGGTGAAAAGACAGCGGGGCAGACAGCTAATGATGAAAGTCAATAATGGTGAATAAAAATTAATTAATATCCAATAAGAAGCAGTCGTGACTATTAAATACCGACGAATTATGAAATTAATTAATCCCGCACATGGCGGGTGGCGAGTTCAAAGAGCGCACAGCAGGCGCTATACCAGTCAATCTTATTACAGGATAAGAAAAGAAAGTTATTGGGCGGAAGGCGAGAAGCGAGAGGCGACTGCAGGAGGAAAGAATGCTCGGGCTCCGTCAGTTCTTGTCCCACCTCCATCATCCTCCACAGCCTCTCACGCAGGGGGGGCGATGGGGGAAGTGGAAGGCGCGAGCAGCCGCAACACCGCGCCGGGCGAAACGGAGCTGTTGATCGACATTGTTTAGAACCGCTAAAGGATCAGTCTGGTCCACCTCCGTGTCGACATCAATCTCATTCGATAGGCGAACACATTCCATCTCAAGCCAATCAATTCGGTGGTCCGCGGCCTGCTTTCCTTTTTCCAGTGCTTGGATGAGCAACGTGTGTTTCCGCAGCATCTTGACCACCTTTCGTTTCATCTCTATGGGGTCCGCGGGATCGCCCAGATAATCGTCAATCTCGTCTGCTGGCGGAGGAGGCGAGAAGGCTTCTGGCCCAGAATAACCCTCAGTCAACGAGTCGGCGGCCAGAGTGCTCTCGGCAGGCCTCCCACTCGCACCTGCCAGAAGAACAATATTGGTTGAGAGTGGCGGAAGGAATACCAAGGATGGAACAAGTCAGTGGTAAGATCTCTTACCAAATCGGCGAGTGCGGTCCGAGGCGGTAGAAGGGTCATCCCTCTTCGTCACAGGCGTAGAAGGAGTGGAGTCCTAGGGCGAGAGGCGCTGAGAAGGGAGTTCGGAAATGTTTATACGGATGGTCTCGGGACGTTGAGAGGCCTCCAAAAATCTCTGAGAATAGACAACAAATAAAGAACGGGCAGTGATAAGAAACCAGGAGGGGTTGGAAGAACGTACTTCTTTTCCCTTGAGGCTAGCAGGGGCCGGGGGGGTCGACCCCCTTGGATAGGTGCGAGAGGGTTCCTCAGCCAGAATATGAGGCTCAGGAGTTTTCGTCTTCTTAGGAGGAGATGCGGATAGCGGTAGCGAGGAAGGAGCACGGGCAGGGATCTTGTTCAGACCCACCGCCGTCGCCCTATTCCGCTGGCGCACGGCCGCGATGCGGTCCCGAACACTTTGGCTGAGAGACATATGAACAAGCGTTAAGGAGGGAGAAAGAGAGGAAACACCCCCTTGAGGGGAGGGAGGTTCTATATTTATAGGTCAGGCAAGGGGCCCACCAAAAGATTCCCTCAATAAATTGGCTGTACCATCGTAAGCCTCGGTTGGACTATCTTTCCGAGCTTGTGCCAACCTCGAAAAGAGCGGGGATTGTGTACAACCTCGGGCTCGCAGCCCGGCGAGAGGGCCTAGGCGAGTCGAGAGGGCTCAGAAGAGAAGCTCCGCGGCGAGAGGGGCCCAGGCGAGAGGAGAGAGGGTTCGGCCCGGCGAGTAGAGAGGGCCTAGGCGAGTCGAAAGGACTCAGAAGAGAAGCTCCGAGTAGAGGGGGCCTAGGCGGGTCGAGAGGACTCAGAAGAGAAGCTCCGTGGCGAGAGGGACCAGGCGAGTCGAGAGGGTTCGGCCTGGCGAGAGGACCCTAGTGAGAGGTGCCTCGAGAGAAGGGTCGTCTTGGTTTCAGGGCTGGTTCAGGTAAGGTCGGGCCCATCTTCTGGGCCCCGGAGGTGTTTTTACTCTTTTACCCTGCGTGGGCTGCATTTAGTCTTTTAAGACAGCGGAGTTTAGCTGTTGGCAGACCCAGCCAAGGGTATTCTGGTATTTTCACAGCAGCATAGTTTGGTTATTAGCAGTCCCAGTTCAGAGGCCTATAAATAGACCGGTAAGGTGCCTTAGAGAAGCAAGCATTCTTGACTCCTCTTATCTTTCCTAAGGCACCTAGCTCAGTTTTGGCTAGGGAGGGGAAGAGCTCTAGTTCTAGTCTCTTCCGGGTAAGAGGTGGGACCTCCTCACTGAAGCCTCCGGTCTAGTTCTTCGCCTGGAGAGTGATCCCAAGGGAGTAAGCACGAGCTGCCTCAGTAGTTCCGTGCTTTAGGTGGAGTCGGCTTTGCTGGCTCCAACACTCTCGACGCAAGAGATTTCCAAGGCTTCTAAGTCACTAATGAGACGTTCGTCATGCCTCAGAATCCAGTTTACGTGCGCAGAAGTCCTTCGACTCAACGCATCCGCAACAACATTTCCCTTGTCGGGGATATAGTGAATCTTGAAGGTGTAGTCCCCTAAGAACTCCATCCACTTCCGTTGTCGCATGCTCAAGTCCTTCTGACCTATCAGATACTTTAGGTTCTTATGATCCGTAAAGATATCGATCTTCACGTCATACAAGTAGTGCTGCCACAACTTGAGAGTGAATATCACAACCGCTAACTCCAAGTCGTAGACCGGATAGTTCCACTCATGCACTTTCAATTGGCGAGAGTTATACACAATAACCTTTCTGTGCTAAAAAAGAACACAGCCTAAGCCTTTTCCTAATGCGTCACTGTAGATTTCGCTACCTTCTGTACCACATGGCGAGCACAAAATAGACATCGTGGTCAAACGATTCTTCAATTCCTCAAAATCTTGTGTACACGTCAGTGACCAAATAAACTTCTGATCCTTCCTCATCAAAATAATGAGAGGTAGGGTTATCCACGATAAGTTCTCTACGAAACGTCTGAAGTAGCCGACAAGTTCCAGGAAACTCCGGACTTCTGCCACCGTAGATAATACAAGCCACTCTCGTATCACAACTATCTTTGTCGGATCCATCACAACTCCCTCTCTACTGATCACATGACCGAGGAACACTATCGATGACAACCAAAACTCACACTTAGAGAATTTGGCGTAAAACTGACTCCTCCACATAGTTTCCAAAACAGCACGTAAGTGATCCACATGCTCTTATTCCGACTGAGACTACACCATGATATCGTCGATGAAGACTATTACGAACTGGTCCAAATACTCTCTGAATGCTCTGTTCATCAAGTCCATAAATATAGATGACACATTTGTCGGTATAAACAGCATGACCGTAAACTCATAATGCCCATAAGTGTATTAAACGTTGTCTTTGGGAATGTCACTTTACCTTATTCTTAACTGATAATAACTGAACTTCAGATCCAGTTTCGAGTGCACAGTCGACCCAACTAGCTGATCGAACAGATCAACAATTCTTGAAATCAGATACTTATTCTTCTCCGTCAGCTTATTCAGTTCATGGTAATCGATACCCAATAACAAGCTTCAATTATTTTTCTTCACAAAAAGGGTCGGCGCATTCCAACGTGACAAACTTGGGCGTACATAGTCTTGCTATAACATTTCTTGCAACTGTACCTTCAGTTTCTCCATCTCCTTTGACGTTAAACAGTACTGAAAGCGTGACACGGGCTTGACACCTAACACTAGATCAATAATGAAATCGATCTCTCGCTGAGGTGGAGCTCCAGGGAGATCTTGAGGGAATACGCTAGCAAACTCCGATGCTACGGGAATGCTACTCAAATCGGGCTTGGGCTTTGAAGCCTCCACTAGCATGAAGAATAACTCGGTGCCTTTGTGAACTGTCTTGACTACTTGGAGAGCAGACATCAATATATTGCTCGATCCCTTCATCCCAGAGAAGATAGTTTCGTGACCCGTTGTACAACCCCGTATTCGCCCCTATATAGTTTTAAGCTTTTCGGACGTCTTGGCACTCTCGGTGGCCAATTTTGGCTTAGCCTTGGAAATATACTAGTAGGGAGAGGAAAAACTTGTCTCCCCCTCCGGCCCCCTTGGAGGACCGCTCAGGCTCGAGCTCGCCTAGCCGCCAGCTCGCCCGGCCTCAGCTCGCCTAAGTCGCCAGATCGCCGCTGTCTCGCTTAGCCGCTCTCGCCAGACCGCCACCGTCTCGCTTAGCCGCTCCTGCCAAAGCCGCCTCTCGCGTCTCGCAGGCTGTCCTAGTCGCCAGACCACCGCTGTCTCGCTTAGCCGCTCTCTCTAGACCGTCGCCGTCTCGCTTAGCAGCTCCGGCCAAAGCCGCCTCTCGCGTCTCGCAGGCTGTCCTAGTCGCCAGACCGTCGCTGTCTCGCTTAGCCGCTCTCACCAGACCGCCGCCGTCTCACTTAGCAGCTCCCGCCAAAGCCGCCTCTCACGTCTCGCAGGTTGTCCTAGTCGCCAGACCGCCGCTGTCTCGCTTAGCCGCTCTCGCTTAGTCGCTCTCGCCAGACCGCCGCCGTCTCGCTTAGCAGCTCTCGCCAGGTCGCCTAACCGCTTTTACCATTGTGCCCCCCGGGGTTGAAATTACCTCTTTACCCCCCGGTGTGGAGGTTTGCCATTGGCTCAAGGCCAATTGGTCGTAGGGGTATTTTGGTCATTTTACCCCAAAGACTTGGAAAAACTATAAATAGACCCTTGAGGGTGCCTTGGAGAGCATTGTTCCTTAGCCACTTAAATCCCATTGTCTTTCTTCCTCCAAGGCACCTAACTCAAGCATTGGCTAGGGAGGGGGAGACCTCAAAGGTCTTCCGGGTGTGAGGTGGGACCTCCACACTAGAGCCGAGGGTCAGTTCATAGTTTCCTAAGTCTTCGGCCCGTGACCTTCCCCCGAGTGTAGTAGGTGTGAGGTCACCCCTCTTTAGGGACCCCGAACTCCACAGAGGTCATTTTTGGCTTCAACACATGGTGCGGTGAGCGTGGAGAGTGACCAGCATAGAAGATCTCGGGAGAGTGTCATGGTCGGAGATCAGGGAGGTGGTGATGATCTCGGCAAGCTCCCCAACCTAGGACCCTTCGTGGGAAGGGAGGATTTCATGGCATCCATTCAAGGCATCATGGGGATGTTGCGGAGTTTGGCTCCTCGGGGTGGCAGCTCCACTCCAACCCCCCAAGAGCTATGTTGGAACACCCTATTACTAATTTGGGCAAGGATCACTATGTTTTTAGGAAATTGGTTTGACCTAGGGTTATAGTTGAAAAGGTCAAATTAGAATGAGTCTAAGGGTTAGAACTTAGGTTTGAAGCTGCCCCCAAGACCATTCAAAGATCAGGATTCAGTGCTGAGACAAAAACAATTTTCGTCGAGCTCAGGTCGACGAAACGTCGAACTCAGTTCGACGTTCTTTGAGCTCAATTCTACAAGTCGTCGAACTCTGGTCGACGATCTTCGAGCTCAGATCGACGTTCTGTCTTCAGCTATTTTCCAAGTCACTGAGCTCAGTTCAACGATCGTAGAGCTCAGTTCGACGATTTCTGTCTGCTGTTTAAATCCAATCTCTAAGCTCAGTTCAACGATCGTAGAGCTCAGATCGACGATTTTTGTGAGAGATCGACGCTTTCAGAATTCAAATTCAAGAACAGTTATGGAATTCATTCAGATTTATTTCCTGCATTTATTGCAAAGGATTTTGTAGCCATTTCAAGCAATCTGGAGCAAGTTTCAAGGAAGGCTAAAAGGAATGTTACTTAGGACTTTCCCCAGAGACAGTTGTCAATTATGGAAGTCATTTATGACTGAGTAATGACCATCTAAGTCAGAATCTGATATACTCCTACAGAATATGTTTTTGAAAAAGAGATAACAGATCAATACAATAAGATAGACAAGAGATATACAGGATTATCAGATTGAGAAAAGAGTTACAGAAGAGAGATCAAAATATACTCTGATCAAGAACTCATCTTCTGGAATATACAGATTCACTGAGTCAAAATCTTCAAGAACACAAGGAACTTTTCTGTGGAGGAGATCATCTGCTATTCTACTCCTCCAAATCCTCAAGTGTTCAAAAGATTCAACATCAAGGACTCCAGACATCTTACATTTCAGCATCTACTGAAATCATCTTTTGCTAGAGATCTGAAGCAACTGAAGACCTATCACCCTAGCAAAGCTAACCTTCCTGAACCCTTACAGATCTCAGGGGGAGCTTTAGCAACATCTTCCACTTGTTTTCTCTCAGATTGTTGACAGAGAAGAACATCTTCAAACTAATTTCTTTTTCCTTTCCCTCCTGTAAAAGGGTTTATCAAAACTCCCTTCAAAAGTTCTGAAACTTGTTTCTGAGACCTTGTCAAAACTCAGTGGTGGCAAGACACCTTATCAAAAAATCTAGATCTGGTTTTTTCGCACCTTATCAAAAGCTCATTGGTGCTCAGCACACCTGATCAACTATTCCTACAGTGGATTCCTACCTAGGGTGGTAGAAGAGTGGATGTACCCAGGTTGTTGGGGAACCACTATAGATCCTTGTGTCATCTGGTTGCTGTGTGTTTGACTTTGCTGTGTGCTGTGTGATTTCTTATTTCTTGCTTTAGTTTTTATTTCACTGCAAGAACCTTACACATATACATAAATTAAGTCTTCCACTGCTTTACAGTTTCTAATTGTAAATTATTTTAAAATACTTTATTCACCCCCCCTCTAGAGTTAAGGTAGATCTTTCACTCACTTTCAAGCTAGCTCCCCCCCTCTCGATGAGTTGACCCCTAGGGGTCCAAACGAGATGACCCCTGTAGGGGGAGAAGGAAGTGCACCAGGTAGGCGACCTGGGAAGGAAAGGATGGGAGAAGGGGTCGAGCGAGACCTTACCGGCCGGAAGCTGTTCCCCAGCCCAGCAAGTGCTAGCCCTCCAGGCGAGCAGGTCGCGCGAGTGGAGGTTGCGAGAGCCCCCCTCAGGGGGTCACCCTTCAGCGAGTTGATCATCTCATCTCCCATTCCCGAGGGGTTCAGAGAGCCAGACATGGCTTACTATACCGGGAAGGATGATCCCGTCCAGCACCTGCAATGGTTCGAGGATGTCGTCTCCATCAGGCCGATGACAGATGCCTTCAAGTGTCGCCTCTTTGCGATCACGTTGAAGGAGAAGGCAAGGGACTGATTTCATCAAATCCCTCCGAGGTCGATCTATGGGTTCGAGGACCTAAGCTGAAGCTTCTAGCTCCGCTTCTCCACCTCCAAGAAGAGGAAGAAGAGTCCCGAGTCCATCTTTCTGATAAGGCAGAGGGCTGAGGAGTCGCTGGTCCACTACGTTGACAGGTTCCAGGAAGAGATCCTGGATATCCAGGAGATGCCGGGGTATGCTCTCCAGATGGCCTTCACCGTTGGGCTGAAGGAGGGCTTCTTCAAGATGAGCTTGACTCGGAAGGCCCCCTTTCTTCGAGGAGCTGATGGAAAGGGCGGCAGAGGAGATAGCCATGGAGGCGGCCAACCCGGTATTCATCAAGAGGTTGGCGAAGCTAACAGAGACAGAGTCAAAGGAGCAAGGTGGCCTAAGGCATCATGAAGGAAGAAGGAGGGAGGAGAAGAGAGCTCATGGGTTCCAGGGACAGGAGGGTCCGGAACCAGGCTGGAGGCAGCAGGGATTACCTGCCCAAGGTCTAGGAAGAGCTCTCATCCCAGGTGGAGAGAACTTCTACGGGGGCCAAGGGAGGTACAACTTCTAGAGGCAGGCCCCTAGGCAGCTCCTGCCCCCACCCCAACATGCCCTTGCAATAGGTGAAGGAGGAAGAGGCAACATGAGAGATCGCCCAGCCTGTAGAAAGAGGGGAGAAAGGGCACTACTGTATTGTGACTTCCACCAGGTGGAAGGGCACGCAACAGCCACCTACCCCGAGTTCCTAGAGGTAAGGGGGCGAGGGGTCCAGCCCAGCAACCGCCGCCAGAGCGGATTGAATTTCTACCCCAAGGAGGGGTGATGATGTATGCGAGGACCGGGTCGATGTAGGACCCCGAGGTGGTATAGCTGTGATCCACGGGGGGGGGGGGGGGGATCGAAGCCGCTCGGAAGGAAAGTCTCCATGTGATGTACCGACGGAGCGTTGCCTCGACATCCCAGGCCCCTCCCCCGGAAAAAAAGATCACCTTTTCATCGAAAGACATGCCAGAGCATGAGGATCCCTTCTGTGACGCCCTGGTCATCCAGGCAGCCATCGAATGCTTTACCGTCTCCCAAATCTTGGTTGACAACAGAAGCTCTGTCAACGTCATTTTCAAGAAGGCATTCAACGAGATGAAGGTAGATCCAAGGAGGGTACTGGACTCGGACGGACCCTTGTTTAGATTTTTAGGGGAGAGGAAGGAAGTTGAAGGTGGAGTCGGACTCCAGGTGAAGTTAGGGGGGACCTCAAGAAACTGCAGGTTCGACATTGTTGACGCTCCAAGCAACTACAATGCCATTTTCGGAAGGCCCCTCATCAGTGCTTTCCAGTGTGTGCCTTCATCCTTCCACTAGTGCCTAAAGTTCAACTCAGAGGGGACTAAGATCAGGATCAAGGGAGACTTCAGGATGGCGAGGCAGTATTACGTCACGGCTGTCAACACCATCTCTTGGTTAGCCAAGGCGAAGGAGATGGAGAAGATCATGGAGAGCCTGAGCAGGATGGAAGTGTCCGAGGGGAAGGAATCGGATGACGACCATTAGGCCCATACCCCATGAAGAAGCCTCATCTTGGCAGAGCCTTGTATCTTTTTCTTATGTCGTAATGAGTCCAACCGTCGACCAGTAGAGTCGGGGGGGGGGGGGGGGGTCATGTAACCCGTCTTTTTTCTCCCGTTAGGGGATGTTGGAATTGAAAAGGTTTAGGTGACATGTCCAGCGCCCAACCCCTGAGAGGATATCCTCATACCAGGCTCACACTAGCTCGCAGAGTCGAGAGTGCCTCAGAGGGTGGCTCATTTCTCCCTTTGCTCCGATGATGATTTCGCTGTCAGGCTCTCACAAGCTGACAAGGCCGGTTGATCTCTCATGGAATCCCCGTTCCTTTGCTCCGATGATGATTCCGCTGTCAGGCTCTCACTAGCTGACAGGGCCGGTTGATCTCTCGTGGAAGCCCTTGCTCCTTTTCTCCGATGATGATTCCGTTGTCAGGCTCTCACTAGCTGACAAGGCCGGTTGATCTCTCGTGGAAGCCCAGTTCCTTTGCTCCAATGATGATTCCGCTGTCAGGCTCTCACTAGCTGACAAGACTGGTTGATCTCTCGTGGAAGCCCTTTCTCTTTTGCTCCGATGATGATTCCGCTGTCAGGCTCTCACTAGCTGACAAGGCTTGTTGATATCTCGTGGAAGCCTAGTTCCTTTGCTCCGATGATGATTCCGCTGTCAGGCTCTCACTAGCTGAAAAGGCCGGTTAATCTCTCGTGGAAGCCCTTTTCTCCTTTGCTCCGATGATGGTTCCGCTGTAAGGCTCTCACTAGCTGACAAGGCCGGTTGATCTCTCGTGGAAGCCTAGTTACTTTGCTCCAATGACAGTTCCGCTGTCAGGCTCTCACTAGCTGGCAGGTCAGACGTACCTCTCGTGGATGCCCATGTTCCCTTGCTCCGATGACGGTCCCGCTGTCAGGCTCTCACTAGCTGGCAGGTCAGGCGTACCTCTCGTAGATGCCCATGTTCCCTTGCTCCGATGACGGTCCCGCTGTCAGGCTCTCACTAGCTGGCAGGTTAGGCGTACCTCTCGTGGATGCCTATGTTCCCTTGCTCCTATGATGGTCCCGCTGTCAGGCTCTCACTAGCTGGAAGATCAGGCGTACCTCTCGTAGATGACCAAGTGTTTTTTACCCGGAGGAGGTCTCGCCACCCAGGCTCCCATCAGCTGGCATGACATATTGATCCCTCCGGGAGGTTAAGTGTTTTTTACCCGGAGGAGGTCTCGCCACTCAGGCTCCCATCAGCTGGCATGGCAGGTTGACCCTTCCGGTAGGTTAAGTGTTTTCACCCTGAGGCTGTCTCGTCACCCAGGCTCCCATTAGCTGGCATGACAGGTTGACCCCTCAGGGGGACTAAGTGTTTTCACCTCGAGGCTGTCTCGTCACCTAGGCTCCCATCAGCTGGCATGACAGGTTGACCCCTCGGGAGGCTAAGTGTTTTTACCCCGAGGCTGTCTCGTCACCCAGGCTCCCATCAGCTGGCATGACAGATTGACCATTCAGGAGGCTAAGTGTTTTCACCCTGAGGCCGTCTCGCCACCCAGGCTCCCATTAACTGGCATGACAGGTTGGCCCCTCGAGGAGGTTTCAATGAATTCTACTTTGAGAGGCTAAAATATTTGTTTCGACCGCGCAAAAGAGCTACGCTCAGCGAATACGTTGAGTTGGATGATTCTTTCCGAGCGTGGGACTCGCTCGAAAAGAGCAGAAATTGTGTACAACCCCGTATTCACCCTTATATAGTTTTAAGCTTTTCGGACGTCTTAGCACTCTCGGTGGCCAATTTTGGCTTAGCCTTGGAAATATACTAGTAGGGGGAGGAAAAACTTGTCTCCCCCTCCGGCCCCCTTGGAGTACCGCTCAGGCTCGAGCTCGCCTAGCCGCCAGCTCGCCCGGCCTCAGCTCGCCTAAGTCGCCAGATCGCCGCTTTCTCGCTTAGCCGCTCTCGCCAGACCGCCGCCGTCTCGCTTAGCCGCTCCCGCCAAAGCCGCCTCTCGCGTCTCGCAGGCTGTCCTAGTCGCCAGACCGCCGCTGTCTCGCTTAGCCGCTCTCTCTAGACCGCCGCCGTCTCGCTTAGCAGCTCCCGCCAAAGCCGTCTCTCGCATCTCGCAGGCTGTCCTAGTCGCCAGACCGTCGCTGTCTCGCTTAGCCGCTCTCGCTTAGTCGCTCTCGCCAGACCGCTGCCATCTCGCTTAGCAGCTCCCGCCAAAGCCGCCTCTCGCGTCTCGCAGGCTGTCATAGTCGCCAGACTGCTGCTGTCTCGCTTAGCCGCTCTCGCTTAGTCGCTCTCGCCAGACCGCCGCCGTCTCGCTTAGCAGCTCTCGCCAGGTCGCCTAGCCGCTTTTACCATTGTGCCCCCCGGGGTGGAAATTATCTCTTTACCCCCCCCCCCCCGATGTGGAGGTTTGCCATTGGCTCAAGGCCAATTGGCCGTAGGGGTATTTTGGTCATTTTACCCCCAGGACTTGGAAAAACTATAAATAGACCCTTGAGGGTGCCTTGGAGAGCATTGTTCCTTAGCCACTTAAATCCCCTTGGCTTTCTTCCTCCAAGGCACCTGGCTCAAGCATTGGCTAGGGAGGGGGAGACCTCAAAGGTCTCCCGGGTGTGAGGTGGGACCTCCACGCTAGAGCCGAGGGTCAGTTCATAGTTTCCTAAGTCTTCGGCCCGTGACGTTCCCCCGAGTGTAGTAAGTGTGAGGTCACCCCTCTTTAGGGACCCCGAACTTCACAGAGGTCATTTTTTTTCAACACATGGTGCGGTGAGCGTGGAGAGTGACCAGCACAGAAGGTCTCGGGAGAGTGTTATGGCCGGAGATTAAGGAGGTAATGATGATCTCTGCGAGCTCCCCAACCCAGGACCCTTCGTGGGAAGGGAGGAGTTCATGGCATCATTGGGATGTTGCGGAGTTCGGATCCTCAGGGTGGCAGCTCCACTCCAACCCCCCAAGAGCTAGCCCCCCCCCCCCCCCTCGATGAGTCGACCCCTAGGGGTCCAAGCGAGATGACCCCTGTAGGGGGAGATGGAAGTGCACTAGGTAGGAGACCTGGGAAGGAAAGGATGGGAGAAGGGGTCGAGCGAGACCTCACCGGCCGGGAGCTGTTCCCCAGCCCAGCAAGTGCTAGCCCTCCAGGCGAGCAGGTCGCACGAGTGGAGGTCGCGAGAGCCCCTCTCCAGACAAAGCCTAATACAAACCAGTTACGACCAGTGCATATGGCATAAGGTTTGAAAAACAATAAAGCTATAGTCTAACTTATACATGTAACCACGTCACCCTGCTTAAAGGCCTCCTGCTGGTGAAGATTGTAAACTCTGGGTTGGGCTGGAGCATAATGAGACGTAGTTGACTCTACTATTAAACCCTTCTCAGCATATGATGCTCCCGATTTTTTCTCCGCCTTTGGACGACCACTCCAATAATCTTGGGCATAATATCTCGCCTTGCTACACGAGTAGCAAGTAATGGGGCCTCGCCTAGTAGCAGTTACAGAAACTGTAGAAGAAGGTGGTCCAGAAGTCCTAGCCTTCTTGTTCCACTTTCAAAACCAGACTTTGTAGAACTCGATACTTTGAACTCGGGTTTCTTCACCGCCACGTCCTTCTTGCTTTGAACTCTTATCATATCTTGCTCTAGAGATCGAGTAGTATTGACCAACGTTAGAAAGCCCTGCGTCATCAAACCTGCTAGTAGCAACCTCAGATAATCCTGCAGACCTTCATAAAATCGGTTGGTCTTGTGCTCCTCATCAACAAAGGTGGAGCCCGCATACTGCCCCAATCTAGTAAACTCATACAAGTAGTCGTCAACATAACTCTCGCCCTGAGTTAACCCCTAGAATTGATTCTCCATAGCAATCCTCTGTGTCGAAGGGAGATATCGAGACAGAAAAAACCTCAAGAACTCATCCATCGAGATATTAGTAAGTTGTCTTCCCATAAAGTGATGCAACTCTGACTCGTCCCACCATAGCCTCGCCTCTCCATCCAATAGGAAAGTAGCCATAATGACTTTCTGTCACTCCCCCGTTTCCGTTGTCGTCATGGTTCTCTTAATCAGAGAGAGCCAATATTTGACTTGCATTTGGGGTTCCAAACCCCGTAAACACTAGAGGATTGAATCTCATCACATGCTTGAGCTGCTTCTTCGTTGCTCTTCTTGCTATTAAAGGCTCTACAGCCACTTGTTCTGCCACTAAGGGCTCAAATACGCCAACTGGTGCCTAGCCCACTGCAGGGGCAGGAGGTTGCACTTGCCTCCCTGGTTGGGCATTGATCAAGGCAAACATCGCCTCAGTTAATAGCCTTATCATTTCAACAGAAGGAGGGGTTGCAGACACGTCATTACGTACACTACTCTCTGCAGAATGTTGACATTGGGATTGCTCTGAACCACTCCTAGTCACCTATAATAATGCAATATGCAATTTAGTGACTTCAAAACCTAATAAACAACAAAAAAGGAATGTTCAGGTTCCACAAACAATGTTTTCTTGCATGTTTCATGTGTGTTTTTCATTCCTAAGTGGAAATTCATGGATTCTTTCTAGTTATAACAGCGACGCACCTAAGTGCTCACCCCACCTTAAAAGAATTCATTCACGAATTCGAAGAAGAAAACTACACTAGAATCTGATACCAAATTGTAACACCACATCCGTCACGAGTAATATAACAGAAGGTTTGGTCGGAGCCCCACACCATATTAAACGGATAGACGAAAAAGTTACGTAATGAAATCATAATTCATTCTAATCTAATAACGCACCCTAACACAAAGTTGCATTCTAGGAAAAGCTTAAAGAGTTGAGAATCAACTACTCAAGAATGTCCACTTCTAAAACACAACAGAAATGAAGGTTACACAAATAGTTTTGGCCTTAAGGCCTTACAACAACGTGTTCATGTTTACAAGAAAGTGATTTCCATACATTGGCACGCAAGCCGACAACACATGAAAATACTAAACATAACACTTGGGCCTTCAAGGGCCTACTCAGCAAAAGGGCTTTAACTCGCTACTTCTCGCTTGACTCTACAACACCTACACAGAAGCATTCCACCAAATGGTGACAAATAAGGCAATGGTCAGCATTAGCTGACCAAATTATAACGACCCACCTCTTTCTCGGGATGGCAGTGCTCTTTCCCTATAAACAAATAACAAGTTCACAATTATCAAGAAATGTGCAGCTTAAGCACAAATCATCACAAACGATGACACGACCGACCAAACCTCTCATGCACTCAGGGCACCTTATCAGTGTACCGGATAACTCAGGTTCCCACCTTTTGCCATCGCGGGCAATTACTAGTGCATTAGCACCCAAACGGGGAAACTCAACGAGTCCCACCACCATCCTCAATCCCAGACTGGACGGTCTAACCTGAGCATTACTAGCCCGGCTTACAGCCACAACTCTCTCTCATGCCAATGACAACTATCATGTACTTTAGGTCTATTTAGCCGAACGATATAGTGCAAGTACAGTTCAGTTCTTTTCCGTTGCTCAAATCGTCGTGCCAATTAACGACAATGATGCGGGTCAGCCTCCCCTTTCTCATAATCCATAATACCAAGGATTCGTTCTACGACTGGCACTCATGGTCAACCAGATTGGGCACCCCAGGCACACAGCTCAATAAGTTAGTCATTGTGTCCCCAGGACACGGGCTTCACGATCACAACAAAAGCTCACTCACAGCCATTGCCAACAGAACTCCGAAACCATACAATTTCTACGGAGTCTTCTCCGACAAGCAAAACAAAACATCACCAATCTAGATCAACTTGTCCAGATAAACTTCACATAGCATGCCTAATCCGTACTCACATTTCCGGATACTATATGCAAAACATACTCGGGGATAAACATATCGACCTGATGGAAAGCACCCTTTCTCCACCAATTGGTGAGGGCCTTCATGCAACCATGCTAAAAGAGGACTTCATTTGTCCAAGAGGAGAATCGTTACCCTCGCAGTTCATTTATGCGGAGCCATGAACAAGAATCTAGTTTTACTCTTCACAAAGCTAGGCTCGGCCTAAGACCCAGCCACACTTCTTTGGCATAAATCCGGCCAAGTTGATCTCCAGGAAGTTGCTCGAGTTAGAGAGAAAGGAGGAGGAAGGTCTGGCCTTCTTCCCTAAACTCGTATACCTCGGTCCCAACCTTTGCCTCAGTTTTCAAATTCATCGGAGGGCAAATAGAAAACCTTCACCAGCCGTTTGTGGCTTCGATCCCGTCGGAAAATCTCGTACAGAAGTCCGCGACTTCCTTCTTCCTTCGGCTCGGGCGAAGAGAAAGAACGGCGGAAAAGTTATCTGAGTCTCTCACTGATCCTTCTTTAAATCCTAGACGGGATGGAACCCTAGCCGTGAGATCTAACCTAATTAGAATAGACGATCAAGATCTTCCTTAACTCTTATTTTAAAGATAGTAATCACGCAGCTAAGCCGCTTAAGGACCAGAAGACCCACGTTAGTCTAGAACACTCGATGAATCGTCTAACTCAAGAAATTCACCTTGACCACTTTGACCACTCGACGAATTCATCTTGACCACTCAAGAAATTCACCTTGACCACTGGACGAATTCATCTTGAACACTCGACAAATTCATCTTGACCACTCGACGAAATCATCTTGAACTCTCGACGAATTCATCTTGACCACTCGACGAATTCATCTTGACCACTCGAATAATTCATCTATATCACTTGAGACAATTCGACGAATTCATTTAGATCACTCGAGAACATTCGACGAATTCACTTAGATCACTTGAGATCATTCGACGAATTCACTTGGATTACTCAAGACCATTCGACGAATTTGACTTGGTCGTTTTCAGCTAGAAGACCTGGGGTGTTACAAGTCATCCCAGAGCATATGGTTCAACTTGAAGACCCAATAAAGTTTATGAAATACAATTGATCGAAGACAATTCCTAAGTGTTTGATAGATAGTTTCCACCATCTCGGCTATGAGGGAGAGGCTGAAGACCTTGTAGGTTCTCGTGTTTGTCCAAAAAAGACACTCGGAACCAGGCATGGATGCTCAATAATTTTAGTGGTGGGTGTTACTTTTAACAATCTCTAATGTTAAGTTTGATATTATATTTTACAATGATTATTGTTTTACATGAGTATATTTGGTTTCTAGAGCACACGACAATTAACTCTCTCACATCTTCTGAAGTGCGTTCAAGAATTTTTCGGTGGTCTGCTAAGGTTTCATACACGATGAAGGACTTGTCAAAATTGTTGCCGAAGTTGCAACCTGAACAGGTTCATGAAAGTTTTGTTGATATTGGTTGGTTGATGAGAAAGTATGTGATGACATGAGTCTAATTTGCAAGAGTGCTCAATTTAAAGATGGGACAACAACTCCCTCTCCAGAATGTCAAAGTAAGAGATTAAAATCTAAAGATAACGCACATCTATGGATAAAATATTTTAAAGGCTGAAGAAACAGATGAAACAGATGGAGAAAGGTTTTGGTGAAATAGCGGAGAGTTTAAAATTCTTATCGTACAAGGTAGATGTCCAATCTGACAAGCTTAAGACAAAAGTTTCAACATTTGCGATTTCAGATTTTCCCCTGAAGATCTACAAGAAGAGTAAAAAAAAAGAAGGAAGAGAACATTGAATTAAGACAGAAAGACTTCCCAAGTTTAGATCTTCGGAGTTATGAGAATGAATTTGCGTTCAATAAGTTGAAGATTATCTCATCAAAGTAAAATACATGTTATTTTAGAGTTTTTTTATTCTTTATGCAAAATTTTGTAATAATTTGTCTTTTTTCAAAGAATCACATAGCATTTGAAGCAAAAAAATATAATTGGAGTGAGAGAATCTATGGAAGAACTTCTTTGCAGAAAGTACGTGGTTGATTGTCATGCATTCACAATAATATTAATGAGTTGGGGGAAAGCGAACATAAAACAATGATTGTCTTTCCTTTATGTTTCGCCAAACCTTTGGAAAATTGTAATAAATCATAGATCAATGACTATTTTATAGCTTCTCATCCTACCTCATAATATTTGATTTATTCATATATATGTTTTAGCTGCACAACTTGAATATTAAAGGCGAGGACCACGATTATGGTGGCAAGACATTTGTTCCACATATTAGCACTATTTCTGTCAATAAAGTTTCTATTATTTTCCTGCCTGTGTGCCATAATGAACATTGGACTCTTCTAGCCGGCTATTACGCAAAAAATATTGGGTATTATACGACTCACTTACAAAATTGCAACAGATAAGTATCTGACATATGTACTTTCAAACAAATTTTACCTTTGAATACATCTTAAGAATGATTTCATATTAATATCTATTGTTCTCTAACAGATCTTAACTTTGAGCAAAAAAAAAATGTTCAATAGACTACAACAATTGGGACCTAATTACTGCAGTCTGTAGTGGATAATCCCAGCAAATAAATTCAGTGGACTGCGACATTTATGTTATCAAATACATGAAATTTTTATGTGAAAACAAGAGTACAAATATGAGTGAATGCATTGAATGGCCATACAAAATATTGCAATTCAGAGCCGCGTTGACATACGATATTTTCAAGTTATTCAAACCATATAATTATAATTTGTAATGATTTAAATATCAAATGTAAGGCATGTGTGCATTGCTGCCATCTCAAAGGATTCATTAAGATCAAAAATTTGTTGAGTGGACGAAGTATGTTTTGATTATTTCTGTCGCTTGAACTCGAAAAAACCTGTCAAAAAACGAAAGTTTTATTTAATGAGCTAGTTGGTATACACTATTTGATTGGTTGGTATATGCTATATGATTACATATCTGTCCCTAAATATTGTTTGTGATATCCATGCATATACAAAATTTCACGCAAGAATATCATGCATGATATCCGTACAAACAAAAACGACCGCAATAATAGTACTTCATATTGTAACACCTCATCCGTCACGAAGAATATAACAGAAGGTCTGGCTGGAACCCCACACCATATTTCACGAACAGTCAGTGTAACTACGCATTGAAACAAAAACATCCATGTATTCTAACTCAAAGTTACATTCTAGCGGAAGCCTTTAAGTAAAAAGAACTCACAACTAGGAATGTTCACTATATATAACATCAGGAATGAAAGTCATACACAAAGTATGGCCTTAAGGTCTTACATATTAACCAAAATGATTGGATTGCATACATCGACACACATGCCGACCACACATGAAAGTAATAAACGAGCACTTCGGCCTTCGAGGGACAACATCACAAAAAGGGCTCCAGCCTGCTACTTCCTGCTCGGCTCGCCAATACCTACACAAATCTAGCCCACAAAGATGTGGCAAAACAAAACAACGGTCTGCTTTAGCAGACCAATTATAACGACCACACCTTCTTATCAGAGCGGCAGTACTCCTTCCCTACAAACAAGCAGAATGACAGTATATATATTTTCACAACCATCACGGACGTCGTCACTCGCGGCCACACGTCCCGTGCACTTAGGACACATTATAGGCGTACCGAAATTTCAAGTTCCACCTCCATCCTAAGCACCTCTTACTTAGATGGTACATTTGAGCGACTGTCTGTCACAAGCTATTATGCTTCCCAGACTTCCCCAGGACCAATGCACTGAGGAACTACCTCTTCTCCGACTCCCACTGGGACGAGGTTCAGATTAGATTTACCCGGCTCAATAATTGCGAACAACCAGCACGATGCGGTCAGCCTCACCTCATCTTGTTAATACGATGACCAATGTTATCCCTTCGGATGGCACCCAAAGCCACCAAGCTAGGCACTGCAGGACTCACAACTTAAAATGTTATCCACCTTGTCCCCAAAATCTGGGCTTGCAATCACACATCAGCTCACTAAGAGCTAGCCATGTACATAAAGTCCGATCGGACCGTCCCGATACCGGGCCAAACGGGCCCGGGCTTCTTAAGTCAACCGGGCCGAGCCCGAGCTTTCATTAAATCGAGCTCGTGCAGCTGCCCCGGGAAGGGGCCTGATCCGGCCCTCAGAGCTGGGCTAGGCCGGGTCGGGCCCGACTTTGATATATATTTTTAAATTATTAATAAATATTGAATTATTTTTAAAAAATTATATATTAAAAATTTATAACTGCTCACTGGTCTCTGCTAGAAGAGGTATCGCCAGCGATATCACCAATATAATTTTATTCTATATTGTAATTTTAGGTGTTTCCTGAAGACACACTTTAGTACTTCTGCAGCAACCAGCTGCAACACCCTAAAAACTACGAATTCTACTCATTTTCCACGGAGTCTTCTCTGACACGCAAATCAATCATTACCAATCCAAACCAACTTGTCTAGATGGGCTTCACACAAGATGCATATGTCTGTACTTCGATTCTGAACTCTATAAGCAATTTCTACCAGGAATACTTCGTATCGACCCAAAGGAAACTTCATGTTCTTCACCAATTGGTGAGAGTTTCTATGCAAACATGCCAAATAAGGTCTTCACAAATCAAATAGGAGAATTGTTACTCTTGTAGATCACTTAGGAGCCATGAACACGAATTTGATCCGAATGGAAACGTTCACAACGCCTTCCCCTCGGCTGATCTTACCTCGGCTCGTGATTTCGATCTCAAGAACTCCTCCAATATCTCACCAGAGAGTTGGATCAGCCTCCACCACTTCTTCCTTCTTTTCTTTCCTAAGAGAGAGAGAGAGAGAGAGAGAGAGAGAGAGAGAGAGAGAGAGAGAGAGAGAGAGAGAGAGAGAGAGAGAGAGAGAGAGAGCAAAAGTGAAATGAACACTCTCTCCCTACTTCTCTGGTTAAGCATAGACGAGAATAATCCTGGCCTCAGGATCAAAATACAAATAGAGATGGATGACTGTGATCAAACCGAGGTTTCACTTAAAAATCGCTATCGCCGTGCGATATCTCGCTATCGCCGGGCAATAGCCTCGACAGTGGCCACTTGACCAAGTTAACGTAGCTTTGCCGCTTAACTACCTCTTCACAGCCAACTGACATGTGGCCTGCCACGTGGCTCGCTACCGCCCAACGATATCGCTATCACTTGCGGTAGTAAATCGATTGCATTGGCTTGTCGATTGCATCGAACAGACAACTATCGTCTGACGATATTGCTATCGCCAGCGGTAGCAAATCGACTGCATCGACCTGACCACTATCACCTACTGATATCGTTATCGCTTGTGGTAGCAAATCGACTACATCGACTTGCCGACTGCATCGACCTGCCCACTATCGCCTGACAGTTTCACTATCGCCAGCGGTAGCAAATCGACTGCATCGACTTAACCACTATCGCCTGGCGATATCGCTATCGCCAGCGATAGCTCCAGAACTGCAACTTATTGTTTTCAACTGTGGGAAACCTGGGGTGTTACACATATAATGATATCCTGCGATTAAATCACGAACTTTAAATGCTCGTACAGAGACCATCTTCTTCCCTATTTACAGTCTTCCTTCTTTTAAAATGCTAGCACATATATCATCTTCTTTCTCATTTACAATCTTTCTTATTTACAATCCATGAGAATTAGCAACCAGAACCAAGAAATTTTAATTTTTTTTAGCTATATAAGGGTATACATTCTTCTTCTCGTACGGGATACTTCCGTCTCCTCCAATAGCAACTAGAACCAAGAATTTTAGCACGAAATCCTCTTCTCTTTCGAAATTTTCTTATCTTTGGAAATACTCTTCTCTTCTCCTTCTACGACAAAACAAAGTGGACCGGGAAAAAAATAATCACCGGGATATAATTTGGGTAATGTTATATATAAACCATAAATGGTTATATATAAATCAGATTTTAAGAAAATTTAGGTCATTTTTAATTGCTAGATACAAACCATATATTAAACCTAAAACTCTTTTTTTTTCATTTCCCCTCTTGCCCTAGCCCAGTCGCTTCCTCCAGATTCCCATTTTCGCTTCGGCGATACTGCAGGCGACGAAATCCGGTTGCTTCGCGGTGCCTTCCCGACAGCTTCCCGGCGGCGCAGATCAATTCATCTAGATTCCCCGCACCGTGCGATCACAAAGCATCGTTACGACGGCTTCCCACTCCAGTTCATGGTCGGGGACCTCGTGAGCATCGTCTCGATGGCTTCCCCGTGAGCTTCTGTGCGAACGCAAAGGTTCCTCATCTACTGTTCTTCTTCCCGAGCTTGAATTCTTCATCTCGAGTCCGCCTCATGCATGCCTTGTCCCGAGTCCGCTGATGGTGAATCCATGGCCGACGACCTCTCCCCTTCCAGTGTTTCCTCTTTTGGTCATGGAAGCAAGGTATGTTCCTAACCCTAATCCATGGCGTGTGAATTTTATGTTCCTAACCCTAATCTAACATTTTTTCTTCTTCCATTTAGGTGAGTTCTGAACTTCCATCATCCGGAGATCCGATTCTCCAACCTTCCGATGTGTTGCAAGAGGTGAGATGTTTAGTTCTTTGTTTCAATTTTTTTTCCATTGCTATAAGTCTAATTTCGGGTATTCTAATCGCTTTTTTTTTGTTTTTAGGAAAAATTCTTATCAAATCGAGTAATGGAGCCGGACTATGTGAAAATTCCTTGCCCCGCCCCAGAATATGATATTATCCGTTATTCCCAAAGTTTGTTTATGTTAGTTGTGTGAATTGGGTACAATATAGTTAGTTTGTTTTGGTTGTATTTCATTTTATAGATGTGACGTCGTTCATCCAAACAAAATCTGTTTTTGTGTCTAACAAAGAATTGATTGATTGAGCCCGTAAAGTTGGTAGATGTCTGAGTTATGTTGTGACAATATTAAGTTCGGATAAAGTAACCGGTAGACCACAACCACATGTTCTTTTGGGATGTGATAGAGCCAGGCACAAACGTGACAATCCTAAACAAGTGAGGAAAAATATGCGTAAGACCACTTCCAAAAAATGTGAGTGTCCATTTCAAGTTAGAGGTCAAAATGATATATGTGTGGATGAATGGACAGTGGAGGTGTTGTGTGGCAAACACAATCATGATTCTGTACATTTAGAAGCACATTCATTTGCTGGTAGGTTGAATAAAGACGAAGAATAATTTGTTAAGAATATGTATGCTTTGGGTGTTAAAGCCCGCAAAATCCTTTCTTCTCTTAAGAAAAAGAACCTATAGAATACAACAACAATAAAAACACTTTATAATCATAGAGCTGCAGTTCACAAAACTGAGTTGGGAGGCAGGACATCGATTCAATTTCTTTATAAATGTGTTACAGATGCTGGATATATTTGTTATAGTAGAGTAAAAGAAGAGTTCACAACTAGAAAGCATGTTTTTTGCACATCGTCTCTCTATAAAGTTATGTCGAATGTTTCCATCTGTCTTTCAGTTGGATTGCACATACAAAACCAATAGATACCGGATGTCGTTATTATCAATAGTTGGTGTGACCTCTACAAATCAATCTTTTTTTGGGGCGTTTATATTTGTGTCAGATGAGACAGAGCATAGCTATTGTTGGGCTCTTAAATGCTTAAAATCTATTTTGGATTCATGTTCTTTACCAATAGTACTAGTGACAGATAGAGAGTTGGCTTTAATGAATGCTATCAAGCATGTATTCCCTCATTCTAAAATTTATTGTGTCAAGTCCATATTTCAAAGTCTCATATTTCTTCCAATGAATTTTTCACCACCGTCATCACAAAAGATGGTTGTGATGAGTTATGTTGATGGAAATCATTTCGTACAGTTGGTGATGCATGAAAGCTGTCCTCTACCACATATTGTTCCTTATTGGAGACAAAATCATGATCCTATAGCAAGCAAATGAGAGGATATATACAAATCCCGAAATCAACAAATTCACACATCTTGTGAGATAGTAAATGCATATATCTTCTATCTTGAAAGGCAAGCAAACAATAATTTTTTTCATTTTATATTTACTATCTTTATATGTATCTAATTTTTTTGGTTTGGATTACAGGATTTAACAATTTTTTAAGTGTAAGAAAAAGCAAAAAAGGTACAAAATACTGATATATTGGAAAGGTAAGAATGATCATAAAAAAATACTTATAAATAATCATTTAAGCAACTAATCGACTCTAAATTTCATTGTACATGTGTATTCTGGTTTTGGAGCACGAAGAAAAATTAAAATCCAAAATATTTTGATTGTTACCATGAATTAGATTTCAAGTCTATCGTATGCTTTACTTTGTATGTTTATTGATAAACAGTAATTAGTTTTTAAAATATGATATCAAACAGTCGTATTTAATTTTAATTTTTTTTATTTTTTATATTGATTTGTATATAATCATAATGTTTGCGTATAACAAAATTTATTTACATTGATTTATATATAGTAAAAATTTTGTATATAATCATATTTAATTTACATAATATATCATCACCTTGTAATTTTGGTCTAAAAAGCAGCCAAAAATAATATAAAAAATAGTCACCTGACTTTAATCGCAACTGGCAAAAAACCTCCCCAAACCCCCCTTTTCAAACGCCCCGTGGATACGAGCGGGTGGATAAGCGGCGGAGAAAAAGACGGGCGACGGTGTCCGAGAGAAGCAGGCCGGAGAAGAGGGAATCCTAAAAGAAATGGCCAACCTCCGGCTGGCCATGGACGCCGGATTCTGGGATCTGAACGTGGCCTCGCCGCAGACGCTCGACGGAGCGGCGCGCTCAGTCGCCGGCGGGCCGGCGCCGCTGCCTTCCGCCCGAGCCAGCCGCACCGACCGGCCGCTGCAGCTCTCCTTCCTCGGCAACGTATTCCCACTAGGCCTCATTCCCAGCCTCTCCCCCACTCCTTACAAGGAGCTCGGCTCCTTCTCCCTCCAGTCCACCCTCCTCTCCCACGCCTTTTCCAACATGTAAGCCCTCGATCGTCTCCCCCCAGGGTTGGTTTTCGGATGTTTTATTATGTATTATTGGCTGTTGTCAACAATGCTACAACGTCTGTACATATATATGTTTACATATGATTGTTTTTACAGGTGTTAAGAGAGCTTAGAGAAAACCACAATCCTTGAGCTAGCCATTGGGTTTGAGAAAGCCTAATGGCACTAAAAACACTAGTAGAATTGACGGCTGTTCCATGAGAAATGAAGATGTTGGACTCCAATTTAGGGCTTGAGTGAGAGAGAGAGAAGGATTTTTTGTTTAGTTGTATGTTGTCTGTGGAAAGAGTTGAAATGTTGAATGCTTGTTTAGTTGTTTGGAGAAAATTTGATCCATTGAGCTAGCTTTTGGGGTTGAGAAGACAAAGTAGCATTCAACAAATTTTTTCATTTTTCTTATACGAGTGACAGGCATAGGGCTCCCCCCTATGTTCAATCGCGACAGTACCCCGATCACGATACTGCACGGGGCGGGCCCCCAATGCCTCACACGATAGTACTTCGATCATGGCATTGCACTGGCGTGTCGGCGCTCTCGCCGCTCGCAAAGCCACGAACGCTATACTCTGTCCGTTGCTCATTTTTTTCTTGTGCATGAGGGTTTACGAGCGGCGGTGAGATCACATTTTTTATTGTAGGTAAGAGATTTTGCCTATATGAGAGCACATATTTTAAAATTAAGAGAATACGTAAATTAATGAGATTGGAATTTTTGTAATAAAGAGAGGTAAAATCGGAAATTTGAATGTTTAACCAAAGAGTGTTTTTTTTTCTTTTAATATAGTATAGATTTGTTTCAAGTATGTCTTCTGAGACAATGTTATACACACTTAAGCTTTGTTTTTGTACAAGTAGATGGAATAAGAAAAAAACTTAACTGTCTAACATCAGATTACATTATTGTCATTTGAAATGGAAATACAGTGCTGGCATATAGAAAAGAAAAAAACTATACAGTGATAATTTTGAGAGTTAGATAACGACCTAGGCTCCGTTTGGTACGGCGGTTGAGGTCGTGAACACGGTGGTTATGAACCGTCGTTCGTGAACGCTTGACCTCACCTAAGGAACTTCATCCACTTTTGTGTTCAAAACTAGTTTTCTTTTCTTGGTGGCGGTCATAACCATCGTCTTGCTAAGCATGCATTCTATGGTGGTTGCGTTTTTGTTGAAACTCACCGGAGAAAAATTGCAATGCCAAACAGAGCCCTAATAAATATCAACAGTCATAAAAAGGAATGACCTAATCATCATTAATTGTTGTAAATGGCATGGTGTTCTTCAAGTAAAATGAGATTGATAATAGTTCCATGTATTTGGTGCTTCTTAGTTCACAGTTTCATGTTTGAGCTTTTTGTTAGTACCTTGATGATTATACAAAGTAAATATTATCTTTTGTATGCATATCAATAAAGGAGGTCATGTTGGCCTATTATGTTTGAATCTCTCTTTTGTCACCATAAAGAATATGTATCCGTAGTTATCTTCCTTGGACCTAAATGATAGCTATAACGGACTGCGTAATACTTTAAGAGGTCATTGTCGTGCCTTCCCTTTCAGTAGATATGATGGAAATCGTGTTTTATACATTTTTCAAGATACTAATTATGTCTTTGAGACATGCTGGACTCTTCTTGATCGTCACACTTGTTATTTGTCTTCTTTTGTTATGCACCGCCTATATTCTTGTGTGGTATCTGTTCTCTTTTACCTTAGTATTGGTGATTAAATGACATTCAAGGATTTGTTATCAATGATTTCAAGATGGGTTGGTTGACTAATGAAGGACCATTTTGTTCATGGCTGCCATTTTTTTAGTTATAGGCCTTGAATTCTAACCCGTTTGCAGATTCCAAATTTGACATCGAGCACTTCAGCAGTATGTGCACTTAGATCAAATGCCACTAGGTAGAGTTCTCGGGGATTCATCTGACTCCTATTTGTCGGAGTTATCTAAAGGGTATTTTGGGAATGCTAGCTGTCTCTCACTTTTACTTGATTTCAGTAATAGTTATCTCTTTATGTTTTATTTATTTGGAATAAATGCACCTGTAAAGTAATTTTCTTTTAAAAAAAAACCTTTCTCAATTTATTTTATAGATTACAAAATAGTCCTTTTATGATTTTTAGTTATGAATCTTTCTAACTCCTCCAAGTTACTTTTTAAGGTGGGTTGGATTGGTGGGGCAATTTCGTCCAAAAAAGTTGATATCAATGATCAAGAAGGAAGTCACAAGAAGAGAGGAGATGGATCTATCTATATTTAGAGACATTGGAAAGCATTTTTTTGACAAATCCATATATGCTATTGGTCTGCTTTCTCAGTTTTACCTGACAGATGATACAACCTTAATGCTTAATGTGGAAAGGCATGGTGAAAGGAAAGGTCGTCGTGCAAAAGCAGTGCTCTTTCACAAAGTAATGTTTTTTCCCCTTTGGTTCTCTTTCAATTTTGTACTGAATTTTGGGGTTGTAATTGTTAATTTTCTCTATTACTATTAAGCTCTATTTGTGAGAGCGGTGCCGGTGGCTTCACTATAAACTGAAGTTATTGTGAGAAATGGAGATCCCACATTTCATTGGGAGCCTTCTAGCACCAGAGCTTTACTAAACACGTCAATTTCTCCAATGGTGTTTGAATCTCACCAAAATAGAGTTAAAATACCCAAACAAATGAAACCTTAATGGCATTGTAGTATAAAAAAGGACCCTATTTTTCTGTTAAGCTTCTATAATTCAGTGTTATTCAAACACAAATTTTTAAGGCATAATGATGATCTTCATTAATAGTTATTTTCAAAACTTGCCACATTTTCTTTTTCTTGTTTTATCCCCATGCACCTGAGGAGTTAAACTTAATAATACAGTATGTTTGCCACCATTTGAAGCTTGATCTCATGATTTTCTTAATCTCATGACACGCGCTTGCGCGCACATCAGTTCTTGTTTAGAAATATTTATTTTTAAAATAAAGACATGTTTTGTACAGAGAAAAAACGATAGAGAAGAATTGTTGAATATATATAAATATTATCTCCAAGACCTTTTAGTTTTTCTAATGGCAACTGATGGACTGGATTACTCAGTCGAACTTCTCTAACATATGCAAAATTATTGAAGAGGTACTCGGATAAGTCAGGGCGATCATGCATGAGATCATGTTTTGTCAGTTTTGATCATGTACAATCATAATGAAAGCTCATGATCGTTATTGTAACCACATGATCACAAATTGATTTCATGCAATAAGAAATGATCCCTTGGGATCATCCCAAACGTAAAAATCTGTGTCTGGGATTCGTAATCATTTTTTTTCCTATCATAGTGGCTAAATGTGTCTATATTCCCGGCAAAAGGATGGTGAAGCACACTTTTTCCTTCTATTTTTCATTCAAACCCATATCATTGCTGTTCTTTCTCCGATTTTTACTTGAACATTTCCATCTACAGCTTCCCAACCATGATGTCTCACTGGAAGCGGCATGGCCAGAGCTGTATGTTGAAAGGAATGGAACATACTGGGAGGTGCCAAGTTCTGCATCACTTGATGTATCATCTCTTA
This sequence comes from Platanthera zijinensis, assembly GCA_039513925.1. Taxonomy (NCBI): domain Eukaryota; kingdom Viridiplantae; phylum Streptophyta; class Magnoliopsida; order Asparagales; family Orchidaceae; genus Platanthera; species Platanthera zijinensis. The sequence continues at coordinate 10,617,342 of CM077082.1, read as the reverse complement.
TTTCTGAATCTGGATTCAGATATCGCTTTGGTTTGCATAAAAGTGATGGCAACCCAGAAGGCATTAATTTCACACATAGTGACGTACCTTCAACTCTTATGCCTGGAATATGGGCAAAAGCTGCAATTTCTTTGGAGAAGAGCAGAGATTTATGGAGAGGAAGGGAAGAAAAGGGTAAACAAGAAAGAGAATCAGAGAAAAGACCTCCTTGGTTGATTCCATATGACATACAACTTAAAGATTCACATGCTGCAGTATCAGGAATAATAGGTAAAGTTATTACTGCTATAGTTTAAATATATGCTCTTACGTAGGAGTTGTTTGACGGGGTGGAGGCGGTGTGCATTAAATGCCAAAATTGACCAAACCGATCCGAGCTGTTCGGACCGAACCAACAATACAATGCTCGGTTCTGTTTTCCCTAACTTGAAGCCAAGAAAACCGAATCACCCCGACTACAATATATGCATTATGAATTACTCTATGACCATTTTTATAATCAAGGATATTTAGTTATGTTTTCTAAATCATACATAAAATAAATGACCTCAAGCACAATACACACTATCAAACATATTATTGCCTAAATAGTTAGTCATTTATAAGCAGCGTTCATCTATCTACCTCGAGCCCATGGCTCATTTAACTTATTAACTTTGAAGGTGTGGCACATACATTACGATTACAAACAAATAATTGCACAAAAATATAATAAACTATTATTTGACATTTAAATTATGATTATAAAAAAATCATTATAGAAAAAATATAATAAACTCTTAGTTAACTCATTATGTTCAAATTTTTTTGCAACCTCCAAGCATTTAGTCCACATGCAATAAAAACTGCCAAACTGACCCGATATATTCATTGATAAGAAAAAGAAGAACGTGAAATGATAAAAGACTTTAAAAAAGTGAACTGAGGTAAAATCGAATGGTTCGATTTCAGCTTGAATACAAACTGTCTCATGACTGAATTGCTTACACCCGTGGAGTCCCGCAGTGCGGTATCATGGACTCCGTGGTCCAGAGCCTGCAATTGAAAGCTGAGAGTTTTCTGAGGATTTTGTTTGCGCGTGGATGGCAAACGACAGACCGCGGTGCAACCAAACAGTTGTGGAGCCACGATCGCCAGTCCCTGCATCTGCGCCGCGGGTTTTCGCCCCGCCATATGAATCCTTAAGATTAGTGGATACTCATCCCTATTTGATCATATTACCATTTTGAGGCTAATCAGTTACTTTGTGCCTAGTGCAGGCTGTGAAGGTAAACCATAAATATGCAACTCTAGGTGTGGTGTTAGGTAAAATCAATCCTAACTAATATATGATGATGTATGCAAAAAATAACCGATCCGAGGTCCTATTAATATAGTAATTACAAATTAATCCACATAGATAATCATAGATGCAATAAAAAAATTAATTTTAAGAGCAAACGAGTATGACTTTCGTCCTCTTGAGTGTCTTGATTTCAAATGCTAAAGAAGCGACTAAGCCTTGAAATGTGTAAACAATCACGAAACAGGTTCACTAACAAGCTATCATTCCAAACATAAGAGAAATGTCATTTTATATAATCAAAGATACAAAAACACTAAAACAACTAATACTCATGAGGAAAAAGGGAAACCGATGGTGAAGTGGCCTAGATACAGTGATTGTAGTTTGTGGTGACGGCTTCCCGAAGGGGATGATGTGGTTGGACGGAGGCGGTTGTGGCTGGTTAGGATTGGATAAGGGATGGAATCCATGAGGAGGGTTGTTGGAAGGTGAGGCGAGGACTTGACTTGCGGCTGGGGGTGACGAAAATGGTTTACTGTTGAGGAGGGGGGGGGGGACTGGAGGCGGCAATCCAAGGTGCTGGGAGGCGCCAGAAGCCACTTGGGGGTGGTTGAAGGGATGGTGAGGGTGGTGGATGGTAGGGGGCTCAGTTGAGAGGGATGGGGGTGGGGGAAGGGAGGAGGGGTTGTGGGGAAGGGGGGTGGGAGTCGGCTGCCGCAGGGGGAAGTATTGCATGAGTGAATGACAGTAAGTGGGGAGTCGACTAAGGGCTTGGGTGAGGGGAGGGGGCTGCAAGGCTAAGGCAACAAGGGAGCAAATGAAATACAAAGGCTATTACCTAGGAGCCGTCATCTAAGGTCTTGTGGAGTTGACACTGCGAGAAGACCACCAGATTCCGTGAAAAGCATAAGAGAAATCTCATTCCATACAATAAAAGACACAAAAACACCAAAAATAATTAATACTTACAAGGAGAAATGGAAGCTAATGGTGCAGAGGCCGAGATCCGATGATTGTAGTTGTGATGATGATTGCCCGAAGGAGAACCATTCCAAATCGCTCGTAGGCGTTGCTAGCTTTGGGGACTTTTTTTATCGTCGAATAAACTTTTCTTGAACAACAACTATGTTAAGATCGGGTTGGTTTTGCTCTCAATTAATCTAGTGGGGAGCGGAGCCCTCCATGTATATGGTGGCTTTTGAATTTCCGTGGAGCCCTTACTCGAAAAATTCTCGACACGAGCAATCCAACAGGGGGGGGGGGGGTTCGTTGAACACTTGGAGATTGATGTGCCCATAGTGAGGAGTGAGAACCGACGAGGGGTTGGAGAGTGGTCGTTGTCATAGAAGTGCCACTGTAGTGGTATGTCGGTCATGAGCATTTTGATGGGCGGTGACAATGGAGGATTGGGTTGGTCTATGAGGGTGTGCATTTTCGTATGATAATCTGTAGGTCGGTCAAGGACGTATCGACACGATCCATGCAACCTGAAATGATGGTGATCGTGAGAGATATGTCGTCTTCACAACTGGCCAATCAGGCCTTAAACCAAGGATTGCAGACATGTGCGAGAAAAATCCTGATGTATTCCTATTTTTGAGAATTGATTTTGAAAGATAAAACTCAGATATCAATTTTAAAATAAGTTGCGCTGGGGGATTATGCCACGAGAATTTTCAAATCGATTACCGTCCAAATGTTTATAAGCGCACAAAAAATGTCTACCACTTTCTCCTATTCAACGTTGTAAGTAAATCTTCCCCATGCGATGGAAATTAAAGAAGACAAACACGACTTTAAGTTAACGACAAACAGGAGAAGTGAAATATTAAGCAAACAATTCATGAATTTTACTGGTCAAATAATACTGTGGCATAAACATTATACTATCAGTGAGAGGGAGTTGAGTTTGGGAGAGGGTTATACAAAGTTCAAACAATGGAACGGTTGTCAAGTAGGAGAGGAAAACAGAGGCTGTTGGCTCAGGTGGAGGAACGCGGCTGAGAGGGTTCCGCAATGGTCGCCTGAGGCTGGACTGCCACTGGGAGGGTCGCTGGGAACCGAACTGCCCACAGAAAGTTTCTTCACCGTCGCTGGAGTGGGGGGTCAGAAGGATCGACGGGCTGGAGTAGGATGCCAACACCAAATCGTGCAGGGGCTGGTCGATCCCGCCGGTGGGGGCCTTAATCTGGAACGCCGGAGGACGCTGGAGCTGCAGGAGGCAGTGACTAGTAGAGGAGCTGCGCCAGAGTAGGAGGTTTCAGATAGGCTGTTGCACCAGGTGAGGAAAACGACTAAGTCTGCTATGACTCATAGTTTTCTTTTTTTCCCAGCCACCGTCTAGAGAACTAGAAGACAGGATTTAAAGAGAGTTTTGTCTTTTTAACTTTTGATAACTGATGGAAATAAAGTGTGTGTGTGTGGGGGGGGGGGGGGGGGTTACTTGGCCCACAGTTTCATTTTGAGAAGGTCAGCTATTGATAATTCATAGGATTAAATTTGGGAGTTTCAAAGGTTTAATTGCTTTAGAAATCAGTGGTTGGAATTTCAAAAGAAAAAATTCCTAGGCTTCTCCCTCAAAGTATTAATTTCAGAAAATATTTTATATTTTAACTAACCTACTTGCTTAATTTAACCCAACTCCTAATTTGACGGACCTATTCATTCATGATCTTATTGGTCGGTCACTCCAATAAGTCAAACAACAGTGCACGATACAACATATGTGAAATCTAAAACATAAAATGCGCGACAACATGCAGTACAAAAATACTAAAATAAAGATGCAAACATGGGTTGCATCAAATCCCGTGGGTTCGACTATGGGTCTAGTGACTCTTTGGAGGTGGAGAAATTGTTGGGTGGTGGACTTTGGTTGGAAAACTAGTTGTTGTGGATGTACATTAGCTAGTTGGGGCAAAGAAGCGGCGGTACGACGATGCGGGCTGCTGGTGTCGACGATGCGGGCTGCTGGTGTCGACGATGCGGGCTGCTTGTGTCGAGGCTAAGGCAGGGGTTGGCGTGGCCACAAGGTGCATAATCTTTATCCCGACCCCATGAGGAGGACAACTGCGTTGCCACAAGTTGTGTAGTTTGATGCCATCGTTGATGAAATTTTCATTCGTTATATTAAAAAACATCATGAATCGAATCAAAGGTGTGTGGCCTTGTTGTATAAGAGGAAGTGATGATTTGACACAAGTAAAAGATTATTGTACAAAACTACACACATGAATCAGTTCAAAAAACTTTAGAACACATCATGGTTAATTTCTATTAAAAGGTGAAAAAGATCAGGGTGACAATTCTTTTTGAACTTGTGGTATGCCACCAAAAATTAAGGCAGAACACTCGTATTTGACATGTCTAGTCTTTGACCATTCCAACTCAGGTATGGGTATGTGTGCCCATACATTTTGTCGATGACCCGGGAAGTCTATCTTGTTGGTACTGGTGTATAGATTTTTCCAAGTTTAGACATTTAATTCTACTTTCTCATTCAAATATGGTGTTGGCAATTAGAGAATAGATATTTGCTTGTAGATAAAAAATTAAAGTACAGTCTCACAAGATATGCTCACGTCAATCACTTTTGAGCTGGTTCCCCATTAGTATTCCTCTCAATGAGAGTTACAGGACTACCTGACATGGCCCCCTATGGCTCACTACTTTCCCTTATATAGGGGACGATCGCTGGTTACTACAATTACCAAAATGTCTATTGAGAGGAATATATACATAAGCAATATTCGTATCAATACTCCGATGCTCAAAATCGACCGGGTCCTCAAGAGCGTGTCCTGGCGTGGCCATCATCAAGCTTAAGAATCTCAAAATCAACAAGGGTGATGTCTTCGTCTTCAATACCAAGTAGCATGCACAATTTTGTGGTAGAAATAGAGACCATGTCTACGAAGATGGAGGATTGAAGGTAGTTTTGGTGTGATAATTTGTGTGGTGGGTTTGTCTTGGGTTGGGGATATGGTTGAGGAGGTGGTGACATGTTTAGAGGGAATGTGGTTTCCTGTTGGTGAGTGTGAGAGGGGGAGGAACGAGGTGATGAGAGCATTAGTGCAATGGTTTAGGGGATTGGTAGTGGGGTGGGGTAGGTGCGCACATGGGCATATAACTCATCTTCAACAAATCTGGCTTGCTCTACTACACAAGTACGATTATCTGGATTGAGGATGTGAAGATGTGCCCTGATGTAGGATTGGAGCCCGATGTGGAAGTAGCCCAAGTAGTGATCGGCTGGGAGATTGAACACATATGTATCGATCTCGATGGAATCATCAACGTAGGCAGTGAAAAACTATATTTGACTAACCGTTCCAAGTCGCTCATAGGTGTTGCTAGTTTGGAGTCTATCATAGCGGTGAATAAACTCTTCCTTGAACTACACCTATGCAAGGCGGGTTTGGTTTGGCGGGTCCTACGAAGTCATTGGACAACAAATTCTTCCATGTAGATGGTGAACATAGCAACCTTCTAAAATTTGGTGGTGTCCCGGACACCCGCTCTTCTCTTTGTTTGTAACACCATAGTTTGAAAAATTACTTGGTATGAGAAATCCACCAAAGGAGATCAGTCATGTCGATGACTGAAATATCAAGATGCCGACAATGTGTTGGGTACTTGGGTGAGCCTCAATGAGGGGTTGGACTGTTGGAGGACGTCGGTTGGTGTGAAGTGCCACCTGTTGACAGTGATCAGATTCGTGGTCGCAGACGACGACAATGCAGGATTGGGGAGCTGACTATGAGGACATGTATCTCGCACATGACAATCAATAGGTTTGATAGGGAAGTCTATACAAGATCCATGTGACATGAAAGAATGACGACCGTGAAGATTATGTCATCTTCACGATCAGACATGGAGCGCGTGACAAACATGAATTGGAGTGCAGGGGTCACTAGGTGAAAGTGGTTGGTTGCTCGAGAACTGGAGGAAAGCTGCGATGTAGAGGGAAAACCTATTGGTTGGAGGCATACAATGTGGAAGAAGTGTTTAGAGGGAGGGGTTGGGGTGGAGGAGGAAGCGTTGGTGGTGAGTTTAACATGGACGAGACTTCTAGTCTGTGGAAGAGGTTGATGCTTCACATCCAGAGGCACATGCTTGCAGAGTGTCCCGCTTTGGCCGAGTTGATCTTGAAATGAGTGTCGATTGTGAATTTGTTATCAATCGCGAGAAGGCGAGCTTCATCATAGAAGAGAAGCAGGGTTGTAGGACTCATCATCAACCCTTGTTGAAGAGTGGGCGTTGGGGCTAACGCACACATGAGATACGTGTTGGGAGGCATACAATGTGGAAGAAGTGTTTAGAGGGACGGGTTGGGGTGGAGGAGGAAGTGTAGGTGGTTTGTCTAACATGGACGAGACTTCTAGTCTGTGGAAGATGTTGATGCTTCACATCTAGAGGCACGTGCTTGCAGAGTGTCCTGCTTTGGCCGAGTTGATCTTGAAATGGGTGTCGATTGTGAATTTGTTATCAATCGCGAGAAGGCGAGCTTCATCATAGAAGAGAAGTAGGGTTGTAGGACTCATCATCAACCCTGGTTGAAGAGTGGGCGTTAGAGCTAACGCACACATGAGATACGTGTTGGGAACACGCGATAGATGCGGAGGCTCGGGATTTTTTTTCTGAAGGTTGGGTTCTTCCGAAACCCTAATTGATGTGGGATCTGGACGACCAGGCAAGACGGGCAGGTTAGACCAGTTGATAACAATTAGAGAATAAAAGATTGTTTGTAGATAAAAACTGAAGTACAATGTTACGTGCTGCGTATTATTATAATTATCTCTATTATCTAGGCATCTAGCTGTTATCATTATATAGTAGCCTCGAGCCCCGGGTCTAGTATTAGGTGTCATCATTAGTGTTTTGTCTTCTTATATGTTGTAGCTTATATAAAGGCATTGGATGTGTTGTGGGAAGCAAGTAAGAAAGAATTCTAGTTCCCATCTTTTGAATGCGAGATCTTGGCGACTCTCTCCTCTAACGAGCAACTCCGCATAGGCAGCCGCGACTCCGGCTCCACGGTATCTCCGCCATCGTCATCTCCATCTCCGGCCACCTCTGAGTTAGGCCCATAACAACTTGGTATCAGAGCCCCCGGTCCTCTTCCGCAAACGCACCTCGGCGACTCAGCGTGTTTCTTCCTAAACCAGTTAGAATCCCTGTTGAAATCGTCCCTCCTCCCACGGTGCAACCTTCTACTTCCTTCCCGCTACTTTATTTTTTCCGCACCCAACGAACAACCACAATTTTCCTGGGCCGACCACAACGGGCTGCCCCTTCTTTGGCTCCAGCTCCGGCCGTCGAGTGGAACAACGCACTCAGCCAAGCCATCGCCGCACCGTCGCCGTTCCGATCCAAGCCGCAGAACCCGCAACAACCATCGATCCCAGTCGCAGTCTGTTATGTGTCGGTTATGTGTTGGTTATGTGTCGGTTATGTGTTATGAGTTGGATGTTGCCATTATATTTATCATTAAGTGGGAGTCTCGAGCCCCGAGTCTAGTTTTAGGTTCCATCATGAGTGTTGTCCTTTTATAAGTTTTAAGCCTATATAAAGGCAGAGATATTGTATGTGTGAAGATATGAAATGAAGTTCTAGTTTCTTGCCCCTTCTAGTGAGATAACTGGTGGCTCTCTCCTCCGACGAGCAACCCCGCTTAGGCAGCCGCGGTAACGGCTCCGTAGTATCCCGCCACCGTCTCCACCACCCGCATCCCTACTTCCGGCCACCACCGAAGGAGGACCATAACAACTTGGTATCAGAGGAATCTGTCCTCTTCCGCGGACATCCTTTTCCCTCCGCACCGCCCAATATCCTCGCCGCCCTCCATCTTCCTCAACTCCGATCGTAGCCTGTGCATCCCCTGTCGCCGTCGGCGAAGCTCCGCGACAACCGTGCCCCGCAGCCCTGCGCCGTCAACCTCCGTCTTCTCCTTCCCCAGCCGCACGCCGCAACAACCTCAAGCCCCGCACAACAACTCTCCTTCGCGCCCCGCTCAGCCTCTCGACGCCGGCTACCGGTCTTGAATCGACGACCAACCCTGCTGCTGCTCTGCTCCGTTCTCCTCGAGCCCAGCCCGGCACACCTGCGCCCTCTGCTCTCCATCAAGCCTTGCACGACCGCGCTACATCGAGCCCCGCGCGCCTGCGTCCGCTGTCGCCTTTCTACTTTTTTTTTCCGCCAACCCCGCCTTTTCTGATTACACCTCCTGCTGCTTCCGTGGACCCCACTTCAAATCCTCTTTTAATTTCTTCCCACCCCAACTACATCCTGCCTTTTTACATCACCTGCATAACAAGTATTATTTTATTCCATTACCACTAAAGACAATGAGCCCCACCCCCAATTCCATCCAGCAACCTCAGTTTAATCTTTTAGATAGCCGGCCAGACCATTCCAAGCCTTATTTTTAATTAATTGTGGGCCCATCTCCTTGCTGTCAATATTGGGCGCCACCGCGGCTCTCGCGGCCACTCTCAGTCCTCCGACTCGGCGCACTCCAACCACGGGGTCACCCGATCCTCTTCTCGCTCCTCATCTCACAATATGGGCGACTCCTCGGAACAACTCAATCAGATTATGTCCATGCTACATGACCTCATGACGAAACAGGCGGCGCACACTGCTCTTGCGGACCGTCATCAGGAGGCCATTGCTGCGCTCGCCAAGTGCATCGATGATCTGTCAACCGCCCCACCACATGTTCATGCAAGCAGCAGTCAGGCACAACCACTTCTCCGCAATGCCCCACCGCCCCTGACCGTCCACGAACCACCACCATCGGTACTCGCGCGCCTGACGCTGCAAGTGTGCCGCGCTATACCAGATTAGAGTTTCCAACCTATGATGGGAAAAGTGATCCATTGAGTTGGCTTACCAAGTGTGAACAATTCTTCGGCCACCAGCAAACTCCGGTAGCAAATCAAATCCATCTCGCCTCTTTCCATATGCTCGACTCCGCTGTTTTATGGGCCTCTCGACTTCTCACCGACCGGCCGAATCTAATTTGGGACGACTTCAAGCGGCTCTGCAACTTGCGTTTCGGACCTCCTATTCGCAGTAACCCCCTCGGTGCACTCACAACTCTACGACAAACGGGTACCATCAATGAGTACATGGAACAATTTCAGCTCCTCTTAGCGCATGTCCCTCTTGCCCCAGATATGCAGGTCAACATTTTCACCGCAGGACTTCGCGAACGGCTGCGGCTGGATGTTGAGTTTGAGGCTCCTCCGGACATAGTGACGGCTATGAGTCTGGCCCGGCTCTGTGATCGTCGTCTCCAGCTATCACAAGAGGCATATCCACCTGCTACCGACATTGTTCCACAGGCTCGATGCGAGGGTCCTCCAGCACCACAGGTCCGCCGCTTATCTCGGGCTGAGATGCTGCAGTGCCGCGCACAAGGATTGTGTTTTAACTGCGACGAGCAGTACACTCGCGGTCACAGGTGCACCCGGATCTTCTACCTACATGTCGAGGACTCTGACGATGAAGGCATCGGACAGAGTTTGCGGGCAAACTCTTTTTGGGGAACGGATGAGGTGTTATGTGTCGGTTATGTGTTTGTTGTGTGTCGGTTATGTGTTATGAGTTGGATGTTGTCATTATTATTTATCATTAAGTGGGAGCCTCAAGCCCCGAGTCTAGTTTTAGGTTCCATCATGAGTGTTGTCCTTTTATAAGTTGTAAGCCTATATAAAGGGAGAGATATTGTATATGTGAAGATATGAAATGAAGTTTTAGTTTCTTGCCCCTTCTAGTGAGATAACTGGTGGCTCTCTCCTCCGACGAGCAACCCCGCTTAGGCAGCCGCGGTAACGGCTCCGTAGTATCCCTCCACCGTCTCTACCACCCGCATCCCTACTTCCAGCCACCACCGAAGAAGGACCATAACACAGTCCCCCTGAACCAGGCGCAATCGACCAGCTCTCAGGCATGCATCGTCGAGCTGCTCTGCATCGCCAGGCCTCGTCAGGCATCGTCGACCCCAACCCCGCACGTTTCGTCTGCTCCTGTTGGAATCGCTGTTGCAGCAGCTTCCTATTGCATTCGTCCGCCGCTTCCTTCGAGCCGCCCGACCCCATTCTTTTATCGAGCCCAGCGCTTCCCAGGCGCCCTTTAATGCACTTATTCCTCCCTTACTAAGACAGTCACAAAAAAAACAAATCAAACTTTTAATTAATTGATTAGTTCTAAAGTGGATTAATTAATTATTAATGGCTTGATTACTTCTTACTTAAATTACTTAAGTCATCATATGGGGAACACCAAGTTGACTGTGGCAGATGTCGCCGCCATCCAATCGAGGCTATGAGAAATGATGAGCTCCATGCACACACTCTTCCGGAATGCCGACACACTCCTCAACCACATTAAGAATCCGACAACCGCCTTTCTGCCGCAGCCCGTGTCCCTGCTGCTTCCACCGCCTCCTCTCTTTGTGCAATCGCCATCCGCGCCGGCCGCTGACGTGCCACCGCTCTTAGTGGTAATTGCCCTTTCGTCATAACCTGCCGTGGCGGTACCGCCCCACCTTAGGCCACCTTCGTCAGACATCTTGGTCGCCTTTCCGCTTGAACTTGCTTCGCCGACCACCACTCCGCTGACCCCAACGGCCACCTCACCGCCTACAGATCCGTTCCTTCTACCGGTCGTCGCTTCCCCGATCTACTTTTTGTTGCTGCTTCTCACCACTCCACCGACCTTGCCAAAGCCATTACTTACGCCGCTCGTATTTCCAACGGCGCCGTCGCTACTCACCGCCGCCGCCGCCGTCGCTACGCGATATCATGCATTGTTCTGGCTGGAGATCAAGCTGCCAGATGCTCCAGTCATCACGTGGAGTTCGAGCTTGAGGGCAAGCTTGATTTTAAGGGCGGATGAGATGTTATGTGCTACGTATTATTATAATTATCTCTATTATCTAGGTGTCTAGTTGTTATCATTATGTAGGAGCCTCGAGCCCCGGGTCTAGTATTAGGTGTCATCATTAGTGTTTTGTCTTCTTTTATGTTGTAGCTTATATAAAGACATTGGATGTGTTGTAGGAAGTAAGCAAGAAAGAATTCTAGTTCCCATCTTTTGAATGCTAGATCTTGACGGCTCTCTCCTCTAACGAGCAACTCCGCCTAGGCAGCCGCGGTTCCGGCTCCACGGTATCTCCGCCATTGTCATCTCCATCTCCGGCCACCTCCGAGTTAGGCCCATAACATACAACCTCACAACCCTAAAGGTATGGTCACATCAATCACTTGGAGGTTGGTTCCCCTTAAGGATCCCTCTCAATGTGAGTTCTAAGACTTCTTGACATGCCTTCCTAACTCCTAAGATTCACTACTCTCCCTTATATAATGGAGGTCTCGCTAGTGACTACAATTACCAAAATACCCTTCAAGTGGGAAAGTACATATGATCAATATTTGTATCATACGCCCACTGTTGTTTCCAACATGTTCAAGTATATTATATTTGATATGGACTTACTGTTTAAAAGTCAGTTTTGAATGGAATTATTTAAGCTCAATGGAACGAAGTTACACAATTCTTCCCCATATCGAAGACCAATCTCCATCCAAGGGAAAATCTATTTTGTTGGTAATGGTGATTGATTTTCCAAGTTCGCCCACTTTATTCTTCTTTTTCATCCTTATACAAACATTGCTATTGCCCACATGTTCTTCAGGGATATTATCTGTTTACACGGGTCACTTTAGTATATTGTGTCTGATAGGGATCAAGTGTTCACAAGTCTGTTTAGACCCTAATTATTCTTGCTCAGTGGAATGAAGTTACATATTCCTTCCGCATATCACCATAAGTAGGACGTGTAAACAGAAGTGATCAATCAGACTATTAAAATCTACGTCCGTTGTGTGTGGGGTTTTGTTACAATACTTATTATCACTCAAAACTTCAAACTACACCTTTTAGAGTGGCATGTGGTCGAGATCTTCCAAGTCTTTTTTGTCTTATGTACCTAATTTCACCTCCATTGAAGGTGTGGATTATCTCTACAACGGTGTGATCATACTTTAGAGAGTACTAGAAACTTCAACAAGCACAGGACCGCATGCCAATATAATATTCATCATCAGGACATCTCCGTTACAATAGGTGATTGGGTGCTGCTTAAATTACGACCACATAGGCAATGGTGGTGGCAAAAAGTTTGAAGCTCAAATTATCACACAAATTTTATGGGCCCTTCAAGATCATTGAAAATTTGGCGAATTAGCATAAAAGTTGGACCTATCAGATGACTTTAGTATCTTCAACTTTTCTGATATTTTGATCCTTTAGAGGTATGCTGGAGCCACACTTGCTCAACCACCACCATTGCCACAAATTGTTGACGAGTGGGTGCTCTATGGTCGCTAAAGGCCATTTGCTCGTGATTTTGACAAGAAGTATATGAAGTTCAATTCTGTGGAAGGGTCTTTCGGAAGAAGAGGCAACTTCTGAACTCATGGATACTTTCAAGTAAGCTTTTCCTTTGTTCGACATCGATGACTAGCTCAATTTAGAGAAATGACTATTGTTACAGACATACTATGTGGCAAGACCTATTGAAGAAAGCAGATAAATTGCAGTCGTGTCTGTATTTTTAAAGAGTACCTCTTCAGGAGAATAACAAGCAGAAAATTCAGGATTTCTGAGCCCTCCCAATTCTAAGCCTATTGAAGTGAGCCTCTATAATGATCTTGTTGGAATGCTTGATTTTGATCTACCAATTCTTTTATTTTTGATTCTATAGATCCTAATATTTGACTATTTTTCATCCTGCAGACTCGAATCTATTTACTTATTCAATTTGTGTTGTCAAAATCAGATTTCTATCTGGTCTTGACTAATCTGACTGTCATATGCTTTTGGATATTTATGCCTTCCTCTCAAATCCAAAAATTGCAAAGTGCCTACAACATTTTTGAGCCTTTGTCCCTATGAATCTTTTTTTGGACAAAGAGGCGCTTAGAAGTTCTTTTGATATTTGTTGGAGATCTTGATATCACACTTGACTACCTAAAGGCTTTCGAGGTATAATGGAGTTAACTAGAAGCAATAACAATATGGAAGGTTTCATGTGTAGCTCAACGGTTAATGAGACAAACAACTAGAGTTGTAGGCAAAGAAGAAGAGACATGTTCAAAGATGGAGCTCCTCTACACAGGCATTGTAAAAAATGTGACGGTTACACTGCAAAAAGAAACTACCAGAATGCAATTGCGATAAGCAGAATCATGGTGTTGCTAGAATTGCGCACAAAGAAGAATGTGTTGGAAAAGCCATAGTGATGTAGGGTAGGCTACGGGGGTGCACAAAACCAAGACTTATAGGGGGTGGAATGTAGATTTGTCACATTAACCCAAATCTAATGCAATGATACCGTCGGTGACGATGACAGATTAATTCGATCAACAAAAATTTCAACCTACGCAAATATTTAAAAGGACAGAAATAACATTCAATAAGCAAGCAACTAATGACTTTCCTCCGCTCGGAGGGCCAAAGCTAAGCGCGCGGAGAATAAATTTCACCTGCGAATTATAAGCGTATCGAAGGGAATTTCCACAAACAAGATTTCAAGCAAATGCAACGTCCAATCCAATAAAAATGCTGAATAAAATAATCCAATACAACAAGTGACTCACCAAAGTAGTGGGATGACCAAGACACTGAAGTTTTCGGAGCCGGATGCATTTTGACGGCGATCTAATGCAGAACCGGTGGTGTGAAAATAGTGTAGGTGATTGTCCTCGGCGGTGAAAGTGGAAATGGACCGGAAATGAGTAGATCCAACGATGTATGGATAGATCCGGGCGAGGAAGGATGGATCCGATGTTTGGGAGCGGATCCGAGCTAGGAGATGAGGAGAGGGTGAGGGGAAATGGCATATCGAAGCAGCAATAGTCCAGATCTGGACTGATATGGATAGGGTGGCTGATTGGAGGTGGTTCCACGAGAGGGGAGGCGGTGGAGAGCAAAACCGGCGACTGGGTTGGCCGGTTGTTTGGATGAATAAGGGGGGGGGATGTCCAGGTCTGTAGGGTGGCGGTGAGAGGGAAAGGGGGAAGCAGGTGGCGGTTGTCGGGGGGAGTTGGGGAGGGGCGACAATGGGGGTTTTTGTTGGCAGGAGGGGAGGCAATGGGGTTTTTGTTGGCAGGAGGGGCGGCGGTGGCAGGGGGGTCACGAGAGTGGGACTTTAGAAAGCTGCAATGAATTTCATCCAACAGTAAATAGGAAAAAGCAGGAATTTTAGACAGCAGGGCGGTGGTTGGATTTGGGGGGGGGGCTGAGAGGCGGCGGTAAGGGGATTTGGAGTGGGAGAAAGTAGAAAAACCTTGGGAAGGGAGATACATCCCTAGTAGTCGTCACCTAGGGTTCCACTGAGTCGGTACCGTGGCGGGATCGCGGGAATTCAGAAATACAATTCTCCGAACTCTGCAATACCTAAAACCAACTCACTACTTGTTTATTTATAATAAAAAAAAGCTAGGGCATCCCATCATCGACGACTATGATTGGTCGGAGGTGGAACCATTCAAATACAATAAAAATAAACAATAAAATACTAAAGTAATATATGATTTTGACTCGCAACGCGGATCCAGACACATCCACGGAGTCAGATTGGCGATCCGATCAAGCCCTCCCGCGTGAATACATGAATGTGGGTCCCGCCTTGCGACGAACCCCTCCTGGTTCATGATCTGATGAATCCCCAACAACTCCCCCCGATTGAAAAGCCTTCATCTCCGATGCATGGAGACGATCATACTGAAGTCGAAGTCCATGGGAGAGTCGATCGAGCTCTGCTGGTAGTATCCAAGCGTCATCTGCATCTGGGCGGCCCTATTAATGTACCAAGTAACGGCATCGCGACCCGCCTATGGTATGAACGAACTGGTGGGATCTGACCTCTGTAATGCTCTTATCACTCATCTCTCGAGTGATGGATCCCGGTGCGATCGGCGGTGCCGTCGGTGAAATTCAAGAAGACGAATCCCTAGGTGTGTGGGTCTCAGCAAGAGGTGAACTGTGGTGGCCATCAAACGTGGGTGGACTATGAGGGTGGTAAGGTAACGAGAGTGGTGGTGTGGGCGGTTAAGTGTCTCCATTGCTTGGGTCCACATACTCGTGAGACTCGTAGTATGACGTCAGATTTTCAACATTAAATACTGGATGGATTCCCATACTCGCAGAGATATCGAGTCTGTAGGCGTTCGTTCTAATGCGACTTATAACTGAGTAGGGTCCCATTCGCCTGACGCTTAACTTTTTGGCAGGTCCTGAAAGGAACCTCTCAGGGCGGATTCGCACCATCACCTGTTCACCTTCTTGAGATACTTGTTCCCGCTTTCGCTTTTCTGCATGAGTTTTATAATTTTCATTGTTCATAATAATTCGCCGGCGGACCGACTCATGCAAATATTGTGCAAATGATTCAGTAGAATCACTAGGGCACAACTCTAGAGGACTCGGGATAAGGTCGATAAGTTTCCTAGGGTTGTATCCCTACACTACATGAAATGGACTCAACCCAGTGGACATATTGACAAAACTATTATATGCAAACTCCGCGACTGGAAGATTAAGGTCCCAACTACCTACATGCTCGCCCACTAGACACCTCAATGGATTTCCTAAGCTATGATTTACTATAGTCTGCCCGTCTGACTGTGGATGATAAGTCGAGGAGAACCTAAGGGTGGTGTCAGTCTTGTGTCATAGGGTATTCCAGAAATAACTCATAAATCTCACATCGCGGGCTGACACGATAGACTTGGGCAGACCATGCAACCTAAAAACGTCCCTCATAAGGATGGATGCTACGTGTGAAGCATCCGCCGTCTTGCGGCGCGCAATAAAGTGCGCCATCTTCGAGAATCGATCTACCACCACAAAGATGGAATCACGTCTCCGAAGAGTGCTGGGGAGTCTGAGCACGAAGTCCATGCTAATGTCCTCCCATGGGCGGTGTGGGACAGTTAGAGGTGTGTACAGACCCGCGTTTTGCTTAGTGCCCTTGACCGTTTGGCAGATACGGCAGTGACAAACAACGCGAGTCATGTCCTTCTTAAGGCTGGGCCAGTAGAGGCGATCCCCAACAATGACTATGGACTTATCTTGCCTAAAGTGCTCAACAGCTATGGATTGGAGGTGGTTCCACGAGAGGGGAGGTGGTGGAGAGGAAAACCGCCGGCTGGGTTGGCCGATTGTTGGGAGGAATAGGGGGGGGGGCAGCGGAATGTTGAGGCCTGTAGGGGGGTGGTGGCAATGAGAGACTATGTTATTAAAGGCGCACTGAGGCGCAAAGGGGCCCTGGAGCCTAGGCGCAAGGCGCAGGTGCGCGCTTGAGGCACCTGAGGCACAAAAATGGGGAAAAAAGAAATTGAGCAAATTGTTCTCCCAATTTGTTGAATTTCAGCGGTAAGGGCAGCCAATTCGCTGAATTTCAGCGGTAAGGGTGCCCAATTCGCTGAATTTCTGCGGTAAGGGCGCCCAATTCGCTGAATTTTTGCGGTAAGGGCGCCCAATTCGCTGAATTTCTGCTGTAAGGGCGCCCAATTCGCTGAATTTCAGCGGTAAGGATGCCAATTTGCTGATTTTCAGTGAATTGGGCGCCCAATTCACTGATTTTCAGCAAATTGGATGCCCAAGTGCGCATAGGGGTGCCTCAGGTGCGTCTGAGATTATGTTTTTGCCCACCTCCAAAAAAAAACAAGTTGAAGAAAACACCTTGAAAGGCCAAAGCGCGCTTGGGAGCTGGTAAGGCACGTGCCGAGGCGCGGCTGGGGCACATCGCGTGCTGAGGCGCGGCGGGCGTGCGCCCGACGCATCAGGCGCGCCTAGGCGCACGCCTTGACAACATAGGTGAGAGGGGGAAATGGGGAAACTGGTGGCGTTTTGCTGGGGGAGTTGGGGAGGGGCGGCGGTGGGGTTTTTGTTGGCAGGAGGGGCAACAGTGGCAGGGGGGAGGTTTCACGGGAGTGGGACTTTTGGAAGCTACAGTGAATTTCTTCAAACAGTAAATAGGAAAAACAGGAATTTTGGACAACAGGACGGTGACTGGATTTGGGGGGGGGGGCTGGAAGGTGGCGGCAAGGGGATTTGGAGGGTAAGAAAGTGGCTTAGGGTTAAGGCAAACCTTGATGTGGGAGTACGCGCCTAGGAGTCTTCACGTATGGTTCCACAGAGTCGGCACCGTGGCGGGATTGCGGGAATCCGGAAATACAATTCTCCAAACTCTGCAATACCTAAAAATCAGTCCACTACTTGTTTATTTATAATAAAAGAAAAGCTAGGACATCCCACCATCGACGACTTTGATTGGCCGAAGGTGGGGTCATTCAAATACAATAAAAATAAATCAAAAATACTAAAGCAATATATGATTTTGACTCGCAACGCGAATCCGGACACATCAAAGGAGTTGGATCGGCAATCCGATCAAGCCCTCCTGCCTGAATACACAAACGTGGGTCCCGCCTTACGGCGAACCCCTCCTGGTGCATAATATGATGGATCCCCATCACATAGAAGAGCGTCTCAAAGACATGACATGTGCAAACAAAGCAGTCAATGTCAACGCGATATGTTGCGAAGACTCTCAATGATCGGAGACGAAGACTCTCAACAATCGACAATGGAGATATCCAAGAGGGAGAGCTTCTCTGGCAGACTGGCACTAAGGGCTCGTTTGATGTGGAGTTTTTGCTCCGATGAGTTTGGATAAAAAGCGCCACCATCATAAAATACGTGACATAACAATGTTTGTGACCGCCACCGAGGGAAAGAACTAATTTAGAACATAAAAGTGAATGAAGTTCCTTGGGTGAGTTCAGTCGGTTCATAACCACCGCGTTCATGACTGTCACCGCCGTACCAAACATTCCCTAAGTTTGAAAATAAGTATTTGTTGCTTCTAGTTGCTAGAGATGCTTTATTAAGAAGTGATGGAAGCTTCTTGGACAAAGGAAGCTTCTACTAGATGTCACTTGCATACTTACTCGTTGATAGAATATCACTTATTGAACCAGACATACTTGGATAGTGATTATTGAAGTTGGTTTACTGAATTGGGCTGTCTTAACCGTCATTTTTTGCGGGGGAAGCATAATTCATAAAAAATATGACAAGAAGCATTATATGGTTGTTTATATTCTTAATGACAAAATTGTTGATCATAAACTATGGACTACCAGTTTCAACAATTATACAAGAACACATGTAAATGATTACAAAAGTTGTTGGCGGGTTTCAAGATGACCTCATCGATTATCTTCTTTATGAATTGGAGGTTATATTACAATAACAAGGAAAGTATCAATGGCTTGAAATCAGTGAGGGTTGCACTTTCCCTAAACCGCTTTGGGCCTATGAAGCACGGATACGTCCCCGAAGGCAGCGTGCCCGTACCGGATACGTATCCGGTACCGGTACGTACCCGATACTCGACGGATTACACCATTTACACCTATGTGGACACTTGGACTTAGTACATCATTCTGCATATTGTGATAGGAGTTTGTTTTTCTAGAGTAAACAAAAGTCGGCGCTATGCTAAGAAGCATTGATACGTTCAATTAAGTTGTGCATCTGTACTGAGTATGACAAAAGATAGGGCACAATGGCGACAAAGGATCCATATAGCCGACCCCACTATAGTGGGATAAAGGCATGAATTTTGTTGTTGTATCTGTATCGAGTATGTTTCTGGTATTGGTACCTTTCTGTTACAAGTACGTGTATTGAACGTGCGCAAGTTATTAACAAAACAGTTAACTTATCTCTAGACTAATTTTGGTGATTGAAGATGTTGATCTCCAACAATGAAGAAGAAAAAAACTGATAACTAGACTTAAGTTTAAGTTTATCTCTTTTAGTTAAACATATAAAATGTTAAATTTTGTAATATTTACGAATGCTTAGTGTTTGAAAACTTTATGTTAATGTTGCATTAATTTGTGAACTTGTACTTCAAGTTATGATTTATGTTTGATGTTTCAATATTTTGAGAACTATTTATTGCACTTGTGATATATAAATATATATTATATTTGTTATAACGTATGATGACGTACCCCGTATCCTTGTTTTTTAAATTTTATCGTACCGTCGTACCGAATATGTATCGTATCCGGCACCTGTACCCGTACCGGTGCTTCCTAGCTTTGGGCCCTTATTTATAGAATGAACCTGAGAACAATTGAAGTTTAAATCAATAGGCGGATCAACGGGAAGTCGAAGCCACATGCGAACCCTGGTCAATTGTTATAGAGAAATGTCCCTCCTTCGAGCTGAAGACAAGCTCAATGTGACGAAGTGGAGTGATGCTATATATCCATATGAGAACCAAGCCCGATAGGCATATCGCTCCTGGCAGACACAACAACAAGAATTGTATTTGTATACCTAACAGGCTCCCGATATAGTAAAATGCATTTGGAGTTTGGTGCCTTGGGTTGGATTGTGAGCCTGATAGGTCCATATTTGACCCGAGCATTTTTGTGATTTTGTAATAAAACTTATTACAGTGCTCTTTTGCCCATGTAGCTTTGTAATTAAACTATGAATGAGGTGTTGGAACCAACAATGTCAGTCCCTCCTAAAGCTCGGAACTAAAGGTGCAACTCACACTTACTCTCTTTGGACTACCTTCTTGACAAGGCTCTCGAAAGACTAGACCGGGGGCTCTAGCGCGGAGGTCCCACCTCGTACCCGGAAGAATCGGAAATTCTTCCCCTCCCTAGCCAATGCTGAGCTAGGTGACTTAGAAGAAGAAGAGAAGAAGAGTTAGGAATGTCTCACTTCTAAGGCACCTTACCGGTCTATTTATAGGCCCCTGAACTGAGACTGCCAATAACCAAATGGAGCTGACCTGAAATTACTAGAATACCCTTAGTCGGGTCTGCCAACAGCCAAACTCCGCTGTTCTGAAGGGTTATATGCAGACCACCCAAGGCAAAAGCGTAAGATCCCATGGGGCTAAAAGATGGACCCGGTTCTACCTGAACCGGTTTTAAACCGGATCGGTGCTTGGCGAGAACTCCCTTCTGGGGTCCTCTCGCCTGGCGAGAGCACCGTTTCGCTAGCGAGAGCTCCCCTCTGGAGCCCTCTCGCATGGCGAGTCGGCCACTCACCTGCGGGTGCCTCCCCCTGGGCACTTGCTCGCCTATCTCATAGCGCAGCTCTCGCTTAGACCTTCTCGCCTGGGCCCTCTCGCCTAAGTCCTTCTTATCAGGATCCACTCGCTCTGCGAATTGACGGCCACCCTGGGCCGTCTCGCCTAGCTCCCTTCCTCAAGCCTTTGGCTCCTGCGAGCCCGAGGTTGTACACAATCCCCGCTCTTTTCGAGGTTGTTACAAACTCGGAAAGATAGTCCAACCGAGGCTCGTGTCATTAAAGTGAATTTATGAGGGAATCTTTTGGTGGGCCCCTCGCCCAACCTATAAATATAGGACTCATCTCCCTGCGGGGGGCCGCTTCCTTCGCTCTATCCTCTTCTAGCCTCTGTCCCTAAGTCTCTCAGCCAAAGTTTCCGTGACCGCGTCGCGGCGGTGCGCCAGAGAAACAAGGCGACCGCGGCGGCTCTGAACAAGATCCCGGTCCGCGCTCCTCCTTACCGGCATCTTCTTCCCCCCCCCCCCCCCAAGAAGGCGAAGGCCGCTGATCCTCCCCTCTCGGTAGGAGAGCCTTCTCGCACCTTCCCGGGGGGGGGGGGGGCGTCTCTCCTCCTCCGGCCAATCTTAGAGAAAAGGAGGTAAGCCCATTGACATGCCTTCATCTCCATCCCGCTTGTCTTCTTACCTACTGCCCGTATTTAGAAGGTCCCCGCGCCTTCTCACCGTCCGGAGACCATACAGATCAATATCTCTAAACACCGCCCACAGTCCGTCTCGCCTCAACCCTCTACTCCTCCATCCACTCCCGCGACGAGGAGGGACGATCCCCTTAACGCCGCGGGTTCCTCTCGCCGCTTTGGTAAGACATTTTTCTTTCGGCCCTCTCTCCGCTACTATTTCTCTATTTTATCTTCCCAATTTTTATGCAGGTATGCGCGACTTGCGCGCCGAGGACTCGCCCGTTGAGGATTATTCCAGACAGATGGTCTTCTCGCCCCCTCCTCCTATGGACGAAATCGAAGATTATCTAAGCGATCCCATGGATCCGTTGGAAATGAAGCGTAGGGTAGCGGAGATGTTACGGAAGCACGCGCGCATCATCCAGGATCTGGAAAAGGAGAAGCAAGCTGCGGACCAACGGATCGATTGGCTGGAGGTGGAATGCGCCCGCCTGTCTTCGGAGATTGATGCTGATATTGAAGTGGACGAGACCGACCCCCAGGCGATCCTGAGCGAGGTCGACCAACAGCTCCGTCTCGCTCGCCGCGGTGTTGATGCGGCTCGCGCTTTTCACCTCCCCAACCGCCCTCCCTATGCGAGATCCCGCGGCGGGGGGCGCTGGAGGTGGCACAAGAATTGACGAGTTCTCGTCTCGTCTCGCGTCTCTTCCCTTTATGGCTTGTAATAAATTGTTTATGCCTCCTTCTCACGCAAATTATGCGCCCTGTGAACTTGCCGCCCGCCTCGCGCGGGATGAACTTCATTAATTTAATAATTGTCCGCTTCTCCGTATTTGTTTGGTTTTCTGTAACGGTATTTAAATTCTGCATTTATGCTAATTTTTCTTGATCTACCGATTTTTTTAATTTTTAATTTATTCCCTCCGCTTGGCTGTAATGAGGGACCACCTAGGGCTGCGCAAATCGAGGCCCGGAGAGAGGAAAGGCCGACCGCCTCTTCCCCTTCCCCCGCACAATTTTTCCGTCCGTACACTCTTTTCTCAAACCCTATGATTGCTATAAATATCCCCTTCACCGGGGTCAGACCCATGCTTTCATAAATCGCTGTGCTTCAGCCCCTCATTTTTCTTCGTCCTTCTCGCGTACCAATTACGCGTCTGCCATCCCGCCATCTCGCCTTCTCACCCCCTGGTCACCTCGCCAGCCTCTTTTGCCTTTAATCCCGGCCGTCTCGCACGATTATGGGGAAGAAAAAACCTGAAGAAGGCGAGGGACGCAGCCGCTGCGGGAGGCGATTCGCGGATCACGACTTTCCGCCCGGGCGCATTTCTGCGGACGAGTACAACGCCTTCGTTCGCGAATACCTGCCATAAGGTTTCGAGTTGCGCCCCCCAAAAGTCGGCGAGAGCATAAACACATTCTACCCCGGGGAGCTCGCTTTCCCCGTCTCGCACTTCGAGGCGGGGTTGAGACTACCTCTCTGGCCATAGGTGAGGCAGGTCTTGAAGTATTTCGGCGCCGTGCCAGCCCAGCTGAACCCTAACGCCATCTCCGTCCTGGTCGCCTTTGCGAGCTACATGCGGCGAGAGCGAATAGAGTTCAGCCTAACTGTCTTCCGCAAGCTGTTCATCTACCACGCCAATCAGGACGGGGTGTCCTACTTCACAGGGCTAGGCCTCAAAGTCTGCGAGACGCCCAACAAGAGCCATCATTGGCTCACGCGGTTCGTCTTCATCCGCGGTAACCTGGGCAACGTCCCGCTTGCGCTTGTTTCGCCCGCCGAAGCCTTTTACGCAACCCCTCAAGTCGGCGGTACGGACCAGCTCCTCTGCGAGTACCTCGTCGGAAAGAACTTTGAGGTCCAGTACCTGAGGTGCGGACTCGCCTCACTCCTCCCCGTACTTCCTGGCGAAGGTACGCTTGACCTTCTTTCCTGGTCTCGCCTTTATTGCTTCTCTCGCCGATTTCTCCCTTTAACACCCCGTCTCGCCTTTACCAGGAGAGAGGAATGTGCCAGTTCACCCCCCTACAGAAGTAACATCAAGCCGTCCAAAGGCGTCGCTCTCGCCAATATGGCGGCCGAGGCGGTTAAAGAATTGCTGACCTCCTCCCTTAAGAAGAGGCCGGCCAAGGATCCCGCTCCATCTCGCCTCAGCCCCTTGAAAAAGATGAAAATGAAGGTGAAGAAGGTGGTCTCTCTCCCACCTGACAAGAAAACTCCTCAGGAGACGGTGGTGACGTCGGGGTCCCCGAGCCCTATTTCCCTAGGGTCCCAGTCCCCCCGGTCCCCTCCTCGGGTTTCACCTCGCAAGGCCGTCTCGCTATCTGGAGAGACGGCACCTCTCGCGTAATGCGCCAGTTCTTCTCAACAACCATCCAGGTCCCCCTCTCGCGAGGGGGCTCCTTCTCGCTACCCTGCACCGTCGGCCCACTTCAACTTCAACATGGGCCCCGTTTTCCCCGATGCCGCCAACGACCCATCACTAATTTGGGACCAGGGGGCGCGCATCGAGTCTCAATCTCCACCCTTCTCCCTTCCTGGAGGGAGCAGGACCAGCCTACAGGCCACGCCTTCTCCTTGGGCTTTGGTCTTTATGGAGGTCATGACCCAGATCCTCTTGACAAGGCCTCCTCGCGAGACCTGGTCCTGAGGGCGACGCACTCTCAACTGCGCACCTTGGAGCTTTCGCACAGGCTCTCGCGTCGCCTAATTTACAACAACCAAAACTGGAAAGAGTCCGATGCCAACTTTGCCGCCGAGCGAGAGAAGTCGGGAGATCTCGCGAAGAGACTAGAGGTAGCCGAGAACCTTCTCGCCAAGGCTCGCGGCGGAGTGGTGAGTTCTCCCTTAGCTTGTTTTCTATGTACCCGACCCCAATCTAACAGACTTTCTGCAGGATGCCGAGACGGCGGAGAGGTTACACTCGTGTGTAGCGGAGCTGGAAGCAGAGGTGAAAGAGCTAAGGGCCCAGGTCGTCCAGCTCAAAGACGCCGTCCCTTCGACCTCTCGCTCAGCGATTCCTCCACTTCCTCCTTCTCTGTACACCCATGAGGAGGTCGAGGAGTTATGCCGAGACGCGAACATTAGGACCGCCGAGCTGATCCTGAAGATGATGCGCGAGATGGGTGTTGTCAAAGATGATTGCGAGTATGTTACGGCTCGTGACCTTGTGCCGGAGATCTACGGCGAGAGAGAAGGCTCGTCGGCCAGCGAGAAGGATTAGAGCTTCCAGAGCACGGCTTTTCTTTTATCTTCGATGCTTCTTTTTGCAACTGGTGTAATTTTGTATTGGACCATTCGCTGGATGTGCTGTGTACAGATATATATATATTACTCCTGCGTTGCTCTAGAGCTAGTTCTCTTCTTTCTTTTTGTTTCGATTGCTTTTTGAGATCTGATGATCCGTTCATTTGTGAGAAGAGGTTGCCCCTCGTCTCGCCTCCCGGCGGGAGCGAGCCTGGCCCATGGGGCCAGTCACCCCGTCCCCGTCGTTCTCGCGCATGAAAACGCCTTTCCCCCTTCTCGTCTCGCCCCTTGATACCTCTCTGGGCGAGTGGCCTCGAAGGGTCAGACCTACCCCTTTTTTCTTGGGCAAGGGGCTTTCCTACTCTTTTACGATTAGAGTCCTTCCTTTGCTGACCAATAGTGTAGTTTTTCCTGTGAGACTTCCCATCTTTTGCTATTGTTTCATAACCACTTAACGGCCTTTCCAGCTTGACGATCCCGATCAACATGCACTTCCCAGATACCCTCCAAAATCCTCTCCAACCACCGAGTGAGCCTACAGCCTTGCCAGCTGGATGGGAGCCTGGTCAGTGGGTCTTCTCGGGGTCTCCTCTCCTCAACCAACTCCAACCACCGAGTGAGCCTACAACCCTGCCAGCTGGATGGGAGCCTGGTCAGCGGGCCTTCTCGGGGTCTCCTCTCCTCAACCAACTCCAACCACCGAGTGAGCCTACATCCCTGCCAGCTTGATGGGAGCCTGGTCAGCGGGTCTTCTCGGGGTCTCCTCTCCTCAACCAACTCCAACCACCGAGTGAGCCTACAACCCTGCCAGCTTGATGGGAGCCTGGTCAGCGGGTCTTCTCGGGGTCTCCTCTCCTCAACCAACTCCAATAACCACTGAGTGAGCCTACATCCCTGCCAGCTTGATGAGAGCCTGGTCAGCGGGTCTTCTCGGGGTCTTCTCGGGGTCTCCTCTCCTCAACCAACTCCAACTATTGAGTGAGCCTATAGCCCTGCCAACTTGATGGGAGCCTGATCAGCGGGTCTTCTCGGGGTCTCCTCTCCTCAACCAACTCCAACCACCGAGTGAGCCTACATCTCTGCCAGCTTGATGGGAGCCTGGTCAGCGGGTCTTCTTGGGGTCTCCTCTCCTCCACAGACTCCAACCACCGAGTGAGCCTACAACCCTGCCAGCTTGATGGGAGCCTGGTCAGCGGGTCTTCTCGGGGTCTCCTCTCCTCAACTAACTCCAACCACCGAGTGAACCTATAACCCTGCCAGCTTGATGGGAGCCTGGTCAGCGGGTTTTCTCGTGATCTCCTCTCCTCAACCAACTCCAACCACCGAGTGAGCCTACAACCCTGCCAGCTTGATGGGAGCCTGGTCAGCGGTATTCTCGGGGCCTCCTCTCCTCCACCAACTCCAACCACCGAGTGAGCCTACAGTCCTGCCAGCTTGATGGGAGCCTGGTCAGCGGGTCTTCTCGGGGTCTCCTCTCCTCAACCAACTCCAACCACCGAGTGAGCCTACAACCCTGCCAGGTTGATGGGAGCCTGGTCAGCGGGTCTTCTCGGGGTCTTCTCTCCTCCACCAACTCCAACCACCGAGTGAGCCTACAACCCTGCCAGCTTGATGGAAGCCTGATGAGTGGGTCTTCTCGGGGTCTCCTCTCCTCAACCAACTCCAACCACCGAGTGAGCCTACAACCCTGCCAGCTTGATGGGAGCCTGGTCAGCGGGTCTTCTCGGGGTCTCCTCTTCTCAACCAACTCCAACCACCGAGTGAGCCTACAGTCCTGCCAGCTTGATGAGAGTCTGGTCAGCGGGTCTTCTCGGGGTCTTCTCTCCTCCACCAACCTCAACCACCGAGTGAGCCTACAGCCCTGCCAGCTTGATGGGAGCCTGGTCAGCGGGTCTTTTCGGGGTCTCCTCTCCTCAACCAACTCCAACCACCGAGTGAGCCTACAACCCTGCCAGCTTGATGGGAGCCTGGTCAGCGGGTCTTCTCGGGGTCTCCTCTCCTCCACCAACTCCAACCACCGAATGAGCCTACAACCCTGCCAGCTTGATGGGAGCCTGGTCAGCGGGTCTTCTCAGGGTCTCCTCTCCTCAACCAACTCCAACCACCGAGTGAGCCTACAATCCTGCTAGCTTGATGAGAGCCTGGTCAGCGGGTCTTCTCGGGGTCTCCTCTCCTCCACCAACTCCAACCACCGAGTGAGCCTGCAGCCCTGCCAGCTTGATGGGAGCCTGGTCAGCGGGTCTTCCTGGGGTCTCCTCTCCTCCACCAACTCCAACCACCGAGTGAGCCTACAGTCCTGCCAGCTTGATGGGAGCCTGGTCAGCGGGTCTTCTCGGGGTCTCCTCTCCTTAACCACAATAATCTCATCTCTTGAAGATGGTTACCTCGAAGTGCATTGTACTGAGAAATCGTGTCATGCATACTAGTAGGAAAATCCTTATAAACATGTTCAAATAAGTACAAAAAGGTATAACATTAGGGGTAGAATTGTTTCAGATCGTCGCCTCTTCGGGCGCGATCCAAGGGTATCCCGTCCACATCCTGGAGGTGGTACCCTCCTGACTTCATGACCTCCCTCACAATAAAGGGACCCTCCCAATTGGGGTTGAGCTCCACGGAGGCCCCCTCTGCCCGCGACATCTACCTTTTTGAGGACCAAGTCCCCCTTTTGGAACTGTTTTACTCTGATGTGCTTATCAAAGTACTTGGACATTCGGCGCTTGACTTCCTCCTGTCGGATTGACGCTAGCTCCCTGAGCTCCTCCACCAGGTCGAGAGAGAGCCTCTGCTCCTCCCCATTATCCTCTTGCCACCCTTCATCTCCCCTCCTTGCTGCTGTCACCCTGGGGGATTCAACCTCGAACTCTACGGGTGTGACGACCTCCGTGCCAAGGGAGAGTTTGAAGGGCGTCTCTCCCGTGGCGGTATTTGGTGTAGTCCTCAGAGCCCATAGAACGGAGGGGAGCTGCTCCACCCAACTTCCCCTCAGGTTTTCTACCTTCTTCTTCAAGAGGTTCACGATGATCTTGTTCGCGGCTTCTACCTGTCCATTGCTTCGGGGGTGATGAACCGAGGCGAACCGAAGATCTATGCCAAGCTGGACACAAAAGTCTACAAATTCTCTACTAGCAAACTGTGGCCCGTTATCCGTAACAATGACCAAAGGGAGCCCGCGTCGACAGATAATTTCCCCCCATACAAAGTTTTTGACCACCCGCGACGTCACTTTTGCCAAGGCCTTCACCTCCAACCACTTTGAAAAGTAATCCACCATGACCAGTAGGAACTTCCTCTTACCACTAGCTTGGGGAAACAGGTCTACTAGATCCAGCCCCCATATGACGAAGGGCCATGGAGCTGTGATCGTGCGCAATCTCTGAGCCGGGAGGAGTTGAAGCGGGGCGAACTCCCGACACTTCCTGCATCTCCTTGCAAATTCTTCAACATCCTTCCTGAGGGTAGGCCAGAAGTAGCCCTGCCTCAGCACCCTCCCTTCTAGGGTCCGACTCCCTGAATGGCTTCCGCATTCCCCCGAGTGGACTTCTTCCAGTATTCTTGACGCCTCCTTCTCGGACACACACCGAGCTAGTAAGCCAGACAACATTTTACGATAAAGGATCCCCTCCTTCAGTAGGTAATAGGCTGACTTGTACTTGAACCGCTTCTTCTCATGTCCCCCTCGGGTAGACGTCCCGACGTCAAGAAGGTAATAAATGGGTCCATCCAGGACCCTTCCTGGTTCACTTCCATTAACTCCCCTTCCTCTATTGAAGGTCTAAAGAGCTCGGTCATGGTCCCTCCGGCCTGAGGGCCGTGCTTAGCGAGCATGTCTGCCCTAGTATTCAACTCCCTCGGAACGTGTTGGATTGAGAAGCTGTGGAACTGCCCGATGATGCCTTTTATCTTTACCAGGTACAACTGGAGGGTCGGTTCCCTCACTTCAAACTCTTCGTTGATAAGCCCCGTGACTACCAGGGAATCCGTGGAGACTCTGATGTCCTGTATGCCCAGCTCACGAGCCAGCCTGAGCCCGGCGATGATGGCTTCATACTCGGCCTGGTTATTCGTGAGGGCGAAATGGATCTTCAAAGCCTGCTCGATTCTGGTCCCCTCGGGACTTGTTAGGACCACTCCTCCTCCGAAAGAACTTCTGCCCGAGGCCCCGTCCACGAGCATTTCCCAAGCCACCACGGGAGATGCCTCTGCCTCTTTGACCTCAACTACATAATCTGCTAAGAAATCCGCCACCACCTGCGCCTTGATAGCTACCCGAGGGATGTAGGCAAGGTCGAACTCACTAAGCTCTATCGACCACTTGGCTAACCTCCCCGAATGCTCCACCCCCTCTAGAATGCGGCGGAGAGGGTGGTCCGTCACGACCTGAATAGCATGGGCTTAGAAGTACGACCTGAGCTTCCGGGCTGAAACGATGAGGGCGAAGGCTAGCTTTTCAAGGAT
Organism: Platanthera zijinensis; assembly: GCA_039513925.1. NCBI lineage: Eukaryota > Viridiplantae > Streptophyta > Magnoliopsida > Asparagales > Orchidaceae > Platanthera > Platanthera zijinensis. The sequence goes on along the minus strand of CM077082.1, from coordinate 10,588,527 downwards.
GGGGTACTTTAGCTCCGCCTTTTTGAGAACTCTGCTCACATAATATATGTGGAACTGTTTCTTACCCTCTTCTCGTACGAGGACCGAGCTAACTGCCCCTGTCCCTACTCCCAAGTAGAGGAACAAACTCTCCCCCTCTAGCGGCCCTTGTAGTAGCGGCGTCTGGGTGAGCTGTTGCTTCAAAGCTAGGAAGGCCTTCTCGCATTCGGGGGTCCACTCAAATTCCTTCCCTCCCCTCAGAGTTCGGAAGAAGGATGAACACCTCTCTCCTGCCCTGGAGAGGAAGCTGCTCAACCCTGGATTGCTTTTACCTTATCTGGATTAGGCTCCACTCCTGAAGGGGTGAGGAGGTGCCCTAAAAACTTCCCCCTGCTGGCCCCGAATACACATTTTAGAGGGTTGAGTCTCATTTTATATTTTTTTATAGTTTTAAAAGTTTCCTGCAGGTCCAAGAGGTGGGACTCGAGGTCTCGACTCTTAATCATCAGGTCATCTACGTAGACCTCGAGGTTCCACCCCTTCTGCTCCCGGAATATCCGGTCCATCATCCTTTGGTAGGTCGCCCCTGCGTTCTTCAATCCGAAGGGCATCATGTTGTAACTGAAACACCCATCCTCGGTGACGAAGGTGACGTCTTTGATGTCCGGGGGATGCATGCGTATCTGGTGGTACCCTGAAAAGGCATCTAAAAAACTCATTAGTGGGAAACCGACGGCTGAATCAACCAGCACGTCGATTCGAGGCAGATGGTAACAATCTTTCGGGCATGGTTTATTTAAAAGAGAGAAGTCGATACACATCCTCCATTTCCCCTCCCCTTTCTTCACCATTACAACATTGCTCACCGACCTCGGATACCTATTCGCAGATATGAACCATGCCCGAAGCAGCTTCTCCACCTCCTCTCTGATAGGCCCGACCATCTTGGAAGCGATGACCCTCTTCTTTTGTTGAATGGGGCGGACCTTGGGGTCAAGGTTGAGACGGTGGCATGCCACGTCCGCGTTGACCCCCGGCATGTCAGCTGCACTCCAGGCGAATACATCGATGTTCTCCTACACGCACCTCCGGATCTCCTCCTGATCCCTGGGGGTGAGCTCTCCGCTGACCTTGATCTTCTCTTTTCTCCCATCCTTCGTAAGGATGTCCATCTCCGAACCTCCACTGCTGCCCTTAGCCTTGAAGGCTCCTCCCCTTCTTCTTGCTCCCTCGGGTTTTTCTCCTGCTCCCTTGACCTGCGCTCCACCACTTCCCGCTCTTCATCAACCGCAACCACTCTCTCCAAGGTCCCCCCCCTCTCTTCCTCGGGACTCCTTCCTTGCGCCGATCCCTTCCTCCCTTCGGGCTGAGTCTCTCTTCCAGACGACTCCCTCATTTCCCCTATCTTCCTTTTCCTGCCCTCGACACCTCCTACCTCCTTCCTACCCTCCTGCCCTCCTGCCATTTCTGGCTCCACCGCAATGCCTCTCTCCACTTCAACCACCTCTCTCTCCTCCTGCTCACCTCCATCCATCTGCTCTCCCGCCATCTCTGGCTCCACCCCAATGCCTCTCTCCACTTCAGCCACCTCTCTCTCTCCTCCTGCTCACCTCCATCCACCTGCTCTCCCGCCATCTCTGGCTCCACTGCAATGCCTTTCTCCACTTCAGCCACCTCTCTCTCCTCCTGCTCACCTCCATCCACCTGCTCTCCCGCCTTCTCTGGCTCCACCGCAATGCCTCTCTCCACTTCAGCCACCTCTCTCTCCTCCTGCTCTCGCTTCATCCTCCTCTCTAGTTTTTCTGCATCACCCTTCCAGGAGATGGTGTTTACTGCCGTCACATAGCATTCTCGGGCCGCCTTCGGATCTCCCCGCACCCTGATCTGAGTCCCCCCTGAATTGAGCTTCAAACACTGATGGAATGAGGACGACACACATCTGAAGGCGCTGATCAAAGGGCGCCCAAAGATTGCGTTGTAACTGCTGGGGTGGACAAAGGGCGCCCAAAGATTGCGTTGTAACTGCTGGGGGCGTCCACTATCACAAAGCGACAGTTTCTGGACAGTCCCCCCAGAATTACCTGGAGCCCTACTCCCCCCTCAACCTCCTTCCGCTCTCCTGAGAATCCAAATAACGGTCCGTCCGCCGCCAACACTCTTATGGCTTCAACTCTCATCTCATTGAATGCTTTTGAAGATGACATTTACGGAACTCCCATTATCTACTAAGATTCTGGACATCGTGAAGTTTTAAATCGCAGTCCTAATCACTAGCGCATCACAAAAGGGATCTTCGTGATCTGGTAGGTCCTTCCCACTGTTGTAGATATCGGCCGACATGTCTGATATGTCGGCCGACATAAAGGTTTTGGGGGTAAACCGCAACGAAATCGATATGTTTGAGCAAAATAACGGTTTGTAAAATATCGGATATATACCGGCGATATATCGGGATATATCGGCTCCTGGCGATATATCGGCCGACCTGTTTTTTTGGTTTTATTTTATAAAAAAAACGGGGTTTTAAAAAGGATTTCACGGGTCGGGTCGAGCATCGCATTTTCTGCCCTAACCCTTCTCTCTCGTGGCGCTGCGCCAGTTTGGCGACGAATCAGCCTCTCCTCGCGACCATCGACGGAATCGGCCTCTCCTGGCGACGATTGACCTCTCCTGGCCATGAATCAGCCTCTACCGGCGACGGATCAGCCTCTCCTCGCATTACTCTGAAGTCTCAAGCATCATTCCTCGTTCCCTTCACTGTTTTCCCATCTTAGAGCTTCATCGCTTTAGTACCTCGATTTTCAGGCTTTCCCGAGAGCATCAATTAAGAGAGCTCGTCGGAGTTTGATCTTCACAACAATCCTTCAGGTTTGCTTTAGATTTCTTAAGCTGTGGATTTTTAATGCATTCTCTACTTCTCTAAAGCTTTGTGAGTGTAATCCTTGCAGCTCTATTGCTCGTTGCTCTCCTGATTCTACTCCATACTTACTGCTCTCGATTCTCCTTCGAGGTAAATAATCCTCAATCTTTCCTCCGTTTTGTTCATTTTTTTATTGCTCTACATTTTGTTCTACTTTTTGTTCTAGTTTTGTTTAGGGTTTTTACACTGCAAGTCCTATATAATAATATACAGTTATCTATAGAGTTCGCTGATATAACTAATGAGGCATGATTTTTTTTGCTGCTCATCCTGTTACACTGCAAGTCCTATATAATAACATACAGTTATCTATAGAGTCCTTTTTGTTCATTTTTTTGCTGCTCTACCTGTTACAGTTTGGTTGTTCCTCACTTAGGGTCTGTTTGGCGCAGCTCTGGCGGTTGGAAAATCTCTATTCCAGCCGCCAGAGCTGCTTTCAGTCTGTTTGAGACTGCTCCCTGTGAAGAGCTTTTCAAAAATCTGGAGCTGTTTTGCAGCTTTTCAGAAATCTCTCCCTTCCCAGCTTCTGCTCCCGCAAAATAGCTTTCTCTCTCACATGTTTTGGAAATCTAATGGCTTCTTCAGTTGGAACATGCTCAGAGGCCGGACGGTCTTCCTCTGGCGATTTCGAGCCCCGGACGGCTTTCCTCCGGCAATTCCGAGCCCCCGACGTCCTTCCTCCGGCGATTCCGAGCGCACTTCTGCACAGAACACCCAATCAGTCTGCAGCTTTTCAAAACTGCTCCCCAGAGATCTATTTTAAAACAGCTCTATTCGGACAGCAGCTTTTCAATCCGCCAGAGCTGTCCCAAACAGACCCTTAGATTACTGTTACTGTTTCAGTACAGGTGTTCACCTGGTTAGGAGTTATTGATTTTAATGTGGCTTTCTTTCTTGATTCTGCCCTAATTCCTTGCTTTTATGTCTTAATAATGTGGATGTTTGCTGGTATGTTGATTGAAGATTTCCCGATATGGCTGGATGTTTGTTTTATCACGTCGATTGGGCATAATGAATATGAGTATTGAGGATTGACGATGGTCAGATGGGTGCTTTATTTTGTTGATTTTATCACATTGATCGATCATGATAACTAATGAGGCATGTTTTCAGTGGTGTTCTTTGTTCACTCATGCTAAGCTCATCCACACATGTATGAAATAATGAGGCATGTTTTAATTTATTATTTTGTCCATTCACATATTTTGTTGGTGTTGTAGAATGGATTCCTCTCAGTCTTCTACAAAAGACGTAAGTGCGCCAGTTTCTGGTGGTAGAGATGTTTTTTGGGCATTTGGAGAGAAAGTGGTTGCAACGGATTCAAGTAGAATTCGTTGCAATTACTGCAAGCAAGTCATAAATGGGGGCATCACTCGGTTCAAATATCATTTGGCTGAGATTAAGGGCAATGTAAAGTCATGCCCTCATGTCCCAACTGATGTCAGAGCAAAAGCCGAAGCAACCCTTGCAGCAGCACAAATAAGTAAGCTGTTGAGAAGTAGTAGGTTACAGAGTAGCTTGGATGAGGTCGTTGTTGGAGAGGTTGCAGAACCCGAAAGTTCACAAAGGTCATTGTTTACAAGTATGGGAAATAAAGATCCAATGGACCAATTTATTGAGTCAGGAAGTAGTTCACAAAGCACGATTGAGAGTAAGTTTAAGAAGAAAGCCAGAGATGATGCAGCTCTATATATCTTTATCATGACTTCCTTTTCGGCACTTGCATTATTATTTATTATTATCTTAAATCGATTGTTATTTGGTATGTTGGTTACTTGGTTTAGTTAATCAATCAAATTGAATTATGTTGTAAAGTCATGCATTTAATCATGTTAATATATAATTACTTATTTTTTGGATAAATGTTCAGCAATTATTACAAAAGCTATGTTGATAAGGTGGATGCCTTTTTGTTCATGTTGGTTTATTTAAACTATTGGATGACTAATTGGTGAATCACTGCTCCAGAAACAATCATAACAATAAAGGCAAGTTGCTTTATTCAATATTTGTCATTTATTAATATGCAATTATGTACAATTGTGTTTATTTTTGTTTAATACTTCATTATAATCATATTGTTACATGTAATGCAAAGTGTATAACCATATATTGTCTGTACATTTTTACTTATTTGCAAAAAAGTGTTATAAACATGGTTATCTTTATTTAAATATTAAATTCCGATATTGTAAAATATCCCCGATATATCCCCCGCAATTCGACATACGATATTTCAAACCCAAACCGACATGAACCCGATATCCGATATCTACAACCTTGGTCCTTCCTGGAAAAAGTAATCTTTTCATCCGGGGGCGGGGCTTGTGACGTTGAGGCGAGGCTCCGACGGTACATGGTGTGGAGGCTGGCCTTCCGGGCAGCCTCGATCCCCACCCCCCCGTGGATCACTCTGATCCCCCCTCGATCCCCTGTATCTGATCGATCCACACACCGGTCCTCCTCCCCGGTTCCCGTCATCTCGACTATCCGTACTGGTAGCTGCTGCTCCCCCGCTTCCTTCCCCCTCTTCAACTCCAGAAACTCTGGGCAGGTAGCCGTCGCGTGACCTTCCTCTTCGTGGAAGTCACAATACGGCAAGACGACTCCCCTATCTTGTCTCCCTTCTTGGGGGTTCCTCCTCCTCCCCACTCCTGCTCCTCTCCCACGCTCTCTTCCTCCCCCTCTTCCTCGGCCGATGGCCATAGGTTGCTGAGGCGGGGGTGGGAGCGGTCTAGGACCATGTCCCCACCCCAGCTGATGGAACTTCCCTGGTCCTCTCTGGTAGTAGTTCCTTCCCCCCTGGGGAAAACCTCTTCCCTGCCCTTGAACGGGGCGTCCTGGCTGCCTCCAACCCAACTCCTGATGCCCCAGCCCTCTTGGCTCTTCCCTTCTCCTTCCCTCCTGCTGCCTTGCTCCTCCAGGTTCTCTCTGCTCCACCTTCGTCAGTCTCTCCAGCTTCTTAGCAAAGACCGGGTTTGCTGCATCCATAGCTATTTCCTTCGCCGCCTTCTCCATCAACCCCTCGAATGACAACGACGGCTTCCTGGTCAGGCTCATCTTAAAAAGCTCTCCTTTAGCCCCACAGTGAAAGCCATCTGGAGAGCGAAACCAGGCACCTCCTGGATGTCTAGAATCTCCTCCTGGAAACGGTCCATATATTGAGCTAAGGACTCGTCGGCCTTCTGCTTGATCAAGAAAATGGACTCCGGGTTCCTCTTCCTCTTCTTAGAGGTCGAGAAGCGCAACTGGAAGCTTCTGCTCAGGTCCTCGAAGCCATAAATTGACTCCGCTCGGAGTTGGTGGAACCAATCCCTAGCCTTGTCCTTCAGGGTGATGGCAAAAAGGCGGCACTTAAAAGCGTCCGTCATTGGTCTGATGGAGACCGCGTCTTCGAACCACTGCAGGTGTTGGAGGGGATCGTCCTTACCCACATAGTAGGTCATCTCGGGCTCGCGGAACCCTTCAGGGACGGGTGCCGAGAGGATCAACTCGCAGAAGGGGGACCCTCTCGCCGGGGGTCTCCCCACCTCCACTCGCGCGACCATCCCTCCAGGCTAGACGACGCTCGCTGGGCTGGCGAAAAGTTCTCTGCTCTCCACGTCTCGCCGGCTGCCTTCCACCACTACTTCCTTCCCTGGTCGCCTTCCGGGCGCGTCCTCTCCTACCCTCGCAGGGTCGATCCCCTCACGGGGCGCGAGACCTGGCATCTGTGGTGGAGGGGTCTCGCATTCTCCTCTCTGCAAGATCTGCTTCAGCATGTCCATGATCCCCCTAATGGATGTCATGAACTCCGCTCTCCCGACATGTCCTCCCGGGTTCGGGGACCCGCCTCCATTTCCCTCAAGATCCCCCGCCATGAGGTAACCCAAAGTTCTTCTGTGCAAACTGCTGTTCCACGCTCACCGCACCAAAAAATGTTGGAACCAACAAGGTCGGTCCCTCCTAAAGCTCAGAACTAAAGGTGCAACTCACACTTACTCTCTTTGGACCACCTTCTTGACAAGGCTCTTGAAAGACTAGACCGGGGGCTCTAGCGCGGAGGTCCCACCTCGTACCCGGAAGAATCGAAAATTCTTCCCCTCCCTAGCTAATGCTGAGCTAGGTGCCTTAGAAGAAGAAGAGAAGGAGAGTTAGGAATGTCTCACTTCTAAGGCACCTTACCGGTCTATTTATAGGCCCCTGAACTGGGACTGCCAATAACCAAATGGAGCTGACCTGAAATTACTAGAATACCCTTAGTCGGGTCTGCCAACAGCCAAACTCCGCTGTTCTGAAGGGTTATATGCAGACCACCCAGGGCAAAAGCGTAAGATCCCATGGGGCTAAAAGATGGACCCGGTTCTACCTGAACCGGTTTTAAACCGGACCGGTGCTTGGCGAGAACTCCCTTCTGGGGTCCTCTCGCCTGGCGAGAGCACCGTCTCGCTAGCGAGAGCTCCCCTCTGGAGCCCTCTCGCATGGCGAGTCGGCCACTCACCTGCGGGTGCCTCCCCCCTGGGCACTTGCTCGCCTATCTCATAGCGCAGCTCTCGCTTAGACCTTCTCGCCTGGGCCCTCTCGCCTAAGCCCTTCTTACCAGGATCCACTCGCTCTGCGAATTGACGGCCACCCTGGGCCGTCTCGCCTAGCTCCCTTCCTCAAGCCTTTGGCTCCTGCGAGCCCGAGGTTGTACAAGGAGATAATTGATCAAACTCACCAGACACTGTATTTGATATATAACAAAGATATTGAATACCACCATCATCCAAACAACATTGAAGCAAACAACCCATAATATTTTGATGATATTTTTCTAGTTTCTCATTGGAAAAAGTACCAGGTAATGTTATCTTATATCCACATCCTCTTGGGTTTTTTTATACACCTTAACTGAAGGTCTGTTTGGCGCAGTTTTTTTTTTGCATCGTTGTTTTTGGATAAAAATGTCATCGTTAGTTCACACCAGTTTGACACGATAGCGCAGCGACCACCGCTGCTCAATAGCCCCATTTTGAACCTAAATGTGGGCATTGATTCCAGACTCATGGTCGGGCATTCACAAACCACAGTTCACGACCACTACATTAGCCACTGCCACCGCCGCGGCAGATGGACACTTACGGATTTTTAGATGGAAATTTTTTTAAAACATTTTTTCGGCTCTTTTATATTTCTCAAACTTACACGTTTCTCTATAATTAGGTGGAACTTGTGAAGCGTGGTATGGAGGAAGTGTTAACAAGGGTGCGAGTTCAGAAGCTCAAAATGGGGATGAAGTAATTCACAGATCAAGTTCAGCCTCGAGAATCAGAAACCATTTTAATATGGACTTGTTTGGCTCATTTGGCTGCTCCTTCCAGCGAGGAAGATTTACATATGATTTTAACGACCTCACCAGAGTAGATGCACGCTTGGATGTCTCCTCGGCTTCAGCTCTCTTCAAGGATTTTTCTCAGTTGGTTTCAACTACCTTCAAAGGAGAAGTTCAAGGAGAATTGAATCCCCTAGCTTCACCAAGGCTCAATGTGATTTTTCAACAGCAGGTAATTCATTTACAAAGCTAAATCTACTACAAATTTATTATCCATTTATTACTTTTAGACTTCAGGAGTCGTAAAAGAGCAGTACAAATATGGATTCTCCGTGAAATTTTCATTGGCGGTCTTTGTAAAAGTAGATAATAATTGATAGACAGTTGTTTATGAAGCAATATCTACATATTTATTCTTGAGAATAATCTCAAATGGGGAAGCTAACTTAGCCATATACAGATAGACCCGGAGCCTCTCCACCTCCAACCTATTGGTATAATGTGGAAGCTTGGATTCTAACATTGTATCAAAGCAGACTAGGCCTAACAGCCAGTTTCACGACACCCAATTAAAAAGAAGGTAATTTATGTGTTAGACCAAATACCCTAACGTGTTTGGAGGTGTGTTGAGAATAATCCCACATCGAAAAACTAGCATTGCCCTTTGTGCTTTGGATGTTTGGATTCTAATATAGTATCAGAGCACGCTAGGCCTAATGGCCCATTGTATGTCACCCAATAAAAAAAATCTATGACTTAGAGGCCAAATGCCCTAACACGTGTGGGGTATGTTGAGAGTAGACCCATATCGAATAACTACATAGCCAGGCCGTTTAATATAGATACAACCAATTTTAGGTAGGATGCTTGGATTCTAACATCAATAAGGATCCAATAATTAATTGGAATATGTAATTCTGTTGTTCTATGTACGAGTCTTGGTGACTCGTGTTACTGTGTGGCACACTAATCCTTATCATTCTGCTGGTGAGAATCTCTTCTGCAGATAGCTGAGTGGAATGAGAGTCATGCGACCATTAAAACTGTCTTATATTAGAGTTAATAGTAATCCAAACTTTAGAGGGGAGTGCACCTTGACTCTATCGGTGGTGGGTGTAGGCGGAGATGGAGATAAACGGAGCCTGGTCTTGGCTACCGGGGATGGGGGCTCGAGGGGTAGAGCCAAAACCCTTGATCTAACTATGAGAACTGGAGTATAATTAAAGAGAACTGAATTGAAATTCTTCCAGTTTTTTCCATGACTCATAACATAACGACTCATAATAATATACATAAAGATTCTTAATAAAAGATGCCTAAAATACGACCCCCTAATAGCAACGTGACCGATAAGTAACACACATTCCAGTCCATCCCCTTCAATTCAAGTTTGACCTCAAGCTCGATAGGGGACATTGATTACTGGATCATCCCATTATTTTATTTTGCACCAAAAAGTGCTTTATAGTGGTTCTTTGCATCAGCTGTATCGGTCCTTGGTGAGCCTCATGTTGGGAAAGAGAGCGTGCAATCCCTGACCAGGACACCTGTTGCAATTCGAGCAAGCGCAACACCACAAAAATAATGCAGAAAAATAATAAAGCACACAGAGAATTTTTACGTGGAAAACCCAACTTGGGCGAAAAACCACGGGACGATTGGAGTCCAACCCGGAAAGCCTCCACTAAAAAAGGTGTGAAAACCACACGCACGGAATACAGGCTTTCCCTCCACTGATCCACACAGGATCTCCACTCCTCCACCACAAACGCGATCCACAAAGGATCTACACCACTTCTCTTCCAAACACACAATCACTAGTTTGACAAAAGAGAAAATACAAGAACAAGTTGAGGAGTCGTTACCCGGACGGATTGAACAATCCGTCCCAACGTCAAGAATGACGTTCACCAAAAACACGAAGGAGGACGGCTAAACAAAGCCCCTTCCAACTTCACCTTCAACCTCCAAGCCACGAACGAGTCCGGCAACAAAACCGGCCGGCAACAAAAACTGGACAGCGGCGACGGCAACGTCTTCACACGACGGCGGCGGCGGCGTCTCCACACAGCGGCGGCGGCGGCGGCGGCTCCACACAGCGGCGGCGGCGGCCCTTCCTCCAAGCAGCGGCGGCGGTCTCCCTTCACACAAAGGCGGAAGCCCGGCGGCCCTTTCTCCACAACCCAAGCGGCGGCGGCGGCGGCGGCGGCGGCTCTCACGCACAGCAGCGGCGGCAGCCCCTCCACACCGCAGCGGCTGCGCTCTCCTCCGTGAGAGACAACGAGAGAGAGAGAGAGACGCACGAATGGATTACAGGGGGGAGAGAATCGGCTTGTACTGCTAGGGCTTTTTATTTTCCCTTTTATATAAAGTCTAATAGTGGCCCCCCCAAACAAAACAACGGTTCAAAAAAAAACTGAATAAAACAAGGCAGTAAAAAATAAGTTGCAACCTGATTTTTCAAGGTGGCCACTTTTCTGCCAGATTTTGATAAACGCAGAAATTCGCCCTTTTAATTTTCTAGCGCGCCCGGAGGTAGAATCACGAGCCGCACCTAGCGCGCCCGGTGGTTTTTACCGACTCGGATGGGAACCACTCCCAACAAGTCTCCCCCTTCACATCGAGGCGGAAGAAACCGCCATCCCGGCGATTCTAACGCAATGCTCAAACTTCCCCCTTGGCACGACCTTGGTCAGCATGTCTGCCCCGTTATCATCAGTGTGCACCTTCAGAAGATCAAGCTCCTTCTGCTGCAGGACATCTCGTATCCAATGATACCGAGTGTCGATGTGCTTCGACCTCGAGTGAAAGGTGGGGTTCTTCCCCAAGTGAATAGCGCTCTGACTGTCACACAGGAGTGTGTATCGGTCCTGAGTGAACCCAAGTTCTTTGATGAACCTCTTCATCCAAAGCAACTCCTTTCCAGCCTCAGTAACCGCAATGAACTCAGCCTCCGTGGTGGACAGTGCAACGCACTTCTGTAGTCTCGACGCCCACGAGACAGCTCCCCCTGCAAACAGAATCATATATCCGGACGTCGACCTCCTGGAGTCTACATCTCCAGCCATGTCAGCATCAGTGTAGCCCAACAGCTCGGGCTCACTGTCTCCAAATCTCAGCGTCAAGTCGGACGTCCCCTGCAGGTATCTCAGTATCCACTTCACTGCGCTCCAATGCTCTCTCCCAGGATTGGAGAGGAATCTACTGACTGTCCCAACAGCATGCGCGATATCCGGACGTGTACACACCATCGCATACATGAGACTCCCAACTGCAGATGCATAGGGAATCTTCTGCATAGCCTCGATCTCCTCGGGTGTGCTGGGGCACTGATCAGCGGTAAGCCTGAAGTGAGCTGCAAGCGGCACGCTCACCTTCTTCGCCTGATCCATATCAAATCTCTGCAGCACCTTGCGGATGTACCGCTCCTGTGATAACCAAAGCAATCTGGCTCCCCTATCTCTGCGAATGTGCATACCCAGAATTGTCCTCGCAGCGCCCAGATCCTTCATCTCAAAGGTGGAACTCAACTGCCGCTTCAACTCAGCAATGCGCGCAGTGTTCCTCCCGACGATCAACATATCGTCCACGTACAGAAGCAAAATGATAAAGTCCTCTGGAGCATACTGCTTGACAAACACGCAGTGGTCAAGGGTGGTCCTCCTGAAGTCGATCTCCCCCATGAAGGAGTCAAACTTTCTATACCATTGCCGCGGGGCCTGCTTCAGGCCATATAAACTCTTCTGCAAGCGGCACACCAGACCTTCCTTTCCTCTGACACTAAAGCCCTCAGGTTGCTCCATATAAAGCTCCTCGTCTAGATTGCCATGCAGAAAGGCGGTCTTGACGTCCATCTGCTCAACCTCCAAATCTAGTCTCGCAGCAAGTCCAAGGACGACACGAATAGATGACATCTTCACCACAGGTGAGAAGATCTCATCGAAGTCTACACCCTGTCGCTGTCCAAAACCCTTCACCACCAGCCTGGCCTTGTATCTGGGAGGTGTGGAGGAGTCTCCCTGCTTCACCCTGAAAATCCAGCAATTCTTCAAGGCCTTCTTGCCCTTAGGCAATCTCACCAAGTCATATGTGTGGTTCTTTTGCAGCGACTGCATCTCCTCCTGCATAGCATCTGTCCACAGACGCTTCTCCGTGCTCTCCACAGCCTCGTCATAACTCTCAGGCTCCCCCGCATCAGTCAGCAAAATGAACTCTGATGTAGAATATCTAGCGGGTTGATGCCTGGCTCGATCAGACCTCCGCAGGGTCGGCTCCGGGCCGGTGCAGGTACATCATCAGCAATATCCTCAGCAACTACCGGTTCACCATCAATGGTGATATCATGATCTGGAAGGGTATCAGTACCCTGTGCTGGCTCAGGCTTAGCAGCCTCCTCAATATCATCAACTCCAATTGTAGGCGACTCTGCAGCAGTACGAGAGTCAATCTCAAAATCACCAGTCTCCTCAGAATCACCAACAGTCTGATCCTCACTGAAAACAGCATCACGACTACGTACAAGCTTCTTCTCAACTGGATCAAAGAACCTGTACCCAAACTCTCCACTGTAGCCGTACCCCAAGAAAATGCACTGCCGGGTCTTCGAATCCAACTTCGATCTCTCATCCCTAGGGACGTGCACAAAGGCTTTGCAGCCAAATACCCGCAAGTGACTGTAAGAGGGGTCTTTCCCATACCAGACTCTATCTGGGACATCCTCCTGTAAGGCTGAACTCGGAGAGAGATTGATGACATGCGCTGCAGTAAGAAGAGCCTCGCCCCAGAACATCCCTGGCAGCTTCGACTCAGATAGCATGCATCGAATCCTCTCCATCAGTGTCCGATTCATCCTCTCAGCTACGCCATTCAGCTGCGGCGTCTTCGGCGGGGTCTTCTCATGTCTGATGCCATGGTCCCTGCAGTACTCGTCAAATGGACCAATGTACTCTCCCCCGTTGTCGGACCTGATGCATCTCAGCTTCTTCCCAGACTGTCTCTCCACCTCAGCGTGGAATCTCCTGAAAGTATCGAGCACCTGATCTTTGGTCTTGATGGCATAGACCCAAAGCTTCCTCGAATGGTCGTCAATGAATGTGACGAAGTATGATGCTCCTCCTCTAGTCTGGACCTTCAGTGGTCCGCACACATCAGTGTGAACAAGCTCCAATGGCTCCGATCTACTGGTGGATGTGTGGCTGTGGAATGAAACCCTGTTCTGCTTCCCAGCCATACAGTGGTCGCACCTCTCCAAGTGAACATCAGAAATGTCACTAATCAGCTTCTTCTTCGCCAGGCATCCCAATCCCTTCTGGCTAATGTGTGCCAGCCTCCTGTGCCATAAAGAAGTGGATGCCTCATCCCCGACGGAGTTGGCCTGAGCAGCTTCAGGCCTCCCCTCCATGTAGTACAAGCCAGAATCTCTGTAACCTCTGGCCATCACAAGTGAACCCCTGATCAGCTTCCAGAAGTCTCCTCCAAAGACACTCAGGTGTCCTTCGTCTCCCAGCCTGCCAACGGATATCAAATTGAAGCGAATGTCTGGCACATGTCGCACATCCCTCAGAACAAGAAGGGCTCCAGTGCTCGTCTTCAAATGCATGTCTCCACGCCCAAGTACCTTGGACGTATCTCCATTGCCCATCCTCAACACCCCACAGTCATGAGTGGTGTAAGTGGCAAATAACTCCCTGTTGTGGGAGACATGCGCAGAAGCTCCAGAATCAACGATCCAGCATCGGTCATCACACGAAAGTGCAGCTGTGACGTCGTCGCCAACAATAATGACGTCGTCCTCCTCAGTCGAAACGGTGGCTGCCGTGTGACCCTCATCTTTGCCCTCAGTGGCAATCCCCTTCTTCTTCTGGTCATTCTTCAAAGAATAGCAAAACTTCTTGATGTGCCCCTTCTTGTGGCAGTAGTGGCATTCCACGTTCTGATAGCGTGTCTTCGACTTGCCCCTACTCTGACTCCTGTCCTCCTTCCTTCCTCGGCTCTTACTCCTTCCTCTCCCCCTGGACTCAGTAATGAGAACATCGGCTCGTGAAGAAGAGCCCGAAATCCCTTGAGACTTTCGTCTCACCTCCTCATTCAAGATCCCACTCTTGGCGATCTCCATGGACACAATCCCCTGGGGGGAAGAATTGATCAGAGAAACTCTGACCATCTCCCACGAGTCTGGAAGTGACTTGAGTAGCCACAATGCATTCACCTCATCTTCAAATGTCACCTTCATGGCAGTCAAACGATCAATGATCCCCTGAAACTCGTTGACATGATCCAAAATAGGTGATCCCTCCCGGTATCTGAACTCTCCAAGCTTCTTCAGTAAGTACAGCTTGTTGATGCCCGTGCTCTTGGCATACAACGTCTCGAGAGTCTTCCACAGATCCTTTGCATCATTGATGCTAGCCACATGGTTGTAGACGTTCGGCTCCACGAACCGTCTGATGAACCCACACAGCTTCCGATGCTCCACCTTCCATTTTGCTTCATCCGTATCCTTTGGCATCTCCTCAAAGATAGGAGCATGCCAACCCTTCACATAAATCAAATCCTCCATCAGTAGGTGCCACTGGTGATAGTTGGCACCATTCAACTTTACCATCTGATCTGAACCAGAACCTGATGTGGACTCCATCTCGCTCTGCCAACTGGCCGGACCGACCACTGATCTTTGAGTCGACTATCTCAAAGTATACAACTGGAGAGGGTAGCCAGCGGGCCAATGGTCGTAAACTACCACTCCCAATTATACACCTGAGATCCCGATCGACTCGTCCTGAAACCCCAATAGGTCAGCCCGGTAACTGCCCTGTCACTGAAGCGGCTCTGTCACTGAATCAACCTGCTCTGATACCACTTGTTGGGAAAGAGAGCGTGCAATCCCTGACCAGGACACCTGTTGCAATTCGAGCAAGCGCAACACCACAAAAATAATGCAGAAAAATAATAAAGCACACAGAGAATTTTTACGTGGAAAACCCAACTTGGGCGAAAAACCACGGGACGATCGGAGTCCAACCCGGAAAGCCTCCACTAAAAAAGGTGTGAAAACCACACGCACGGAATACAGGCTTTCCCTCCACTGATCCACACAGGATCTCCACTCCTCCACCACAAACGCGATCCACAAAGGATCTACACCACTTCTCTTCCAAACACACAATCACTAGTTTGACAAAAGAGAAAATACAAGAACAAGTTGAGGAGTCGTTACCCGGACGGATTGAACAATCCGTCCCAACGTCAAGAATGACGTTCACCAAAAACACGAAGGAGGACGGCTAAACAAAGCCCCTTCCAACTTCACCTTCAACCTCCAAGCCACGAACGAGTCCGGCAACAAAACCGTCCGGCAACAAAAACTGGACAGCGGCGACGGCAACGTCTTCACACGACGGCGGCGGCGGCGTCTCCACACAGCGGCGGCGGCGGCGGCGGCTCCACACAGCGGCGGCGGCGGCCCTTCCTCCAAGCAGCGGCGGCGGTCTCCCTTCACACAAAGGCGGCAGCCCGGCGGCCCTTTCTCCACAACCCAAGCGGCGGCGGCGGCGGCGGCGGCGGCTCTCACGCACAGCAGCGGCGGCAGCCCCTCCACACCGCAGCGGCTGCGCTCTCCTCCGTGAGAGACAACGAGAGAGAGAGAGAGACGCACGAATGGATTACAGGGGGGAGAGAATCGGCTTGTACTGCTAGGGCTTTTTATTTTCCCTTTTATATAAAGTCTAATAGTGGCCCCCCCAAACAAAACAACGGTTCAAAAAAAAAACTGAATAAAACAAGGCAGTAAAAAATAAGTTGCAACCTGATTTTTCAAGGTGGCCACTTTTCTGCCAGATTTTGATAAACGCAGAAATTCGCCCTTTTAATTTTCTAGCGCGCCCGGAGGTAGAATCACGAGCCGCACCTAGCGCGCCCGGTGGTTTTTACCGACTCGGATGGGAACCACTCCCAACACCTCACTTGCGCGTACTAAACGAGCGAACGATGATAATAAGGGATGTGTGTCATGTAAGTAGTGATGCGATCAAAAAAGTGACATGGAACTGGCAATGGCCAACGTGACTATTAAGTGACTCAAGTAGCCACGGGGCCACTGTACAAGGACGACTGAGGAGGCCTATTATGGGGTTCACACAAGAGTCAACATCCGATTGTCCGGAAGATGGATTTGCTTAGGAGGGACGACCGAGATTGATTTTTGGAGAGGGGGTTGCTGTATGGAGATAGTAGGGATCGAAGGCAGCGCGGTGTGACAGGCGGAGGTTGGTGGGGTGGGGGTCTCTGTTCTCTATTTCTATCAGTCCCCCTGATACTTATCGAACACCCGACCGGGACAGCAAGACATGTAGTAGTTAGTGAGATGACTACTGTCTTCAGGCTCTAGTGTCTCGATTGACATTTGTTGTTCCTTAGCTTTCAATCATTGTGCCTTGACAACTGCCTCTTTCTCCTTGATCTGGTCCATTAATGCTAACTCATTGTCACCCAGCTCGGTTAAATTACCCCCGTCATTGAGGCTTTGACAGTGAAGGAACAGGGTGGTGTGGCTGTTCTGTTAAGGAGGTATACATTGTTCTGGTTGGAGAGGACGGGAGTATTTGTACTATTCCCTCCAGGGAGACAACAATTGTGTTGGTAATGGTGATGGAACTGGTTACCTGGAGTTCCGTCGGGGAAGGTAATCATGTGGTTCAAAGGAGAAAAAAAGTCGAGTACCTAGGTGGTGTGTCCTGTAGAAGATATCGTAGGGTCCGACTCTGATGTAGATTTGGGAAGGCCCCAATACTGTAGTTTACGCGTGCCCCAAGGAGGTGGGGCAGCTTCATAGGCCATCACATTTCTGAATTTAGTGGCTTAAGTAATTAATTACTATCTTAATCCAAATAGAAGTTGAACCACCCTCCACCTCTCTGATTTGTTATCTAGTTATGTTAAATTTTTTTTTTTTTTTTTTTTTGCATGAGATGATGAAATTTTCTCAAAAACTCCAAATTTATTCAACTATTTAGTAGAGGAAAAGTCATATTTAGATCTTCCCATAAATCTTGGTGTTATAGCTTGCACCTCCACATTTATTTCATCATTTCGTCTCCGGTTTTAAATTGCCGCACACAGATGAATTGATGATGTTCGAGTCTCGGAAGCAGCCTCTTGCAAAAATGCAGTGTAAGGTTTGTCGACATTTCACCCTTGTGGTGGGACCCTTCCCCGGACCCTCGCTGCGCGGGGATGCTTTTTGCACCGGGCTGCCTTTTAATTGGGCGACATCAGACATGTAGTCATAACTTGCTCTAATATCATGTTAGAACCTATGCATCCAACATAAAATTCATTTGTTATAATAATTACAGGTTTCACCCATAATCTTTTGAAATTATAAAACCCATCTGTAAGTTTACATTTCATAACATCCACGCACAAAATTATTCTCCTGGACATGAGCCCAAATAATTTTTGTGCAAGCATGCTAATGTAATTTCAGAAAGATATGAGGGTGCAACATGTAATTTAGCAAACTTATAAGGGAGGTCCCAATAAACGACCTTAAAAAATTCACAAGTCCTCAAATTTTCTTTCCCCAAAACATGCACCCTCTACACATGCTTGTCAAGTTAACGTAGGATTAAAAGCCGAACGTTAGACCGAAGATAACGCTACACAACTCGCACAAGAAAACAACTGCATGCATACGAACGAGCGTAGAATGAAGATTTATGAAGCCGATCTCAAATTAATTTGATGATGATAGAATAATCGAGCTTTAACCTCTTTTTGGTTGTTATGAAGATTGATTCAAATTTTTCTCTTGCAGGTCGCAGGGCCAATAGTGTTCCGAGTTGACGCGGGATTCTCACTCAGTTCTCCCTCTGGAAATCGCGTTCCTTACGTCGAGGACGTGATTTACGGATTGAGCTATTCCTTGAGGATGCTGGATTCCGGAAAGTTCTTGGCATGGTACTCCACAAAGAGGAAGGAGGGGATGGTTGAGCTGAGGTTATTTGAATTCTAGGGGGACTACTCTTTTTTTTTCCTTTCCCTTCCATGTAATCTTTCACACAACTATCTTTCGAAGTTCTCGCGTATTTTTAGCTGTTTTTCGCTTCATTCTTTGTTATTTTATTGAGCTAGAGTTCAATTTTGAACTGTGTTTGGTAAGCTAGGGATGGAATTATGATTCAAAAATATGTTAGAACTCTCGGGCTCCGTTTGGCACGGTGGTAGCAATCATGAACATGAGGGTTAAATTGTCATTTGTTAATGCCCGCCTAAGAAACTTCATCCACTTTTATGTTCAAACGGATGATGTTTGTTAGGTGATCCTTAATGAATGACGGTTTAACCAATGCGTTTACGACCGCCACCACCGTGCCAAACGGCTCCGTTTGGGGGGACTTATTTTCACCGGTCAAGCGGTTACGACCGCATGAACTAGACCATAATTTAAGGTCTGCTTCATGCGAACGTAACCGCTTGACCGGTGAAAATAAGTCCCCCCAAATGGAGCCTTAATTTGAATGTGTTAATGGTAGACTTTATTATTCTCATTATGTCATTTATCGGAGCCTCCCTCTATCTTTTGAAGTTTTTGTAAATTTACCAGCAATTTTGCACCATGGCTTTCACAACCACCACCACTCTCCCAAACAGAGCCAAAAGTCCAACAATAGTTACTATGGGGGTTATATATAGCTCATCAAAGTTGAGCATTGGTTTCCTTTTTCTCAAAAAGTGGTTGAATAAATATGCAAAAGTCCATAATCAACATGAAAGACAAGAGTCATCTACACATAAGAGTATAAAATCCTCATTAATAGTATCATTATCATAAAATGTCAAAACAAAAGTCTAGTATCAGTCTCAAAACGCAAATCAATATTAGGCTTCGTTTGACATAGCGGTGGCAGTCGTAAACTCATAGGTTAAACCGTCATTCGTTAACGACTACCTAACAAACTTCGTTCCTTTAAACATAAAAGTGGATGTAGTTCTTTAGGTGTGCGTTAACAATCACAGTTTAACCCCCATATTCACGATCATCACCACCGTGTAATTGTTTTTTGAAAGTTACTTGCACATCTAAATATCCCCGGCCATTTCTCGATCTCTAGCTTCTCGAAGAATGCGTGGAGACTTCTATTTAGTCGTGTTCAACTACTTATAAACAGAAAAGACTTCATAACTCCAACATAGAAGTTGTCTTCGACCACTGTGACCTGCAACATGGTGTAAAAGACAGGATTCGTCAAATGATTCAGCGAGTTATTTACTGCCCGACGCTCCTATACGCATCAACGGGGACGAACTACAAGAAAACTTGCTATTAGTTTTTGAGTTAAGTATGAGATCTAAGTTTTCTATTGATCCCATGGGTATTCAAATCATAGTTACATCCTTAGTTATTAAAGGCGCAAGGCGCACCAATGCGCAAAAGGGTCTTGGAGCCTAGGCGCAAGGCTCAAGGTGCATGCGCGCGCCTGACGAAGGCAAGGTGCAACCATATCCATTTAAATAATTAGCATCAAACATCATTTCAGCTTCTCGATAAAATTATTAATCTAGTTTACTAATTAATCATTCATTACTATCATTTATCTCTTAAAAATAGAATCAATGTGATCACTTGCATCATATAAAAGTTTCAACGCACAATTATCTTTCACAAACACAAAATCAATAAAAATTTATTGAGTTCTTACATTATTTTTTATTAATTTTCGAAAAAAAATTTTTACAAAAAAATCTCACTCAGGCGCCTTTTATATTTCAAAGGCACAAATAAGACGCACAGAGGCGCAAACCTCTGAGCCTGATGAGTCTTGAGCCTTAGGCACGCCTGAGGCGCGCCTTTAATAACATAGGTTACATCCATCTTTGCTTACAACAACATAACCCTTAGTAGCTTGTGCACTACCTTAATCTAAGGCAATGTTCTAGTTCTCTAATCATTTTATAAGCTTCAACTGGTCATATATACCACCAATCATTTACTTGAGGTGACATGCAACAACGCTCTGCATTATCATGACACATGTGATAAATGTGAATCTCATCACTACCGCTGTTTTGGAGACACCAAGTAAAGGTGATGGACGTAGACGATGTGGGATAAATCATCAGACGAGCCATTGAGGGAAATTTCAAACCCGGGAATCAATCTAGGGACATAGCCACACACAATGCAGGTCCCACATATGAAGTGGATTCGCTGGAATCAGGTCAACCAACATCCTTTACCACACAACATGTGAAAGGGAACAAAAGATGTGAGGCTAATATCAAAGGACTTAAGCACACAACACATGCACCAAGGGAATGAAAACCACCAACGATCGTACCACAACACATGCATTAATGAAGAGAAAAACTGGGGAGAAGAAAACACACGACATAAGCCTAATGGCCGTGTGGGACAAAGACAAACACCGAGAAAGATCATCCCAAACACACGACATAAGCCTAAGGGCCGTGTGGGACTAAGGCGAACAACGGAAAAGATCATCTGAGTTACTCTCATCCCAAACACTCACCCTCATGTGGAACACATGTGAATATAGGCATAACATGACCATACACAAATACAAACAACAACAAAATAAAAACATAAAATGATTACAAAACAACATAAAAATTCAGCATCGGCTAGAAGCGATAAAAATAAGAGGGGCAAATGTTGGAGTCGTTGGTAATCATCAAAAAAGTGAGGGTAACGGTTGATTCAGAGCAGGCGAGCAGCCAGGGGAAACTCTGCAACTAAAGAGTAAATCTGGAGGGCCAACATCAAAAAATGAAGTGCAGGAGACGACCAGAACTGTAGAGGAAGCCATCGTCGACTGGAACAGCTTATGCGGAATTGACGACGAGCAGAAGTAGCAGCTGACGACGTCTACGATAGAAGCAGCTGTCAGGATTGCCAATGGAAGCAACTGTGGGGATATTCGATGACAATAATCTACAAGAAGAGTATGGGAGGAGACGTCCCAGGCGGGATCTGCGATGAAAAACGTACACATGATCGACTGGAAGCGGAGAAGTAATCTTGAGGCGGGATCAACTAGAAGAGAAGACGCGACGAGACTCCAACTGGGATTGTTGAAGGAGCAGGAGCCCGCAAGCTAAGTTGTGGATGTCGATATCAAGGTTGTTGTGGAAGAACGACAGGCTCGTCGGGAAGAGGGAGCGAAGCCCTCTGTCGCTGTTGTTGTCGGGATCAGACGCAGACGTAGAGAGAAGAAACAAAGATTCCGTCATTGTTGTTGTTGCTGGTTGAGCAGAGGGCCTCGATGAGACCAGCGAAAGAGCAGATCGGCACAACGAGAGAAGCGATTCCCTATAGAAAGCCCTAAGGCTTAGGTGAGCGGGCTGAATGGAGGAAACAGAAAGTCCTCTCATACCATGTTGGAAAGTAGAAAAGATAATAGACGGTGTGTATAATTCTTCCGCATAGGGGTAATATATAGGTGATTACAAAGACACTTAAACTGCAAACATGAACTGATGATGCGTGACAAAACCCAACTACTCCTAAAGACTACATAATAATACCAAGCTAATAATTCCAACAGAATCAAAAAATTATCAAGATAAGATCACATTCAAGATAACAATATACTAAAAATTCTTCAAGTTTTTTTGCTTCAATTTTAATTTATTGTGTCGGGACTGAGCGAAAATCCTAATTTTCCCTTTGAGTATGCGTGGACGACTTGTTAGTGACGAGTAAGGGGTTCCCTCAACATCTCGAAGATCTTGTGAAGACCATCGCATGCTACAGAGGCATGACATGAGGTTGAACTCGGTAAAGTGTGTACGGGACATGTAAGAGGGCTGAAGTTAAGGGTACCTCCCCAAGGGCGACCACATGATTGGTGTGTATATTGTGCTAAGACTACTCTCTTAGAGCATCTTGGATACATTACGGCTATGAAGCGGGGGTCTACCGGTCTCTCTTGTGATTGAGGCATCCCCCTTTCTCTAGTTACACGACAAATAAAGAAAAGTTCTTTGGTCACCTCTCCAAGCTTAGAGCTACTTGACATCTTAATAGTTTAGGTAAAGACAGCAATAATAATAAAATAAGAGGAGTTATTTTTCCAATATTAATATTTAATTCAATTTGTAATTTGTGCCTAGTAAGGAAATTTATTACTAACTATTTTGGGGAATAAAAATAACTCTCTAAATAAATATTAAAAAATATTAAAAAAAGTTAGAATTAATCTAAAAAAATATTTACAAGATAATTATTATTTCCCCTAGTGTTAACCTATCTTTATTAAGAATGGGTAAATGAATTTTCTAATTATTGAATTATAAAGTAATTTATAATAAATTATCACCTTTGATCCGTCAAGAGGATCCAATTTATTTTCTAATGAAAGTTAGCTATTCATTATGGAGGGAAATTACAAATTCAAAAATACTTCCCAAGGATACAACAACAACACTCAAACCTTTATCCCACTATAGTGGGGTCGGCTATATGGATCCTTTGTCGCCATTGTGCCCTATCTTTTATCATAATCTCACAAATGCCTAAGCACTTCATGTCTTTCCTTATAGCTTCATTCCAAGTCTTTATTGGTCTACCCCTCCCTCGTTTAACATGCTTAGTGACTAGACTCTCACAACGCCTAACAGGTGCCTCTAATGGTCTCCTTTGTATGTGTCCAAACAATCTTAGATGAGCTTCTCGCATCTTCTCTGCAATTGGTGCTACTCCTGTCTTATCCCAGATACATTCATTCCTAATTTTATCCAATCTCGCGTGTCCACACATCCACCGAAGCATTCTCATCTCCGCAATTCCCATTTTTTGCTCATGTACACAATTCACTGTCCAACACTCAGAACCATAGAACATCGCGGGTCTAATTGCAGTACGGTAAAATTTGCTCTTAAGTTTTAGTGGTACTTTACGATCACATCTGATCCCTGACGTGCCTCTCCACTTCAACCAACCCGCTTGGATTCTGTGTCACATTTTTATCAATACCTCTGTATTTTTGAACTATCGATCCAAGATATTTAAAACACTCACTACGGGAAATATCTTGATCACCCAACTTAATAACGAAGTCATCCGTTCTTCTTGTACTGCTAAATTTAAACTCCATATACTCCGTCTTTGCCCCGCTCAACTTAAAACCCTTCTTATCTAAAGTATCTCGCCAAGATTCAAGTTTTGCTTTTACACGCTCGCGCGTCTCATCAATCAAAACGATATCATCCGCAAACAATAAACACCAAGGTATTGCTTGTTGGATATGTCTGGTGAGCTCATCTAAGATAAGGGTAAAGAGATAAGGGCTTAAAGCTGAACCTTGATGTAAGCCAACAGTGATAGAGAATTCCTGTGTTAATCCTCCAGATGTCCTCACCCTTGCCACTGAATTTGTATACATATCTTTGATTATGTCAATATATGAAAAAAATATGTCTGTATATAAATACCACAGGGTGGAACCTTACACATAGGCTTAAACTTTTGGGATAAATATAAAGGGTTATTCACCAGAACCATCCCTCAAAGTTTGCATAATTACAGGTTGCACCCCTCTTAACTTTTGAAATTACAAAAACCTCCTCTAAATGTTTGCATTTCATAACATCCATGCACAAAAGTACCCCCTGGAGTAATTCTTCAAGGAGTAATTCTTCAGGGGGGTATTTTTGTGCGTGGATGTTATGAAGTGTAAACATTGAAGGGGGTAGCTGTAATTTTGAAAGTTAGAGGGGTGCAAGCTGTAATTACACAAACTTCAAGGGGAGGTCCCGGTAAATTATATTGATTGATGATATATCTGGCTCGACATCCTTCCTCTTAAGGTTCCAGTTCTCCAACAGCATATTAGAGATTAGGGGTGCAATTCCGGTGAGTTTGGATCAGTTCGACTGAAAATCAAGAACTGATCCATATTGCTTCGGTTCCATCATTTTGGAACCAAAACTGACCTATATATTCAAAATTTAGAACCATACCCGAAGATCGCGAACCAAAAAGTTCGGTTTGGTTCTGGTTTGATTCTTAGTTCTAACCAATGACATAATTACAACTAAAAATTGCTTATAAAATTGCAAAAAAAAAAAAAACTTTTCTGTAGTTTTTTACAGAAAATTTTATTTTCTTATATGATATGTATGTTCAACAATAAATCGATAGAATATTGTTATTAATATAATTTTTGTTGCATAATATAGTGATAATCAAATAAGATTTTCTTAGTTTTACTTCATTAATATTTAGGAAACAAGTATTAGACATTTGGTTCTCAATTCAATTCTCGGCTACCCAACCGCAATAACTGAGAACGGACCAAAAATGCCGGTTCTTGCCTTTTACAGAACCATACCCGAACCGAGAAGCATTAGAACCGTCTTGAATTGATCAGTTCGATTTGATTCTGGATCGGTTCTTGGTTCTCCGGTTCTTTTTGCACACCACTATTAGCTCCATGGGTGTCTGCACCATGGTTGAACATAAGTTTAGGAGTGGGCGACTCCCACAATAGTTCCACGTGTTTGAGTGTGTTCTTCGTGCATGATACTCAATGATGTTAGAATAAGTTTTTATTTAAGGAGTGATGACAATGTGGAGATCTATTAGGTGAGAGGGACATTGGTAAGGTAAGGGAGAGTATTGGTTTATGTCCACATCATATATATGTTAAAAATATGTTTAAATCTCCACTCAT
Organism: Platanthera zijinensis; assembly: GCA_039513925.1. Lineage (NCBI taxonomy): Eukaryota > Viridiplantae > Streptophyta > Magnoliopsida > Asparagales > Orchidaceae > Platanthera > Platanthera zijinensis. The sequence continues at coordinate 10,563,641 of CM077082.1, read as the reverse complement.
TGGCACAAAGCCTCTTGCAAAAATGCAGGGTAAGATTTGCCTACATTTCACCCTTGTGGTGGGACCCTTTCCCGGACCCTCGCTGCGCCGGGATGCTTTGTTCACCGGGCAACCCTTTTTTTATAAGTTATTGTTACAAATGAAGCAAAAATGACAAACAAAGAACATATATAGAACACAACATTCATGTAGTTGACCCTAAGATGGGCCACATTCGTAGGCAGCAGCAAGTTATTTCATTGGATGAAAAAATTGATAGGTACAACAGGAGAGAGGTTGTTCAGATTTTCACTATTTTTTAACCCTTCGCTAAGAGGAGTATTTGTCACACTCATTCCGTGGCAAATACCATTTGCCACGACTTTTAGCCACAATTTTAAACCGCAACTAAAGGTTTTGGTTTTAGCAGTTATTTGTCATGATTTCCCTGTCGTGACTAAAAGTGTATTATATGCTTTTCAAATTTACAATTTTTAATGAGAAAGTTGTCTATGTATACTTTGAAATTTTGCCCTTATTGATTTGGATTCCTCACTTCTCTCTCATTCAAAATCGTGCATGAGACATTCACCTCGTACGGCTCCTAAGTAATAAAAGAAAGAAGAGAAGTTTTTGGATGTAGAATCCCTTGAAAACTTTGCGCATTGATTTCAAATGTGAGAATGTGATTTATTGAAGGTCATACTTTAAGAATCTTCAGAAGGGTTAGAAATTTAAGACATAAACCGAACAATAATAAATTGGGTTGATGGGAATAAGAATTGGGAGGAAATGATGGAGATCAACGACTATTGGGCCATCAAATAGACGATCGAAGACCGTGATCGCGACCGACTCGATTTTTCATATTTTTATGTATTTTATTGTTATTTCTCTGACTTATATTTTGAGAATTAGGTTGATTTATTCGTCAGACAATCGTAGCCGTCAAATAATTTTAGCCTAACTCATTCCTCCTTCCCCTTTATACTCCCAGCAGCTGCACGATGGGAACTATCGAGGAATTAGGTTTTTTTAAAAAATCGGCTCGGTCATCTCTTCCGTGCGACGTGGAAGCTTCCCACGGTGTGACGTCGTGGCTCCAAGGGTGCGTCGCCCATTCCGCTGCCTTCCACCGCAGTTCCAGCCGCCAACCACTCCTCTCAGCGCTTCCTTTTCTGCTGACGCCTCTTCCCAGCACAATCGCAAGCCTCCTCCTCCCTTCCCCTGCATTCAACCATCTCCTCAAGCCCCATCAGCCCTTCTGCCGCCTTCCACCACTTCTCCAGCCGTCGTCCCTCCCCAACACAACCGTCGGCCTCCTACTCCCTTCTCCAGCATTAATCCATCTCACCAAGCCCCCAATAGCCCCAGCCGCCCCTCTCCCTCTCATGGAACCACCATCTAGCCATACCCAAGCCCCTGTCCAGCCCTCCTCCCTCCTTCCGGAGTATCTACCAGCCTCCACACTCACCCTACAACCTTTAAATATCCCCTACCAGCCACGACCCACCACTATCACCTTCCTACAATCCTTTTCGTCCTCCATAACAACCCCCAAACTCATTTTCCAGTCCCAAACAACGCCGTTTGCATTTCCGAACAGCCATCACCTCCACCGACATCCATTACTTGGTGAGCTTTTACTTTTTTAGTGGTCATTTCTTGACATTGTATGAATAACTTATATTGCTAGTATTACTTGACTTGGATTAACTTGACTGTAGTATTTTTTATTGACGTGCAAAAGATTTATTCGCTTCATATTTTAATTTTAGTACACTTTCTATTAATTTTGCAATTTTTGTCGGATTACTACGCTTGAATGTTTGTGCTTAATTGGGATTAAAAATGCACGACTTTAAAATTAATATTGTTTAATTAATTGTGCGTCAAAAAAATACTTACATGGTTGATTCTTCGCATGTGCATCACATTAAGGTTATTCTTCGTTAGTCCACTGGATTGTGTGCTTGTGTACATCGACATATATATCGTAGGGTTCATCTTCGGCCCATTACATTTATCACATGCTCACGTGTATTGTATTCAGGGTAAGGGCATTGTTCATCCGCCACCTATAGATTCGTCCTGCGTCAGGAAATCTACTTAAGATAATAATTACATGTGATTATACCCTTCGTTTAGCATCTCACTTTTTCTCTCTTTCTAACCAAAAACTCTAAGGGTCCGTTCAGCACGCATGCGTTGACTTTTTGGAATTGACTTTGAGTACCAGAAAGCCAATTCCGTTGTTCGGCGCGCAAGAATTGAGCAGGTTTTGATTTTCAATCAAAAAGCCACGGGTTTTGAGTTTAGGGAAAAACGTGAAGTCCCAATTATTATATCCCGAGACAAGTTTTCTGCGGTTTTTTGCCTCCCGAATCTCGCGACTCAGCAAGCGCCCGCGACGTCGACAGCTCCCGCCCGATCTTCCTCCTTCAGGTATCATCTTCTTCCTCCGCTCGATTTTCACTGGCTTTCGTTGGTTTCCGCCTCCCGCATCAGCTATCGTGATTGAAGCTCGCGACCGACTGTGCCAAACATCTCGATCTCCCTCACTGGTTTTCGCTAGCTTTTCCTGATCTTCCCCGTGCCCTATATATATATTTTTTGTTTTGTGTTGGATTTTGATGGTAGATCTAGATTTAAAAATGTATTTTGTACTCTTTGCTCGTTGGATTTCGATGGTAGATCTCATTCGAGATCTCAACTGTGATGTTAGATTAAATCTATTCCCTCACATTAACTGCAAATTCAACTGGATTTCGTGCCCGCGATTTAATTAGTACATGAAAGTTATTTCCCCCCCCCCCCCCCCCCCCCTAAGTTAGGCGGGTCATTTCGTACTTGAGATTAACCGATTCTCAATAATGAGCAGGCTCTGGTTTTTAATATCCATGCATTGTTGTTTAAGATCAAGTTTCAATTTTATCATCAATTTGACTTTTAATCAATTATTCGTGTCTGATTGACAATATAAATAATTTTTCAAATGATATCTATAAAGCATTATATTGTATGTAGGTGTAATTTGTCCATTGTGAATGTTCAATTTTAAGAAATATAATTTTTTTAAAATTTTAATTCCAGAAATCCAATTTCATCGTGCAGCCGAACAACTTTTATGTATCAATTCTATTTCTATTCACTGAATTTCATCCTGCAGCCGAACATCAGAATTGGTTTTCTTCACAAAATCAATTTCTGCAGATATTAGTTTTCTGACCAAAGTCAATTCCAGAAAGCCAATACATGCGCGCCGAACAGACCCAAAAAGACGAGGAGCTCTGCTCCAATGTTTCTTCTACTCCGGCGTTTCTCTAGCTTTTGTTGAAGAGGAGCTCTGCTAAACCTTCCTCCAAACGAAGGGGATGGATATCTGTGAGATGGGGCTCTGCTGACCCTAGTGGGAGAGATCTTACCGGGTTCTTTTCCTTTATGGTGTTTGGGACTGCGAAGGGGATGGATCTCTGCGAGATGGAGCTTGTCCAAAAATTCTGCTCAACGAAGAAGATGAATAGCAGTGAAAAAAGGAATTTTTACCCTCAAAATTTTTATTTTTGAATTCTTTCTTTCTCAAAAATTTCCTCCAAACGAACAAAAAATTTGGTTTCAACCCATTTCCAAAACCTACAAATTTTTTGTTTTGGACCAAAACCAATTCCCTCCGTCTAAAACCCGCGAAACAAACGCACCCTAATATCACTCACTCTCCTCCTTCCACTAAAAAAACTAGTGAACTGGATACAAAATTGCTAATATGGTGCATGTAAAAATATTATAAAGAAAACCATTGAAGAGGTTTACCTTCGAGACATCGTCAACAGATATGAGGATGAAACACCATCCAGTGAAGAGGATCAGCTCCATTTATACATTATTTAGCCTTGCATAAAAACCGGGCCCGGCCCGGTAAAAGCCCGGCTAAGCCCGCCCTGGGCTCAGGCCGGGCTATGGGGCCTTGTTAGGCCCCATATATGAGCCGTTGCCCGTCCCGGTGCCCGACCCGGGCCAGGCCGGGCAAAGCCCGGTTTCAAGGCCCGGGGCCGGGCCGGGGAAAGCCCGGGCCCGGCTCCAACGCGCCTTTTAAAATTGCGTCTTTTAGGGGCATTTTTAGGAGAAGTGTTCAACATGAAAATTGTAAATCTCGACGATATCTACAACTTTCATGTTGAACACTTTTTTATTTGAAGCCGTTTAGGCCCCCAATTTGGCCCCCAAAAATAATCACGCGGAACATTTGAAAGTTCCGCGTGATTTTTTCGGGGGCCAAATTGGGGGTCTAAACGGTTTCAAATCAAAAAGTGTTCAACATGAAAATTGTAGATATCGTCGAGATCTACAACTTTCATGTTGAACACTTCTCCCGAAAATGCACCTAGAAGACGCAGTTCAAAACGGTGCGTATTTCTTTTTTTTAAAAAATTATTATTATTTTTTAAAACAGGGCTCGGGCTAAGCTTGAGCCCGGCCCGGCCCTGGGGACCACATGCCCCCTCCCGGAGCCAGAAGCCCGGCCCAACTGCAATCAGGGCCCGGGCCCGGTTCGGGAAAGCCCGGGCCTGGGAGATCCGGTTTAGGCCCGGGCCCGGGGGGCTTTTTGAACACGACTACTTGCAACAGATGGTAACAATTCAGCAACCTAACAGAAAGACACACAATAGTTACAGCACTCCTGAAGAATTTAGCACTAATAAATAGAAATGCATACACCCTCAATAATTTGTTCATAAACACAATTGTCAAATTATGCATGACAACATATTCCAGTTCCTAATAAAAGTTAAAAAAGATTTCCTCAGTTGAAGTTAAAATCTTTACCTTCCAATTGATGATACAATCCCGCATTGAAAAACTAAGTGTAGATATCAGAGTAGGCTAGGATCAACAGTCCACTCTCATGTCACCCAATTACAAAATTGCATAGGTTAAAGGTCAAACACTCAGCAAATGACGGGGCATGTGTGAATATAATCCCACATCGAGAAATACATGTAATTTTTTCCACTTAGGCTCCATTTGTTTCAGCGGTGGGGGGGGGGGGGGTGGCGTTTAGGGGAAACGCAGCAAGAGGCGGGTAAACAGATGGACCGGCGTCCCCGTTTGTGGCGTTTACACCCGCCGGCGTGAGAAACAAAGCAAAAAACGCGGGATTCGAACCGCCGGAGCCAACCTCCAGTTCGAGCGGCAGCTTTTAGACCTGCCGGGCGTCTCCTCCCTCTGCGCCAAACGAACCCTTAATGTAGATCTCGGGCTCCTCCATCTACAACCATTTGTTTTAGTTCTAACATGATACCAAAGTAGGCTCGGATCAACAATTCACTTTCAGGTCACCCAATTAAAAATGTGCATGTGTTGAGGTCAAACCCGCAGCACGTGAAAGGGTGTGTTGAGAATATAATCCCACATCAGGAAACCCATACATTAAATATAGATCTCCGGTTTCTCCGCCTACAACCAATTGACTAAGGGTGGATGCTTAGGCTCTAACAAGTCAAACCTTCACCTTGGTGTAGAATAAGCTCACCTGGAAAGTTACTTCAAATATTCTTCACATAACCATGAAGGTAAACTAAAATTACGTGTCTTGTTAACATATACAACAACAACACACAAGCCTTTATCTCACTATAATGGGGTCGGCTATATGGATCCTTTGTCGCCATTGTGCCCTATTTTTTGTCATAATCTCACAAATGCCTAAGTACATCATGTCTTGTCAACAGATACCATCAATAATCTTCCACAATCCATTGCTTCACAATAAGAATAGACCATGTGATTTGGGATCTGTTTGGTACTCCATTTTTGATTCAGTGGCGTTTTTGATTCACCTCACCGGAGAAATAAAAGTGTTGAATAACCTCAATTTTGTAGCTCTGGTGTAATGAGAAAGACAAGAAACTTCATTTTGAGCTGTAGTCCTCACTGGAGCTTCATTTTCCACTTGAGCCGCCCACCGCTCTCTCAAAGGAGGGCCATGGGATGTCTATAGCTCCATCACCAGTAATCCCCACAAGTACAAGAACCATCTTTGAAATGATGAAAGCGATTCGCATCTCGAACGATTATTTCTCGATCCACAACCTTCGATATAAGCTTAGTAGCGGAATGACAGTTGACACAAGCACGGAGATTCTTAGTAATCCGAAGTGTCGTTCCAGGAGAAGTGCAGATAAGACCATACGCCATTGCGATCCTCTCGCTGTGATTGCACAATAAAACCTCCTTCTCCTCTGAGCCCAAGTCATGCAGAATGGAGTCAGTATGGGGTAAGAATCCAGCCTTCTTCAATTTCCTCTCCAGTTCCTCCATCATTTCAAATATTTCCTTTGATCTTGGGTGAGACTTGTCCCCAGCATAAAAAGATTGGATTTTTCCATCAATTTCAATAGAGCTGAGTCCCATAGATTTAATTACTTTTTTGTCCTTCATTAGCACTCGAACACTCGCAACTTCTTTCCATAATCCGGCGGAAGCATAAATATTGGAAAGCTGAACATAATGCCCCGCATTCCACGGTTCTAGCGCGAAAACTCTATCTGCCGCATACTTTCCTAGCTCAACATCACCATGAATCCTGCATGCATTCAGCAAAGCCCCCACACAGTTACCTCTGGCGCCATTGGCATTTCTCGGATAAACCCGTAGGCTTCTTCGAGGTGTCCGGCACGAGAAAGAAGATCTACGATGCACGCATAATGCTGATGTCGAGGCTCTATTCCATGGTTTCGCATCGAATTGAAATATCCACGACCTTCTTCGACCAATCCAGCGTGCTTGCACGCTGAAAGAAGTCCGACAAATGTGACATCGTTTGGCCTAATCCGAGATCGAATCATCTCGTGGAAAAGATCGATCGCTTCCTTTCCCTGGCCATATAATCCATACCCCATGATCATGGCACTCCAGACGACGACGTCTCTGTGAGGAATACTATCAAACACCTCGCGGGCTAAGACTACACTACCGCACTTTGCATACATGTCGATAATGGCGGTTTTGACGAAGATGTCGTTCTTTAACTCGCTGATAGTAACGAATTCCCACATCCAGCTTGCGGCTACGAGAGATCCGAGTTGAGAAAAAGCTAGAATAGCTGATCGCAATGTGATTGAATCCGGGTTGACTTTCGTAGAGATCATCTTCTTGAAGAGCTCCACAGCTTCTCCGGCATGGCCGTTCTTGGCATACCCGGAGATCATCGAGTTCCAGAGGATGAGTTCCGGCGAAAATACCCGGTCAAAAATCGATCTTGCGGTATGCACTTGACCACATTTTGCATACATAGAAGTCAATGTAATGAGCAAATCAAGTTCTTCTTCAAGCCCAAACTTCACCACTAAGCCATGGACGGATCTTCCCTGTTCAAAATCTCCAACGTCTATATAAGCCTTCAGAACACTAACCAGCGCTATGAAGTCTGGAACGACGGGAGAAGTCAACCTCATTGTTTGAAAAATGCGAAGAGCGTCAAGAGGAAAGCCATTCTGCGCATAACCCGATATAAGCGAGGTCCAAGAGACCACATTTCGGTGGGACAATTGATCGAACACCTGGCGGGCAGATGAAATTTCGCCGAACCTTGAATACATCACGACGACTCCGTTCTGGATGAAAGTGGCGGAATCGAATCCGAGGAGGATGGTGTGGGCGTGGACGGCGCAGCCGAAGGGAATGGCTTGGAGATTAGTGCAGGCTTTGAGGATGCAGGGGAGAGTCAAGTTGTTTGGGAGACGGCCGTTTCGAAAAATGTTGATGTAGAATTGAAGAACTTGGGAGAAGGAGCGGCGGTCGGAGAGGTTGCGGATGGATTGGTTGAAGGCGGCGAGCTCCGGCGGGGAGATTTCGTCGAGCAGGTGATGAGCAAGTGAGCAAGATATGTGGCGGCGGCGGGATATCCAGAAAGGTGAGGAATTGGAGAGTCGGGGACGAAGGAATTGGAGAAACGGGGGAGAGAAGAAAGCGCGCGAAACCATCTCCCAATCATGGCGTTGAAGGGAATGGTTCAAAATTCCAACTTTGCAGCGCGTTTTAATATGACCAATTTTATGTGCAAATCAGTTTTGGCTATGTGCAAATTGTTCTTTCAAAAATATTGCCAGAACAGCTAGGTGCAGATCAACCTTTACGGGTTCACAAGTATTTATGGTTTTTTAGTTTGGTTTGCACTTAACGTGATTTGCACATATCCGAACTTGGTTTGCACATAACAGCACCCAATAATATATGTATAATAAGGCTACCATTGGTGTTTTAATACACGGTTGTATTTGGAATTCAAAGATTCAGACTCCGTTTGGGGGACTTATTTTCACGGGTCAAGCGGTTACGTCAAGGCCCGGTTCATGCGATCGTAACCGCTTGACCCGTGAAAATAAGTCCCCCCAAACGGAGCCTCAGTCGTAATTTCACTTGAAAATCTGATTGTCGAATGACAGATCGAACGGTAGATCTTCTAGTAGTAGGGTATGTATCCCAACGTATATCAATTAGAATTTAGACATCAAATCGACGTTTTTAAATGAGCATATAACTGAAGAAGTGTTGGTATCCCAACCAGGAGCAATATTTAGGTCAGGACCGTGGACGATGCTCATGGTCCTGCACCAATGAGGAGCATGCAAATGAGGTGGGGCTCACGCAGTTGTGGCTTGTGCCATACACTTTTGCGCGGGGCCCTCATCATTTGTGTTTTCTCATTGGTTGTGTGGACGATGCTTATCGTCCACGGTCTTGACCTAAAAGATGATGCAAAGATATCGTCCACGGTATTTATACCTTGCAATTTATGTAGATGATATAATATATGCCGGCACTAGTGAAGATGCAGTGAAATTTTTTAAGAAAAAGATGATGCAAAGATATGAAATGATAGATTTAGGAATAATGAAACATTTCTTAGGCTTGCAAATTGTTTAGCAGCCAACTTATACCTTTCTAAATAAAAAAAAGTATACCATTGATCTATTGAAATATTTCAAAATGATGACTTTTGCAAAATTGATGAAAAGAGATGCCTCACAACCTACAGATGCAACTTTAAATCGTAAAATTGTAGGCACTTTGATTTATTTTACGGTTACTCGTCCTGACATTCACAATGCCGTGAATATTGTTTCTCGATTTGTCAGCCAACCCTCACAAATGCACACGATAGCCATAAAACATATCTATTGCGACCATTAAAGGCGTATAATAGCTGTAATATTAAATGTTCATAGCTGCACCTAATTATAGCTCCTGCGGTTTTGGCAATAGCGGTTTTGGAAATAGCTGTTTTGGCAATGATGTAAATAGCTTATCTTATGTGTTAATTCCAGATTTAAGAATTCGATTGTATTCTTGGCTCTATATAAAGCCACATACATGAATAAGAAAGGACAAGGAAAAACATCTTTCATATTTTATTCTTTCATGATATCAGAGCCAGGTTCGTAACAACTTTGCCTGTGTTATTTTCGTCGGTGTTGAACCATGGAGAAAGATGATGATGCAGCTATCGAAAAGGGCAAGACGATAGCTGTCGATCTTACCTCTCCATATTATCTACCTCCTTCAGATCATCCCGGCATGACCATTTGTCTCGTTGTTCTCAAGGGAGATAATTACCAAGAATGGGAAAAGAGTATACGCAATGCATTTCGGGCTAAGCGTAAGCTTTACTTCCTGGATGGCATGGTGACGAAACCAAAAGATGATGCAAAGGAGATAAAGGACTGGTGGAGCGTTAATTCCATGCTTGTTGCGTGGGTGCTCCAGTCCATTGAGCCCTCTCTTTGTTCCACCATTACCTACTATGAAACTGTGAAAGAACTTTGGGATGAGTTGGAGCAACGTTTCTCCATTGGCAATGGACCTCAGATTCACCAACTAAGGTAAGATCTTACTCGCCACGATCAACGTGGTCAGAGTATAGCTACATATTATGGACATCTCAAGAAGATTTGGGATGAATTCTCCACTTACGTCAAGGCGAGAGGATGTACTTGTGGTCACTTCACTTGCAACTGGGCTACGAATTTAAGCAAGGAGCGTGAAGACGAGCGAGTCCATCAACTTTTAATGAGCCTCGATGATGATTTGTATGGTACTCTACGCTCTAATATTCTGGCTCAGGATCCTCTCCCCCCTATGAACCGTACCTACGCTTTGGTGATGCAATAGGAAAGACACAAGACAATGACAAAAGGTCGTGATGCACGCGGTGAAGGTATGACTTTTTTGCTTCGCGGTGCTTCATCACGTCGCCATGATAAGTCCACTAGCACAAATTGTGGGCGTCCAGGACATGAGACAAGTTCTTGCTTCAAGATCATAGGATATCCAGAGTGGTGGAATCATGGGCGGGGGAATGAGAAAGGCGCTGATAAAGGGAGAGGCGGTCGTTTTGCTTCCATTGTTGGATGCGGGAAAGGCGCCGCTGGTATTGCTAACGCTGCTCAAACAACAACCAATCCAATTGGTGCACCAGCTATTACAGCACCATTTTCATCCCAAGATCGTACATCACTCTCTCCTGCATTAAATGATGATCAATGGAATGAGATTTTGAACATGTTCAAATCCTTTACTTCTAAATCCAATGAACAACTCTCCAAGTCGTCTTCACAATGGATATTAGATACAGGTGCCTCTTATCATATGACCGGTGATAAAAATTTGCTTGTGAACTTATGCGACATTTTCCCATCTCCCATTATGTTACCCGGTGGGACGCATACCAATGCTGTCCAAGAAGGGACAATGAATTTCAGTAAAAATATGACAATTCGACATGTTTTATATGTTCCACGGTTAACCTGTAATCTGATCTCTTTTTCCCAATTGATCAAAGAATTAAATTGCATAGTCACCTTAACCGACAAACTATGTGTGATACAGGACCGCACTTCGAGGATGGTGATTGGAGTAGGTAGAGAGAGGGATGGGGTCTATTGGTTCCACTCAGCGGCTTCAACTAGCAGACTTTGTCATACAACTAAAGCCGATTCTTAGCAGGTGTGGCATCGGCGCCTTGGGCATCCTTCTCATCAGATCATTTCTCAACTTCCCGGTGTTCGTAGTATCGATCCGCAAAATAATGTACCTTGTGATGTTTGTTTTCAAGCAAAACAAACTCGTACCAACTTTCCAATCAGTTCTAATAAATCTTCTGATCTTTTTGACTTAATCCATTGTGAAGTGTGAGGACCCTACATCATTTCTTCTTCGTGTGGTGCTTCCTATTTTTTGACTATCGTGGATGATTGTTCGCGAGGAGTTTGGGTGCATTTAATGGCAGCAAAAACAGAGGTTGGGAAAATTATACAATCATTTTGTGTCATGACTGAACGACAATTTAATAAAAAGGTGAAGCGTGTTCGTAGAGATAATGGGACTGAGTTCATCACTTTAAAATCTTTTTTTTTCCGACCATGGTATTTTATTTGAAACCTCTTGTGTTGGTACGTACCCCTCATCAAAATGGGCGGGTAGAGCGCAAACGTCGTCATATTCTCAATATTGCTCGGGCACTCCGTTTTCAAGCCCATTTACCTCTTGAATTTTGGGGGGAATGCATTCTTACAGCCGGTTATCTTATCAATCGTACACCTTCCGCCATCCATAAAGGCAAAACCCCATACGAACTCCTCTTTGGTCGTCCACCCACTTATGATCATCTTCGCACATTTGGGTGTCTTTGCTTTGCATCCCAAATTCCTCGTGATCGAAACAAGTTTGGCACTCGTAGTCGTAAATGCATTTTTGTTGGATACCCCCATGGAAAAAAGGCCTGGCGAGTATATGATCTTGAGAACAGAGCCTTTCTAAACTCATGTGATGTTGTTTTTTATGAACACCATTTTCCATAAGCATGTCCTACTTCCTCCACATCACCCACCCCTTACTGCATTGTATCCCTCTCCTAATTCTGATATTGATTTTGTTGGGCTTAATTCCTCACCCTGTCAGCCCATTACTCTCATTAATTCTAATAATTCTGCTATTGCTTTTGTTCGGCCTGAGGTACAAGAGAGTACCGTGATGGAAAAACCTCATGAGTCTGGCTTGCCCAGTGAGCATCGCATACCTTCCACATTGCCTACCGGTTTTGATGAAAGAGGGAGTGATATGCTTGCGTAGCCAACGAGAACGCCAATCATCAGTACGTTTACGCGATTATGTATGTCATACCGCTCGCTCCTTAGACCCCTCCTCTCTATCATCTGCTATGTCGCCATCTTCAAGTACGCCATAACCAATAGTTAGTTATGTGGCTTGCAATATTTTTTCTGCTTCCCATGGCCGTTTTTTGGCCGCCATCACTGCAGGATAGGAACCTACTTTTTTTATCTAAAGCAGTCCGTAATCCAACTTGGCGTGAGGCCATGCACACGGAAATTACGACACTAGAAAATAATGGTACATGGGAGGTTGTCACTTTACCGCCGGGAAAGAAAGCTATTGGATGTAAGTGGGTCTATAAAATCAAGTGCAACTTTGATGGTACCATTGAGCGGCACAAGGCTCGTCTCTGGTTATTCTCGGTAATCATCAAGTTGAAGGCATTGATTTCGATGAAACATTTGCGGCAGTTGCTAAAATGGTTTCAGTTCGTGTATTTCTTGCTGTTGCAATTGTTCGTGGCTAGGAACTTCATCAAATGGATGTTCACAATGCTTTTCTTCATGGTGATCTTGATGCTGAAGTATACATGAGTCTTCCTCCCGGGTTCTCTAGTTCTTCCTCCGAGAAGGTGTGTCGCTTGCGCAAATCTCTTTATGGTCTCCGTCAGGCGCCTCGTAATTGGTTTGCAAAGCTTGCCTCTGCTTTGACCTCTTTTGGCTTTGTCCAATCTTATGTTGATTACTCATTATTCTCTTTTGAACGCACTGGTACGGTTCTTCATGTCCTTGTGTATGTCGATGACTTGTTTATTGCCGGCAATGTCTCTGTTAACCCCTAAATCGGCGATCCTCTCCAAGGAGCCCATTTTTTCTTCTCCTATAGGTTCCCACCAGCAAGGAGCAGGATACCCATGATGTCCGCCAAGTTCGCGCAAGTCGGACTGTCGAGCCCAAAAAAAGGATGGATGCTCCGCCAGCCGCACGCCAGGAGCGACCTCCGCTCGCCTCCGCGGGCCGCCCGCTAGGGGGCGGCCTGGCCCAGCCGGGCGGACTCCACCCGGAGTCCGCCCAGGCCGCCCGCCAGGGGGAGGCCTGGCCAGCCGGGCGGACTCCACCCGGAGTCCGCCCAGGCCGCCCGCTAGGGGGCGGCCTGGCCCAGCCGGGCGGACTCCACCCGGAGTCCGCCCAGGCCGCCCGCCTGGCCAGCCGGGCGGACTCCACCCGGAGGTCCGCCCAGGCCGCCCGCTAGGGGGCGGCCTGGCCCAGCCGGGCGGACTCCACCCGGAGTCCGCCCAGGCCGCCCGCCAGGCCAGCCGGGCGGACTCCACCCGGAGTCCGCCCAGGCCGCCCGCTAGGGGGCGGCCTGGCCCAGCCGGGCGGACTCCACCCGGAGTCCGCCCAGGCCGCCCGCTAGGGGGCGGCCTGGCCAGCCGGGCGGACTCCACCCGGAGTCCGCCCAGGCCGCCCGCTAGGGGGCGGCCTGGCCCAGCCGGGCGGACTCCACCCGGAGTCCGCCCAGGCCGCCCGCCAGGGGGCGGCCTGGCCAGCCGGGCGGACTCCACCCGGAGTCCGCCCAGGCCGCCCGCAAGGGGGCGGCCTGGCCAGCCGGGCGGACTCCACCCGGAGTCCGCCCAGGCCGCCCGCCAGGGGGCGGCCTGGCCCAGCCGGGCGGACTCCACCCGGAGTCCGCCCAGGCCGCCCGCCAGGGGGCGGCCTCCGCTCCGGCAAGGGAGGACTCCTCCTGGAGTCCCCCCAATTAGCTCGGAGTTGTCTGCTCCAGATCCGCCTGCTTGCTCCTCAGGTCGCGCAGCTTGCCTGCCCTCTCCTAGCCGCCAACAGGAAGACTGCCCCAGCAGAGGAAGGTCCAGTCCGCGGAGTCCGCCGAGGTCGTCGACCTCATCTTCTCAGTCCGCCGAGGTCGCCGAGGTCGTCAAGGATGACGTCACTGGGCCCCGCTTCAAGAAGTTTCTCCCCGGGCCTATAAATACCCCCCAAGACCTCTCATTCTGCACCAGCTGGAGGAGAACTGCAACCTTGATCAAAGGCTGCGGACTCAGTTTTCTCAGTCCGTCAAGGTTGATCAAGCAAGGTCTGCGGACTCAAATCTCCAGTCCGCCCAGGTTGTCAGGGACTGGACACTTAGTTTTTCTGCCATCAGCAGGCAGCTTCAGCAGCCTCTGCAGCCTCAGTTTTCCAGCTCTCTGCAGCCTCTTTTACTCAGTTTCTGGCATCTCCTTCCTCAACCGCCAGCTTCCCCCATTGTACCCTTTACTGTTTTTTCATGTAATGGTGTAATAGCAAGTTGTAACTCTTCTTGAATAAAGGAAAAGCCCGTCGCAAGAGTGGCATTCAAGCCGCGGCGGGCGAAGTCTGCTGTTGCCGCTGCTAGCGGCCTCCTCTCTTCTTCTCTCCTCTCTCGGCATCAACCTGCAAAGCTAACCATTCAAGTAGCTGTCTGCTCGACAGTTCCAGATCAAGCTCCCTCTCTGCTCGAGCAAGCTTCCTCTGTGCTCGAGCAAGCTTTTTCCTCTGCTCAAGCAAGCTTCTCCTCTGCTCAAGCAAGCTTCCTATTTGCTTGAGCAAGCTTCTCCTCTGCTCAAGCAAGCTTGCTCCTCCATCCCCGCAACCCTTCTTCCTTCATCTTTAGCTTGTGAGATCGAACACCCGTTAACTGGTCGGTGTCGCATTTCGCGCATCAACAGTTAACACGCGACCTTCAGATCTCGATCAGATAGTGAAAGCAGTGGTTACTCATGTCAGACCATCAACCAGCCGAGAATCTTACCCCAAGTCCCAGTGATGATCCTCTTTGGGAGGCCTTAGAGCAATCTCGCAGAGAAACTGCCCAACAGTTTCAAGCCATCAACCATACTCTAGCAGCTCTCACGCAGCAATTGGCCGCTCAATCTTCAGCAGCGCCAATCTCTCCAGTCAATCTAGCACCAGCATCGGAGACTCCTCAAGTCTATCCACCGGCTTATCCGCCGGTCTATCCTCCTCTTTACACTCCAACCTTTCCGCAGGGGCCAGCAGCACCCTTGCGATCTCAAGATGATGAGTTTGCAGCTCGTCAAAACTTCTTCCGGGAAGCTGCCCGGGGAAGTCCAGCTAGATTTCTGAACTTTCAGGGAAGTCATCCCTCCTCTTCAGCTCCTGCCTTTGCTCCTCCCGCAGCAACCTTTTACTCCTATCCTCCTGCTCCTTTTGCAACTACTGCTCATGCTCCTTACTTTCCTTATGCAGTAGAACCAGAAGAGCCGTCGCCGTTTACTGAGAGTGTTCGGTATGAACCAACTCCAGTCAACTTCCGAGAGCCGCGGTTGCCCATTTACACCGGGGAGACCGATCCTGTCAAGCATCTTCAAGCCTTTGAGTCAGCCGTTGCTCTCAAGACCCTATCCGATGCTACCAAGAGCAAGCTCCTCGTGACGACCTTTGATGGTCAAGTGAGAGACTGGTTCTATGGACTGCGACCTCAGTCAATCTCTTCCTTTGTTGATTTGCGAAGGGAGTTCCTGCTCAGATTTTCTACCTCTTCAAAGAGGAAGGGCGGTCCAGAAGCCCTCTTTGAGATCAGGCAGCGAGATAATGAGACTTGGTCTCATTTTGTGGATCGATTTCAAAAAGAAATATTGGACATTGAGATCGTTGATCAAGAAATGTACCGAGTGGCTCTCATCCACGGCCTGCGTGAAGGACCGCTAAAGTTTGAAGCTAATGTCCGAGCACCGAGGACTTATCAAGAGCTGATTGGTTTAGCCAACTCGTATATTCGCGGTGAAAAGAGCAACCCCAGCTTCGTCTCCAGGCTGGTATCAGAGAAAAATTCTTCTTCTTACAAGCAACCTCCGAGGTCTCCTCAGAAAGACTTTCCATCTCTCTCTAGGAAAGCAAGAAGATTTCAGCATCATCAACACCCCTTCCAAGGCCATGATCATACCCAAGAGCGGCTACTGCCATTATCAACATCATCTTCGCTAACAGCTGCAGTTCATCAGCAGCAAGAAGGTGATCTGCCAGAATTTGAGCTGGATGAGGTCATGCAAGAAGTTAGCCAAATCATGAAGGATAAGGCATATCCCAAAAGGCTTTACCAGCCGGCGAATCAGAGATCAAGAAATTCAGACCCATTCTGTGAATTCCACAAAGAGAAAGGTCATTTAACTGAAGATTGCAAGGCCCTTCGGCGATTGGTTGAAAGATTGCTCATCGAGGGCAAGATCAACGACCTGGTCAAGAAAATTGATTCTTCAAAACCTTCCACCTCCAAGGGCAAGGAGGTGGCTGAAGGTCAGCTAGAGTGCATAGAGATACATGACAAGGGCCGTCTGGGGTCCATTGATTTTGCAAGTGAGTGCATCGATGTCGTTGACGAAGGTCCCCTTGGAAGGCTATTTTGAAGCAAAGAGGACACAGTTCTTGCTTCATCAGCTATGACCAATCGCAGTTCCTCAAAGCCCCTCACAATCGTGACTGATTGCCTTTACTTTACTCTTCAAATATTCTACTTTTCAGCACTTCTAAGTGTTTCATTTTTTCATTCAATAAAGCTTACGTCAGAGAACTCATACTGACACAGTTCCCTTTTTGTGGTGCTTCTCCTCTATATTTTTCTCTTTGCCAAAGAGATCACTAAACCAGCGAGATATCGCCAAGTCTTGCTCAGTGTCCCCTCGAGGTTGTCCTCTGGCGTAAAACCACAGTGACCGCATATGATGAGGAGTTTTCTCATATGTGTGTAGTGGGGGCCGTTCAACTCTCGTGCGGAGGATGACGGGGCTTCGGATCCCGGCCGATGTCTAGAGCAGTGTGAGTGCCTAGGGGAGGCCTCCTGTGATAGTTCTGTTGGGTACATTGGAAAATGTGTACCTGATTTGAAGAAGCCCAACCTAGCTCAATGATATACATCATGTTGTATTTGATGTTGTTTTGAGTTGACATGTGCAGGTAAAGAATTGTTAAAGTTTACAGGAAAAAATTCTAAGTCCAAGTGTCGACACAAAGGAACATGTGTCGTCACATAGAAGAAAGTTGTCGACACAACACTGGGAAAGTGTGTCGACACAGAAGGTGTAAGTCGACACTACTCTGGGAAATTGTGTCGACACAGAAGAAGTAAGTCGACACAACACTGGGAAATTGTGTCGACACAGAAGAAGTAAGTCGACACAACACTGGGAAATTGTGTCGACACAGAAGAAAAACGTCGACCTCAACATTGGGAGAATGCGTCGACACTGAAGAGTATAGTCGATCTCAAGTTTGTCGACATCATCTGAATATGTCGACACAGAAGAAAATAGTCGACACCTGAAGGCTAAGTCAACACTTACTAAAGTTATGATTCTACAACAACTGTGTCGACACACAGGACTTGTGTCGACACACTGCAGAGTCAAAGACCAAGTTAGTTTCAGAAGAAGATGTGTCGACACAAAGGCAATTTAGTCGACATCACTGAAGGCAGTGTCGACACCAAAGTCAATTGTGTCGACACAAATAGACAGATGGTCTCGACACTTTCTGACAGACTGTTTCAACACTAAGGCACAGGACTTGTTTGAAGACTTGACAGCTGTGGGTTATCACCAGTTAACTGAAGTTGTCAGACTTGTCAGAAAACGGTTAGAAACCGGATCAGCCGGTTACCATGAAGAATGTCTATAAATAGACAGATTCAGAAGGAGAAGATGACAATGAACAACATATAGAACTGACCCTTTGAAATACATTGGATCAGAAAGTGGAGAAGGATTACATTCTACTCATTTCAAGAAAGTGCTAGGCACTTAAGAAGATCTTCTCCGGGAGATCTAAGAAGACTATCTAAGGATAGATCTAAGAAGAGTTCTAATCAGAATTCAGAAGAATCATTCAAAGTTCTGGATAGAGAGAGATCAAGTCAGAATTTGAAGAAGAAGAAGGAATCCACCAGTGGATTCTCAAGAAGCTGTTTGGAATCAACTCAGCTAAGTACATTTTCAAGAAGCTTTGAAGAAGGCTAAGAAACAGTTGATTGCATCAGCTGATTAAGAATTGTCATTGCCTTTTCTCTCTCAACTTGGCAAGACAATTTAAACAATCTTTTCTATATTTCTGTAGGATCTGTTTATACAGATCTGAGTTGTAAGCCTATGTTATAAAGGCTGAGTGTAGGAGTGTTGAACTCTGAGTGGTAGGGCTGATTGTCTGAGTGTAGGAGAAGGATATTCTCTGAGTTGTAGGCCTTGGGGCAAGGCTGAGGTAGGGCAGTTGTGCCTGAGTTGTAGGAACCTGTTGGGTTCTGAGTTGTAAGATCTATTGATCTGAGATAAGTGGAAGTTTGGCCGAATCTAGCATACAGCTAGATAGGTGAAGGGGGAAAGTGGATGTACCCAGACCTTGGGGAACCACTATAAAACATAGTGCAATCTGTGATGTTTTGTTTTCTGTGATTGCTGTGTTTTCATATTAGTTAATAAATTGAATTCTGTCTAGAAGTTTTAGAAAGAGAAGCAGAACCTATTCACCCCCCCCTCTAGGTGTTTAGGCTGCCTTGAAAGTTAAACTATCAAGTGGTATCAGAGGGAGGTTCCTCAAAAAGGACTTAACAGTCTGAGGTAGATCTGATAGGCAGATTCAAGAATCAAGAAGATGGGTTCTGGAGAGAATCATAAGGAGCTAGGGTCAATGAAATTACCCATATGCAAGAAGGAAATCTTTGGGATCTGGAAAGAAAGAGTCAGATTGTTTATGGAAGCATCTGACCCAAGGATTTACATCACAGTACAGGAAGGCCCCTTCATACCAATGAAGATATCTGTTCTTGATGCAAATATCCAAACACCAAAGACTTATTCTGAAATGACCAAGGATGAAATCATCTTGGCAACCATGGACAAAAGGGCACAGAACATCATTGTCAGTGCCATAGATGATTCAACATTTCAGAATCTGATTCACTGCAAGACCTCCAAGGAGATGTGGGACACATTGATTGTCTACATGGAGGGATCAGAAGAAGTAAGGCTGGACAGAAAATCTATGCTAAATCAGGAGTATGAAAGTTTTAGACAAGGAAAATCTGATAGCATAACTGAGTGCTATAAGAAATTCTATAGAATTGTGAATGAGCTAATTTCCTATGGAAGAGTCTTCAGTACCTATGAACTGAATGACAAATTCTTAAGATCCTTATCAAAGGATTGGGATACAAAGATCTGTGCCATAAGAGAAGTGGCAAAATTGGCAGAGATATCTCCTCCAACTCTGTTTGGAAAGTTGCTATCCTATGAAATGCAACTTATGGTAAGGAAGGAGGAGGAAAGAAACTCAAGAGGAGAGCATAGAGAAAAGACTGTGGCATTTAATGCTGAAGCCACCAGAAAGAATAGGAGGAAATCACCATCTCCTCCTAAGGAAGTTGAAGAAGGTAGTTCTGAAAATTCAGATAAGGGTTCAGTCAGCAGTGATTCAGATGCAGACTTTGCTGCATTCACTAGGCAATTTCAAAGGTTCTTGAAAAAGAAGCAATGGAAGTCTAGGCCTTCATCATCACAGCAAGTAGATGACTATTATCAGAAAAGAAGGTCATCTAGGAAAGAGAAAAGCAGGTCAAAGCCCAGCAAAGCCACTACTTCAAAGATTGTCTGCTATTGTTGCAATAGGCCTGGACATGTAGTGGCTGAGTGTCCTGACAAAAGGAAGGAATCTTCAGAAAAGAAGAAGACTTATCAGAAAGGCAAGAAGGAGAAATCCTTTGTAGCAAAGAAAGATAAAAGTCTGTCAGACCAGTCAACTTCAGAATCAGGATCTGAAGCTGAAGCATATATTGGATTATATGCTGCATCTGAGGAAGAGGAGTTTATGCAGTTGCTAGACTCCATCAATGAACATCAATGCATGGGGTTGATGACTAGATCAGAAGAGGACCTATGCCAGAATCAGTCTGGTCCTAATGAGGTAAACTGTCCTTCCAGTACATATGTTTGTAGTACAAGTGAAGAATCAGCTACATCTGCATCAAGTGATGAAGATGCATCTGAATCTGAAGGAGATGTCTATCAATTGATAGACAAGTATGGGGACTTGTTGCAGGCCCTTAAGAAAAGCAAGAACCTGGTTAAATCACAGGCTCAGGAAATTGCTGATCTAAGGGTTGCAACAACTGAGTTAGAAAAAGTCCTTGATCAAAAGTTAGCTGAAATTGCCAAGCTGAAGAATATAACTATTATTCAGATGGGCACAATTAATTATACTAATGATCAAGTAAAGAGTCTGGAGGACAGACTTAGAATTGAAAGGGATTTAGTGGCTAGTTACTCTAAGCCAAAATCTGTCTTACCCTTGATAGATGAATTTGTCACTCAGAAGGGTAAGGCTGGATTAGGATTTAAGGGTAACTCCAGGGCTGGCAGATTCAAGAGGAAAGGCAAAGCCCCTATTCAGCCACTAAACCTTTCAGTCCCCATAAGGTTTGGTAAGGAGAAAGTGTCTTCTAACATATATGATCATGAAGACATTCAGGATCATATCAAGACAAATGTTCTGAAGAACAAGGGTGTTAAGGCAAGCAGGCCTACCTATGGTCATAAGCCCTATGGCTTTAAGAAACCAGTAGGAGAAGTTGCAACAGCACCAGCAATGAACAGAAATGCTTCTGACAAGGATGTATCTAGATCTAGATACAATAAGTTTGAATGTTGGTGCTGTGGCAAGAGGGGTCATTTTGCATTGGACTGCTGGTATAACACAAGTGTTATAAAGAATAAGAGTCTACCTGTTAGAAGAGGTTATGATAACTTTATTAAGGCTAACCTGAACCAAGGACCCAAGACTTACTTGGGTTCTAAGGGTAAGTAATTCTGTATTGCAGGTGAATCCAAGTTACCATGCCCCTATATGGTACTTGGATAGTGGTTGTTCCAGGCACATGACTGGAACAAAGGGGCTGCTGAAGGAGTATTCATCTGTCAAAGATGGACATAAAGTGATCTTTGGTGGATCTGAAAAAGGAGTCATCAAAGGATTTGGTAACATCTCTTCAAACCTAATTACTATCACCCAAGTGGCCTATGTAAAAGGTTTGAAACATAATCTAATAAGCATAAGCCAGCTGAGTGATCTAGGATATGACATTTCATTTGGTAAGGATGGATGTCATATCAAAAGGTCAAGTGATCAAGAGATCATATTGACTGGGTATAGGAAGAGAAATGTGTATTGCCTTAATTTTGAATGTGAGAATAAGGCATCCCCCATTTGTCTTGTAGCTGATGACAATGCTTCTCATTATGTTAAGTGGCACAAGAGATTGGCTCATCTAAACTACAAGACAATTGGCCAACTCTTTAGTAAAGAACTAGTGAGGAATGGGCCTCAAGTTAAGTGTATAAAGGAAGGGGTATGCTCAGCTTGTCAAAAGGGCAAGCAGACAAAAACCTCATTTCAAAGCCTTGAAAACAAGGATTCTGTGAGGTGCTTATACCTCTTGCATATGGATCTTTTTGGTCCTATGCCAGTTCACAGTCTAGGTAGGAAGGTCTACACACTAGTGGTTGTAGATGACTATTCTAGATTTACATGGGTGTTCTTTCTGAGACAAAAATCTGAAACCCCAAGTGTATTATTTAAGTTTGTAAAGCAAATTCAGAATGAACTGAACAGTACAGTGGTCAAAATCAGAAGTGACCATGGTACTGAGTTTCAATCTGAAAGCATGACAAACTTGTGTATAGACTTTGGGATTTTCCAAGAGTTCTCCTCACCTAGAACACCTCAGCAAAATGGAATTGCTGAAAGAAAGAATAGATCATTAATTGAAGCTGGTAGAACTCTATTGAGTGACACCTCTCTCCCAGAATATTTTTGGGCTGAGGCAGTTAACACTGCTTGTCATGTCATCAATAGGGCTTCTATCACCAAAAGCCACAGGAAGACTCCCTATGAGATTGTGAAAGGCAGAAAATCAAATCTATCCTATTTTAGGATCTTTGGCTGCAAGTGCTATATACTTAACAATGGTAAGTCTTATTTGACTAAGTTTGCTGCCAAATCCCAGGATGGGATATTTGTTGGGTACAGCACAAATAGTAAGGCCTATAGAGTCTTCAACTTAACTACTCAAGTTGTTGAAGAATCTGTGCATATTGTATTTGATGAAACAAGATTAATCAATTGTGAATTGTCTTGTAGATCAAATGACTCAACAGGTATAAGCAAGAAGATGGACAAGCTCTCCATTGCTGAAGCTTCAAAGGAAGAGGGAGCATTGGAAAATGAAGGCTGCTGTCCAGGGGGAGTACAAGAGATAATGGAAGCTGATGAAAACCAAGAGGAACAGCAGAATGAAGAAGCTGGAGATGCTCAACCTGAAGGGAATCTACCTCCAGCTATAAGATATCTAAGAGATCATCCTACTGATCAGATAATTGGTGATCCAAGACAAGGAGTGCAAACTAGAAGCAGAAATCAAAGCACAGTTTTGCATTCTAGTTTCTTGTCTCAAATGGAACCTAAGAAGTTTGAAGAAGCTATCCAAGACCAGCACTGGATTGATGCTATGCAAGAGGAGCTGAATCAGTTCAGAAGGTGCAAGGTCTGGGAGCTTGTTCCTAAACCAAGAGGCCACAACATAATTGGGACTAAGTGGATCTATAGGAACAAGCTAGATGAAAGTGGAATAATAATAAAGAATAAAGCAAGATTGGTTGCAAAAGGATACAGGCAGGAAGAAGGGATTGACTTTGATCAAACCTTTGCTCCAGTAGCAAGGCTGGAGGCAATCAGAATGTTCCTTGCCTATGCAGCCTACCAAGACTTCAAAGTATACCAGATGGATGTAAAGTCAGCATTTCTGAATGGTGATCTTAAAGAAGAAGTATATGTAGAGCAGCCATCAGGTTTTGTAGATCCTCTTAAACCTGATTCTGTGTACAAGCTTAGGAAAGCTTTGTATGGGTTAAAACAAGCTCCAAGGGCTTGGTATGAAACCCTGTCTACCTTCCTCATTGAGAATAAATTCTCAAGAGGAAAGATAGACAAAACTCTATTCCTTAGGGAATCCAAAGGAAAGATCATCTTAGTCCAGATCTATGTTGATGACATAATCTTTGGATCTACTGAAAACAACCTTTGTAAAAAGTTTGCCAAACTTATGCAAGGGAAGTTTGAGATGAGCAGTATGGGAGAACTTAAGTTCTTCTTGGGACTCCAAGTAAGACAGACTGATGATGGATTGTCCATATCCCAGTCTAAGTTCACCAAGGAATTAATTAAAAAATATGGTATGGAGTCATCCTCCTCCATGAGAACTCCTATGGGCACAAGTATGCCAATATGCAAAGATGAGGCAGGTAAACCTGTTGATGAATCATTGTATAGAGGAATAGTTGGGTCACTACTATATCTCACTGCTAGTAGACCTGACATTATGTATGCAACATGTGTCTGTGCTAGGTACCAAGCCTGCCCTAAAGAATCTCATTATACTGCAGTAAAAAGGATTCTGAGATATCTAAAGGGCACTCCTACTCTAGGTCTTTGGTACCCTAGGAATAGAGATTTTCAACTAACAGGCTATTCAGATGCAGATTTTGCAGGATGTAGAGAGGATAGAAAGAGTACTACAGGTACTTGTCAATTCCTGGGAGGAAGACTAATATCTTGGAGTAGTAAAAAACAGACTAGTGTGGCAATTTCCACAGCTGAGTCAGAGTATATTGCTGCAGGAAGCTGCTGTGCACAGCTATTATGGATGCAGCATCAGCTTAAAGATTATGGTATTCAGGTAAGTAGAACACCCCTTTTATGTGATTCTAAGAGTGCTATTTCTATTGCTAATAATCCAGTTTCTCATAGTAGAACTAAGCATATAGAAATCAAATATCATTTTCTTAGAGAACATGTAGAAAAAGGTGACATCTCATTGGAATTTGTAAAAACAGATTATCAAATAGCAGATGTATTTACTAAGCCTTTAGATGAAACCAAATTCAATAAATTCAAAATTGAATTAGGTATGTTAACCATTGATTAATGTATTAAACAAAATCATTAACAATGCTATTGAAATGGGTTATAAGTAAGTAAAAGTAGTAACAACAATAATCAAGTGTTAAAAAGGACACATTGAAGTTACAGAAATTGGCTAAGTAAGAATGTGTCGACACATTCAGTAATAATGTGTCGACTCAGAGAAATTATGTCGACAAGTCAGAAATATTGTGTCGACACAGAGAATATGTGTCGACACTTAAGAGTTTTATTGTCGACTTAACCAGAAATGTAATGTCGACTCAACCAGAATTATGGTGTCGACACTTACAAAATATGTGTCGACACTTGTCCTTAGTGTCGACACAGAATTTCTGTCTTTCTACTATGTATCCAAGGTGTCGACATAACCACATATTGGTGTCGACACATAGTAGGATGAAGAAATGTCGAGTTAATAGAAGCTTGTGTCGACACATTCCGTCTGTGTCGACACATTTAGACTGTTTTTGGCGCCTTTTGAACTTCTTTCAACAGAAGCTATAAATAGGTCAAAAGCTCTTATTGTCGACACGCTTTCAAGGTTTTCGAGACTCAAACCCTGTGTCGACAATCTTTCTTTCTCTCCTCTCTCAAGCCTTCTCGACGACTCGATGGCGCCAAGGATTGAAGACAATGTTAATGAAGGGTATGAATTGGTGCGCCAGGCGTTTGCAGAGGCGCCGCCTGATGTTCAAGGAGTTATCACCCTTCTCTCTGCATCAGGGTTAGAATTTCTTGTCTCAGAACCATCCAAGATCTGGAAGAAGGAGGTGCACGAGTTCTTTATCTCAGCATCAGTCCATTCTACTGAACTCAAGATCAAGTCCATTGTTCACGGGACTAAGATTAAGATTACCCAAAGAGGTTTGAGAAAGTTTTTGCAATTACAAGTAGTTGAAAATGAAGAAGAGGTTCCTAGTTCTAAGACAAGGGAAGCCCTTCAATGGTGTGGTTTGGATTCAAACATGAAGATTGGAGCTGCATTCAATAGGAAAGGTATGAATCAGCAAGGAAAGTTCTTGTCTGAAATAGTTGGGAAAGTAATTCTCTGCAAGACAGGTGGACATGATAGGATTTCTGCCTATATGTTCAACCTTATGACCAGGATTGCCTTTACAATTCCTACTGATTGGTCAGTAATCCTATTTGACAAGATTAAAGAAGGGATCAAGAAGCCTAACATGGCTAGGATCATAAGTCTATATCTCAATGGAGCAATTCCTGAAGTGATGCAGCAACTGCCAGGATCTAAAATCAATCATATGAGAAGGATGGACATGAGACTATTCTCCAGGTGGGAAAGGGTGCTGTCTAAGGATGTGCCTGAAGAGAGCAGGCCAGACACCCCTGTGAAATCCCCTTCTCCAGCTCACGAGACTGAGCAACAACAAGAGGACCCACTTAGGATACAGAGTGAAGAACAACCTGCCTCCACTATAGTTCATCAAGTAGATACATCTGCACAGATGCAGGGGGAGCCAGTTCAATCTCCTGCTCAAAATGTATCTACCCCTGCTCAGGTACAAGTGGTACAGGTGTAGGGGGAGCAAATGTATTTTACTATAAAAGACTTTCTAAAAAAAGTTTTTTTTTTCTGCACAGGTTCAGGGGGAGCATGTGTCTTCTCCTACTCCAGATATGCAGTTGCCTGAGAATGTGCACAAGGATGCACCTAATGACTTATCTTCAGGTGCTCCAGTTCAAAAAGAATACACTCTGGATGAGTTATTTCCTAATGCTGACATAGCTACTGATAGAATAGAAGAGGACCAAGATGTTGAGCAGCCTCTTGACATAGAGCTAGAACAAGGAGTGGAGAAAGTTCAAGAGATTGAAAAAGTACAAGAAGTAGAGGAGGAGCAAAGAATTGAGGGGGAGCCAGTACATGTTGAAACTGAGCAACATGGCACTGAAGAAGATAGAGTTCACATTGAGAGTACTTCTGAATCTGAAACTGAAGAAGCCAGGTTGGCTAAGAAAAGAAAACTGGTTGTATTTAAAAGAAGAAGCAAGACTTATAAGCAGGCTTTACAGACAACACCTCCACCACCACCTCCTGAAGTTGATTATAACAAGTTCTTGGTGGATTTACAGGTGAAATTGGATGACCACAGGGTGGCCATAGAGAAATATGTTGATGAAAGCAACAAAACTCTGCAGTTTGACTTAGCCCAAGATATCAAATCTATCCAATTTCAAGTCAACTTGAATAAAACTGAAATGACAGATTGCTTCCACAAGGGTGGCAATGCTGTAGTTTATCTGGCTAAACAACAGCAGGCTATCTCTACAAAGGTGGATGATATTGCTTTGAAGCAAGGTTATGTTCTGGAAAATCAAATAAGAATGAATGACAATTTAACTGAATCTCATAATGAGATCATTCAAGAGGTGAAGAAGATTGTGCCAGGGATGCCTGCAAATAGAGCCAAAGAAATGGAAGAATTTGATAAGAATTTTCAGGCTGCTATTGCATCTGTTAAGACTGCCATCACAACCTCTCAACAGGAAATATCTGAAAAGCTTCAAAAGTTAAGACCATTTTTCAAGGAGGGAGTGAATTATTTGGATGGCCAAATTCGATTCCAGAAAGAAGATCTTAGAGATCATGTCTCAAGAGAAGCCATAAAGGGGGAGAGGATGCTAATTCATGCAGGCTCTGAGCATGCCAAATGGGTGACCAATAGTATAAGAGCCACATTGGGATATCCACCATTGTGTGATGATAACATGGTGGCTGAGTCAGGTCTACAAACAGGACTACTTGAAGGTGACCAACCTGAGGTTGCCCAAGTCATATACCCCCCTCCAGATTTTGATGTATTGGATCAGCAAGTGCAATATATGTATAGTCCTTCAAAGGAGGTTGTAAATGTTATCTTTGGAAAGGTTGATAAGCCTGAGGTAAATTTGCAAGAACAGCAAGATGCTCTACTGTCAAAGAAAAGATTTAGAGAGCAGGCTGAGCTGAAGCCAGATTTTGAGCAGTGGAGTCCTACTTCCAGAAATATAATACTCACTGCATGGAAAGCTGTCAAAGATCAAGTTCATGAAAGGGGCAAGTGGTACAATGAGCAGGAATGGCAGAAGTATGAGGCAAGACAAGAAGCCATTGTACAATTCAGAAGGAAAGCTAAGCTGGGAAGACTTCCACCTGATGCTATGGAGCCAAGCAAATACTTCCCAAAGCCTTTTCACTATTTTGAAAGGCAAAGGCTCAAGGAAGAAGCTAAGAAGAAAGCTGATCTTAAAGGAAAAAAGATGGCTGAAGAATCAGAAGCTCCTGTGACAGCTAAAATTAAATCTGGCCAAGGGATTGTTATTAGAGAGCCTAATCAATCCTGATAATGTTTAGTTCTTTCATAATGTTTTGTAATGATGTAATGTGATCAGTCAAAGAAAAACCATGTAATCAAACATTACCCAGTAATAAACAAAATATTGTTAAATCTGTGATAGATTGTTTTATCCATGATGTTCTTATTATTTTGTTTATAATTAAGTATCCCTGTGTATTGTCATATATCATCATTTTATACTATTTATAAATGGTGTATATCATTGGCTATAAGGGTTATGACTTCTCCAAATAGGGGGAGATTGTTGGGTACATTGGAAAATGTGTACCTGATTTGAAGAAGCCCAACCTAGCTCAATGATATACATCATGTTGTATTTGATGTTGTTTTGAGTTGACATGTGCAGGTAAAGAATTGTTAAAGTTTACAGGAAAAAATTCTAAGTCCAAGTGTCGACACAAAGGAACATGTGTCGTCACATAGAAGAAAGTTGTCGACACAACACTGGGAAAGTGTGTCGACACAGAAGGTGTAAGTCGACACTACTCTGGGAAATTGTGTCGACACAGAAGAAGTAAGTCGACACAACACTGGGAAATTGTGTCGACACAGAAGAAGTAAGTCGACACAACACTGGGAAATTGTGTCGACACAGAAGAAAAACGTCGACCTCAACATTGGGAGAATGCGTCGACACTGAAGAGTATAGTCGATCTCAAGTTTGTCGACATCATCTGAATATGTCGACACAGAAGAAAATAGTCGACACCTGAAGGCTAAGTCAACACTTACTAAAGTTATGATTCTACAACAACTGTGTCGACACACAGGACTTGTGTCGACACACTGCAGAGTCAAAGACCAAGTTAGTTTCAGAAGAAGATGTGTCGACACAAAGGCAATTTAGTCGACATCACTGAAGGCAGTGTCGACACCAAAGTCAATTGTGTCGACACAAATAGACAGATGGTCTCGACACTTTCTGACAGACTGTTTCAACACTAAGGCACAGGACTTGTTTGAAGACTTGACAGCTGTGGGTTATCACCAGTTAACTGAAGTTGTCAGACTTGTCAGAAAACGGTTAGAAACCGGATCAGCCGGTTACCATGAAGAATGTCTATAAATAGACAGATTCAGAAGGAGAAGATGACAATGAACAACATATAGAACTGACCCTTTGAAATACATTGGATCAGAAAGTGGAGAAGGATTACATTCTACTCATTTCAAGAAAGTGCTAGGCACTTAAGAAGATCTTCTCCGGGAGATCTAAGAAGACTATCTAAGGATAGATCTAAGAAGAGTTCTAATCAGAATTCAGAAGAATCATTCAAAGTTCTGGATAGAGAGAGATCAAGTCAGAATTTGAAGAAGAAGAAGGAATCCACCAGTGGATTCTCAAGAAGCTGTTTGGAATCAACTCAGCTAAGTACATTTTCAAGAAGCTTTGAAGAAGGCTAAGAAACAGTTGATTGCATCAGCTGATTAAGAATTGTCATTGCCTTTTCTCTCTCAACTTGGCAAGACAATTTAAACAATCTTTTCTATATTTCTGTAGGATCTGTTTATACAGATCTGAGTTGTAAGCCTATGTTATAAAGGCTGAGTGTAGGAGTGTTGAACTCTGAGTGGTAGGGCTGATTGCCTGAGTGTAGGAGAAGGATATTCTCTGAGTTGTAGGCCTTGGGGCAAGGCTGAGGTAGGGCAGTTGTGCCTGAGTTGTAGGAACCTGTTGGGTTCTGAGTTGTAAGATCTATTGATCTGAGATAAGTGGAAGTTTGGCCGAATCTAGCATACAGCTAGATAGGTGAAGGGGGAAAGTGGATGTACCCAGACCTTGGGGAACCACTATAAAACATAGTGCAATCTGTGATGTTTTGTTTTCTGTGATTGCTGTGTTTTCATATTAGTTAATAAATTGAATTCTGTCTAGAAGTTTTAGAAAGAGAAGCAGAACCTATTCACCCCCCCCTCTAGGTGTTTAGGCTGCCTTGAAAGTTAAACTATCAAGTTCTATCGTGCTCCGTTAGGGATACGTTACAGTTACGATGATCTTTGCGTGACAAGCAATGGCGATCAAGTGTAACCTTATCTCTTTGATCATCTCACAACTGTGACGGCCGAACACTCTATGGTACTCTCAATCCGTGCCTCCGCGGGACTCACAACTCCGCTGATCAATCCGCAGACAAGCAATAGGCCACTTGGCTCAACTAGTCTAATTGATCAGCGATACTTGTAACCCGAGGCAAGAGAGCAGTGCATCTGTCGATCCTTCCTAAGGATTTCTTGCTTATGTGTGCCCTTCTAAAGGATGCGCGGCCAGCCCGCTTTGATTAGTACTATACCCAGGATGACTTTGGTAGGTGATGTATGCCCACAGGGAACACCTGTGGCAGCATTCTACCTCTTTAGTTCATCCTCGGGATGTAGCCCCTTTTCTCTCCTTTTTTACCTTCTTGCAGGTTAGCAGGTTGAATACAACCTATTCCAAGGACCTGCAACCTTTTTCTTGACTTATGATCATCTCATATGCACTGCCTACATAAGTTTTCATCCAATGATGATCAACAAGTTCTCTTATCAGATGAGAGAATCGTTATCACGGTTTCAATTTTATTCATTTGATAGCAGAACTTGCCAGGTAACTCTTCTGCTGCTTGATCATATCCTATCATATCAACAGGGAACATCTGCAGGTTCAATACAGGTACTAGCGACTTAGTTTCCCTTCCTACCATATCTGTTGCTTACCTCTCCTTTTGCAGAGATCACCAGATATCAGCAAGTCCCTATCAGGTACTTGCACCTTACCCCCCTACCATATCTGTTGCTTACCTCTCCTTTTGCAGAGATCAACAGATATCAGCAAGTCCCTATCAGGTACTTGCACCTTACCTCCCTACCATATCTGTTGCTTACCTCTCCTTTTGCAGAGATCAACAGATATCAGCAAGTCCCTATCAGGTACTTGCACCTTACCTTCCTACCATATCTGTTGCTTACCTCTCCTTTTGCAGAGATCAACAGATATCAGCAAGTCCCTATCAGGTACTTGCACCTTACCTTCCTATCATATCTGTTGCTTACCTCTCCTTTTGCAGAGATCAACAGATATCAGCAAGTCCCTATCAGGTACTTGCACCTTACCTTCCTATCATATCTGTTGCTTACCTCTCCTTTTGCAGAGATCAACAGATATCAGCAAGTCCCTATCAGGTACTTGCACCTTACCTTCCTACCATATCTGTTGCTTACCTCTCCTTTTGCAGAGATCAACAGATATCAGCAAGTCCCTATCAGGTACTTGCACCTTACCTCCCTACCATATCTGTTGCTTACCTCTCCTTTTGCAGAGATCAACAGATATCAGCAAGTCCCTATCAGGTACTTGCAGCTTATTTTCTTTTTTCTGCTCACTCACCCTATTTATGCAGAGACCAGTAAATACCAGCAAGTCCACTTCAGGTACTTGTAAAATTATTATCCTACTGTATTTTCTCTCATCTGTATGTTGGCAGAGTTCAATGGAAGACAGTTATTCTCTTCCCCATTTACAAAACCAGCTCAGGTACACGCAAGAGGTACCTCCCTTTCGCCTGCATTAACTTTTTTCTTCACAGGCAAAGGATAGACACTGACAGATTTTTTCGAAGGGAGTCATCAGGTCTTATCCCTCCTACTCTATAATTTTTTTCTCTCTCCTAAATTCCTGCAGGGAGGATCACGATTTTTGTGGGTCTTCTACTTTTTCGAAGTTCCTTCCGAACTTAAAAAAGTGCGAGGATTATGTTAACCCCTAAATCGGCGATCCTCTCCAAGGAGCCCATTTTTTCTTCTCCTATAGGTTCCCACCAGCAAGGAGCAGGATACCCATGATGTCCGCCAAGTTCGCGCAAGTCGGACTGTCGAGCCCAAAAAAAGGATGGATGCTCCGCCAGCCGCACGCCAGGAGCGACCTCCGCTCGCCTCCGCGGGCCGCCCGCTAGGGGGCGGCCTGGCCCAGCCGGGCGGACTCCACCCGGAGTCCGCCCAGGCCGCCCGCTAGGGGGCGGCCTGGCCCAGCCGGGCGGACTCCACCCGGAGTCCGCCCAGGCCGCCCGCCAGGGGGCGGCCTGGCCAGCCGGGCGGACTCCACCCGGAGTCCGCCCAGGCCGCCCGCTAGGGGGCGGCCTGGCCCAGCCGGGCGGACTCCACCCGGAGTCCGCCCAGGCCGCCCGCTAGGGGGCGGCCTGGCCAGCCGGGCGGACTCCACCCGGAGTCCGCCCAGGCCGCCCGCTAGGGGGCGGCCTGGCCCAGCCGGGCGGACTCCACCCGGAGTCCGCCCAGGCCGCCCGCCAGGGGGCGGCCTGGCCAGCCGGGCGGACTCCACCCGGAGTCCGCCCAGGCCGCCCGCTAGGGGGCGGCCTGGCCCAGCCGGGCGGACTCCACCCGGAGTCCGCCCAGGCCGCCCGCCAGGGGGCGGCCTGGCCAGCCGGGCGGACTCCACCCGGAGTCCGCCCAGGCCGCCCGCAAGGGGGCGGCCTGGCCAGCCGGGCGGACTCCACCCGGAGTCCGCCCAGGCCGCCCGCCAGGGGCGGCCTGGCCCAGCCGGGCGGACTCCACCCGGAGTCCGCCCAGGCCGCCCGCCAGGGGGCGGCCTCCGCTCCGGCAAGGGTGGACTCCTCCTGGAGTCCCCCCAATTAGCTCGGAGTTGTCTGCTCCAGATCCGCCTGCTTGCTCCTCAGGTCGCGCAGCTTGCCTGCCCTCTCCTAGCCGCCAACAGGAAGACTGCCCCAGCAGAGGAAGGTCCAGTCCGCGGAGTCCGCCGAGGTCGTCGACCTCATCTTCTCAGTCCGCCGAGGTCGCCGAGGTCGTCAAGGATGACGTCACTGGGCCCCGCTTCAAGAAGTTTCTCCCCGGGCCTATAAATACCCCCCAAGACCTCTCATTCTGCACCAGCTGGAGGAGAACTGCAACCTTGATCAAAGGCTGCGGACTCAGTTTTCTCAGTCCGTCAAGGTTGATCAAGCAAGGTCTGCGGACTCAAATCTCCAGTCCGCCCAGGTCGTCAGGGACTGGACACTTAGTTTTTCTGCCATCAGCAGGCAGCTTCAGCAGCCTCTGCAGCCTCAGTTTTCCAGCTCTCTGCAGCCTCTTTTACTCAGTTTCTGGCATCTCCTTCCTCAACCGCCAGCTTCCCCCATTGTACCCTTTACTGTTTTTTCATGTAATGGTGTAATAGCAAGTTGTAACTCTTCTTGAATAAAGGAAAAGCCCGTCGCAAGAGTGGCATTCAAGCCACGGCGGGCGAAGTCTGCTGTTGCCGCTGCTAGCGGCCTCCTCTCTTCTTCTCTCCTCTCTCGGCATCAACCTGCAAAGCTAACCATTCAAGTAGCTGTCTGCTCGACAGTTCCAGATCAAGCTCCCTCTCTGCTCGAGCAAGCTTCCTCTGTGCTCGAGCAAGCTTTTTCCTCTGCTCAAGCAAACTTCTCCTCTGCTCAAGCAAGCTTCCTATTTGCTTGAGCAAGCTTCTCCTCTGCTCAAGCAAGCTTGCTCCTCCATCCCCGCAACCCTTCTTCCTTCATCTTTAGCTTGTGAGATCGAACACCCGTTAACTGGTCGGTGTCGCATTTCGCGCATCAACAGTCTCTGCAACCATCGCTAATTTTAAAGCTTATTTGAGTGCCTGCTTCCACATGAAAGATTTGGGTGTCTTGAAATATTTTCTTGGAATTGAGATTGCTCGAGGCCCGAAAGGCTTATATCTTTCCCAACGGAAGTATGCATTAGATATCTTCGCTGACTCTGGTTTGCTTTGTGCGAAGCCTTGTGATTTCCCTATGGAACCAAATCATCAGCTAGCACTTGCCGCGGGTCCAATTTTTGCTCATCCCGACCAATATCGTCGGCTCGTCGGACGCTTGATTTATCTTACTTTCACCCGCCCAGAATTGTGCTATGCGGTTCATATCCTTGCTCAATTCATGCAGTGTCCGAAGGAGGCTCGTTGGAATGCCGCACTCCACGTTGTCCGCTACTTAAAAAATACTCATGGGCAGGGTATTCTTCTCCACCGCAACAGTGATTTGCACCTTAATGCTTACTGTGATTCGGATTGGGCTACATGCCCTTAACTCGTCGGTCTATTACAGGTTATTTTATTATGTTGGGTATGTCTCCTATCTCTTGGAAAACAAAGAAGCAGCCAACCGTCTCCCGCTCTTTCGCTGAAGCCAAATATCGTTTGATGGCTACCACAAGTTGTGAGCTAACATGGCTTAAGTCTTTACTCAAGTCCCTTGGTGTTTCACATTCAGACCTATGTGATTGTTCTGTGACAGTCAATCTGCTTTACACATTGCTGCCAACCCTATTTTTCATGAACGCACGAAACACATTGAGATTGATTGTCATTATGTGCGTGATCAAATTCAAGCCGGACATATCACTACCTTTCATGTTCGCACGAATTTGCAGCTTGCCGACATTCTTACGAAAGCTCTCGGGAAACAACAATTTCAGTTTCCCCTGCACAAGTTGGTCATTCGAGATCTACATGTGTCAACTTGAGGGGAGTATTGCGATCATTAAAGGCGTATAATATCTGTAATATTAAATGTTCATAACTGCACCTAATTATAGCTCCTGCGGTTTTGGCAATAACGGTTTTGGAAATAGCTGTTTTGGCAATGATGTAAATAGCTTACCTTATGTGTTCATTCCAGATTTAAGAATTCGATTGTGTTCTTGTCTCTATATAAAGCTACATACGTGAATAAGAAAGGACAAGGAAAAACATCTTCCATATTTTATTCTTTCAGTATCTTACAATACTTAAAAGGGACTACAAACTTGGGGCTGAAGTATAATAGAGAAACAAATAATAAACTTGAGTGTTATTGTGATAGTGATTGGGGAGGAAGATTAGATGATCGAACCAGCACAAGCGGATATTTATTTCTTCTTGGTTCAAAGCCTATCGCTTGGAGTACTAAACAACAAAAGGTTACTGCTTTATCATCTGCTGAAGCAGAGTATGTAGCAATGACACATCCAGTATCAGAAGCCATATGACTTCAACCTTTACTTCAAGAAATTACTACAAATCTGAACCTTGGATCAAGTAAAGAGATGATTTATAAAGATCAAAAGGGAAAATAGGTAGAAAAACCTCTTCCAATAGGTGAAGCCCATAAAGAGTCTGTATGCCTGCATTGCGATAATCAATCAACTATTTTGATCGCTACAAATTCAGTGCAATAGCAAAGAACTAAACACATTGATCTGAAACATCATTTTATCTGACAATTAGTCGAATCTAATGTTATTGCTTTAAATATTGCAGCACAAAAGATCAAGTGGCAAATCTGATGCTGAAATCTTAGCGCAAGGTCGATTTGAAGAACTTCGCACCCGAATGCAAGTGGAAGCCCTAGAAAATTACAAAGGAGAATGTTATAAATAATCTTTAGGTCAATAACTGCACGAATGTTAACAGATCAATGTATAACTAAATAGCTTGTGTGTGTAGTGGGCCTTTAGAAGCCCATTAGAATGTAATGACAAAATTTATAAGCGGTGATAAAATAATGCATTAGACACAAACTCTGTATAATGTGTACCGTCCCATTTTGATTTAGACCCTTCGTGCGTGTTTTGTGTCACTAGGGGTGACTTAGGCCCGGTAAGGAAAAGTTGAACTCGACGGACAGTCGAGTGAACTCGACGGACCGTCGAGTGAAAACTCGACGAACCGTCGAGGTCCAGTGAGCGGTGCGGTATGTCTTGCTCTGGTTCCTTCTTTCGTCTTCTTCTGATGAGACATATGACATGACTTTGCCCATGCTTCTTTAAGTGCCTTTGACTAATCTTGCTCTTCCTAAGGTTGGGAGGTGGTTTTGGCCCAATAAGGAAGTGACATGTGACGCATGTCATTCAAAGGTATGGGAGGGACTTTTTCCCTCACATGTCAACAAAACCAGTGAAGTTTTCCTCCTCCCAAACTTTCCTCACTTCTTGCTCACCACTCTAGAGCTGAGACCAAAAACCTTCCTGGAAGATCAAGCTTGAAGGAAGGTTGAAGCTTAGAAGATCGCCACCATGCCACCAAGGAAATAAATCCGGTCCTTGACCGCAAATCAGGTGTGCTTCCTACCCTCTCCCTTAGTCCTAGATCTTTAGATATGAAATTAGGAGAGACGTCGGGCTCAATAGAGCTTGATTTTGGTGAGTTTAATGGAGTATTCTAGGAAGTGACCAAGCTGGAACTTCCGTTCTAGGGCGTCGATCACCACAAAAATATCTTCAATCATTTCTTCTCTTCAGTGCGAAGATGGCGGACTTGATCATCTCGTGAAGAATGGTGGTCTATTGAGGAAGAAAAGGAGGAGGGAAGTTGAATGCATTTTGTACATTGACTGGAGGAAGATGATGAACAAATGTTGTTCATCGGTCTTTAAGATTTATGCAGAAATTTTATTATATTAATAGACAGAAATCTGTTTGTACGTGTGACGGACTTCAAGACTATTTTTAGGCATGATTCAATTAGATTCAGGTCTCGGACTCAACATGAAAGTTGTATCCCTCTGAAAGACCTTTCCAACGAGTGGTTGCGCATTTTTTGGGCAGCTTTTAGCTCCCTAAAAGTGAAATCAAATTTGTTGTCCTGTGAGCAAATAATGTTTAAGTAGCAAACATGTTCTGTCCAATTTTGCACAGCCTGCTTCAAACCAGATTTTTGGCATGCTATACTTAGAACTGGACCTAAGGCTCAACATAAAAGTTGTATCCCTTAGATATACCTTTCCATAATGAGGTTAAACTTAATTTTTGGTGATCTATAGCTCCGGAAAATCCAGTTTTCATAAGTTGTGTTGTAAACATACATATTTTTGTGTTATAAAGATCATATATAATAATTGTAAATTATTTAATAATTTTTTTTTATGTATTTAGACAAAGTATAATAACAAAATCGTTAATGGTCCGTTCGACGCGTGGACATGTATTTGATTTCTATGTAATATATGCATTGAGTATCAGTAATTCATTTTTGGTATTCGACGCGATTGAATTGATACGAATATAGGCTTAAAGGTCAAAACCCATAACTTTTACCTAAAAAATGATATCGTTAATTCTTACCTTCCCCATCGGTTTTTCGTAGAATCGAGCATTTTCGACCTCATGCGTAATATTTGTCGACCAGGCGGGTCTTTTCGTGTGTGTGATTTTTTTTGGTGGGAGTGCGTTTTGCATCGGGGCGTATTTTCTCCAGGAAGCACATATTTAGTCCATGAGGCGTGTCTTTCGCACCGACACATATTTTCGCTTGTGTGCACTTTTTTGGCCCTAGAGCGTATTTTTTGCCCGTATACGTGTTTTTCACTTGTGCATGTGTTTTTGCTCGGTCGTACTTTTTTGCACTAGCAGGGAGCGCGACCGCCCGGAGGGGGAGTGCTACCCGCACACGCGGGCTGCACATGCCTGCTCACGGTCATGGCCCGCGTGTCGTGGGCACCTATGTGTGGGTGCGACCCACTTGTGCGCGGGTGCGATCTATGCGTGCGCTTGCATCGTGCTCAGTTTGGCCCTAGGTGAAATTGAGACCGACACGGGAGCCAATCAAATTGGTTCTTTACAACGACATAGTGACACTAGATGGGCATCCCATCTAAGTTTTGTTTACAATGTTATAAATATGTATAATGTCACAGGCTATATATTGCTTGATATTAGTGATAATGAAGGAACATTTGTTCAACGAGGGGATGCTGGAACATCATTTAGAAAAATGAGAGTATTCGAGTTTGTTTTCATTTTATATTTGATGAAAGAAGTTTTGGGAATTAGTGATATTTTATGCAAAATACTCCAACATCAATATCAGGATATATTAAATATCATAAATTTAATTTCAACAACAAAAACTCTCATTCAGAAATTACGGGAATCTAACTTATAAAAGTTTTTACAAAATATGAATATATTTTGTGAGAAAAATAAAGTTAAAGTCCCTGACATGAATGCTCGATATAGAGATCGTCGATTTTGAAGTCCACATGATATCATTATAGTGAAACATCATTTCCAAGTGGATATTTTTAATGTCACAATAAATTATGTGTTGCAGGAGCTAAAATCTAGATTTAGTAAAAATTCTATGGAACTCCTTTGTCTAAGTATGACATCAGATACAAGTGATGAATACAAGTCTTTCAAGATTGATGATATATGTGTCTTAGCAAAGAATTTCTGCAATCAAAATTTCAGTAAGCAAGAAATTTACGTACTAAATACCCAATTACAGTATTATCAACTTGATGTTCCTTCTCATAAGGAATTCAAAAATTTGTCTACAATTTTGAAGCTATATGAGAAATTGGTGGAAACGAAAAAAAATCTAAGATCTACTATCATATTGACAAATTGATTCGGCTTTGTTGAAGCCAAGAAAATTCCCGATCTCAGAATTCGGATCAAGGTCGCCTAAGGTTACCGGTTCGGGGGTAAGGCCAGACGGTTAAGATGACAAGGATGAAGAACGACGACAACAAATAGGACCCCGGATGCTGCGGCAGGAAAGTCCCACCACATACCCGGATGCTTTGAAGAAGCAACCCCTCCACAACCAGAATGGCCGAGCAGGGTACTAGGAAGACTAGCTGGCAAACCAGTCGCAAGATCGCGACCTGGTCTCTAAGGAAAATGAATCCCAAGGTTCAGCTAGTACTCAAAAGGAAGAGCTCGCGAGTATCCTACCGAGGATTTCAAGTGCTTTTCCTCGTACCCTTGGGGTCCTATTTATATGAAAAATCAAGGAAAGGGAGAGGTCATATTTATACCCCACCCCTGGCGATCAGGCGACTTCCAAGGGAGCTCGCGCGGGCTTGGCGAGTATCTCGCCTAGTCGCCTTCCTGGCGAGTATGCGAGGGGAGCTTGCCATACTCGTCTAGGTCTTCTGCGGTCTTGGACGCTTACTTTGACTTCCATCTTGACTCGTTGACCTCGACTTCTGCTGACCTAGCTGCAGTGGGACCCATCCTTGACGAATACGGGCTGTACATGCTCATTTTGACTCTTTCGATCCCAACAGCAACCACAAAAAAGTCATTTTTTGCTATGAAACTTGTTAAAAGATGAATTTCTTACAAACTACATGATATTATACATTAAGCGAAAAATAACAGAGAAAATTGACAAAAATTGTATCATATATGAATTCTATGAAGTAAAAAATCGTCGTGCACAAATAAATTAACATGTATATGATTGTTTATATCATTTTTACTCATTGAAGATATATGATATATTTTGTCAAGAAACTGTCTATATATTTTTTATATTTACAATTTTATTTTTTAAAAAAATTAGCTTCGCCTAGTTCCTGCCCCCCCCCCTCCCAACCAAAATTTCTGAATCCGCCCCTGCACGTACGAGTGCGCGTGTAGGTGTGCACATTGTGTATGTGTGTCTATATATAGAAAGAGAGAGAATAATATTGGTGATTGTGAGAGAAAGTAATAATGCTGGGTCAGCTTTAATTAGCATCTGCTGATCATGTTGGTGAGAGCATTAGATCTCATTCCCATGGTGATGGAAGCCTATTAAAGAAGAACATTTCATCACAGCCAGCTTTAATTATGTTTAAGCTTCCATAATTAAAACGTGCATGGATTCTATTAATAAAAGAAAAATGCTATTCGCACATGCATGCATGCAAGCCTGCGCGCGTACTTAAATAGAGATGGCCGGAGATTTTCTGTTTCGGTGAGCGGCGATGGGCGGGTGGAAGGCGGCGGCGGCGGTGATGACGGCGGTGTCCGCGGCGTTTGCGGTGATGAACGTGCTTGTGAAGGCGGCGATTGATGGGGGGATGAATCACCTGCTTCTCATAACTCTGCGCCAGCTTGTCGCCACTTTGTTCATGGCTCCGGCGGCTTATTTCTTCGAGCGCACGTGCGGGGTTAAGCCCACCGCTGTTGTAATCGTGTGGATCTTCTTCAGCGCTCTGCTTGGGTAAATCCCCTCTCTCCCTCTCTCATTACTAATTTATAAGGTTAGACAGCACGTGTGGCTGGTTACTAAATAATTTCCTTCACACGTGTGCCGGATAATAATATATCCTGGTTAAGGCTCTGTTTGGCGGGAAAAAACACTGTGTGCCTTACTTTCACTTAGAAATAGGTGCAAGAATAAATACTGACCGTTGATTTTCTGCAGAAATAACATGATTGATCCAAATACTGATCAACAGTCAGTATTTAATACTGTATGGACAGTAGGATATCAGATCAACAGTCAGTATTTACTTCTGCACCTAGAAATAGGTGAGTCGTGAATACGGTGGATATGTCGTTCGTAAACAAACTACCTCAACTCCGTTCACTTTTATGTTCAAAACTAGTTTTTATTTCAGAACAAAAACATCGCGTCAAATAGAGTGTAAGACTCCATTTGACGCGACAATTTTGGATTCAGATACTCTTCTTTTCTGACAAAATAGAGGAGATTCATTTCTTTATTTAAATGACAAGAGTCACAAGACAATCCTAAAATATATCTAGTGAGGGCCCACTAGATATATTTTAGGATTGTCCTGTCAAAAACGGATCGGGATCCTCTCCATTTCACTTGAAATGGAGGGGATCCATTTCAATATCTAATGGACAAGACAAGTTGGAAAGAAATCTTGTGGTGGAGATTTTTTTGATTAAAAAAATCTAAAAAAATATGGGAAATGATGAACCCGTCGGATCGAAAGCATTTCAATCTCGACCGTGAAATGGATCCCCTCCATTTCACTTGAAATGGAGAGGATCCTGATACGTCTAAAATCGAGGAAAAGTTTTTTGATTAAAAAAAACTATTGAAGGACTGGCATGGAAGTGATGAACCAGCCTGTCGGATTAGCAAGCTTTTTTTCTATACTGTGAAATGGATCCCCTCCACTTGAAGAGGATCCTAATCAGCATTTTTGCTCTCGCGAGTTTGGAAAAAAACTCCACCCTCATTGAAAGTATGTTTGACAAATAAAACTAGTTATAGACAAAAAAAGTGAATGTAATTCCTCATGTGATGGAGATTGTAACGCTCACGTTCATGGCCGTTGTCGTCGTGACAAACAGAGCTTAATTAGCGTGTAATCTTAGGCTCCGTTTGGCATGGTGGTGTCGGTCATGAACATGTGGGTTAAATTGTCATTCGTTAACGCCCACCTAAAGAACTTCATTCACTACTAAGTTCAAACAGATGATGTTTGTTAGGTGATCTTTAACGAATGACGATTCAACCCATGCGCTTACAACCACCACCACCCTGCCAAACGGAGTCTTAGGCTGCGTTTGGCGTTGCTCATCGCAACTTATTTGCTACGGTGAGGTTGGACAAAAATGTCATTGCCACATCAAAATCTTATATCTCAAACTAGTTTCTTTTTTATAACATTGGTGATACAAAAGATACATTCTATGACAATGACGCTTTTGTCCAACCTCACCGGAGCAAATAAACTGCGATAAGCAGCGCCAAACGCAGCCTTAATTAAGATCTGATTCATGCGATCGTAACCGTTTGACTGGTGAAAATAAGTCCCCCTCCCCAAACAGAGCCTTAATTTCTTAATATGCAGTGCTTAAATTAGGTTAATCAATTGCAGGGTCTCTCTTACACAATATCTCTTCTTCATCGGGCTACAGCACACATCTGCTACCTTCGCATGCGCTTTTCTCAACATGGTTCCTGTCATGACCTTCCTAATGGCTCTCCCATTCCGGTCTCTCTCTCTCTCTCTCTCTCTCTCTTACTCCCATTCTTATATGTATGCATTATATACGCATATTCTTAGACGCGGAAATGTGTACAAAAAGAATCGAAGAATCGAGAGCTAAACAGACCGATAAATATGGGTCGGTCCGAATTTTTTTTAACCAATCTTTTGGCTCGATTCTCAGTTCTTGGGATCGGATACCTGAGAACCGATCCAACTTTGGACCTATCACAGGCCTGAGCTCGGCCGCCCTTTTGTACCTGATAACCCGTTTACATCGCAGTCGTTGGATTAGA
This sequence comes from Platanthera zijinensis, assembly GCA_039513925.1. Taxonomy (NCBI): domain Eukaryota; kingdom Viridiplantae; phylum Streptophyta; class Magnoliopsida; order Asparagales; family Orchidaceae; genus Platanthera; species Platanthera zijinensis. The sequence goes on along the minus strand of CM077082.1, from coordinate 10,522,182 downwards.
TCCGACGGCTGAGATGAAAAATGCTAATATATGTTATATCTGCGTTGCGCGGATGAAAAATGCTAATATACAGTTTTGAACCTAATTTTTCCGTCCGGGTTCCGGATGGAACCGTGTGGGCTCCGCGCAAAAGTGTATTTTAGACACTATAAATGTGTGGGTCCCGCGTGCAATTCCAGACTTCTCATTGATCCCGGAATTAAATTTTTGGAAACGGAACCCGGACGGAAAAATTTCTCAACACGCACACACACACACCTCTTACACACACGTAGCAGGATATATGCTCTCCGGCCATTTCTCACGATTCAGATGTGTTGTCGTCAAATCTAACGGTTTTAGTTATCTCATCCTTTTATATTTTTTTTAATAAAAAAAATCTTAATCTATAGATGTATTGCAATCAATTCTTGTTCATCAAATTTTGAAATGGATCCACTCCATTTCATCAGAATTGGAGAGGATCTGGATCCTACACACACCTCAAACCTCCTACTCAAAGACTGAATACTTGAACCAAATTATTACAACAATTCATGCATGCATTTGTGATTTTGTGGAGCCTGACTGTGTCTTGGAGTACTGGGCATTTATGTAATTTTTCTCGTCATGTCTATTACGTGTATAAAAGGTCTATTTCGGCCTAGGGTTGTGTACGCATATGCGAAAACTGAAGAAGAGGAGCGACAGAATAAAAACGGTGTAATCTTGATCTCTTTCATAGTGGATTTTCTGGGCGCGGGAGGTTGTGATTTTTTCGATCTTGGGGTTTTCCACGTTAAATCATTGTGTGTTTTGCTTGTTAATATTTCTGTGATTTCTTATGTGTTTTCTGGATCTCGTATTTCCTAACATCATTACCATTGCAGTGTGGAGAAAGTGAACCTAAAGAGCAAAGCTGGGATGACGAAGATACTGGGAGCCATGGTTTGCATAGCCGGCGCCGTGCTCCTCACCTTATACAAGGGATCCGCCATAGTCAGCCCAGTTTCGCATCACCCGCGATTCGCAACGCAGCGGCTGGAGCCCGCCGCCGCGGTCCATATCAGAACATGGAAGCTGTGGATTCTAGGATCGATGGCTCTTTTCGGAGCCTGCTCATCGTGGTCCTCCTGGTTCCTTATACAGTCAAAGATCACCAAGATATACCCTGCCCTCTACACGGGCACCACCATCATGTTCTTCCAAAGCTTTCTCCAGGTGCTGGTCCTCAGCTTTGCAGTGCAAAGAAGCAGTCCTGCAGTGTGGGTTTTGAGGTCCAACATGGAGATTGCTGCAGTTTTATACTCTGTAAGCAATTATATATATATATATATATATATATATATATATATATATATATATATATATATATATATATATTATAATACAATATACATATTTGGAATCACACCATGAAATGAACAAGAGCTGTCCGATCTCCAGGAAATCAAATCTGACCATTGAATCTATAATATTTGGCCTGCTAATATCTAAATCCCAGGCCCCTGCACTGTTCATCCTCCAGAAAATCCCGATACATCCCGCCCGCTCCCGCCCCTCACGGACTCACCCCCGCCGCCTCCGGCGGCCTGCCCGGCGCCCACCGGCGGGTTGCCGGCGAACCCGTCGGTGGGCGCCGGGCAGGCCGCCGGCGGCGGCGGGGGGCGGGCAGCGACGCGGACGCGGAAGGAAGGGGGCGGGATGGGTTTTCTCTTTTTTTTTAATAATTACTTTAATAATTTATAGTTTTTTAATAATTAATTTAATAATCCTTTTAAATGTTTTTAATAATCCTTTTAATCTTTGTTTAAACATTCATTTTCTAATTATAGCTCTCTTTATAAAAAAAATATCATATTTTAAATTTATGTGTTTTACCTTTTATTTGTTTTAAAATATGTTCTCATATAAATAAAGTCCTCCATCTACAATAAATAATGTAGTCTCTCTGCTGCTTGCAAATCCCGTGCACACCACGGAAATGAGCTACGAGGGGTAATGATATGGCCGGAGTACTATTGCATGCGTGGGGCATTGGGGGTCTGCTCCGTGCACTGTCACGATTATATCATAGTAATGTCGTGATTGGCCGTAGAGGCGAATCCCCGTACCTGCCACACATATACTATATTAAAACGGAAAAAACATTCAACTTTCAAATTTTTATTCTTAATTTCTTATTACAAATTTTTTTCTTTAATTTATTGTTTTTTTATTTTTAAAAAATATGTCCAATCCCATATATACAAAGTCTCTTATGTACGATAAAAAATGTGTTTTCCCACCGCTCGCAAATTCCGTGCACTGGAAAAAAACGAGCAACGGGTGGAATATAGCTAGCGCTAGTGGGTTTGCGAGTAGCGGGAGCGCCGTCGCGCCGGTACAATATTGTGGTCGGAGTACTGTCGCGCGGGCACTGAGTCCCCCGTGCAAATCCAGGTACTATTACGGTTGGCTGTTGGGACCGAGTTCCATGCATGTTACTCAGTTATATTAAAAAAAAATTGTTTTCGATTAAATATTCATAATATCAATATTATTATTATTTTAATTGAATGATTTTATGCTTTCTAATTCATAAAAAAAAAAATCAAAATAGGACACCAACTTGAAAACCGTCACTGACACTATTGTCAAAAATATGATGAACATTTTATTTTTAAAATATTTATTTCAGGAATATTACATTTTAATAATTATTTATATATATATTATAAGTTGTGTACTTGTGTGTTATGAGTGTATGAGGCTCATTCGGAATGATCATATACGACGTTATAGATAAATTAAGGCGTGATTTTTAGAGTCTTCTTATCAAAAGATTCTACAATCTGTAAAAATAATGGTGAATAGTGAATTTCTACATGTTGTAGAATAAACAAAACTCCCAATTTCTTTTAAAAAAACTCTATAATTTAAGAACTTAGGTTCCGTTTGGAGGGACTTATTTTCACCGATCTAGCGGTTACGACCGCATGAAGCAGACCTTATTAAGGTCCGGTTCATGCGGTCGTAACCGCTCGACCGATAAAAATAAGTCCCTCCAAACAGAATCATAATTAGAATGCATATTTTCTAAGATATATTAGATGCATGTATATTGATGTATAATGTTGTGGCATATGTGCATGAAATATAGGGTGTGGTGGGTTCGGGAATATGCGCGGTGGCTTCGTCATGGTGCATCAAGCGAAATGGTCCAGTCTTCGCCGCAGCATTTAGTCCACTCACACAGATCATTGTAGGAGCCTTTGACTTTTACATTCTTGGTGAACCCCTACACCTTGGAAGGTATTTAATTTGATTATATAAATTAATATTGTATTAAAAGCAAAAAATTGTGTTTGATGAAACATTCATAATGTTAATATTATTCATTTTTTTAAAAAAAATTAATGATCACTTCATATTCTATTATTCATTTTAAAATAATTTAAATTATGCACTTAAAAAATAAATAAATAAATAAAGTTGTTAAAATTCACCTTTTCAAATAGTTGTGATTATTATATTATCTAATCTTTCAAATCAAATAAATAAATGTGTCTCTTAAACAGGGCTGATATCGAGTCGAGTTCGGGCGATTTTGTCTCGGTTTGAAATCGAAATTTTCGACTTGAAATCGGATCAAAATCGAAATTGATTTCGAGTCGAGTCGGCTCGACTCGAAATGACTCGATTCCGAGTCAGCTCGAAATCGAATCGAGTTGACTCGAAATCGAATCGGGTTGACTCGAAATCGAATCAAATCGGCTCGAAATTGAGCAATTTTTCGTTTTATTCATAGTTTGCTCAAAATTAAATTGGACAACCTATAAATTTAGCAAATAAAACATTTAAAGTCTTCATTCTTTTTATTTAAGTTTAAATTTTGTTGTTTTTAATCTTAAAATAGGAATATATTAATAAATACATAATTTTTTTTATTAATACGAGTTGATTCGAATCATATTTCGAGCGATTCAGAGCTGCTTCGAAATCGACTCGAAATCAGGTTCGAGTCAATTGAATCGATTCAAATTGAGTCGAATCAATTTTAACCGATTCCGATTCGACTCAACTTTCGAACGATTTTTGAGCGACTTTTGAGTTTTGAATATGCTCAACCCTACTTTTAAAGGATAAAAGAAAAGAGAATAGAATAGACATAGAGATGTGTGTGTGTGGGGGGGGGGGGCATTTGCGAGCCGCGGGAGAGTCGTTGTGCTGTGACACTGCCGCGGTCGTGATACTGTCGCAGCTGCGCGGGCCCCCCCCCCCCCCCCCCCCCCCCCATGTGTATGCATATATGTTTTATAACATGTTTGATTTAATTTCAGTGTATTGGGGTCTATCCTTGTGGTTGTTGGGCTCTATTTTCTCCTGTGGGGCAAGAGCAAGGAGGCCCATGTCACAGAGCTAAAGCAAATTATTGCTATGGAAAACAAGGATGCAAATGAAAAAGTGTGACAACTTTTTACTATTGATTCAATTTTAATTTTGTACATTGTGAAAGTTGTATTTTATCAATGTAACAAAAATGTAAACAATTTTTGTGGTTTAATGTAAGGTGGATTTTGACTCATTATTGATTATGATAATAAAAATAATCATTTTTCTTCAATTTTATGAGCATGCATTTTTATATGTGTGCAATCCTGTGCCCGGCGAGTGAGCCCGTCATAAGAAGACCCAGCTGAGTAGTGCACTATCTAAGTCTCAGGTGAGTTGGACGGGGCGAGTACGTGCAGTGGACATCCCCGACTCACTCAGGCGAGTGGTCAGAAGTGTGGGGGGGGGGGGGGAGAGTGGAGAGTATGGGCTCGCACTCGCCCCTGGCTCAAGGAGAGGGGTGGGCAAGTGGGGATTGTCGGACCCGCACTGGCCCTAGGACCCGGACGGGGAGCGAGTGTCAGCCCCATCGAGCACTCGCCGCCCCAGGCGAGTGCCATTTTCATGGATCACTCGCCCAGTGGTGTCTTTTACCATATTGCCTCTGTTGGCTTGCAAGTAGCTTTTCAGAATAGCGAAGTTACACTGTTGGCAGACCAATTTGAGTTGCGTATAGCATTTTAGAACAACGGATTTGCGTTATTTGCAGACCAGGCTGGGACTTCTATAAATAGACCCTGAGGGCACCTTTGGAGGAGATCCATTTTCTTTTGGCTTCTTCCTCCTTGGGTTATTTTGTTCAGCTGTGAAAGCCCTCCAAGGTGCCTTGCTCAGCTTTTGTCTTAGGAGGGGAGGCGCTCTAGAGATCTTCCGGGTGTGTGCTGAGACCTCCACGCTGCATCACAGGGTTAGTTTCTAGTTCCGAGCGACTGGTCAAGAGTTCAAGTTCGAGAGAAGTAGGTGCAAGTTACCCCCTTGGGTCTGAAATCTCATTGAACTCAAGTTTTGGTTGCAATACTTTTGGTGCAGTGAGCGTGGACCTTAGCTTGCACAGGAAAATCTTGAGCTAAGCTTCATGGCTGGAGGCGAGGGAGAAGGATCTGGCTCAGGTGGCTCGCCACCTCAGGTGAGTGGTGTCACGATCAGGATGCTAGAAGAATTCAAGAGGGAGGTCCTATAAATCATCCACCTAGCATTCGCCGCGAGGGGCGGGTGGGCCATGCCTTCTGTCCCGGTTGTCGCGGCCCCATCTCTGGGAGAGAATGCCCCTGGTCAGCAACCCAGGAAGGAGGTCCCGGTCGAGAGCGGCGAGAGGGATCTCATCGGGTGGGAGATGTACATAGGGCAGGAGAGTGCTGACAGGGTCAGCGAGCCGAGGGCGCGAGATGGGTCGGCTCGCCTAGTGGGTGGGGGAAGCACTTTCAGCGAGTTGATCCTCTCGACCCAGGTTCAAGAAGGGTTCAGAGAGTCGGAGATGTCCTATTACATGAGCAGAGATGATCCGATGCAACATGTACAATAGTTCGAAGGTGCCGTCTCCATCATGCAAATGTTGTATGCCTTCAAATGCCGATTTTTTGTCATCACCTTAAAGGAGAAGGCCATGGACGGGTTTCTCTAGCTTCCCGCAAGCTTCATCTACTACTTTGAGGACTTGCGACGCGGGTTCCTCTTGAGGTTCTCGACGTCAAAGAAGAGGAAGAAGGGAGCAGAATGTCTGTTCGCAATCAAGTAGAAGCCAGAGGAGATGTTAGGGAGCTACATTGACCGGTTATAGGAAGAGATCCTTCTGGTCCTAAAGGTTTTGGGATATACTCTAATGCTCACCTTCATCCTGGGATTAAGGCATGGGTTATTCAACATGGAGCTGAAAAGGGTGCTCCCTTTCCTTCGAAGAGTTGATGGAGAGGGCAACAAAGGAGATATAGAGTGAGATGGCAAATCCAGCGTTCGACAAGAAGCTGGCCAAGTTGGCCGAGGATGAGGTGAAGGAGAAAGGAGCAGGAAGGCAGCGAGAAGTGAAGAGGAGGGAAGCGCCCCAAAGTAAGGGGATCTAGGGGCAGCAGTAAGGTTGGGGGCATTGGGAGCCAAACAACCGGTTGGCCTGGAGGCCCCAGGAGGGACCTGCCCAGGAGGAGGGGAGAGGATTTCAGGGTGGGGAGAATTTTTGCGGAGGTCAGGGGCAATTCAACCCACTAGCATGGAGGTAGAGTCAAAGGCCACCCCTTTCACCGTAACATCAAGCAATGGTGATCGCCCGGAGAAGGGGGATGAGGAGAGGAGCTGGAAGAAGAAGGAGAGAAGGGGGAAGGGTGGCGTTGCCCTTTTGTGACTTCCATCAGGAGGAAGGTAACACAACAGCCACCTGCCCAGAATTCCTGGAGATAAGGGAAGCCAAAGGTCAAGTTTAGCTGTAGCCACCAGTGAGGATAGAGGAAGTTCTTCCAGGAGGAGAGGATGATAGGTGCAAAGACAGGGCTGACGTAGGCGTCCGTGGAGGGATCTGGGTGATTCATGGGGGAGTGAAAATCAAAGCCACCTGCAAGGGAAGCTTTTAGACCATGTTTAGGAGGAGCGTCGCCACGACCTCCCAAACCTCACCCCCGGAGGAGAAGATTACATTCACGTCAAAGGACATGCCCGACTATGAAGATCCATTTTGTGACCCCCTGGTGATCCAAACAGCGATTGAAAACTACACGGTCGCCCTGATTCCGGTTGACAGCGAAAGATCGGTGAATGTGATCTTCAAAGGGGCCTTCGAGGCAATGAAGGTGGAGGCTAGGAGGGTGTTGGCCTCGGATGGACTGTTGTTCGGGTTTTTGAGGAGAGGAAGTCAAAGTAGGATTTGGACTTCATGTGATGTTGGGGGGTGTCGAGGAATTAACGGTTCATCATCGCTGACGGTTCGAGCAACTACAACGTCATCTTTAGGCGCCCCCTCATCAGCGCCTTTCACTGTGTCCCATCCTCGTTCCATCAATATCTCAAGTTCAACAGCGGGGTGTCCAAGTCTGGATAAGAGGAAACCTAAAAGTGGCGAGACAATGTCATGTAACAGCTGTCAACATCATATCTTGGATGGGGGGGCTGAAGAGTTGGGAAGAGAGCTGGTGGCGCAAGAAGAGTCAGGAGTGGTCAGGGAGGAAGCAGCTGAGAAGTCGGAGGAACCAGAGGTAGTGGTAAAGCAGGTGCAGGGAGAAGAGGAAGGAGTGGTTTGCGCCTAGAGGGTAGGGGAGTGGAGTTGCAGGAGAGTCGTACCGAAGCGATGGAGGTTGAAGAGGCAGAGGTGGAGGAGATACTAGCACAAAGGGAGAAGTTGGGAAGTGAGTGGGAGCAGTCCAGGCTGGTGCCTGCATAGGAGGTTATGGAGATGGAGATCTTCACCGGGGCAGGGAAGACAGAGAGGGTGTGGGTGAGCGACGGGTTGAGTCCCGGGGACCAGGAGAGGATACAGGAGTGCATCTAGAGGAGCATCAACGTCTTTGCATTGAGTGCATCAAACATGTCAGGCATCGACACGGATGTGGCATATCACTGCCCGAACTTTGACCCAAAGATACGCCCCATCCTCTAGAAGAGGAGGACCATCACCACAAATATGGAGGTGCCCATCCGGGAGGAGGTGGAAAAGTATCTCAAAGAAGGTTTTGTATCGTAGATCCAATATCCAAGCTAGGTCTCTAATGTGGTAATGGTTAGGAAAGGTGATAGGCGATGGAGGATGTGTGTATATTTCTCCCTTTTGAATAAATCACGCCCCAAGGATTATTATCTTCTATCTCGAATTGATGCGCTGGTTGACTCAACCATCAGTTTTTCTATGATGAGTTTTTAGATGCTTTTTCATGTTATCATCAGATCAGGATGCACTCACCCTGTAACACCCCCGAAACTCAAAAGAGGGACGGGTGACGTTTTAAGCAAAGTCTGGGTTTTGGAGCAGGTGTCACGGGCGTGACACGGGCGTGTCACGGGCGTGACACGGGCGTGTCACGGGCGTGACACGGGCGGGCGTGTCACGGGCGTGACACGGGCGTGTCACGGGCGTGACACGGGCGTGTCACGGGCGTGTTCGGCCACTGGTCATGTGGTCGACGTTTTGACGATCGACGATTGTCGAGTTGAGGCACACGGCCTGGGACACGGGCGTGTCACGCTTGGGAGTTTTCTGAGTCATGTACACAGGTCATGACACGGGCACAGACACGGGAGTGTCACATGTGATACAGGCGTGTCAGGTGTCGTGTCGCAGGCCGTGTCCTTCTCGGGAAAAGAGTGTTGGTCGTTGCACACGGGGCATGACACGGGTCATGACATGGCCGTGTCGCATGAGACACGGGCGTGTCAGAGGCCGTATCGAATGCTGTGTGCTGGATATCGCGTCGGTCGAGACGGCGAATGGGTGACACGGCCATGTACACGGCCGTGTTGCAACCCGTGTTCGGCCCAGATTTTGTAAAATTGGGCTGAATCGCAGCCGTTCGATTTCTTGATTTGGGATCCGACGGTTCAGGGATGCTGCTGGCATGTTATATCCGGGAATACGGTTTAGAAGCCCTCATTTCACTTGGGCTTTATCTCTCTAAGATCTAGAGAGAAGGGAGAGCTAGGAGGAGGAAGAAGACCAAAGATCCAGTCACCGGCGGAGCTTCGGAGCTCCAAATCACGATCCGAGTCCGGATCCGCAAAGGCGAGGCCGATACGGTGCTTTCCATCCGACTAGATCGTCATGGCGCCGAGGAAAAGCGCAAGGGTAACGATTCTCTTCTTGAGCATGTGAAGCTCTTCTTCCTTTGCATGGGAAAACCCCTCTCCCGCGAGTGTGCGACGAGATTGTGGTATTCCTTGGGGTAGATATGTAAAGTCCCCCTTGTTAGAGTCCGGAATCGTAGTACGGACATAGGCATGATGTGTGATGCCTACCCGGACGTGTTGGTCTGGATCGGTGATGATTTGCTGCGCATTTTTAGCCGGAGAAGACTCCGAGCATTTTGATTGTTTTCGGGTTGCTATGCGGTAGAATGCATCAGGGAATCTGGGGGATTAACCCTGAGGTGCACCCGGAAATCTGGACGGAAACGCATTTCTGCCATACCGGTGGCCTGGGAGCCAACCGGGTACATAGCGGGGCTATGTACTGTGTTTGAACGGTATTTTGGACTGGGGAAGCTTAGTCTGCGTCAAAGGCCAATTGGAAACGGCGGGGTGAGCAACGGACTGGTGGCCCCCTACCCGCTCCACCTGCTCGGTTAAAGCGACCTAAAGTTTTACGTGGGACTTACCGAGGTTTGGAGATCGAGTCTAGGCTACGGCTGAAAGGACTAAATGCTCATGAGGTTGCCACCCTGGGGGTGGTGGCGGAGTCAAGGACCGGACGGGGTTCGGACTGGCCTGCCGAGTAAGTGCCCTGAGAGCACGGAGTGTACAGCCGTGTGAGCGTGCACCTGTGATGTGATGCTTATTTTGCTATGTTGCTTGTTTTGTTAACAAGTGCAGGGAAGAAGCTTTGCCGCCCCAGTTTTGGGGCGGAATCGTTATAATTTGATCAGAATAGCTGACCGTTGCCTTTGTTTACCACAGTGCGGTGGATTGTTGCTTGCAGGTGCTGCAGAGCCGAGAGGTAATTAGCGGGCTAAAGCCCGAGTTGCTGTGCCGGCCCTCGAAGGCCAAGTTTTGAGTGTTTTCCTTTTTGTACTCATGTGTGACCGGTCTGCGTGCCGAGGTTTGGAAGACACTTTTTATTAAGCAAACTCTTGTAAGGCTTTAAGGCCAATATTCGTGTATTAAACATTCCTTGTTTTTAGTCGCGTGGACATTCATGTTGGCAGGGTTCTTAATTGTGCAACTTAATAATTGCTTCCGCTAGGTGCTGTGTAGGACGTTGTGATTGGTTGAATGGTTTCAATGCGTAACCAACCGGTCTGTCCGTAGTATATGACGTCGGGCCCCGGCCGGACCTACTGTTATATACTATACGACGAATAGGGGTATTACACACCCGACGTCAAGGACGTCTCCTTCATTACGAGAGAAGGGTGCTTCAATTATAAGATGATGTCATTTGGGTTGAAAAATACAGGAGCTACATACCAGAGAATGATGGGTCGGGTCTTCAAAGGGAGGAGGGGAAGTAACTTAAAGGTATACGTGGACAATCTCATGGTGAAAAATAGAGATGTAGTTTAGGATATGACTGAACCCCTTAAAGTGTGTCTTTGGGGCGAGCAGGGGAGTTCCTGGACCATCTCTTCACCCCTATGGGGGTGGATCCCAACCCTGACAAGGTAAAGTCCATAATGGAGTTGGAACACCACGTAGCATCAAGGAAGTTCAGCGCTTGACAGGGAAGCTCGTCGGGTTGAGTAGGTTTCTCTCCCGGGCAGGAGAAAAGTGTTCACCCTTCTTCAAGGTGCCACGAGGGAATCAAAAGTTTGAGTGGACAAAAGAATGTGAGGAGGCATTATAAGCCTTGAAGATTCAACTCTCCCAGGGCCCACTCCTCTAGGGACCTAAGTAGGGGGAGGACCTGACTTTGTATCTGGAGTGAGAGATGAGGCCGTAAGTTTTGTCTTGGTCCGGGAAGAGGGTAAGAAACATCTATTCATCAATTATGTCAGCAGGATCTTAAAGAAGGAAGAGCTCTGTTACCCGGTTCTAGAGAAGTTTGCTTTCTCTTTGATTATCTCAGCTAAAAAGCTCAAACCATATTTTCAAGCACACATGATCAAGGTGATGACTGGCCACCCTCTTCTCAGGATCTTTGAAGGAGTGGTGCACTCAAGAAGATTGGACAAGTGGTCCATCGAGCTGAGCGAGTTTGACATCTTATTTATACCTCGGCTCTCGATTAAGGCACATACAGCAGCAGACTTCTTGGCCAACTATGTCGTCAAGGTGGAAGGTGAAAGACCCTCACAACAGATTGCATGGAAGGTGCTGGTCGACAGAGCCTCGAGGAAGCATTTTTTAGGAGGCTGAGTAGTGTTGGTAAGCACTCAGTAGGGGCTATGATAGAGCAGGTCGTGGCCCTGCATTTTCGGGTTACTAAGAATCAGGCGGAGTACGAGGCCGTGATAGTAGAGCTACGTCTAGCCAAAGAGTTGGGTTTATAGGAAGTGGAGGTGTTCACAGTTTCATTGGTAGTGGCGTCGCAAATCAAAGGCAAGTACGAGGCAAGGGAGTCCACCCTCATGAGGTACTTGACCAAGATAAAATGGCTCATCAGAGGTTTCCGAGCATTTTTCTATTCAGCACATTTCCTGGGTGGAGAATGGCACATCTGACCGATTGGCCAAGTTCGGACCCAGGACCGGTGGTACTTTAACAAAGCTATTTTGCCCGTCAATCAAGGAGGGTGAATTAATGTAGGTAGATTGGGGCTCCTCATGGGTAGAACCTTTCGTAATCTTCTTAACTATAGGCGAACTCCCAGAGGAGATCAGAGAAAAAAAGTGCTTCAGGCACAAGTCATCTTATTATCTGATGCATGAAGTATGGTTGTATCGGAAGACACTTTTAGGGCTCCTATCCCGGTACGTGACGGAAGAGGAAGTTCCAAAGATCTTGGAAGAGGTACACTCTGGCGAGTGTGGTAGCCACTCATAAGGCAAAACCTTGGAGGCAAGTGTGGTCCGACAGGGGTACTTCTGGCCATTTCTAGGGAAAGACATGGCAGAATTTGCAAGGAAATGTCAAAAGTGTCAGCTGTATGCTCCACTTCAACTCTTGCCAGCCTAGAGGCTTAGGATCATCACGGCGCACTGGCCCTTCGCCATTTGGGGGATGGACTTGGTCGAACTTTTTCCCCAGGCAAGTGGGAAAAAGAGGATTCTCATAGTCATGATCGACTACTTCTCGAAGTGGTTGGAAGTAAAAGTGCTGGACAAAGTGACCTCCCAGGTGATTCGCAACTTCGTATGGGGAGAGATCATATGCTGACATGGGCTCCCTCAGGCCATAGTCACTGACAATGGACCCTAGTTTGCTAGTGAAGAGTTTGTCAGCTTTTGCACTCAGCTGGGGATAGGCCTCAAGTTTGCCTCTGTCCACCACCCTCGGATCAACGAGTAGGTGGAGACGGCAAAAAAGATCATTATAAACCTGTTAAAGAAGAAGGTGGAGAACCTTAGGGGAAATTGGGTAGAACAACTTCCCTAGGTAATATAGGCCTTGAGGACAATCCCCAACTCGGCTACTGGAGAGACCTCCTTTAAAATTTCTCATGGTTGTAAAGTCGTTCTGCCCGTGGAGTTTGAGGTCAGGTAGCCTTTGGTAGTAGCTGCTAAGAAAGGAGATGAGGAATGGAGGATAGAGAACGAAGGGGGACTACAGTTCTCGCTGTACATGATAGAAGAACTCCACAATATTGCCACCATTAGGCAGGAGGAGATCAACCGGTGGATGAATAAGTATTTTGACAAGCATGTTAGAATCAAACAGTTCGTAGAAGGGGATCTGAGACTTAAAAAGGTAGATGCTACGAGGAGATTGATAGTAGTGGGAAAGCTCCATTCAAATTGGGAAGGTCTGTACATCGTCAAAGAGACACTAAATTCAGGAGGGTACCGCCGCCAGAATGTGGAGGGGGAAACCTTGAGTCACACTTGGAGCCATGATGATTTGAAATGCTTCTATCCTTGAACTTTGTAAATAAAATATTCTTGTTTATTAATTCTTTTGTTTCTCAAGCTCTTTGGCGAATGAACTGTGTGTGTGACTAGAGATAGTATGAAATATTGACTCCGAGAAGATCCCGCTGACTAGGCTCCCGCTAGCTAGCAGGGCTGGAAGACACTCGGTGGTAGAATGAGAAATTAGTACAAGAAAATCCCGATGACCAGGCTCCCACTAGTTGGCAGGGCAAGAAGTCACTCAGAGATAGTTTGAAATGTAGACCCCGAGAATATCCCGCTGACCAGGCTCCCACTAGCCCACAGGGATGGAAGTCACTCAGTGGTAGAATGAGAAATTAGCCCGAGAAGGTACTGCTGACCAGACTTCCACTAGTTGGCAAAGCTAGAAGTCACTCGAAGATAGTTTAAAATGTTGACCCGAAGAAGATCTCGCTGAACCGGCTCCCACTAGCTAGCAGGGTTGGAAGTCACTCAGTGGTAGAATGAGAAATTGGCCTGAGAAGATCCCACTGACCAGGCTTCCACTAACTGGAGGGATTCGAAGTCACTCAGAGATAGTTTGAAATGTTGACCCCGAGAAGATCCCGCTAACCAGGCTCTCACTAACTAGTAGGGCTGAAAGTCACTCAGTGGTAGAGTGAGAAATTAGCCCGAGAAGATCTCGCTGACAAGGCTTCCACTAGCTGTCAGGGCTAGAAGTCACTTGGAGATAGTTTGAAATATTGACCCCGAGAAGATCCCGCTGACCAGGCTCCCACTAGCTGCAAGAGATGGAAGTCACTCGGTGGTAGAATGGGAAATTGGCCTGAAAAGATCCCGCTGACCAGGCTTCCACTAGCTGGCAGGACTGGAAGTCGCTCGAAGATAGTTTGAAATGTTGACCTCAAGAAGATCCTGCTGACCAGGCTCCCAATATACGATAGTGCTAGAAGTCACTCGGTTGTAGAATGAGAAATTAGCCCTAGAAGATCCCACTGACCAGGCTCCCACTAGGTGGCAGGGCTGGAATTCACTCGGAGATTGTTTGAAATGTAGAAGATCCCGCTGACCAGGCTCCCACTAGCTGATAGGATTGGAAGTCACTCTGTGGTTGAATGAGAAAATTGGCCTGAGAAGATCCCGCTAACAAGGCTTCCACCAGCTGACATGGCTGGAAGTCACTCGGAAATAGTTTGAAATGTTGATCCAGAGAAGATCCTGCTGACCGGGCTCCCACTAGCTGTCAGGGCTAGAAGTCACTCTGTAGTAGAATGAGTAATTAGCACGAGAAGATCCCGTTGACAAGACTTCCACTACCTGGCAGGGCTGGAAGTCACTGGGAGATAGTTTAAAATGTTGACCTTGAGAAGATCCCGTTGACCAGGCTCCCACTAGCTGGCAGGTCTGGAAGTCACTCGGTGGTAGAATGAGGAATTGTCCCGAGAAGATCCCGCTGACCAGGCTTCCACTAGCTGACAGGGCTGGAAGTCACTCAGAGATAGTTTGAAATGTTGATCCCAAGAAGATCCCGCTAATCAGGCTCCCACTAGCTGTGACGTCCGACCTTCCACGTAAGTGCGCATAAATTTTTTTATGCATTTAATCAAGGGGAAACGTAGTTACTTACGCAAACATGAATTTAAACGAATTTAGTTAAAAATCCCCGATGATGAGAATAGCACATAGTAATAGATTTTATTTCACCCCTACAGTTCTTGGTTCATTGCATGTTAGCGAGTTGCTAAATATCATTTGGCATCGTACGAGTGTTGAGGAAGATTAACAGGATGAGGCTAGAAGATATGTTTATCTGACGTAATTTGTTACAAGGGGGCTTTCTATTTAACTTATTGGCTTGTGAATTGGAAAGCGGTGGAAAAATTAATATGTTATATTATCTTCTTACCCTTACCTGTGTCGACTACCTTGCCAGTTCCGCATTTTCGTGTGATTTCTCCGAAGCAGCCGCTAGGGTTCTTCGAAATCTCTTCCTTCTCTCCATTTTTCCCTTATTTCTCTTGAGTTCTACAAGATTCGAGTGGCTCAAAGGCTGGTAGAGCTTTATTTTGTGTGGCGCACGTCGGGCTTGGAGTTGCGGGATCGATATTAGGAATTTTCATCACCTCTTCTCCTCTTTTTGATCCACTGTAAGTCTTCTTCTTGCTCGTCCAGATCTGTGCGTTTGGTGTTAGATTCATGGCATGCACTCTATTTTCGACATGAGGGGTCTGGGTTTAATATTTTAGAGCTTAGGGATCTTTGGTTTTCTTGGTTATTCATACCCGCTGCTGTTTTCGGGATGCTGTTGTTTACAGGATATAGATATATATATAGATATATATATGCATGTGTTTGTGAGTTATTTTGGTTTTGGCTGGAAGTTCTGTTCTTACCCTGCCGTGGAGTTCCTGTATATATATATATATATATATGTGAGTGTGAGTGCAGTGATATCTATATGTGAGTGTGAGTGCAGTGATATCTATATGTGAGTGTGAGTGCAGTAAGAGATACAGATATGTGTATTAGTGCTCAGGTGTGTGTTGTGTTTTTGTGTGTGTAGTATTCAGCCATGGAAGCGTATGGGGGCGTGTTCTTTTTGTGTCGTCCACCCTAGAAGTCAGCGTCATAGTTGTACTGTGGTGCAACCCCGATAGTAGCGACCCTAATAATGAATTATTGTAAATAGAGATCGTGAGGATGACATCCCAAGATAGACGTGGCGATGACTTGGGGCGTGACACTGGGAAAGAACATGTGGAGGTGAGACCTATCTTTTTAATTTATGCTTACTTCACCTACTTTCTTTTATTTCATACTGCTGTTTCAAGTTAGCAAATGAACAATGTATGTGCAAAATCACTATTTATGATAGAACTTTAATCCTCGCTATAGTATGGCCTCATT
This sequence comes from Platanthera zijinensis, assembly GCA_039513925.1. Taxonomy (NCBI): domain Eukaryota; kingdom Viridiplantae; phylum Streptophyta; class Magnoliopsida; order Asparagales; family Orchidaceae; genus Platanthera; species Platanthera zijinensis. Next base: position 10,506,307 of record CM077082.1, on the reverse strand, counting down.
TAGAGGCAAACAGGCGATGGAATATTTCTGAGGGGATTATTAAAATAACAAGAACCAATTCATTCACTAAGTTAAGCGTATCGATACGAGGAGGTGTTAACGGTTAATTGAAAGTGCATGCAAATATTTTATGAGTTACCAAACCAGTCGAGCTTAAAGGCATAAACGCGTGTTGTACGTACTGGTTTGGTTATAGAGGACCCCACAGGGTCGGGTCGACGGGCCCAAAAGCTAGTCAAGCAAAAGAAAAGTACAGAGATTTAGTCAATTTCCCCTTAACATTTCCTAAATGAGATTACGTTTGAATATGCTCTTAGTTCATTTATAGTTAATAATTCCTGTATAATTCTCAGCTTATATTGTTTATAGCCATACTCCATGTACTGTTCTTAGCTTATACTGATATATTTTGGCAGGTTGTCTATTTCTTTTATCCTCTACTGTTAACGTGGCTTTTATTATTACTAGCTATGCATATTGTCAAGATAACTTTCATGTTTGCATGAATAGCAGGTTAAAAAGATAGAGTTTCGCTTAGTCTTTACTAAAGACTAACGGTTTCAAATGCTAACTTTTTAGGGAAAGGGAAATCTCAAGCGGGACAGCGCTAGTACTTGAGGACTTCCTATTATATGTTTACTGTACAGTAGTTTTTATATAGTAGCTCTGTGAAACAAACTTTTGTATTATCGCTATAGTGTATCATTATCATGTGGTGTAACTGGTTTTTATGTTGCGTTAGAATGTAAACTAATGTGCTGCTATATCGGAACATACTCAGTGTGTATTAGTTTTTAGACGCATTGCGATATATATATCTGTTAGTGATTTATTGATGTGGTTTAGTATATTAATTATGATAGGAGATAGTAGTAATTGTGGCGGAGGTGTGGGCCGTTACAATTTAGTGGTATCAGAGGGAGGTTTCAAAACCTTGGCCACAATGAGTATGTTCATATGTAGCTGCTTAGTAGTTTGGATATGTATTTGTACGTATAGACGTTTACGAAAACTGACTTATTTTGTTGTCTTTTCAAGGATTCCACTCCACTCGCCCGAGAAGTTGTATCTGAAAGGAGTGAGACTATACCTATTCCACCCGAGCATTTGAGATAAGAACGCTTACAACCTGAACGTCCACAAGTAGAAACAGTACAGACTCAATTGATAGATGTTGCTCGCATGCTGGCGGAAGCTATTAAGATGGTGAAGGAGGTTCCTCCTGCCGTACCAGTTGTAGAAGCTGCTGGGCCATCCCAGGTGAGACATCTTGATGTAGATCTGAAGCAGTTCTTAGAACTCAAGCCGTCAGTGTTTCGCGGTGGTCTCTCCCCGTTGGAGACAGAAGATTGGATTTCATGTATTGAAACCATCTTCGAAGTGATGCTGTGTCCAGATGACCGAAAGGTCGGTTTGGTTACGTTCCTGCTAGAAGGGGAAGCGAAATGGTGGTGGGTGAATGTTCGAGGACGTTTGGCAGGTCGGGGACAGGTTAGTATTCCTTGGACTACATTTGTGCAGGAATTTACAGGGTGGTTTGTACCAGAGTCTGAGAAGAAGCTGCTACAGGACAAATTCTTACGTCTGGTGCAAGGTCCCCGCTCTGTTCTGGAGTACGAGACAGAGTTTGAAAATTTGGCCTTTTATGCTGAGGCATTTGTGCCAAATGAGAAAGAAAGTTGTCGCAGATTTCAGGAAGGCTTGCGCGATAGTATTCGAGCAAACTTGGTACCACTGGAAATAACGGATTATGGTGCTTTGGTGCAGAAAGCCCGACTAATGGAAATCAGTGCGGAGAAAACTCAAAAGAGAAGAGAGTTTGGAAAGAAGCGAGCTCAGTGGACTGCAGGGAAAGAAGCTGCAATGCAGACTAGTACTTCTTGGAAATCTGGTGATTCAGAGAAACGACCTCGTCCAACGGAGAGTAGCAGTGCGAAGTCAGTACAGGGACAGGAACAAAAATGTGGCAAGTGTGGGAGATCTCATAAAGGGCAGTGTTTGGCCGGAATGAATGTCTGTTATTTATGCCGTCAGCCTGGACATCACCAGAAAGCATGCCCGCAGAGGAGAGGAGAAGAAAGTCGTATTCGAAATGTACCTGCTCAGCCAAGTCAGGGAGTTTACCAGATGGGAGTGTCAAGGGAAAGTGAATCCCTCGCCTCAACTTCAACTCCAGCGAGAACATCAGATGAAAGTCGTCAAGTACAGCCACGCGTGTTCAATTTAAATCAACAAGAAGCTATTGCAGACGACACAGTGGTGACAGGTATGATCCATGCTAGTGGCATACTGATGAAAGTCTTATTTGATACTGGCGCAAGCCATTCATTTATCTCTACAAGTGTTTTGAATTCGCTGTCTGAAAAGCCCTACTTAACTCGGGACACTCTTCACGTCACCTTGCCAAATAATCAAGTAGTGGAAACACAACAACGTATAGTTGTGTCGATTGACTTGAATGATAAACACTTTATAGTAGATTCTGTGGTTTTACCCATTACTGAATTTGATATGATATTGGGCATGAACTGGCTAGTCCATCACGAAGCTATAATTGATTGTAAAAAGAAGGAAGTGACCGTGCAGTGTGAGGATCAAAGTGTTACGGTGTTCCGGGGATTGGCTGATGTGTCACGAATATTAATATCTGCATTGAAGGCCGCAAAGAAGATTCGAAAGGGATGTGAGGCAGTGTTGGTGTTGGTGAAGGGAACACCAGAAAAAAAAAGATATTAGTACCGTTCCAATTGTCTGTGAATTTCAGGAACTTTTTCCTGAAGATTTACCCGGACTTCCTCCGAAAAGAGGAGTGGAGTTTGAAATTTCTTTAGAAGAAGGAGCGAGACCAGTTGCAAAAGCGCCCTACCGTATGGCCCCGAAAGAGCTAGCCGAATTGAAATGTCAATTGCAAGAGCTAATTGACAAAAAATTTATACGACCTAGTACATCTCCGTGGGGGGCCCCAGTATTGTTTGTCAAGAAGAAAGAAGGAACATTGCGACTGTGTGTAGATTACAGGGAGTTAAATAAATTAACAGTGAAGAATAAATACCCCCTGCCACGCATAGATGATCTCTTCGATCAACTCGTCAATGCAAAAGTGTTTTCAAAACTGGACTTACGGTCGGGTTATCACCAGTTGCGCATAAAAGAGGAAGATATTTATAAGACTGCCTTTAGCACAAGGTATGAGCATTATGAGTTCGTCGTCATGCCTTTTGGACTAACTAATGCTCCTGCAGTTTTCATGGATTTAATGAATCGAGTGTTTAAGGATTTCCTCGATATATTCATCATAGTCTTTATCGATGATATATTAATTTATTCCCCGTCTGAAGAAGACCATGCACAGCATTTACGATTGACCTTGCAAAGGTTGACGGAAAAGCAATTGTATGCGAAATTTTCAAAATGCGCATTCTGGTTGCGAGAAGTATCCTTTTTGGGGCATGTTATAACGGAGCAAGGGCTATCGGTTGATCCTGCAAAGGTTGATTCAATTCTCAATTGGTCACAGCCGACAAATGTAACGGAAGTACGAAGTTTTCTTGGCTTAGCAGGCTATTATCGCAGGTTTGTGAAGGACTTCTCGAAGATTTCACTACCGTTGACACAGTTAACCCGAAAGAACGTTCCTTTTCAGTGGACAGACAACTGTCAAATTGCTTTTGAATTACTGAAAGAAAGGTTAACAACTACTCCAATTCTGATTTTGCCATCCGGCACCGAGGGGTTTCAAATTTATAGTGACGCTTCGTATAAAGGTTTAGGTTGTGTCTTAATGCAACATGGAAAAGTAATTGCTTATGCGTCGCGATAATTAAAAGATGCTGAAAAGAATTATCCAACGCACGATCTGGAGTTAGCAGCAGTCGTCTTTGCGTTAAAAATTTGGCGCCACTATTTATATGGCGTAAAATGTGAAATCTATACAGATCATAAAAGTTTAAAGTATATTTTCACACAGAAAGAATTAAATCTTCGTCAACGGCGTTGGCTAGAATTCATTAAAGACTATGATATGGATATTCATTATCATCCTGGTAAAGCCAATGTTGTAGCTGATGCCCTAAGCCGGAAAACTGTTGGTGGTGCAGCACCTCTGTATAATATGCATCTTTTACGAGAACTTGAAAAGGCAGGGATAATTCCACTGATGACAGCTACTGATAAACAGAGCCAACTTTTCCAAATGCAAATCCATTATACACTGAAAGATAAAATTTTGGAAGCAACACCAAAAGATACTTATCTGATGGACATGATAGAAAAGGTTAAACGAGGAGAAAATCAGAGCTTCACAAAACAAAACGGGTTAGTATTGATGAAAGGAAGATTGTGCGTACCAAACATAGATAGTTTACGAAAGGAAATCCTCTACGAAGCTCATAATACGCCATATTCAATTCATCCTGGCCGGACAAAAATGTATCATGATTTAAAAGAGGACTTTTGGTGGCCAGGAATGAAGAAAGATGTAATTACCCATATTGCATCTTGTCATACTTGCCAGGTAGTGAAAGCTGAACATACGAAACCCGGAAGCTATTTGCACTCGTTACCGATACTGGAATGGAAATGGGAGGATATAGCTATGGATTTTGTCTTTGGGTTACCTCGTAGTAAACTGAGTCATGATGGCATTTGGGTCATTATTGACCGGTTAACCAAGAGTGCCCATTTCATTGCTATAAGACAAGATGGACCGCCTGAGAAGTTGAATAGTTTATACATTGATAATATTGTCAAATTGCATGGTACTCCCCGAACGATTATTTCTGATCGAGACGGACGTTTCACATCAGATAATTGGAAACAAATTCATAAACGTTTGGGAACAAAGTTACAGTTCAGTACGGCTTTCCACCCTCAAACTGATGGACAGTCTGAAAGAACTATTCAATTTCTCGAAGATCTGTTACGCATGGTTGTCTTGGATCTCAAAGGCTCATGGGAGAAATATTTGGCACTGGTAGAATTCTCATATAATAACAGTTATCAAGCTTCAATACATATGGCACCCTACGAAGCTCTTTATGGAAGAAGGTGTCGAACTCCTTTGAGTTGGGCGGAAGATGGAGAAAGAGAATTATATAATAAAGAGAAGATGGATAAGTGGCACGAGAAGATTGTCCTTATCCAGCAAAGGATGAAGGTGGCACAAGATCGTCAGCAAAAGTATTTCAACGTCAAACATCGACATGTGGAGTTCCAAGTGGGTGATCTGGTATGTTTAAAACTTAAACCTTTCAAGGGGGCTTCACGTTTGCGACGACTTGGAAAATTAAGTCCGCGGTATGTAGGCCCATTTCCTGTACTCGAGCGAGTTGGTGAAGTAGCTTATCGATTACAGTTACCGGAGGAATTACAAAGATTACATGATGTGTTTCATGTTTTGGCATTACGGAAATATATACAGGACCCTGAGAAGATTGTGCCCGTAGAGACTGTACAAATAAATGCTGATTTGTCTAGTCCGATAGAAGCATATCAGATTCTCGACAGGCAAAATAAAAAGCTACGGAACAGAGAAGTGAAGTTTGTACAAATATGGTGGAAGGGTCAAACACGAGAAGAAGCAACATGGGAACGGGAAGATGCTATGCGAGATCTTTTTCCTAGTTTATTCAAAGAGCATGATGATAAGATTTTCGAGGACGAAAATTTCTAAGGGAGGAAGAATTGTGACGTCCGACCTTCCACGTAAGTGCACATAAATTTTTTTATGCATTTAATCAAGGGGAAACGTAGTTACTTACGCAAACATGAATTTAAACGAATTTAGTTAAAAATCCCCGATGATGAGAATAGCACATAGTAACAGATTTTATTTCACCCCTACAGTTCTTGGTTCATTGCATGTTAGCGAATTGCTAAATATCATTTGGCATCGTACGAGTGTTGAGGAAGATTAACAGGATGAGGCTAGAAGATATGTTTATCTGACGTAATTTGTTACAAGGGGGCTTTCTATTTAACTTATTGTCTTGTGAATTGGAAAGCGGTGGAAAAATTAATATGTTATATTATCTTCTTACCCTTACCTGTGCCGACTACCTTGCCAGTTCTGCCTTTTCGTGTGATTTCTCCGAAGCAGCCGCTAGGGTTCTTCGAAATCTCTTCCTTCTCTCCATTTTTCCCTTATTTCTCTTGAGTTCTACAAGATTCGAGTGGCTCGAAGGCTGGTAGAGCTTTATTTTGTGTGGCGCACGTCGGGCTTGGAGTTGCGGGATTGATATTAGGAATTTTCATCACCTCTTCTCCTCTTTTTGATCCACTGTAAGTCTTCTTCTTGCTCGTCCAGATCTGTGCGTTTGGTGTTAGATTCATGGCATGCACTCTATTTTCGACATGAGGGGTCTGGGTTTAATATTTTAGAGCTTAGGGATCTTTGGTTTTCTTGGTTATTCATACCCGCTGCTGTTTTCGGGATGCTGCTGTTTACAGGATATAGATATATATATATAGATATATATATGCATGTGTTTGTGAGTTATTTTGGTTTTGGCTGGTAGTTCTGTTCTTACCCTGCTGTGGAGTTCATGTATATATATATATATATATATATATATATATATATATATATATATATATATATATATATATATATATATATATATATATATGTGAGTGTGAGTGCAGTGATATCTATATGTGAGTGTGAGTGCAGTGATATCTATATGTGAGTGTGAGTGCAGTAAGAGACACAGATATGTGTATTAGTGCTCAGGTGTGTGTTGTGTTTTTTTTTTGTGTAGTATTCAGCCATGGAAGCGTATGGGGGCGTGTTCTTTTCGTGTCGTCCACCCTAGAAGTCAGCGTCATAGTTGTACTGTGGTGCAACCCCGATAGTAGCGACCCTAATAATGAATTATTGTAAACAGAGATCGTGAGGATGGCATCCCAAGATAGACGTGGTGATGACTTGGGGCGTGACACTGGGAAAGAACATGTGGAGGTGAGACCTATCTTTTTAATTTATGCTTATTTCACCTACTTTCTTTTATTTCATACTGCTGTTTCAAGTTAGCAAATGAACAATGTATGTGCAAAATCACTATACATGATAGAACTTTAATCCTCGCTATAGTATGGCCTCATTTAGAGGCAAACAGGCGATGGAATATTTTTGAGGGGATTATTAAAATAACAAGAACCAATTCATTCACTAAGTTAAGCGTATCGATACGAGGAGGTGTTAAGGGTTAATTGAAAGTGCATGCAAATGTTTTATGAGTTACCAAACCAGTCGAGCCGAAAGGCATAAACGCGTGTTGTACGTACTGGTTTGGTTATAGAGGACCCCACAGGGTCGGGTCGACGGGCCCAAAAGCTAGTCAAGCAAAAGAAAAGTACAGAGATTTAGTCAATTGCCCCTTAACATTTCCTAAATGAGATTACGTTTGAATATGCTCTTAGTTCATTTATAGTTAATAATTCCTGTATAATTCTCAGCTTATATTGTTTATAGCCATACTCCCTGTACTGTTCTTAGCTTATACTAATATATTTTGGCAAGTTGTCTATTTCTTTTATCCTCTACTGTTAACGTGGCTTTTATTATTACTAGCTATGCATATTGTCAAGATAACTTTCATGTTTGCATGAATAGCAGGTTAAAAAGATAGAGTTTTGCTTAGTCTTTATTAAAGACTAACGGTTTCAAATGCTAACTTTTTAGGGAAAGGGAAATCTCAAGCGGGACAGTGCTAGTACTTGAGGACTTCCTATTATATGTTTACTGTACAGTAGTTTTTATATAGTAGCTCTGTGAAATAAACTTTTGTATTATCGCTATTGTGTATCATTATCATGTGGTGTAATTGGTTTTTATGTTGCGTTAGAATGTAAACTAATGTGCTGCTATATCAGAACATACTCAGTGTGTATTAGTTTTTAGACGCATTGTGATATATATATATATATATCTGTTAGTGATTTATTGATGTGGTTTAGTATATTAATTATGATAGGAGATAGTAGTAATTGTGGCGGAGGTGTGGGCCGTTACACTAGCTAGCAGGGCTGTGAGTCACTCAATAGTAGAATGAGAAATTGGTCCGAGAAGATCCCGCTGATCAGGCTCCTACTAGCTGACAGGGTCGGAAGTCACTCAGAGATAGTTTAAAGTGTTGACCCCAAGAAGATCCTGGTGACTAGACTCCCACTAACTGATAGGGTTGAAAGTCACTCGGTGGTAGAATGAGAAATGGCACCGAGCAAATCCTACTGGCCAGGCTCCCACTAGCTGGCAGGGCTGGAAGTCACTCAGAGAAATATTGAAATGTTGGACCAAGCAGATCCAACAGTCTAGTCTTGCACTAGCCCGAATCTCGCCAACTATTTGAGGTCAATAACTACTCGGCAACAGTGTAGGGAGAAGGTGAGTACATTCGTTCGGGGTTGGATCTCGCCAACTGGGGTACTTGCACGCCTCCCCGAAGAGCCTACAATCAAGTATCATAAAGTTAGAAGTCGTGTTGTACTAAGCCTTCCACTCGCGCCTAGTCCTTAAGGTGGCGAGAGCAAGTATCCCCCTAGTAGGCGAATGCGCGTGATGTGCGAGACAGTCTTGACTAACCTCGATCTACCCTACTGTGTTTTGCCTTAGAGAAATAACGCTTCTTAATTACTCGTCCGATCATGCGAAGATCGCGGGTTCATGTGCATCGAGTGGTTCGATTCTGTCCACCGAGGGGGCGTGATCTCGAGGCCTTTATGCAACACATGTTCTGACAAAACTCGGAGGGTGCAACATCTCATTTCCGACTAGACCCTTGGGAATGGTTTTGTCTTAACAGAACCCTAGAAGCCCAAGAATTAAAGTACAACGACCGACACTTCGGGTCACGGGTTGGTCATGCCCGTGACCTATGTGTCACGCCCGTGACATAGGGCGTGACTCCTTCGACGATCGTCGATCTCCGTGAGACGATCGTCGAATTTGAAACCCGAGCCTGTCACGCCCGTGACCTATGTTTCACGCCCATGACCTAGGGCGTGACTCCTTCGACGATCGTCGATCTCCGTGAGACAATCATCGAACTTGCGACCCGGGCCTGTCACGCCCGTGACCTATGTGGCACGCTCGTGACCTAGGGTGTGCCCCCTTCGACGATCGTTGATCTCAGCGGGACGATCGTCGAAGCGCAGAATTTGCGTAATGGCCATGTCACGCCCGTGACCCAGGTGTCACGCCCGTGACCCAGGTGTCACGCCCGTGACCTAGGGCGTGACCCCCCTTCGGCGATCGTTGATCTCAGCGAGATGATCGTCGAGCGCAGAATTTGCATCTTGACCCTGTCACGCCCGTGACCCATGTGTCACGCCCGTGACCTAGGGCATGACCACCCTTCGACGATCGATGATCTCAGTTCGACGATCGTCGATCCCAGAATTTGCCATTCGAGCCTGTCACGCCCGTGACCTATGTGTCACGCCCGTGACCAAGGCCGAAACGTCAGCCAGACTTTAAATTTCGGTAACCGACGTCTTAATCAATTCTGATTATGGGAATGTACAGCAGGAATATTTATGGGCCGTTTCCGTCCCTAATTATTTAATAGAAAGAGAGAGTGAGGTCCAATAGAAAATCGTCACCTGGATCAGCCAATTCATCTTCCACCTTTTCCTCTTCCCTGCATCATAACCGAAACGTTATTAAGAAGAAACATTCATGGCCATGAATGTTTCATCCTTTCCCCTCCCCATTGGGAAATCTATAAAAGCCCCCTTGGAGCAAGAGGAGAAGGTTACACGCTCGATCAAACAAATTCAGACTTTTGCTCTTGCTGTAGGAGAAGTTCGGGAACGCCATCACCGCGCCATGACAATCCGACGTTCATCTCGCCTTCAAACCGCGAACAAGGTCCTCCTCTACTCTTTCTTCTATGGATAGATCTTAGAAATTACTTAGGAGAGATGTCGAGCTCAAAGGAGCAAGATTGAGTGAGTTTTTCCATGTTTTTTCAAAAATAAATGGTGGTCGGGTTCGCCGGAAACTGCCTCTCCGCCGCCCGTGCCGCCGCCCGACGGTAGCCCTCACCTCAATAGAGGTGGTGGTGGTGGTGGCCGGCCAGGGAGATGGCTGGGTGGCCGGGAAATAGCTTTAGAAAAGCTACAGGTTTTAAGCATTTTAGGTGATGGTTCGGGCTTTTTGAGAAGATGAACAGTAAACTATATTACTAAATTATTCTTTTTATATATAAAGGTAGTGATTTATCAAGCGCTCTTTTATGCAATTTAATGAGGTACTTAGAGGCTTTTTATGTAGAAGTGGTCAACATAGAAAATGTAGCCCTTGAAGTCTAGTTTAATTTAAAATTGATTTCACTCAATTTGGAGTCCTGGTCAGACCACATCACACTTTTTGGTGAGGTCTATCCATAGGGCTGTATTGACCTTAGAAAAATTCCCCACTCCAATCCAGTCATCAAAATGACTTGAAATTTGGGGTGTGGCCTAATCTTATCTATATCTAGATGCTGTCCAAAAATTAGGATTTTTGAGAAATATTTTTCTATAGTTTTTAGAAAAATTCAATAATCCTAGCATAATTTAATTAGATGGCTAAATGACTTCCAAACCCTCCCAAATTTTGGTGAGTGGTCTCTGGGTTTATCATAATGTTCTGGTAAAAAATTTCATTGCATTTGGAGATGTTTCGAATAGGTTTTTATCCAACCCTAGGTTGATCCTTATAGGTATTTAAGTGGCCATATCACGTCAAGAGGGGCTGATATTTTGGTCACTGACTTTTTAGGGCATGATACACCCTCCAAGGGAGTTTGGAGTGGTTTGGTGTAGGGTAGCCCTAGAACCCTAGGGTAGGTCCCTTAATGGGGATTTGTAGGGTTGTGAAGGTCATGGGGTCAAATGACCTTGGACTGACTTGAAATTTGGTGGAGAGGACCATAGGGCCATTAAAGTCCTCTGGTAAAAATATTAGGGTATTTGGAGACCTTTAGCCCACCTAAAACCCTAACCCTAGTTTATGTCACCAACCTTAATTTGAATTATTAAGCTATCAACTGGACTACAAATCAAGTAAAAATTGGATAGGGTGATTTTGTAATCCAAGTAGACATAATATAATTTTGTTGAGATTTTTGGGCTAATTTATACAGTACTTCATTTACAACTCTAATTGTGCCCTAGATATTTGTTTTGATGATTCTCGAATTTCTGTTTACTGGAATGTTATGAAATCTTTGATTAGGGCATCTTATAGAATATTATACCTTCTGTATTTTTATTGGAAGTTTTATCTGATTATTTTTGGTACTTTATTCTTTAATGTACTAATTGTGATATGTAGTCAAAAATACAGTTAAGGCCCAATTACTATTTGGAAAATTATGAAATTTGGTAAGAGGGTGTTTCAAATTATGATAGTCACCCTATAATTTTATCTGGAATTTTAGATGATTAAAAACAGTACCTTCTTTATTAAGTGAGGAAAATTAGTATCTTACATTAAAATAAATTCAGAGTTCAAATATTAGAGAAAAATTATGGTACTTGGTTTATGATGGTTTTAGGTCACTATATAGCTTCTATAATTTTCTTGAGATTTTTGGATATATATTTACAGTACTTCCTTCATAATATAATAAAAGTGACCTAAAATGGTAAATAAGGACATGTAGGCCTAAACAGCTCTTAAATTTCTCAAAACTTGGAATTGCTGTTTAAATGTCTCATAGGATTTTTACTGATTTTAGGAGGATTCATTGTTGGCTCATTAGTGCACTTCATGTTCATATTAGGGCATTTGGAATCTTAGAATAAATAAATTAAATGTCAAATGAAATAGGAAAATTATTATTTTCTAGATTTAGACTAATTAGGTCATGGTAGACCTCCAGTAAATATTATATGAGATTCAGAAGACAGTTTGGAGTACCACCCCTTGCATACCTCCTAAAGCTTAGGATGGTCTGCGTTTAGTAAAAACTGTAGAAGCTGAACTAGAGTGGGTAATGAACTTGGGAGATGGAATTTTGGTAGTTTGCTGGTTTGGATAGGGTGAGTTAAATCAAGTTCATTATTGGAAGTCAGGATGGGTAGGGTGTGAGATTGACTAGCGATAAGTAGTGTTCGGGTTTGACGGAAGATCATCCTCCCCGAGAAGAGGAAGAGTCAAAGTCACCCTAGGATTAGCCCACTGTAATGTGAGAAGGGAATGGGTTAAGGGAATCAATCAATTATAATAAGTGCCTTGGAAAGGGAGTTTTGGGATTCACCCCATCATAGCTCCTAGTACCGCTGCGAGCCCTTCACCGGGTAAACCTCGGGAAGTCCAAAGTTAACCTTAACTCTTAGGAATAAAATGATCAAGAGTAACCCTAATAATAGTTCTACCTCACACCTACACTTGTATACTTAGGAAGAAGAATTGGCATGGAATGGGTAGAGTAGGCCCGTTGTCTAAGGGCCTACTAGTAATGACAATGGTTTGGTTTGTAATTTGGAAGTCCAGGGAGCGGGATGCTTGGGGACTTGGTATATGCTTGGTAGCCTAGAGAGCTGGAGGCTCGGTGACATGAGAACTTGTACAAATATAATTGTCATGATTGCATGTGCATAAAAGTGGTGGGTCATCGGTACTGGGCGATCGATCACACCGACAGCGGTACGTTGACTCGGCGGTGTGGGACACTTAGCCAAAGAAAGCCTGGTGGGTATAGCCAGCACTAGTACGCAGATACTCTAGGTTGTGTTCTTCTAGGGGCGTACGGAAGGGCTAGGCCTGGTAGTGTGGTTACCCGCCTAGGAGTGGGGGGCCCGACCCACTGTCTCCGTTTGCCACAACGAAGGTTCCTGGGAGTGAAGCTAGCTTTTCGAACAGGGGGAACAAAAGGTCTGTGCGCATGGAGTCGTGTGGGTGTGTTGCACTTGCTTGTGCATTCCATAGCATATTTGCATGTCAAGCATAAACATTGCCACCTATCGTATAAGATGGTATGAGACGTTTATACAATAGGCCCTGCAAAACGACCCCTTGGTCTATAGGGGTAATCCCTATAAATCAATGGTTATATTTCTTGTGCTTTTACTTACTTGCTACTCCTTGCTGTTTGATAACCGACACCCCAACGTATAAATGGTATGAGACACTTTATATGATGGGAGCCCTGCAAAAGATCCCTTGGCTTATGCGCTTCCGCGCATAAGTTAAGGTTACATTTCCTACTTTCTGCTTCTATCATGTTTACTTTGGAATTGCTAGCATAGGTCCGCTGTCACCTGCTTTTGACTTACTCTCCACCTTCATATCCTTCCCTTTCTTCCTCTCCGCTCGGTACCTAGGAGCCATGGGGGAAGGGGTAGGGGATGATAGGGCTTAGTCTTTATGACTAACGGTTTTCGAACCACAACATTTTAGGTGTACCATATGAAAGGGTCACGGGTGTTACAGTTTCTGACAGAGTTGACCCCGCGACCGTGTTACCATTGTCACCAGCCGGGACATAAACGGGTTAAATGCCCCATGATGGGTGGGATCCCACCAGCTCAGCAGCCAGGAGGCCGAAGACGTAGACGCAGACGTGGATTGCGAGGCGGCGACGGCAGGCCAAAAAGGAAGAAGCACCCAGAGATGCAGCACCAGCAGAGTACGAAGTCGGTGGAGATGGGCCAGTCTAGCTTGGGTGCTCTCGGTTCAGTGACAGTTACGGCGACGCTTAGTTTTAGTTTTGCTTCCGCGAGTGACTTGTAGTGAGGATATGATGTACCGGGCATAAGCCCTCCTTTTGTACTCTGATTATTATTACTATTGTGGACTCTCCCTTCGTGGAGATTTATTTATATACATGTGATTATTGTGGACTTGCTTTTTCTTCTTTATGCTACTGTTCTGCGATCGAAACGGGCCGGCAGAATTGGCGTTTTGTAGTGGCGGCCTTCCCGTGAGTCGGTGCCACCGCAAAGCGGCAGTTCTGGGCTAAGACCCCGGTATTTTGAAAAAAAAGGGGGGTCTTACAGAGGGATTCTAGCATAATGTGTTTTACCTTCGAGAAATCACTCCTCAAAAGTGGTGTGTGCATGCGAGTGCGACATGACAAATAAACATTACAAGAAAAGGTACGAATTACATAGTGGAATTTCATTAAAATATTTATTTGATTACAAAAAGGTTACATCGTTGGTGAGTGTACAAAGAAGGGGGGGATCATTACAGAAAAAAGAAAAAGTTTACAGTGCGTCCCCTAATCGTCTCCCCCAGACGGATTGTCTCGCCAGCCCTCCACCTCGTCAAAGAGTGAGTCGAGCTCGTCCTCCTCCTCGCTAGGGGTGGGGATGGGGATGGGGATGAATAGCTCGGGGACCAAGTCCTTAGCGGTGACACTCTCGCAGTCTGGCGTCAGTACTTTGAGGTCCTGCATGATCTAGAGCGTATGGTCAGCAGCCTTGATGGAGGTGGCCCTCATTATCTCATTGACCTCCGCAATGCAGTACATACACGACCTTCTAGCTTGGTTGCTCGACTCGCCGCGGGTTGGGGGAAGAAGGGTATCAACCAGGAAAGTAACCTCCATTTAGAGTTGCCTATTCTACCCCTCCAGCATTTTGTTCCTCTCCTCGAGGTCGGCGACGCGAGAGCGTAGACGGTCAGCGGTCATGGCATCCTGCGAGGAGGAAGTTAGAAAGGATTTAGCATGGCGAGTGAAAGAAAATAAGGAAGGGCGGGTATGATCGACACTTACCACCCCCATCAGAGCTCTTCTCAAAAAGGTTTTTGGCGATCCCTAGCTTGCGCTTCAGGTCTGCTGCCTCATCCATGGCGAGAGCTCGCGCTTCCTCGACATCTAACTACTTGTGGTTGAGGGTGAAGCCGCGACATACGGACATGTGTGCGAGCTCCATGGAGTGCATCTGGGCTCGTGTGCACTCATGGGTGAGCCACTACAGCGTCATATTGTCATAGGCCTCTACGTCCTCGCGGCCGTAGAGCCCGAATTCGAGGGCGAAGGCATGCCCACTGGGAGGTAGGCGCTCGTACTAGGAGGGGAGGAGCGAGGAAATGGAAACACGGTTGACCTTCTCATCATATAGCACCATGGGCTCGCCGGCTTGATCCTTTACTTTCCCGTTAAGACCGTAATTTCGATGGGCACTCGGCTATCCCACCTCGCGGGTTTCAGACATCACCACAGTAGGGGACCTGGGGAGGTCTCTCTCACCTCGCTCCCCCTATGGCGAGTCTATCTGGACCTGCTTGCCCTTAGACACCACCGCCTTCTTTAGGATCTTTCATGGTGGAGGAGGGTGAGGCGAACTAGAGGCATTAGGGGTGGGTCTCTTCTAGCTGCTGGTGGGTCCGGTTGTATCCTGCTCTGTACCACACACCACTGCGGCTGCCCACTCCCGAGCGAGTGGGTCAATATGCAGTCCAGCATGCGCAAAAGGTGGGTGTTTTGGGACGAGTCTCTCCCTGCAGTGAATGAACTTAGCCTCATCAGGAATAAAAATAGCTTTTTGGCGAGTCCAAAGTGAAGCGAAGGGGAAACATACCTTCTCTAGGAAGAACCGGTGGGAGCAGGTCGAGGCTCATTTGCAGGAAGGTGACCTCAAAATCTTTGTGGAGGAAGAACTGATGGAGGTTGGCGTCATCACTCGATACAGTCGGCACCCGGTACGTCTCTTCGCTCCGTTGAATATGCGAGTAGGGGATGTTGCGGAGATCGCCCTTGATGAAGACAAACTTGGTGAACCAGTGATGGTTTTTATTAGCGGTCTCACGCACCTTGAATTGAGAGCCGGCGAAGAAGGCGACGCCGTAATTTGTGGCGCGATAGATTAAGAGCTTTTGGAAGACGGTGAGGTTGAACTCGATCTGCTCCTTCTAGTGGGAACTCGTGAAGGCCACCAGCGTGTCAATCGCATTGGGGTTAAGCTTCGTGGGGATGGCCTCGAAGTATTTCAGGACCTGACGAACCTCCGACCCGAGGGGAAGGCACAACCCCACCTCGAAGTTCTAGATGGGGAAGGCGAGTTCATCGGGGAGAAAGGGGTTTATCGTCTCGCCCCTCCCTGACCGGCACACAGTGAACTCCTGAGGGACGTAATCAGCAACGAAGGCGAGATATTCCTGCTCCGAGGGGTTCCCATCAAAGAAGGGATACTCGGCAAACTGCTTCGCGCACTTCGATCTCCCTTTGGCATCGGTTCGCATCATTCCCATCCTATGTAACGCCCCTAATTTTTCGATGTTTATTTCAATTCCTTTAGTGACATATTTTGATCTCATGGCATTACGTTGACGTATACTTGACGGGTACCGTTGCTGGAGCATGACTTTTCCTCATTTGGTATCCGAGCTTTTTTCGACTTAGAATATTAGCATGGCTATTTTCTTCTGAGTCTTGTTATTCTCTTGCGAGCCGGGGTTCGTTTTGGAACACGGTGAAGCCTTTTTAAGAATATTGTGTTTTAATTTTGGGAAGTTTTTACACAAGTTTGGTTTGTCGAATCTTAAATTCGACTTCGTCGTTGATTTCGTAGCGTCGATATTTAGCTACGGTGCGAATTTTGTAGAAATCTGAGTTGATGTGAGATATGTTATACTATAACATATGTATATAATATGATATTATACTATATCATATAATAATATAATATGATAATATATAATATGTTGATCTGATAATATATAATATCATATCAGATATTATAACCGAGTACAATTCATCTTCTTCCCCAAGCTATCAGATAGAAAACGCGGAAGAGAGAGCGGCGGGTTTTGCTAGGCTTTCGGCCACCACTTTAGGAGCTCTGGTGCACGAAATCGTCGTCGGAGAGTAGATCCGGAAAGCTCTCGGCGAGATCTACGTGTTTGTGGTAGGTAATTTTGATTTCGTGGACTTTTTGTGTTATGGTTTCTCACATTGACCCTCTTTTGTCCTGAAAAGCTTCAAGAATTGTTGCCCACGAATTCTTGCGGCCAGATCCTCAAAGAGAAGCACTATGTGGCCGAATTTGGGCTGGATCGAGGCAAGTGGTGATTTTTCCCTTACTTTTGGTTTCTTACTTTTCATTTATTTCATTTATTCCCATCCTAGAGTAGTCTAGGGATCAGTGGTAAGTATAGAAAGAATTTATGGTTTATGATAGGTAAATTCCTCGAGTATCCTGAGGCAAATTCGGCGAGTATAAGTGCATTAGCCAGTGTAGATTTGTCGGTTATGAAAAGTTAGCCCAGGTAAATTCGTCGGGTATGGCGTAAAGAAACCCAGGGAAATTCGTCAAGAGGCTAGGCGTTGAGTGGTCTGAGAGCTAAGTACAAAAGCGTTGAGTGTGTTTGATACACTCAACGCAGCGTTGAGTGGGTCGAGAAGCTAATTAAAAAGCGTTGAGTGTGCTTGATACACTCAATGCAGCGTTGAGGAGGGTGGCGAGAAGCTAAGTAAAATCATTGAGTGTGTTGGCTGCTTAAGGCTTGGCATTGAGTGTTGTTAACTTGGCGTTGAGTGTATAGCCTTGGCGTTGAGTAATCTGTGAAGCTAAGTCAAAAGCATTGAATGCACTCAACGTGGCGTTGAGTGAAGCTATTATGCCATTGAGTGATGGTATTTTTGCTGAGTAATCTGCTACGCGTTGAGTGGACTCAACGCAGCGTTGAGTGGACTCAACGCAGCGTTGAGTGGACTCAACGCAGCGTTGAGTGGACTCAACGCAGCGTTGAGTGAAGGTGGAATCGTTGAGTTAGCTGGTACGAAGTTGAGTGCGTTGACTATACTCAACGCGGTGTCGAGTGTACTCGACACTTTTCCCCAGACTTAGTGTGGCGTTGAGTGCTTTAACTACACTCAACGCGGCGTCGAGTGTACTCAATGCTTTTCCCTAAACTTAGTATGGGGTTGAGTGCATTGAATACACTCAACGTGGCATCGTGTATCTACTGCATTCATCATGTATACTCGACGAATCAGCTTGAACTTAGAAATTTATCGCCAAATTAAGTTAAATTCAGATGTGCGAGTATTGATTTGTGTGTTGATTTGTATTATGTTGGAGCTTTTGGTTGGCATGTGGATACAAGACCTCCAACCTAGTGCCAAATTGTGAATCATTATACTGCTAGAGTTATTTTGGGACTGTGAGGTTAAGTTGGACAAAGTGGCCATCACCACAATACCTTGTTTGAATTGATGGGTTGGGTTGGACATTGAGGCCACCTCCCTAGTACCTTGCTGAGGCATTTGGACTGTCTGGTTGTGTTGGGCAATGTGGCCACCACCGCAGTACCTTCTTAAAACATTTTAGGTCCGTAAGTTCGGGTTGGACAATGTTGACATCGACTCAGGCCCATTTCTTACCAATGTTAATGATTCACATGAGTATAACTGTGAAGTCTCTTTCCTCGTTTGTACAAGTATATGTTATTCTGCTTATTTTTTTTAGATATTCTCGACGCATGACTTCGTTTGCACTTTGTGCAACTTTCTTACTTTTGAATAAGTAAATACTTTACTATAGTCATATAATTCATTGCTGAAATTTGATAGGTTGCTTATGGTTGGGCTGATAAACCTTGTTCCTTTGGTTATTGCTAATATTTTGATCTTTGATCATCACTTGTATAATCTTGCTATGGTATTATTTTCTTGTGAATACCTCAAGTTTGGAGCAGTGACCGGTTGAGTGGCTAGAGTTTTGGTTTTTGGCTGGTGTTTTGCAGCAGTCTTTCCCTCACCGGTTATGAGGTAGTTGTTGTTTCTTTTTTATAGTTCAGACATACATTATGTTGGTGGGTTTGTGTCAGGTTGTTGACGCCCGCAAGATTTTATTTAATGTTAAGTACTTGCTAGATGCTAAGTCTATTTTCTTATGAACTATTGGTTTACTTGCTCTCTGGGAAGGTTTTATGCTAGGTTGCATGTTAGGTATATTAAAATCATAAAAATATTACTTTTATCATCTCATATATGTCATCTTTTAAATCTAAAGTCATTATACTTTAATGAATGTATAAATTATGGTTATACTTATACTAAATCTTGAGTCATACATAACATGAGTCGTCCAATTTGGATGTTTATGTTTATGTATGATGTTGAGCAATATTAACAAAGTACTTTTCGCGACGTATATTTATACTTTCACTCATGCACTAGTTGATCCACTGAGCTGAGGGATACGACCATCAAAACTTACTTAATTGTGGTTTATTCATAATACAATTGTAGATTTCATATTAAATGTAGAGTTGGAGTTTGTCTGAATGTCTGCAGTTATCCCCTGCACGGCGTGACATCACGGCACATGTTTTATCATACTCTGATATTCATTTAAATTCAAAGAAAATGCGGGTTGTGACATCCTAATAATGGTTTTTTTTGCTAGTGCTAGAGGCGAGAAGTACGGGGTCAAGAAGGTGTAACTACAATAAATGCAATGGGGGTACGGGTAAGTGGGTGGTCCTATTTATAGAAAGAGCTAGGTAAGGCGAGTTGCTCTCTTAGGCCGACTCGCTAGCCTCGACATTAACCTCCTGCGACCTGTTCTACCAGCAAACCCAAATTCAAATTGAAACTCTACACTCGCGCGAGATCAACAAGCACCAAATATTGCATATATTACAATTATTACAGAGCATAGTTTTGCGAATGTCCTCAAACAAAAATATAGCGAGGAAGAAAAATTATTACAAGCGCGAGAAGACCTCAGGTGGCAAGGGGCGAGTGCAGGTAGGCTCAGAGCAGGTGTAACGTCCTGATTCGTGCTAGACCCCTCGCGTGTGCTTTTGAGTAAAGAGAGTTGTCTTGGGCTCGGGGTGCACTGGTGGGCAGGCATGCACTCGTGCCGGGAAAGCGCCGACTCAACGCTTGGTGACAGGTTGCTACCGCGCGGTGGTAGCGGGATACCGTGCATCGATAGTTGGCGTCGATTGGTCACGACGCCTCTAGACAAGCGTTGAGTGCTACCGTGTGGCGGTAGTTAGTTACCGCGGGCGGTAGTGTGCATCGAATGGATTCGACGAGCTTAGAGTGCGTCGAGTGTACTACCGCGCGGTGGTAGCGGGATACCGTGCGGTGGTAGTCGAGCTGGGCATAGGCAAAAACTTCTATGAGTAACCGCCCGACGGTAGAAGTATCGCTAGCGGTAGCATACCTACTGCACGACGGTAAAAAGAGTACCGTGTGGCGAAAGTGATTCAGGTGTCGACGTCTGAGTCGTGGGTTTGGACGGTGGCTTGTGGCATAAGTCACTTTTGGAGTTACTGCGCGGCGGTAGCTCCTTGATCGGGAAACCCTAGATCTAGGCTGGGTTTGGCGCGGCTTATTTGCTCCGGTGAGGTTGGACAAAAAACGTCATTGTTATGCTAAAATCTTATTCTTAAAACTAGTTTTTTTTTAACGATTGTAACATTTGTCATACCAAACATACATTTTATGACAATGATATTTTTGTCCAACCTCACCAGAGCAAATAAGTCACGCTAAATGCATCCCTAATCGGTCACTCCTTTATTAATGTTGTCCGAGGCTTAGTCGTCACTTTCTTCTTGTGTCGAACTTTATCGCAGGAAACAAGTTGACGTCTCCATGCCGCCAAGAAGGTGAACTCGATCTATGGCCAGAAATGAGGTGAGCTTCCTACCCTCTCCCTTGGTGCTAGATATTTAAATATATTATAGGAGAGATGTCCGCTCAAGAGAGCTTGACTTTGGTGCGTAATGGAGATCTCCTAGGTAGAGACCACTCTAGGACCTTTGTCCTAGGTTTGTTGTCTTCAACCTTTCCTCTCTTCAATATAAGAACGATGGACTTAGTTTCGTGAAGAATGGTGGTCTATTGAGGGTGAATAAGGGAGGAGAAAGAGCTGGATGTATTTGTATGGATGGCTAGAGGAAGAAGATGAACTGATGTCGTTCGTTCGACTTTACGATGCGTGCAGAAATCAGATTTCTGTACGTTGTAGGTCTCGTGCTCGATTTAATCCATGATACGAGCACTTCTAGATCTCGAGCTGAACACAAAATTTGTAGCCCTTAGAAAGACCTTTCCAACAGATGGTTGAATGTTTTCTAGTGAGCATTGTGGCTCCCGCAAAGTGCGACGAATGTTGCTGCGTTGAACTAACATAAGGCCATGACAGATTTTTTGTCTAAGTAGTTGATGTGCTAGCCTGGTGTTTGAATCTTGGACTTGGTAGGAAGGCGTAGCCTTGGATGACATCTTGCGTTGCGAGAATCTAGTTTGAGGAAACCGTGATGAGCTAATGCATTATGCTTTGATGGACCTTGGATGTATAAATGGTTTATCTATGCAATCCGATGAAAGTGCATATAATAATACTATGATGGTTGATATGTATTGGAAGAGTAAATTGTGCGCTTGTATGATATACGCAATCGATAGCAAGAGATGAACTATAAACAATGAAAGAACTTGTGGTATGTAAATGTACACGATTATTAATTATCTAGAAACGTATATGTTGCATTGGTCGTTTCCAGAAACAAGTTGCGCTGAAAGATAAATGATTTGATGTGTGTGCGCATGCTAAACTTAGAAAAGGGGGCTAGATGAATATTACGTCCATGGGCATGATATGAGCCTATTAATCTTATGAATTGAAAGTATGATTGGAATAAGTCCACCGTTTAGAGTTGTATGAACACCCTACGGGTAGCGGTGAGGGTCGTATAGCAATAAAACTGATTTGATATCTTAGGTTATGACGGAATCTTGCATGCTTGGAGCACAGATAAGATGTTTGAAGGGACCCAGTGTGGAACCCTTTTGTGCTTTTGAGCATGGGATTTCTATGATGAGAAGGGACTCAGTTGGAGCCCTTGGATGTTTGATGGCATTGCTAAGTGTAATTGCATGTGATGTGTGTTGACATGTAGTGTCATAATCCTGGGTTAATGATAGTGTGGCGGGTCTACAGTCACACCAGTCATCACACCAACGTGAGTTGACAGATATACCTTGGGTGGTTGTGCTTGGTGCTCATTCTCGAGGCTCCTTTCGTGTCAGTGGATGGTTGGGCTTGGTCCTTTCGTGATATGCTCCCAAAGTCTCCTTCCGTGCCATTTATAGGCTAGGTTGGCTGTGTTCTTGGTGCGCATCTACCTGAGACCCCTTCTGATCCATAGTACACAGAGGCTCCGCTGTTGTGTTTTTACGATTGAGGCGTACAAAGGCATAGACCTGGTAGTTTTGACACCTGCCTAGTAGTGGAGATGTCTGCTCTACTATCACCGTTTGGCCATGACATATGACACCTGAGAGGTTAGCTACCTACTCGAAAAGGGGTAACTAAAGGACTATACCGACATAGCAAAACAGAATGTGTGAGTTGCATGGGTGCATCATAAACCATCATTGTATTGCATTTCACCGCATAAGATCCTCATCATATAAATTTATATGGGTAATTTTTTATGGTGAGTTACTTTTTGTTAACCCGATCCTTAACTTATAAATATATATGGGTATTTTTTATAAGATAAAATTCTATTTCTGTTTGTAGATTAAATGTTGGTAGTTGACTGCTCTTTCTTTTACAGTACTTCTAGTGTAGAATGATATTGATATTTGATGTACACTACTACTGTTACATTTATGATATGTAGAGATATATCATCTGCTTGTACTTATAGCTTATATACATATATTGTACCATTCCTACTTTCTCCCTCTCAGTCCATAAGAGCTGCCGGGGTGAGAGGATAAGATAGTCACTTAGTATTTATGACTAACGGTTGTTACGACTACCTTTTTAGGAGGACACCCAGTAGATAGAGCAACAATAATAGGTTATAAAGGAGGGTAGTCAGGCCAGGGGGATAGGGCTTGATACGACGATACCCTCGCTATTGTCGGTTACTGATGTGAGATTTTGAGTGACTATATGTTGTAGCCCTTAGGGAACTTAACTCTGATGTATCCATGAGCTGTATAGTTATACGTGTCTTTTCTTTTGGATTTGTACTAGTGTGGATTTTGACTCCTGTATATTCTTTATGTTGGGTTGACATGGATAATATTTGTGAGAGCCGGCAGAATAGGCGTCTTGTAGTATCGGTCGACCCGTATATTGACGCGACTGCAAGACGGCTGTTCTGGGCATAAGACCCCCTTTAGCCGTGTGTCGAGTGTTCCGAGAGGGCGTCTTACAAATAAATATCAGCTTGCAACGATCTGATCTAAAAAAAGTCATTGAACAATGTTATCACCTGGCTCGATTGGTCAGTGTGAGGTCAAGCTAACATAGTGAAAGCAGTGGCATGCCCTTGTGTAATTCTCACAAAGTATGTTTAATTGTTACCCTACGATTTGCTAACCTGACCTTAGGTTTATATCTTTATACGTAGATCCCGACATGTACAGAGCCAGTAATGGCACTCCCGCCCCTTCCGTCCCTACTCAATTTCAGCAGTCGGAACTGGGACAAACCCTCACGACAATCTTAGACGCATTTAGATCTCAGCAGGCCCCGGTGCAGCAGCAAGCCCCGATTTTTAACTGGTTGAGTATCTTCTGAGCCCTTTCCACACTTGCTTACCATGGGATGGAGTCGGCTGTTCGTACTGAGGAGTGGCTAGATATTATGCAAGAATTGATGACCTGAATCAGATGTCCAGCCAGTATGGTTGTTACTTTAGCTGTATCCGTCTTGGAATAACACGCAAAAAGGTGGTGGAAGTCCCTCATGGGCTCCACTTTTCTAATACGCGTATACACTGACATCAACTGGAACGAATTTTATGATGCCTTCTTAGAGCATTTTGTTCCTTCCACGGCTCGTGACGAACTTGAAGAAAGGTTCCTGTGGTTAAAACAAAGATCCAAGTCAGTGGCAGAATATCAGTGGGAGTTTCAGCATCTTGTCAGGTTTGTTGACTCCTGTGATTTGGATGATCACGGGTATGCAAAATGGTTTTACAAAGGCTTGTGATACTCCCTAAGGCAAACAATTTTATTTATAGCGAACTCGAGCCTAGTAGAGATAATAGCTATGACAAAGAGGTTGGAGATAGACCATTTAGGAGTCCAAACCAGTGGTAAGAGATCCACAGTTGGCGTGATGGAAGCGGGACCCAGCTTTAGGAGGGGGGATAAAACCCGTGGTAGAGGAGGAAATCAAAGAGGGGTGGTCGCTTCCGTCAGAATTTTAGGATGGAGCGCTCGGCCCCACAACCAGCATAGCCTCCACCCCAGCAGTTTCAACGATATCAACAACCCAGAGGGCCGTTCAGGCAAGTTTGTTTTCAGTGTAATCAGTCAGGCCACATCCGACGTTATTGCCCGCACCTAGGTGGAGATGTTCCCCTTGTTCCTATGGCAGCTCAACAAGGACGAGGGCAAGTCTGTGATCGAGGATGAGGACCACGAGGAAGAAATCCTTGACCTGCTCGGGAGCAGATGTTTTTTCTAGATATGACTCAAAAGCGAAACCCACAGGACACCATAGCAGGTATTTTGTAGACAAACTTCCCGTCGTATGTCTAAGTATATTCCCTCACTTATGCCTGAAATGCAGTAAGGTAGCTATATTATGGTTTAACATTTAGGAATGGTGACTATAAATGGGAGGCCTGCCTATACCCTGTTTGATACGGGTGCGACGCACACATTCGTCTTGTCAAATTTTGAGAAGTACTTGGAAGGGGTGAGACATTACACCAGAGCCAAAAGGAGAGTTCGACACCCTGACGGCTTCGTGATAAATGCATCCGTCAAATGCACCCTGGATGTGTATATAAGAGGAATGCTTTTTGAAACCCCGACAATGATGTTGCTGTTACCCGAGTTTGATCTTGTTTTAGGCATGTCCTGGATGGAGTGGACCTAGGCCCGGATCGACTATGTAACAAAAGAGATTACGTTGATGCTGGGGGATTTAGAGATAGTATTCCAAGTTATTAAATCTGTACCACATGCGATAATATCTTCTATTCAAGCCATCAAGGCCTATGCGCAGGAGACGAAGTTTTCACTATAAGCTTTGAGATGAAAAAGGAAGAGGGCAGCAGCATAGCGGATGTGATGGTAGTACCGGACTTTCCGGATTGTTTTCCGGAGAAGTTGCCAGGATTAACCCCGTCATAGAGACGTGGACTTTCAGATCAAACTAGTACGGGTATCAAAAACGTCTCTCAAACCCCATACAGGATGGCCTAGAAGGAGCTAGCAGGGTTTCAGTTGTAACTTTAGGAGTTGGTAGATTCTGGATTTATTGCGCCCTGTTTATATCCATGGGTATCTCCAGTGTTGTTCATAAAGAAGAAGGATGG
The DNA here is from genome assembly GCA_039513925.1 of Platanthera zijinensis. NCBI lineage: Eukaryota > Viridiplantae > Streptophyta > Magnoliopsida > Asparagales > Orchidaceae > Platanthera > Platanthera zijinensis. The sequence goes on along the minus strand of CM077082.1, from coordinate 10,481,055 downwards.
GTCGCTTTAATTGTGTATAGATTGTCGGGAGCTTAACAGGTTGAATGTACAAACACTTACCCTTTGCCTCGGATCGACGAGCTTTTCGATCAGTTGGTGGGGTCGCACTGGTTTTCCAAGTTGGACTTACGATCGGGGTACTATCAGTTGAGATTTAAAGAGGAAGATATTTAGAAGACAGCCTTTACTTCAAGGTATGGCCTGTATGAGTTCACGGTGATGCTGCTTGGACTCACAAATGCCCCATCCGTATTTATGAGCTTGATGAATAGGGTTTTTGAGCCGTATCTGGGAATCTTTATCATCATCTTCATCAACGACGTGTTGGTCAATTCAAATACGGAGAAGGATCATGCAGAGTACTTGGTCCTAGCGTTGGAGAAGTTAAGAGAGCACTCCTTGTTTGCTAAGTTTAGCAAGTGTAAGTTTTGGCTCCGAGAAGTTGCCTTCTTGGGACATGTTATTAGTGTGCTGGATTAGCGGTAGACCCGACCAAGGTGTGTGCTGTGAAGGAGTGGTCACCTTTGAGGTCGGTGGCCGATGTGCGAAGTTTTCTTAGACTTGCAGGGTATTATCACAAATTGTGGAGGGATTTCAAGATCATCCTCCCTCTCACCGCCCTGACAAAGAAAGGGTGCCATATGAGTGGACACCTCAGTGTGAGATTGCGCTCCAAGAGTTGAAGGATGCACTTACCTCCACACCAATCCTAGCCCTTCTATCCGGGAAGGAAGGTGTTGGGTCCGACGTTCCTTCACTTGACCCGTAGCATTCTGCTACTTATTTAAGAAATTAAGTAGCGCCCTTTCTAACGGTACGGGCTTTTGGAACAGTTTGATATGCACTTGATCCAACATTTGGTATCAGAGGAGGTCACAGGTTCAAGACCGGGTGGGGCGCTATTAAATCCCGATTTTTCCCTTCTACCTGTGTGGGTCCGGTGGGTCAGGCAACCATGGACATGTTGTAACCCCACCTCTGAGCCATGTGGGCCATGTGGTAACCCCACCTCTGAGTCGACGGGTTGTGATGGACGTCGGGGGGGGGGGATTGTTGGGTCCGGCATTCCTTTACTTGACCTGTGGCGCTCTGCTACTTATTTAAGAAATTAAGTAGCGCCCATTCCAACGGTCCGGGCTTTTGGAATAGTTGGGTATGCGCTTAATCCTACAAAAGGATTTCAGGTTTACACTGATGTCTCTTATCAAGGTATGAGATCAGTGTTGATACAACATTAGCACGTGATTGTTTACGCTTCAAGATAGCTGAAGAAGCATGAAATTAATTACCCAGTGCATGATTTAGAATTGCGGGGGAAGTGGTTTTTGCCCTAAAGATTTGGAGGCACTATCTATACGGAGTTCATTGCGAGATTTTCTTTGTTATAAGAATTTCAAATATGTTCATACTCAAAAGGAGTTGAATTTGAAGAAGCGATGGTGGTTGGAATTCTTGTGTGATTATGAGTTTATATTGAACTGCCATCCCGGGAAAGTGAACTCCGTAGCAGATACATTAAGCAGAAAGGTACCAGCGTCGAGCCCCTAGTCTCGAATGATGGTTATGGAAATGGCTCGAGTGCTCGAGGGAATGGAGATTACATTAGTGTGTAAGAATCACTCTGAGGAGTGTATAGAATACTTGGTTGCCTTGAGTAATGATGGGTTCCACAACCATTTATAGGAAGCAAGGAGCCCCCCCATGATCTCCACTCAAGGAAAGTCATGGGTGGGCCCCACCCCCAATGATCTCTCATCGAGGTGATGGGGGGGGCCCCACTCCCTCCCCTCATGGGAAGAACCGCCACCGGCAAGGGGCCGAGCCACCGCCAGCGGCCTGCACTCCCTCGACCAACCCCGGCCATGGCCGCCCCGACCATGGCCGGCAGTGGCAATGACCCGGCCGCGACCATGGCCGAACGCAGCCATGGCCGCCCCTGCCATGGCCGCCACGGCAATGGCGGCCGCAACCATGGCTGCCCTGGCCATGGCCGCCGCGGCCATGGCCGGCCGCAATCATGGTCGCCCGTCCATGGCCTCCGCGGTCATGGCCGCCCAGCCATGGCTGACAGTGGCCTTGGCCGCCCCGGCCGTGGCCGGCCTCCCTCGTCGAACCCGGCCGGCAGAAGGTCGACGCCGGGAGGCGCTCGGTCGGCCCCCTTCGCCGGCCGCCCGGCCGCCGCCGCCGTCATGGCGGCACGCCGTCGCGGGAGGCCTCCCAGCCGTCCGATCAAGGGGGAGGCCCTCCCGGCCGTCCGATCGAAGGGGTAACCCACTAACCCCACCACTTTAGTTGCGGGGCCCGCCATGACCCACCCCTGGAGGCTATAAAAGAACCCCCAGGGGACTCTTATTTCTCATCTTTTCCCTCCTACGATTTCTTCTTCTTCTTTCTCAGGTGAGAGCTCTCCCGCCGCCTCCTCCGATTCGGTCTCTGCTCGCCACCGGCCACCAGCGCCTGCCATTAGTTGTAGGCACCCCATCAGAGCGCAGTTCGCAAGGCGACGCCCAAGATTGGATAAAGTCAAGCGAAGAAGGCAGTCGAGGCCAGCAAGCACGTGCTGCCCTGGGCGCAAGCGCTAGAAGCATCCCGCGCATTCCACCATTTAAGTCGCTTCAACGGAGCAGCCTGTTGCCTGCTGGTGCTTATAGTCATCCTCTCTCCCCACAAGTTGTAATGAGAGCGGCATGTCGCCCCGGTTCCCTCAGTGTATTGTAATCATCCAGAGTTAGTGGATTTTGACTTGCACCGAACCAGTCACGTGGTTTTTCACCCGGTTGAAGGGTTTTCCACGTTAAAAATCCTGGTGTACATTTCCCTTTTTTAAACTGACTGTGTGCGCACTCGACCGCTCCGCGAGCTAAGGCGGTACAAGTTAGTCCGGATCGACCGGAGCGCCGAGTTTAGCCGCAACAGTTTGGCGCCGTCTGTGGGAAGCATTCCCAACATCCTTCGCAGAACAAGTTCATCATCCTACCACCGCGATGGCAAGAGAAGTGCCGCACTGCCAATGTGTTGGAACACCTATTACTATTTGGACCAGGATGACTATATTTCTATAGGATTGTATGCTGTGACTCCATGTTGTTATAAAAGGTCACATAGGCTAGTTAGAGTAGTCTTCAGCTCGACGCATAGTCGACTTCAGCTCGACGCTGAGTCGATCAGCTCGACGCATAGTCGACTTCAGCTCGACGCAGAGTCGATCTCAGCTCGACGCAGAGTCGACCTCTGCTCGACGCAGAGTCGATCTCAGCTCGACGCAGAGTCGACCTCAGCTCGACGTGGAGTCGACCTCAGCTCGACGTTCCGTCGATCCCAGTTCTGCTTACAGAAAAACACTCTCTGGCGAGTGTGTCGTGCTCAGATCGACTTTTTCTTTGATCTCGATAGGTCTTCCATGACATCCTTAATCTATTATTGGCCGTTATAGTTGAATTTTCAGAATGTCTCTGTCATTTCCTAACATACAATAAATGCTGACTTAAATAATTTCTTTAATCTTTATCTTTCATTCCATACAACATTACAGAA